>CM019149.1:242828936-243428936 GCA_009733165.1 Naja naja | reverse complement strand
AATTTACCAAACCAGCCAATTAGTTCCTGCTATCTATAGGTAGGTAGATCACATACCTCAAACAAAGCCAGATATTCTTTTAAAAGTGCAAAACATGTGTGGTGCCCTTTCTCTCTGTCTCTCCTTCTCCCTTCTCCTCCATAAGAACCTACCTAATCAAATTCTAGAAGAACAATGAGACATAAACAGCCACGTTATGTCCTTCAGCTACTAATCTGGAGACAGAATTTGCAGAGCTGATAAAATTATCCAATTACTTATGTCAGTATCAGACAGTCCATCCTCAGGACTGTCAATACATAAAAGAAAAGATGAAACAGAGTTTGAGGCTTGGGCGGAGGGGGAAGTAAACTATTACATCTTTGAATCTCATTGGACTCTCTCAGAAGCAATTCAAACATTCCTGATTGGAAATGATGCCTCTAATCATTCTGAACTTTCAGTTTGAAGATTTAGTCTAAAAAGTTATTCATTGAAATTCAATCAAATTGGATTACCCTTTTGATGTTTTACAGAGTTCACCAGTGTGGCAAATTAGGCCTCTATTCTAATTTCTTAAATACTTATTGCATCATCTCTACAGCCCTACTATGCATCATATCTACCATCCTACTATGACAAACATTCCCTAGAGTTATGTTTAGAACCTTGTCAAAGATGTATAGGGATTTGTTTTATTAATCATACTATATTACCAACAGTTATACAGTACCTGAAGGAGTAATTGATGAAGACAACACACTAACATCAAACAGGAATGTTCTTGATTTCATAGGGGGGAAAATGCTAATTTTGTTCTCTGCTCCCCAATACCATAATCTATTATTGGTGACAGTTTTTTTCCTTTGCAGTTTTACTCTTGGCAGTTTGCATTATGTGAAAAACTACTTTATGTTTAAGTGCTAAACATTTCTGCTTCTTTCTGGCAATCAGTGTTAATTTCATTTTCATTACCTAGTAAAAGACTTTATTAAAGACAGAACATTTTCATGAATTTAGGTCAAGAATAGGAAACATATGTGACTCTGGGCACCAGAAGCTGACAGACACCACCCTGGGCACCAGCTAGTTTCCCTGGCTTACTTTTAATTTGTTTTTAATTAAAAGACTCTAAAACAAGAGGCAACTAGGAAACTGCATACTGCAAAAAGCCAGCCTTGAGTATCCTCTTTATTTCCAGTAAATATATGCTTAAGATTCCCTATTTTCCAAAAAGCCTCTGCATAGAAAATAATTTAGAATGTTTTTTCCCCCTTCCATTCAATCACATCAGATTCTCAGACGCTGCCGGGACTAGTCACTGCAGTTTTCTTGACAGGGTTTTTCAGAAGTGCTTTGCCATTACCTCTTTTCTTGAACTCAGAGAAAATGACTGGCCCGGGGTTATCCAGCTGGCTTTGTCCCCAAGAAATCAGAAACCCCTGGTTTTAAAATCTGATGTTTTACCCACTGAATTTATCTTTAATAATATAAGAAAATAAATATTTTTAAAAGAAAGGAATGGGAAACTGTGTCTAATTTTGTATTAGGAAATGTGGCCATTTGCCCAGTGATGGAAAATGAATGGGTGGATAGAGTGAGTGAGTGAGTGAGTGAGTGAGTGAATGTGTGAGTAAGGATGGAAAGAAGGAAGGAAGGAGGGAGGGAAGAAAGAAAGAAGGACAATAAACTTTGTTTTGCCTATTAGTAAATTAAGGTTTTGTGTCTGATCTTGCTCTTGTAAAGCCACTTTATGAAAGCACCTATGCAAATGTGTCACTCCAACCCATTGTTTGCTTGTTTTTGTTCTGTACTTTGCAATTCTACTGCTGTAGTCACAACACACACTTTTAAACCTGTTTTTATTATTTATTTATTTATTTATTTATTTATTTATTTATTTGGACTTGTATGCCGCCCCCTCTCCGCAAGGACTCGGGGCAGCTCACAGTAAAAACACCACAACAATAAATATATAAAAAACAATTAAATCTGACAAGCCCAATCGATAAAACAGTTAAAAATACATTTAAAAAACCCCAGGAGGTCAGTCCAGCCCAGCCTGTTCAAACAACCAGGTCTTCAGACCACGGCAGAAGGAGCAAAGATCAGGGGCCAAACAGAGCTCCAAAGGGAGTTGATTCCACAAGGCAGGGGCCGCAACAGAGTAGGCCCTACCCTGAGGCACCGCCAGCCAACATTGTCTGGCCGACGGCACCCCGAGGAGTCCCCGTCTGTGCGTACGCACAGGGCAATCGGTATTTTGATTAAATAAAGCAGGGCTGTCAAACTCCCAGCCCACAGGCCAGATGCATCATGTGCTGGCCATACCCACACCCAGTTTAGCGAAGAGGAAAAAAAGTCCCAATACATCACGTGATGCTGCAGTGACAACATGAAGTTTGACACCCCTGATCTATAGATTGGAAAGTTTGCCAGGGAATCAGGCTTTTGAAAAGAAACGCATACCTTCCTAAATTACACATAAAGGCTATGTAGACAATGTGAGAGACTCCACTTGTTTAACATGTAGATTTTTTTTCAAAGGTTAGAGCAATCTTGATACTCTGGAGCTCTTACATAGTAAAGACTTTGTGCCCCAGAACTTCAGGCAAATAATCCTTGATTCTGCTTAGCTTCAGCAATATTTTGCCAAATCCCTTGGTGGATATGTGACAACAATAGAAGAACAGACTGCTTTGTATTCTGCTGTGGAACACTAGCTTTTTTTTTACTGGGAAAATCAGAAGAAGGTAATACATACTATATCTGGGTCTAGATTATCATCTTTAAATTCTGATGTTCTTTCTATTGTCCCCTAATGTGTTTATGAGATTGAATCATAGAAATATAGGGCAGAGTTTTCTAGTCCAACCTTTTGCTGAAGGCAGAAGTCTTATACCAAGCAGAGGAAATGCATAATGCATTAATATGTGAAAATGATGTATAGATGTGTGCATATTGCTTTTGGTCTGATCATAAATGGCCTCCAGAATCCTCCCCCCTCCTTCTTGGACTAAAAAATAATGGACAAAAAAAAGGAATTATCAGGTTCACATAACCCCAAAATGCAAAAATTGTTGGAAGTAAATTGATGGAATTGGATGGTAAGTGTGAAAGAGCAGCAACTTTAGTATGTTAGCTTGTGGAGAGTGAAGAAGCTGGTAGAAAATAAAGTGGAGTAGTAGTAGTGAAGTACATGTATGAAATATGATTGGTCTGGGAAGATTTGCACAACTTTGGACTGAAGTGTTAGATGGAGCTGAGTGGCAGAGGACATTGTTGGTATGTGATGACATGCTGGAATCAATCTTTGAAGGCAACAGGAGTGACATTGATCATTTAAAATAGTTATTTCTTTCACAAGAGCTGTTGTGGCTGGGTATATCCACCAGAGTCACCAGTATCTGCAAACTTGAAGTAATTATCAGTACCAAGTGACGAGATCAGCCTGTGACTAAAGACTGGTTTGGAGAAACACTGGAGGCTTTACCTGGAATATTCACAAAGATATGACTTTTAGAACAAACTTTGGGAAAAGGTTCATATCTAAACTTCACTAAGATGAGAGGACTGACATACAGGATGAAAAATTGGGAACCTTTAGGTAACAAAAAGGCCTGATCAATTACTAAGAGAGTCCTAAATATCAGGACCTAAACTTTTATGTATAAGTTGTACACACACACACACACACACACACACACACACCAATAGGAAACTGAATTCTCAGCATTCTATTATACTATTGTGCTTATAAATGACAGTAGTTACTGTCTGGTAGAAAATAAAAGTAATCCATGATGTTCTTCATGAGCATGTCAAGGCCAGGGAAATCAAGAGATTCAGACATTTCAAATGATTTATTGCAAGTTTCAGCTTTTTACAAGAATCTGACCAACTAATGAGCAAGGGAAATAAGTGGAAGGAAGAAAGGAATTCAAAGTGGGCAGGACTTAGATCTCTTGCATGTGCGCAGGGACTCTTGACTTATGATGCCTTTGATTCCTCCCTTGGTCTCAGCCTGGTCATTTCCTACAGAGTGTTTCTCACTGAGAGTGAATTGCAGGATCAAGGACTTCTCATATACTTCCCCATTCAAGAACATATGTACATGATAAAATGTATTCTCCAATGTTGAATGAAATAAAAGTAGTCCAAGACATTATAATCTCTGTATGAATGCCAGAGCCACTATACCAAGCTCTCTAGGTATGCTGTAGGTCATTAGAACTTCGAAATTTTTTTGTAGAAAACAGATTTTTATGAACTTGAAGTAAGTACTCTAAATGAAAAGGTTAAGTGGTCATTGTTATGAAGGTTTGATAGTAGATGTTCAGTCCATCCTTTTCAGGCTAAATGACCTTTCACAAGTTCCATTTCACATCATTTACACAGCTCTCAAAAGATTTATTTCTTTTCCTTTTGTTAAAGACTCTTGCATCTAAAACCAAGAGATTCTATAAGTCTAATTACATTTCTCTTGTCCTATTTAATGGGCCTTGAAATTAAAACATATATACATTGTACTATATAATAAACAATGCAATTTCTTGATAGCAATACTGGTGATGTAAACCTCATAATTGAGCAAAGTTTGGTGAAAAGATATGACTGTCTACTAAGAAAATTTATAGATTCAAGTTATAATATTCATATGTCTTAGGAGGAATTGTCTTTTAAAAGCATCACATTTTTAGTTGCCAGAAAAAGCTACATTAATTTTTCAACTCATAATTATGTGAAGCTAACATCTAGCAAGCATCATTGCAGTTCAACCTGCAAAACAACTGAAGCCATACTTATTTCTGCTTCATTTCTTGGTTTCCAATTCAAGGGGAAGGGGGAGAGCATGGGGGGGGAATCAGGAATGTGGTGCCTCAGCCAGCTAGCCATAATATCAACCAGCCAGAGTGAGAACCAAGGTCATGTCAATGGACACCTGTTGAAGTTGAGCAGGAACCTATACCTAGACAGATTGTCCCATGTGACCTGAGAGACAAAGGGGGGTGGGTGGGAAAGTTTTATTATTTTAATTATTCCTAAGCACAGGAATAATTTAGAGCTAGCTTCACCTTTCTAAGTTCCAATACGATGTATTCAATAAAGGATATCTTGAACCTGAACGAAGTGTTAAAGTCCTGAGTTCCCCGAGCTCATTACTCAGTGTACACATATTGAGAACATATATGGCATACATCATATATTCAATCAGATATTTGAGGATGTGGAATGATTCCATATGTGATGCTTAAATTTTATTATGAATATTTTTTTTAGATTATCAATTGAAGTGAAATGAATGCATATGCAGCAGGAGTACATAGAAGACTTACACATGTTCACTGAAACATATATAGCATGCTTACAAAATATCATTTCCATTGAGTTGACTTCAATTCCTTCAAGTGTCTTCCCCCACCCCCAACTTCCTAGTTCAGTTTATAGCCTTGTCTAGGTTACAGTCTTCTGGTCTTGTAACTAAGTATTAACCAGCTTCTACCCTGCTATGTTCCAGAGTCCAGAAATAATCAACTTTTCAACACAAAGAATCAGTACTATACATTAAGTTGCAGTCAAGAAGATTTATTGCTTAAGCCCATAAGAGTCTAGTCATCTAATGTTGACTAGACTCTTATGGGCTTGAGCAATAAATCTTCAATGCTAAATTGGTGGTAGAAAGAGGCAACAGAATACAAGAGGGTTTGAAGTTTTACCATTTGCAGATATGTAACAACTCTAGGCTGAAAACTCACTTAACTCCACCCCCTATCTCTGCCTTTCTTCTCCTCCACAAGTTAGATATACAGTGTTAAAAGATTAGATGCAAAGCTAACTGCTGCGGTGCTGCCTCAGTCCAACCAAGCAATATTTTAACCTACTGAATGTTCATAAAGAGCTGTTATCCATTCCTAAAATTACATTTTAAAAAACACCACACTTAAAATATCATGCCTGAAAGTAACAAAATATCCACCTACTTTCTTAGGAATGACCCTTTCTGCAAAAGTGAAGCATCTTGCATCACCTTCTATTCATTATAAACCTGGGAACATTCATGACTTATTTGTGTATGTGTGTGTATTATTCTTGACTTTGTTGGAAAAGCAATTTTTATAGAAGCTTAATTCTGCACAGCAATTAAGGTGCAATGCAGTCAATATTCCCACCACAGATTTCTCCACATGATGAATTATCTCTTTAGTAATTGTGTCCCTAAGTGTTTCCTCTTGGTTGTGGTTTCCCAGACTGCCAGTCAGTTTTCCAGAAAGCAAATAATCACATGAATGGATGCATACAAATTGTCAGAGAGATTAAAATAACACACACACACACGTGTGTGTGAATGTATGTCACTATGAATCCACTTGAGTAAACTAGCCCTATCTTTAATCTCTAGTTGTAGGAAAAATAATCAGAACTGATCATTAATAAATATCAGTGTAACAAAGTAAGTATAATGTAATGATAGAATACCCTAGCCAAAAGTAATAATTTATGGGAGAAGTTACTTTAGTTTAATAATTAAGCTAATATTATAGTAGTCAAAGAGGGAAAAGCAGCAGAATTATTTTACCATGTTTACTTCCCTAGTAATAAAAAGTTTTCCCCATTCCCCATTACTTTCCCCATAATGGAAGATAAATCATGATCCTTTTTTTAACCTGAGTTGTTCCAGTAAATAGAAAATATCTGCACATTTTTACCTACACTTATAAATCTTTTGATTTGAAACTAAGTATGCCACTGGTATATTTAATAAATAAACTTTTTAAAATGCTTTCTTTAACTTTTAATGGTATTGCTAAACCCTGCTATTTTTGTATATGCATGTTATTCACACATTTTAAAAAGATAGAAAACAACATACCCTTTTGCAACTCGACTTACTGTTTGGGTTTTAAAGACAGTATCATACAGTGTGATTTTACTGTAATGCCTTCACTTCTAGCTCCTATAATATCAGATATATGTAATGGAATATAATTGATGAGAGATGATTGAGAATTGGGGGTAGGGTATTTCCTTTTTAAAAGAAAAACATGGAATAAGCAGTATGATTGACTCACACAAACTACCATTATTTGTATTTTTCGAGCTAGACCTACAGTAACAGATTGGAACACCTTGCAGGAAATTTCAGTTTTTTTAAATGCATACCTTCTATTCATCTCATAACTCTACCTATCTTCACTCAAGCCATTAATGAACATATTGGAGTGTATGGGACTCAGGATAAACCATGTACCCCATTTCCCAAAAATAAGACCCAACTGGAAAATAAGACCTAGCATGATTTTCAGGATGTTTGTAATTTAAGCCCTACCCCAAAAATAAGCCCCAATAAGATTGTCAATCAGACCAAGACATTTAGTACCATATTTTCCTGAAAATAAAACCTAACTATAAAATAAGTCCTAGAGAGTTTTTTGCAGCAAAAATTAATATAAGACTCAGTCTTATTTTTAGGGAAACACAGGTAATACCAACTTAATATTCAGAATGGCTGAGGAACCATTCATGAGGCAGCAAATCACTTGTTTTTATTGTACATGGTTAGTATATAAACTCAATAAATAAAATGAATGAAGAGGACTTCATGAAATTATTTGTTACCATTCATCCAATTCTTACATGTTTTGTCAATAAGGGCGTCCCTGTATAGTTTAGCAAAACCTTTGTTGAAATCAAGATATATCAAGTATAAAGCATTCCCACAAACTATGATATAAATTAGTACATTAAAATGAGATAGGAATAACATGGTTTCTGGGATTTCCAATCCCTTAATACTAAGTCTTTTAATTTGGATTGGGTTTCTCAGATCTCAGGAAATTCTGGCTCACTTTTGAGGTTAGTTTTACTTTTACCAGCTTCCCTTGTGATACCAAATTTGATCCTATTCGTTCTAATTTTCAGAGTTACAGATAGAAGAACAGAGAGGTGATCATGTAGAGTCCCAAGTGTCTTTACATACATTTTTTCTATCAATTTACAAAGATGAACCAGAAGGCTGGTTCAAGGTTCATGTTTGACTCTTGAACTACTTTTTCTTTTTGGTTAGGTCAAGTCACTGTGGCTTTGAAACAGTTGCCTGGACTAGTTCCTGCAGTTTTCATGGAAGGTTTTTTGAAAGTGGTTTGCCATTGCCTCCTTTCTAGGGTTAAGAGAGAGTTACTGCCCAAAGTTACCCAACTTTGTGCCTAACACAGGACAGAACTCATAGTCTCCTGACTTCCTAAACCATGAACCAAACTAGATCTCAGAACTAGTTTATCTGAATGAATAAAAACAGTTAAGCTTGGCCTTTTGCAAAACTAACTTTAAAAAAAGCCAAAATTAATTTGAATTAAAAGCTGAGTTCAATTAAATTCAATTGAAATGTTTTTTCTACTTATTGTGTAGCAAGCTAGACAAGAAAAGAGAAAAAAATGTACAATCCTTCGTTCATTGTGTTAGTCTGGTAGAAGGCAATGCTGAGGGCAGATATTTTCCCTACTGAAATAAATTCAATTGCCATGTTAGAGAAAAACTGTTGACTAAAGCTGAACTGGACAAAAGACACTAATCGAATAAGAAGAAACAGCAAGACTTCTTTACTTATGGTTCCCTGAGAGGGAGAAATAGTAATTTCCCAGAGGCCCCTAATTTAATTGATTTATTTTTCCCTTGATCCAATTTTAAAATAAACCTGTGATACTTTTATGGATAATTTGTAGTCATAATATTAATCCAAACAGAATTAAAAAATATTTTTCCTTTTCCCTGTGGTTCAAATAGAAATGGATTTTATCAGCACTTCAAATGAAAACGAGCATGGTGAGCATGTAAGGAAATATATCAGAAATTTGTATCTGCACCATTTTCATGCTGCCGAAATAAATACACCTGACTTTCTTCCTATTTGATATTCTCCAATACATAAAGTTCATATGTATGATGTCACAACTCAGAAAATGTCACCTCTTTAGGGACAAAAATAAATTAATTAAATTTTACAAACATACATGTAACCAAAATTAAATAAACTGTTATCTGTATTTTATGCCAAATTTTATGAATTTCATTATTATACATTCTGATAATATCTTTCTTTTTTCTTTTTCTTTTCTTTTTTCTTTTGGAGAGAATAATAAGAGGATATCTTCTCAATTGAGACATGGGTGAAAATCACAAAAGAACACATTTAAATTATATATTTAGATCCAACAACAAGGACTCAAACTTCTTCAACATAACATAACTCAAACTGTTTTCCAAAATTTGTGGCAAATGAGGAAAAACATGCCCAGAACTCCAGTTTACTATGTGGAAAAAAGGCATAGTGAGTTTGGTAGAGACCTTACAGTCTGCCAAACAAGACTTTAAGTGACAACAAAACTACTACTTTTTTGTAATAAAAATAAACAAAATCTTCCAAATAAAACCTTAATGATTTTAGAGACATGTCAGTACAGATTTTGACAATGATATAGAATTTTTTTCCCTTTGTCTTTTTCCAGGAAGCTTTCTTTATTTTTGAGTTTAGTCTCTAGACCTGGTTATTCCTTGATGATTTGCCACTCATAAACCTGGTTTAAATTTAGTTTACCTTCCATTTAGAATAGAAGGGAGGCTATTGTCAATGTCACATGTTAAGTATTGCCATATATGGTCATAGAGTGAAGTCGGCTAGCAGACTCCACTCATTGGCCCAGCCATTGGTGGGAGAAATAAAGTCCTGCCAGTGGCTGAAGCTTTGGACAGCACCGGCTACAAAAGTCGGCACCTGCCGCAGCTGAGTGGCTTTTTGCTTAAATGAAGAAATAAAGAATTTTACCTGCTCCTGCGATGTCCTGCCTCTTTACTCCATGAGCCCACTTAACACTGGTGATGAAGATGGGATTCTGAGCTGAAGAGAGAACAAAGGACACCTCGTGGGAATTCGGACGCCATCTTCACTGGTCACCGCAACGATCATGACCCTGCCAACCAGCATGGCACACCGCCCGATGTCGATTCCCTATGACCTGGCAAAGGAAAAATGGTCCTCATACATGGGCCAATTTGATCTGCACCTAGAAGTCAACAGACTCCATGCAGCCCCCGACTCAAAAAAGAAAGCCCTGTTCCTCACCTACTGTGATTCCAAACTCTACGAGATGGCAGATGCCCTCATGGCAAATGATCTGTGCAGTGTACCCTGGGACAAGCTCCAAAGGGGACTCAAAGAACATTACGACCCCTGTCCCTCCTACCTGGTGAGCCGACACAAATTTTACATGCGGAGCCAGCGGGAAGGGGAGGTGATGAACACATTTGTAGCCACACTTTGCAAAATATCAAAGAACTGCCAGTTCCCAGACACTGAAGGGATGATCCGAGATTGAATCGTCGTGGGAATGAGGGACCTAACACTCCAAAAGAGACTCTTAGCCTGGAAGGATGTTTCCTTCAAGGAAGCCATTGGTGAGGCCCAAGCCACAGAATTCTCAGACAACTCAGCAGTGTGAATAAAAAGGGGCCAGGATAGTCCATGCCACCCAGGTTGACCACCACACCAACTGAAAAGACTCAGCCTCTGAAGCAAGTGATGAGGATGACGAGAGGTCCACAAAGTAAAGTCTGGTAAGCCAGATGGGAAGCAAGGGAATAGACAGTGTGGGGGTTGTGGAGGAAGCCACCATTGCTCGACATGCTGCTTCAAGGACACGATCTGCTGGAGATGTGATCACAGGGGCCACATCACAGAGGTATGCCAAGCAAGCCAACCAACCAACCAACAAAAAAATCAAGCATCCTCACCAGTGAGGCAAAATGGCCATCAAGGGGTGAAGTGAAAGAACCCTGGTGGGAAATTCAAAAAGAGATATGACACCAGGGAAGAAGTGCACTTCACCTTCATTGGTTATGCCCAGACACAGGTGAGGCAAACCGATGCCTACAAGGCCAACAAAATAATGGCCATGGTGTCCATCGAAGGCAAACCACGCTGGATGGAAGTAGATTTGGGTCCTACATATCCATAATTTCATGGGACACCCTAAAAAGCATACAACCCAAACTGCAGCGCAACAAACTGGAACCACAGATGATCATATTAAAAGACTACCAGGGCTGCCACATACACTGTCCTGGGCAGGAAGATAACCCACATAGAATATGGCCGTTTTCAAGGAAACCTACCGCTCACCATAGTAGACCGAAACCTGCCAAGCCTACTGGGAAGAGAATGGTTCAAGCCTCTACAAATCCACATCACCGGCGTTCATGCAGCAGAGACCACCCCCCATGCCCGGCAGAAGACCTCGCAGAACTGGAGCAGGAATTCAGCGATGTCTTCGATGACAAACTGGGCAAGTACATGGGGACCCCAATATCATTTAACTTAGACCCCAAAATAGATTCATCTGACTCAAGCCACAGCAAGTCCCATTTGCTCTCCAGCCCAAAGTCGAGGAACAATTAGATAAGTTAATTGCCCAAGGGGTCCTCGAGCTGGTTGACCATGCCAAATGGGAGACCCCAATTGTCATCCCAGTTAAACCAGATGGGTCAGTCAGAATTTGTGCTGACTACAAGACAACTCTGAATAAAGCCCTCCAGCAAAGCGCCTATCCCTTGCCAGTAGTGAAGCACCTCCTGCACTCCCTGGGACAAGGAACAATATTCGCCATGTTAGATCTGGCCCAGGCCTATCAGCAACTGCCCGTCGACAAGGCAACCACTGAAGCACAGATGATCATCACCCACCGAGGCACTTTTAAATGCAAGTGGCTGCAGTTCGGAGTAAGCATTGCCTCCGGCCTGTTCCAGAGCATTATGGAAAGGCTATTGCACAAAATCCTGGGGTAATACCATATTTCAGTGATGTGATCATTTCAGCCAAAAGCAGAGAACAACTGATAGAGCAACTGAGGGCAGTACTGTGGAGATTCCAAGAAGCCGGACTGAAATTAATGAGGAATAAATATCACCTGGCCATTCCCCAAGTGGAATTTTTGGGCTTCCTGAGAGATGAATCCGGCATCTGACCCACAAGTGGGAAGCTGAATACGGGAAGCCTCCACCTCACAAAATAAAGCAGAACTGCAAGCCTTCCTAGGGTTGCTTAACTTTTATAATGTCTTTCTACCACAAAAGGCAACGATCGCAGAACTGTTCCACAGACTACTAGATAAAATGACCAACTGGACGTGGGGGGAATGTGAGGCTGATGCTTTTAAGAAAATAAAAATATCCTGACATCCAGCACCGTCCTCATGTAATACAGCGAGACACTACCACTCACACTTACATGTGATGCCTCCCCCTATGGAATTGAAGCAGTCCTCAGCCACTGACTGCCCAGTGGGACAGAAGCCTCCATCGCATATTACTCAAAGACATTGTCAAAAACTCAAAGGAACTATAGCCAAATTGACAAGGAAGCGCTTGCTGCAGTTGCAGGAGTAAAGCACTCCCATGAATACCTTTATGGAAGACAATTTGATTACTGATCACAAACTTTTGCTGGGCATCCTTGCCAGAGATAGACCCACACCAAACATCCGCTCCCCCAGGATGCTAAGATGGACTGTGTTCCTGGCCACATACAGCTACCGCCTAATCCACCAGCCAGGAAAAGAGATCTCACATGCTGATGCCCTGAGCCACTTCCCGACCTCACTGAAGACCTGGTGCCATCCACCACAGTACTGCTAGTATAGAGGAGCTACAGCCCAGACTGATGATGGCCACAGAGATTGTGAGACTCACAGCCCATGACAAAACCATGGTGCGGATTTCAAACTGGGTGTGGAGGGGATGGCCAGAAGCAATAGAAGGGGATGAATTTAAACCATATAAAAACAGACAGGCTGAGCTGTCAGTGCTCAAGGGCTGCATACTTTGGGAGGAGAGAGTAGTCATTCCACCCCCACTAAGAAATAGAATACTGACACTGCTACATGAGGACCAGCCAGGGATAGTCCACATGAAAGCCCTGGCCAGAAGCTATGTGTGGTGGCTGGGGCTGACAAAAAAATAGAGACCTGGGTCACCATCTGCATCCCCTGTCAAGAAACCCAACCAGCCCCCCCAGCAGTGAGCCCCAGAAAGTGGGAGACACCTACAGCTCCATGGGCCCAGGTACACATCAACTTCGCCAGGCCCTGCCAAGGACAAACCTTCCTCATAGTGGTCGATGTATACTCCAAATGATTGGAAGTAATACTAATGAAGTCCACCACAACAGAGGCCACCATAAGAACCCTTCGATGACTATTCTCCACCCACAGGCTACCAGACGTCCTCATCTCTGACAACAGGCTGCAGTTCACCTCGCAGCCGTTTGAAGGGTTCCTAGCCAGACTAGGGATCAGACACACACTGTCCGCACCTGCACACCCGGCTACCAATGGATAGGTGGAGAGAATGATCCACACAGCCAAAGAAACCCTTAAGAGAATGGGCCGGGGGGACTGGCAAGAAAGGACTAACAAAATGCTTTTGGCCCAACATATCACACCCCATGCGGCAACACACTGCAGCCCTGCCGAGCTATGGATGGGCTGAAGGCTCCCTCCTAGACAGGGTCCACCCTAACTACAGCACTGAGACCCCTATAGATTCCATGGGAAAGTGCACACACTTTACCATAGGACCTGATCTACACTCACAATTATACAGGGGGACCCACCTGGTTACCAGCCAGGATTACAGGGATCACTGGGCCCAGATCGTACCAGGTAGAAACAGAAGAAGGAAAATTGTGGGAAAGGCACATTGACCAGATCAGAGGCCAGGTCCCTATCACAGACAACCAGTCAGATGCTGACATGCACAAGCAGAACGGTCCCTGACTAAGGCCCTAACCACAGAAAATAACAGGGGGACTAATTGCCTAGTCTCCAAACCGGACAGAACATGGGAACACTTATCCTGCGAAGAAGAGGTCCTGTGGTGTGCTTCTGAGGCCTCAGGCTCAACGGTCCCTGCCGCACCACAAGACAACTTCCAGATGGTTCCACAGGCAGGGACCAGAGCAGCTGCAGACTCGTCCATTCAGGCCTCTGCCCCAGGAAAAGTGAGATGCACAGGTTCAGTCGCACCCCTTGAAGCCCCGCCTACATATGCGATTATGTAAGGTATGCAAGTACTGATTGGATGGACAATAACTAGAAGGGGAGGGGTGTTAAGTATTGCCATATATGGCCATAGAGTGGAGTCGGCTAGCAGACTCCACTCATTGGCCCAGCTACTGGTGGGAGAAATAAAGTCCCATCAGTGGCTGAAGCTTTGGACAGCGCTGGCTACAAAAGCCGGTGCCTGACATGGCTGAGCAGCTTTTTGCTTAAATGAAGAAATAAAGAATTTTACCTGCTCCTGCCACGTCCTGCCTCTTTACTCTGTGAGCCCACTTAACATCACTCATTTCCAAACCCTAGAAATGTTGAACAAAAGAACTGCTACATTTTAATCTGCAATAATTACTTGCTGTATATTTCCCTTTTAAATCCTATTGAGCTCCAAAGATCCATTACTGATGTTTTGGAAGTAAACATTAATATGACCACTTATTTTCCAAGATCAATACATGGAACTGAACATTTTGATCTGTATATGATTTAAAAACATCCACAACACAAACTCTAATGATGAAACACTGTGTGATGCCGGCTAAAATTAGAAATCTAGAAGAGCCATAAAATAACATAAAAGACAAGTTCACTGCCTTTGGTAATATGAGGAGAGCCCATAGTATTAAGTTATGAAAAGGTACAACTAAATTGGTGATTACTAAGTTGTTGGCAAGCAGAAATGGAAAGGGTGGACAAAGCAGAGCAGTTATATTTTTTATATTCACCACAAAATCTTTATAATAATGGCAGCTGAAAGGTTTATCATGCTATCTTAAAACTTGGTACCATGTCTCTAACTCTTGTTTAAGGATTTTTACCTGCAACCTCTTTCCTATCTGCAGAAATGTCAAACTTTAAGGCTAAGAGAATCCAACCACTTGTAAAAGTAAATCCACACTTCAAAAAGTTTAGGAAGTTAAATGCATGACAAAGAATTATACCTACCAGATTTTTTCTTCTCCTTTTGCTTGGGTATATCAAACATTCCATCTTCTATTGATTCAGCCCACACATTCACCTACACATTTTTCATAACATATTAAATTCTTCGTTTCTTATACTACATTCTAAAGATGCAATCGACAATTGTACCATTGTTCCATTTAGAAATATTTGTATCAGTTTTAAAACAACATGCTCATGAATATTCTTGTTTATATCTTCCTTAATTTTCCATTTATTTTAGACTTTTTCCTCTATATGATTTATTTAAGGAACCCATTTTATCCCTACATTCCTCAGTATTAAAAACTCCTTCTGGTTCTTTACTAAATCTTGTGATGGTACTACAATGGGCTTTATACGTTTGATATAAATTATCAGCAGAATGGGAAGTAGGGAATGAGAAAATTGCTTGTATCCATGGAGGATCTGATATATGGACAAAAATGCTCACTGCATATTCCCAGGTAAAGGGGAAATATGCTTAAGGAAAATGTGCATTTCTTATCATTTTACGCTGCATGAATGCCAAAGAGGGAATTAAAAAAGATCTTTAAATTGTAATGGTTTTGGAAAATGTCATATGTATTTTTTTAAATGAAGCTGCTCCAATGTAATGTCTCATCTATGTCTCAAATAATGAAAATAATATATTCATGCTCTTCCCTCCAAAGATTAAAAAGTGAAAAGCAGTATTTTAGTTGAATGTTAACTGAATAAAAACTGAAGTTATGGCAGACCTGAAATTGCATATAATACTTGAATTATTAGCTAAATAACTTTAGTAGCTTTCTTTCAGGATGCTGTAATATATGAATTCTGAATGCAAGATTTATCAAGGAAGATATCAAATTCCCTAACCATTTTGAAACATGAACAGAAAACATACCTAATCCTATGCTTTTTGAGAGCTAAAGTCTCAATGAGAACAATGCATTTATTTCCAAGTGCAGATCAGTGAATTAACTGTGTAGTTGATTCAGAACCTACTTTTTTAAAAAGAAAAAAATGTGAAATAACAATGAAGGCTGGAATAAAAACACAGTGGCAGCAATTACCGTTGAGGAGCAGACTTACACAAAATGTGCACAATCTGAATTCTCAGACCCCTGTGGCTCTTGAGCATAGCTTCAAAGAATATATTTAAAATATATTCAGTGAGTATAGACAGAAATACAACAATTCAAAAACAAAACACCAAACTGTAATTTTTAAATATGAGATTTGAGCTTCATAAATAATAGCTCTGAGAGTTCAAAATAAATGTACTTTGAAATGACACACTTTGTAGATTTACAATGTTTTTTTTACTTTATATTACCATAATTATAAACACCACACACACATCTTTGAAGACAAAAACAATAACTCATGAAATAAAGAAAAGTATTTTCAGAAGTAAAATATTCTTGGAATAAGAATGCTACCATTCCTGTTCTTTAGTAATTTCTTCATGAGTCTGAAGCTATGTTAGGCAAGGAAACTCGTTTATCAAGCAACCACAAGCAAAGTAATTCCAATCATAAAACATGCAAAATATAAATTATAGGTTTCCAAATGATATAGGCAAATTATGATTTGTTGTGCAGTCAGATGTTTAGCTTGGATTTGCCATTTTTATCCACCAGTCGAGTCCTTCCCAAAGATCTGGGATAAGCAGATGTCACTCTTTGTTACTGTTAAAGGTATCACCTCAGGATGTAAGCTGTTCCAAGTAAAGCTGCTTTTGCAATTGACTGGTGGTGATTCTGTCAATGCCATCAGTGTTCAAATAATGTCTAGTTGTTTTGGGATTGCATCTAATTGCTTTCTTTTGCAACAGTCATTTGATTTACAGGCTTCTGTATGTTGTGATTTTCTGCAATACTTTCTCTCCTATTTTGCTATCTCTGAGTTCTGCAAAGGAAATTAGCCAAACATTTTTTTGTCTTTTTTACCAACAATTGTTAAGTCTGGGATATTATGTGGCTGGTGCTTGATTGTTTGAATTCTAAAGTCCCAGAGTACTTCTTCATTTTCTATTACTTTGTTTATTTTGTGTTTCCTGCAGTTCTTGCTTGCAGGCAAATGTGATTTCAAATGCACAATTGTTACTACTTTATCATGATGTTGTCTGTAGTCTGTGGGATCATATTTTTGCAGCAATTAATGCAGTGGTCCACTGTTTCTCCAGCTTCTTTGTAGGTTGGCATTTGCTATCTGCTGCTGTCTTCTCAATTCTGGGTTTGTACACATTTGTTCTTAAGGCTTGTTCTTATGCAGCCAGAATTAGCACCTCTGTATCTTACTTCAACTTTCCTGGTCTTAGTCATGGCCAGGTCTTGCTGTTATCTGCAGTGCTATTAGGTGTTTTTTTTTTTAATATGTACTGGCTGTGTAATACTTTTCCTCTTTTCTACTCTCCATTTGGTCTAAATCTCCTTGCAGTATATTGTTAAACTGCTTGTCAGATATTTCAACCACAAGATGAGGAAATTACTCTGAACAGCTTGACACAATGGTCAGATATGGGAGATTCCATTCTGTACCCTATAATGGACGTCTCTGCATTTGTGGAGTAGCAGAGATAGAAAACCTGGTTCACATTCTATTTGATTGTTGCCTATATAAGAGGATGAGAGACTGGTACCTCAGTCTATATACTAAATGAATGATCCATTGGGAATCCCTTATCAAAACAACTTACCTTATGTGCAGCCAGAATTTGAAAACAGCATTTAATACAGCACAATACTTAAACAAAATGGTTCAGTTTAGATTGGCATATATGGGACTCATTGGGGTAGATTGTAGGGGTGTCACTGAAATATAATTTTATCATATTTTATTTATCTATATATTAAATTATTATATTTTATTCCAATCTCATTTTTAATTGTATTTTATTCCAATTCCATTTTAAATTGTTTTTATTGGATTTTAATAATAATTCATGTTTGGAATTCTGCATTTTGATATGGCTCATGGGCTAATCAATAAAGTAAATTAACTAACTCTGAGTATATAGTTTTTAAAAAATGTTGCCAGGCATGAAAGCTAGTGGCTAGTCATTCAGTCCTAAACTGAGAAGTCTAAAAACTTCTGTAATAAAATATTGGCAAACTATTTCTGAAAATTTTGCCAATACAATTGTCCTTGAAATCACTGGAAATCAGAAAAACTGGTTCCTGATCTCTTAAATGAAATGTTTACAAATTAGTACTGATACTATAATAACAATAGCTCAAATTCTACTTAGGATTATCCAAATTTGCAACAATTTCATTAATTATCATCATCATACATACATTAGTGTAGGACTGCTGTCAATCACAGCTTGAACTACAAAAATAAGTCCTTTGTTTAAATTCTTTCTAATCTTCCTTCCTTCTTCTTCCAATTCTCTTCTAATTTTTAGTATCTACCCATAGTTTTATATTACACATAAGATAAGCACAATAGAACTCTGGCCACAAATCAGATGGGCAAACTCAGATCAAATCAAGGGTTCTATCATATCATCATGAATGTTTATTCTCTGGAACAACTGATAAACTAATTAAAGAGTTAATTAGCATAGTTTAAAAGCTACTAATAGAGATAGAGTGATAAACAAAACTATGAACACAAGCTGATTCATGAATGTTTCCAATATAAAGACAAGTGCCATCTATGATCCTTCTCCCAATTGCCAGCAAATATATCAGGCTCAGTTTGAATTTGGAGTATGAGCCTCAGGGAGATGGTTAGGGATTTTTTCCTGATTCCATAATAGTCAACTAAATTATTAGTAGTAGAAGAGAGGAAAATATATGGGCTCAATTGTACCTGTATATCTTTTCCTCTAGAAAAAGCACTTAGATTTATATACCACTTTATAGTGCTTTACAGCCCTTTCTAAGCAGTTTACAGAGTCAGCATATTGCCTCCAACAATTTGGGTCATCATTTTACCAACCGCAGAAGAATGGAAGGCTGAGTTAACCTTGACCCGGTCAGGATCGAACTCCTGGCAATTGCCAGAATTAGCCTGCAATACTGCATTCTAGCCACTGTGCCACCATGGATGGAAGGAAGGAAGGAAGGAAGGAAGGAAGGAAGGAAGGAAGGAAGGAAGGAAGGAAGGAAGGAAGGAAGGAAGGAAGCATTTGAACTGTTAGATGAGATAATACAATAAATCCACCTCATGCCAAAGTACATTTTAAAAGTATCTATGGAGAAACTATATGATGATATACAGTCACAAGGACCTTTTAGGTAATTATTTAAAAGTACATTCCAGTTATTTCTCTGTCTCTCTTCTCTGATAATGTGTCATACTGAGCAGGGTCAGTTTGGTAGTCTATAGAAAATGTTTTTGTAAATGCCACTTTAGTGGACACACCACAAAATTTGAGTATTTTTTTTAATAAGAGGAAGGGGACTAGTGGAGCAGATTTTGGGAGACTGGAAGAATAGCACAAATGGTTGGATAATGGATGGAAATTGTGAATAAGTTCTCCTTCCATGTAGAAGTTTATCCAAACAGAAAATATTAGCGATTACAAGACATTACCAATCTCTGAAGTAAGCTTTCTGATCATATTCCAAAAGTTTTCTACAGAATTTGCCTTTGGGGAACATTATTGCCATTTCTATGCAGCATAGATTGTGGTACATTGTTGGCGTGAAAGAAAACCTTTATTTATATTTATTGTTTTATATGGCTGTTTAAATATTCAGAATGTGCTTGGCTCACTATATTGCAAGATGTTCCATGAAACTTCAAAGAAGCTATAACTTCCTGAACGCAGGCGCATTCACCTGATCTTACCAGTCACTTCTGTCAGCATGTACCCTTTGTGTGATTTGCACAATCTCTTTATGTTGTTCATTTCTTATTTGTATTCATCTCTCTCTCTCTCCCTCCCTCCTCCTCTCTCTCTCTCTCTCTATCCCTGCAGTAAAAGAAATAACAATGGAATTGACACACGTTATCAAAACATTCCAATTCTTTTTGTAAGAATTTATTTTATTTTGATGTACCATTAATTATTAATAATATCAGTAATAATTACCTTGAGTCTTAGGAACTACTCAACCTTTTCATGTGCTGAAATAAAGTAATATGTTGACTTTGCCTGCTTTTTAAAAAATAGGTCTGTTTTGTAGAGCAAATAATTTTGTGAGACCATATATTAAGAGTGGTAAGGAAAAGGGCATCTAGCTTAATACAAGCCCTCAGGCTAAACTAAAATAGTTTTTCAATCCAAGTTCCCAATAAGATGATGATAGATCTCAGTGATGGAAAATAGGAATATCATTGAATTTTATTTACCTCCTTTATTTGTATACCTAAACTAAAGAAAAGGTTTGTTATTTTCCCTTACAGGCAAATAGAAAGTGAATGACATTGTCACAAATTGATATGCTGAAAGCTTGGGACTAGGCTAATTTTACTGTAGAGCCTCCACAACTACACTATATTGTCTAAAATTGTGAAATGCTGTATTGCCAACTGTAGTAAAATCCGAACACAGCTGCATTTGGCTATAATTTTTGGCACTGGAAACCTACAATAGGACAAAGGATACAAGTCATAATTCCCAATTCCCAGCTGTCTTTTCTGTTTAGCTAATGCCACTAAGTGCATGTAATAGCCTAGACTGGCTAGATAAGAGTCAACAACTGTTACGAGCTACTCCTTTAATTAGCATTGTGTGGAATTTTTACAATAAAGCAAAATTAATGAGAGTGAAGTTTCCATTAATAGAAATAATGTAATTTTTCTACAGTGGCTGATTGTTGCCCAGCAACACCCATGGCTTGTCCAATTGATCCAGTCATTTCTGTGAAATGGAGAATGCAGCTGCGATATTGAATTCACACAAAAAGATAAATCAGGATATTCCTTGACAGCTTGGATGTGATATGGTCCCCGGTACTACCACAAACATGAAACAGAAGCTTTAGAATCTTCTGCCCATGTGTATACAGTACATATATTGTGACTTCAGGTCAGTGTTGACTTCTGGTGATTGCCTGGACGAATCTTTGCTGTTTTCTTGGCAAGGTTTTTGGAATCATAGAGGTGCTTTCAAATGCAAAAGGTTGCAATTTGGAGTAAGTGTGGCACCAGGCATCTTCCAAAGCCTTATGGAAAGGATGCTCCAAGGACTGCCAGGGGTAGTACCTTACTTTGATGATGTGTTAATCTCTGCTGAAAATGACACTCAGTTACACGAGAGACTCAGAGAAGTCCTAACCAGATTCAAAAAAGCGGGGTTAAAAGTCAAAGAAGAAAAATGCACTCTTAGAACTGACAAGGTAGAGTTCTTGGGCTATATGATTGACAAGCATGGTATCCACCCCACAGATGCCAAGGTTCAGGCAATCAAAGAAGCCCCCAGGCCAAAATACAAAACAGACTTGCAAGCTTTCCTGGGACTCATTAACTTCTATCACATGTTTCTACCTCAGAAGGCAACCATTGCAGAACCACTACACAGATTAGTAGACAAAAAGTCTGCATGGGTCTGGGGCAGAAAAGAACAAGCTGCCTTTAACACTATTAAGAGACAAATCACGTCTGATGCTGTACTGATACAGTTCTCTGAAAATTTGCCAGTTGTACTGACTTGTGATGCATCCCCTTTTGGAGTGGGGGGGGGTTGAGCCACATGCTTCCCAGCAGGAGGGAAGCCCCTATTGCATTTTACTCTTGCACCTTGACTAAAGCAGAGAGAAATTACAGCCAACTGGACAAGGAAGCCTTGGCAATTGTTGCAGCTGTCAAGAAATTCCATGAGTATTTATATGGGAGAACATTTACTATTGTCACAGATCACAAACCTCTGTTAGGCATTGTGGCAGGAGACAAACCTACGCCCATTATCCTGTCACCAAGAATGCTGAGATGGACTGAATTTCTTGCTGCTTATTCATACAAACTCATCCACAGGCCTGGAAAAGACATTAGGCATGCAGATGTTTTGAGTCACTGCCCACTTCCTTCACACACTGAGGATCCTGCTCCTGAGACTTACACCTTTTTTCTAGAAACTGTTGCCAAGCTTCCAGTACATGCTGCTGAAATTGCCAGAGAGACTGCCAAAGACCCTTTATTGGCTCCTGTTATAGGCTGGATTAAGAAAGGTTGGCCACTTCAAGATCTACCTCAACTTGCCCAACCTTTTAAATCCAGGCAAACTGAATTATCTGTATTAAGAGGATGTATTTTGTGGGGTAACAGGGTGGTTATTCCTGCAAAACTACAAAAAGAGGTTTTGGAAATGTTACATGAGGGTCATCCTGGTATTGTAAGAATGAAGGGATTGGTCAGGAGTTATGTATGGTGGCCAGGTATTGACAAAATGGTTGAACACTGGGTTGCATTCTGTCCCAACTGCCAGGAAGTCCGGCCTGCCCCACCTCTCGCCCCCCCCCACAGGAATGGGAATGTCCTAGGGGCCCCTGGTCTAGGATTCACATTGACTTTGCTGGCCCTACCAGAGGGCACACCTTCCTTATTATAGTAGATGCATATTCCAAATGGCTAGAGGTTATCCCTATGGCAACTACCACAGCTGAAGCTGTCATCAAACAGCTCAAAAAGCTTTTTGTAACTCATAGGTTACCTGATATCCTAGTTTCTGACAATGGTCCTCAATTTACGTCCAACCTTTTTGAATCTTATTTAGCACAGCAGGGTATCAGACATGCCCTGACAGCCCCTGGGCACCTTTCAGCTAACGGCCGGACTGAACGCATGGTACACTTTACCAAGGAAAAACTTCAGCAATTGGGTCCTGGGGACATCACTGAGAAAGTTGAGAAACTACTCAGTGTCCAGCATATCACTCCCAACCCATCAACTAACTTATCCCCAGCAGAGTTGTTGATGGGTAGGAAACTCAGGTCTCCCCTTGATCGCCTTCATCCCACTTACGCATCCAACGCACCACTAGATTCCACTAGCAAAATTTGCACATTCACTGTGGGTGATTCTGTTTATGCTAAGAACCTTATGGGTGAACCATTATGGATTCCTGCTGAGATAACCCAAATCACAGGCCCTAGGTCTTACAGGGTACAAACAGGATGGTGTCCTCTGGAGCAGGCATATTGATCAGCTTAGATCCAGATTACCTCAGGAACATCGCAATTGTTCCTCTCTAGTTCCCATACCTAATACCTCTTCTAGGGGGGAAGGGGAGGATCATAAGGATAATCAGCAAGCAAGAATCAACCCCATGTGTAATGAGCCAACATGACAGGGACAGGAACCATCCCAAAACCTGTCACAATGCCAAAATCCATCCTTACAAGTGGAAGACTGTACATCACTACCTGACTTAGGTGCTGACATTGGGTTGGAGATGGATTGGGAGGAGAGACCAGGTTGTAGTAATCAAACCGGTTCTTCTATTACTAGAAGTCCAAGTATGGAAATGTCAGCAGACACATTTCCTCTCTCACTGGGTGAGAACATTAAAACATCTGAACCACGTAGGTCTCAACGCATAAGAGCCCCACCTATTTAAAAGAGTACATTAGATAGATGGGGTTTGAGTATGGACTGAACCTAGTGGGGCGGGGTGTTATGTATGTAGGTTTAAAGTCATTGGTTTAGTTTGAACTGTTCTTGTAAAATGTCAGAAATGATTGGTTTAAAAGTGAGGGAAAACCCTGCACTCTGATTGGCTGTCAACTGTGGCTGCTGGCTATAAGTAGCAGCCACAGCCCAGCCAAATTGGGTCCGTTCTGAGCTGTAGTCACTAATAAAACAAAAGAGCTTGAAGCACTCCGCGTCTGTCTCTTCATGCAAACTTAACAGCTTTCATTACCCTTAAGCAGTGTCTCATCTCTACATAAATTATTGAGTCATATTTTTTTTAAATAAGCAAATTAGGTGCCTTCTATAAATATTGAACATAGGTAGTAGTGGCTACAAACTGTGAGCCAAATCAGATATACAATATATTATACTCAATGTTGCATAATACATTTTATTTTTAACAATACCCATAATATATCTTTCTACACATCTTTTCCAAAAGAGAGTGTTATTCTCTTTTGTATCTAATTCAGTACATTACTATAATCCATGCTGTCACAGAGCCACTACTGACTTATTATGCTCTGTCATTCTCAGAGAGAGATCTGTTCCTAAGAGCTTTCAGATGAGGAAGAAATAAAAACGAAGCAGCAGTTGACTGAGGGAAAACCTTAATGATGGGAGAAAAAAAGTGAAAGAAGAAGAGAGTGCTCTGACATTTAAGGAGTTTGAGGACTACTGATGGATATGTCTTTTCAAAGCTGGAGATGACTTGTTTCTTTTAGTCTTACCCATCCAAGTAGAGCATTTACTCTAGAATATCTCTAGTGAATGAATTGAATGCTAGGAAGGTATCCAAGCACTCAATTCAAAAACTTGATTTAGCTTAACCTAGGATGTTTATCTTTTCCAATAATAATCAAGATTAATATTATAAACATCAGTCTAATGGAGAAACTCTGTTCCCTGACATTTCTTGATCACATATATTTATGCTTTTAGAGAGATTGCAGCTTTTTTCCCAAACAAGTTTTTTTTTAATTCATATTTATATGCCGCCCTTCTCCGGAGACTCAGGGCAGCTTACAATCTTTGGAGCACAACCCAATGCGCTCAGCAATAGCCTTCATTCCATTGTATGTGCCTGCTTATTACTAAGCGGCATTTTTACAAAGTCAGCTTATTGCCCCCAACAATCTTGGGTCCTCAATTTACCTACCCCGAGAGGATGGAAGGCCTAGTCAACCTTGAGCCTGGTGGGATTCGAGCCTGCACTAATTGCAGGTGGCTGGAATTAAGTGCTAGGCATTTAACAGCCTGCACCACCAAGGCTTCTGTCAACCAAGTGTTGATTATTTCTAGGTTGGCTCTCTCTTTGCTTAGTTTCCATCCATTGTTTCTTGTCTTGCCTTCTAATGCTTTGGAAAATAGGTTAACCTCTTCTTCTTTGTGGCAGCCCCTCAAATATTGGAACACTTTATGTTATCCCTAGTCTTTCTTTTCACTAGACTAGACCTACCTAAATTCTGCAACCATTTCTTATATACTTTAGCCTCCAGCCCCTAATAATCCCTGTTGCTCTTCTCTGAACTCTTTCCAGATTATTCTAATCAGGCACAAGTAATATTATAATGTCTCCTTTTCTTTGAATATAAAGTCAAGCTCTTCCAATATCTTTCATCAGTTGAAGCAGGGAAAAAACAACCATATGGTCTAAAAGATTCATCTCACCGAGGCTCTTAAATTTGCCAATTATTAGATAAATTGTTTTTTTTAATTTAGATTAAATAAAGACATTTATTTCTAACCTGTAAAAAATCCAGACAGACCTAGAATGATTCATGACCAGATAATGACACTAAAGATTTGTTCAATAAGAAAAATTTGTGGAGCATGTTAATTTAACATGTAGTGCAAAGTTTAGGTATCAAGATTTATAACATTCTTTACTAAAACTGGCAAACAAATATCTAACCATTAAATGCTTTTAGGTTAAATCGTCTCTTGGAATTATTTGTAAGCTTCCTTTTGAAAAAAAAGCAGGTTACGAGCAGCAGATGAAAAGACATATTAGCTCACATAATGGAAAAGGAAATTATTGTAGCTAAGAAAAAAGAAACCCCAAAGAGAAGCTTTACTAAAAGTAGTAAACAGGAGATCATAATGATATTCTACTCTTTGAAATGTTAATTCAGATGCAATGCCCTTCATTAAGCAAAAGGCTTCTGGATTTTCCCTGCTTTCAAAAGTATACCAGTATTTTCAAGGTTCTTCACTGAAACTTTGAGGCATACTGTTTTAAAGAAAACATGGTATTATCCTAAGGAAACAAATGGAGGCAATGAAAATAGGCTATAAAATCAAGCTATTGCACATTCTTTTCAATAAAGTGAAACATATACTGGCATCTGGGCAGAATGGTTGATTGAGATTCATTTTTGTTTTTGTTTATCTTCGCAGATCTTTCTTTAATGTATGCAAGTGCACATACATGAGAGTGCCTGAAATTAACAGACATATCAAGGATCTCGACTTACTCTTTTTGGGCTATGAAAACTTACACCCTGTTTTTAAACATCTTGCTGCAGAAGAAGTTAGAATTTGGTTAAAACCTAAAGTACAATGGTGTAGTTTGTACTGGTAGTCCTCATTTACTGACTGCAATTGGAACTGACAACTCTTGTCACGGGTCTCATGCACTCTTGTGAGAGTATTGCCACAAATGTTGCAGGTATTTGCACATGCATGCACCTGCACATGTGCCTGCCCCTCCCTTAAAATTATCTCCTTTCGCCTCTTCTCCACAATGAGGAAAGGTTGGGGAACTTTGCTGTAAAGGGTAACTCTTCCATTCGGCATGTTAAAACAAATGGCTCAAATTTCTTCTCAGTTTTTTGGCCTGGAATTCTTTAAGAAATTGGTAACTGTTCTTCTCTTTTTCATAGCCAAAAGAAGAGAGTGTGTCTTTCTTTAACAACATCCAAGTACCTTGTAACTTCTACTTAAAAGAAGGTAGCTGTTTCATAATAATTCTTCTCCCTCCCAGCTCTGCATCAGAGGTGGAATTCAGCAGGTTCTAACCAATTCTGGAGAACTGGTAGCAGAAATTTTGAATAGTTTGGAGCACCAGCAAATACTACCTCTGACTGTAGATTTTACAGTATCCTTCCCCAGCCACACCCACCAAGCCACACCCACAGAACCGGTAGTAAAAAAAATTAAACCCACCACTGCTCTGCATTCCCTGATCCTTTATTTCTATGAGGTGGAGATGACATGTGCTGAAGATTTGCTGGCCACAACACACACACACACACACACACACAGAATTCATGAAACCTGGAGTCTCTCTGCTTTGGATTGTTTTGATCCTGAACTCATATTTTCTACTACATTTATAGCAAAGGCCAATAAAAACAGATTACAGAAAGAACTCTCATGGCAAGGTGGGAAAAACTTGGATTGCTCAACAGAGAATAAGTTTATACATAACTTATAATTCACTGTTTGTGCATGAGTGCTTGCCTGTATTTGGGAAATGATATTAATTTAGCAATAAAATGCAATTTAATTTAATGCTGTATTCAACAAAGGTTCAGAATTAGGTATTACTCATATTAAAATAAAATTGCAGTATAATGTTAAGAGAAGAACTTCATATTTTATCTCATTTGAACTGCTTTGTCAAATGTGGCACAAAAAAAGAGGAAACTTCCTGTGAAAAATGTTTCCACACATATAATAGAATGTAGTGGTTATTGTATTAAAGTAAGATGAGAGATCTGGGCTTAGCTGCCTACTTGATTACAAAATTTATTAGTTTCATTCATTGATCCAACCTATCTCCATATCTTCTGATGGAGAAATGACATGTTTGAATACATTGCAGAAAGTACAGAATAGAAAGGTAATATAGAATCAATTGCAAGTTGGTTTGATAAAATGGAACACTTAGACTATGCAGTTATTAATAACAGCACTGTAATAAATCAGACCATTCTTGCTGTCTCTGGAGAAGGCTTCCACACCTTGTGGTCAACTATGCCAAATCAGTCAATCAGATATTTATTACAACCATCAAAGAGATTGACCAAGTGTCTACAAGGAGAATCGAGTAGCAAAAATGGAAGATTTATGAAACCTATTTGTAAAGTATTATATATAGCATTTGCATTGGATTTAGTTGTTAAGACCACCACCTTTATTGGTCTTCTGTTCAAGGGCAAGTAGTCAGTGCCATAGAAATCATAGAAATGATTGAGAAGATTTAAATTCCTTATGTTAATAAAATCTTATTAAATTCCTATTCCTTTTTTTTAAACTATAAACCTAGTTTTTGGAATTTTACAACCAGACAGCATCGATGGGTTCTTATTATGGCCACAAACTGGATACTGCAGCATTGGAAAAATAAAGGTATGGCCCATATCACTCAATGGATTAAAAATTACACTTGCCATCTCTGAGTGGATTGTATACAGGCTTTGTATGGACAAAAATAATGAAATTTGGGACTCACTTATTAAAAATACAGTATGTAAAATATGATAATCATATAAACACATGTTTAAATACTTGAATAAATGCATTAAATGACTATATAGAATTGTAACTATTTAACAGCTAAAATGAAATATTTTTGTATTTTTTCAGTTTTATAAAAAACACATTTTCTATGTGTGTTTTTCCTTTTCTTTGACAATACATATATTTTATCTTTGTGGTTCTTTTTTGTTTTTCTATCATAAATTTAAAAGCAATAAGAATAAATAAAGAAAACTAAGTTTTTATTGCCATATAATGAACATGGTGAATCAAAAAAATTAAATATGAAATAAAACTGTGCTTAAAATTATAATAAATCAAAGGCATTTCATTCATGCTAACTCTCAAATCATTTGAGAGCTATTGCGTGTTGTGACTTGATCAGATAATAAATATCATGAGCCCCATGGAAAGACTGCAAGATGGCTGGATTTCCCATGAAGATTTCATGATAGCAAAATTCAACAAATGATAGCCAAACTGAATGAGTGATCTGGGAGAACAAACGAGTTTGCCAACAGAGTCCAACCACAAGAAAATATAACGAAGGGAAGAAAGTGCTAAAAACATTTACTCAGTTTGAAAGATTAATAGCAGTTGATTTTAAGAGAGGTATTCTGAGAACTGCTGATTATCCAGTGTGAGTAATTCAGTAATTGTTTGGTTATGTATTTGTAAAGGTTGTCATATATTTACAACAAATGAAAATTTGTAGCAGTATAATGAGAAAACATGAAGATTGGAGAAACAAGATTCCTCAGTCCATAGGAAAGTAATTAAAGGTAGTCCTCAACTTATGACTACAATTAAGCCCAGAATTTATGTTGCTAAGTGAGAAATTTGTTAAGTGAACTTTGCCCCATCTTATGACTTCTCTTGCTACATTTGATAAGTGAATCACTGCAATTGTTAAGTTAGTAACATGATTCAAGTCTGTAGATTCTCAGCCATCTGACAGGATAGTGGGAAGTGGAAAGATTTTTAAAAATATATTTTTATTGCAATTTTTTTCTCTTTACACATCACAATCACATCTTTAACAGTACTGAGGCATCTTTGTTACAAATACACATTTCCATACATTTCTACTCATTTATATACATTTCTATACTTTCTTCTTATCTCTACTATTCTTATTCCTATTGTCCATCCATTCATACCAATTTTCCTATACCACATAATACTCTGAATCTTCTTTAACTCTTTAACTCTAGGGTGAGTTTGTCCATTTCCGCACATTCTAATATCTTTTGGATTACCAAACCCTCTGACGGTATGCCATCCTTCCTCCAACATTGTGAGAACGCAATTCTTGCTGCCGTTGTTTGGGAGTGGAAGGATTTATATTCTTTGCAGACAGCTGGTCATTTGCATCCTTTCAAAGGGTCATTGAAGTACCTGGAGGTTGATCTGTGTTCTCAGGGTGACCTGAGTAGTGCTCCTGGTTCCTGTCATCTGCAATTTTTTCTCTGGAAATCCATTCCTACTCTCACACCATTCCAAGGGAGTTCACCCCAAATTGTATAGCTAAAGGTCTGTAGAAATTCTCAGTCATCCAGGTCATGGTTGTCCCAAAGGTGCTTTTTGAGAAGGCAACTGGACTTCCTTGCTTTTTCTTTTGAAGACGTTTCACTTCTCATCCAAGAATCTTCTTCAGCTCTGATTGGATAGTGGGGAATGGAAGGATTTATATTCCTTGCAGACATCTTGTATGCTATTCTTCCTCCAGCATTGTGTGAATGCAATTCTTGCTTCCATTGTTTAGGAGTGGAAGGATTTATATTCTTTGCAGACAGCTGGTCATTTGCATTCTTTCAGAGGGTCATTGAAGCACTTGGAAGTTTATCTGTGTCTGAAGGGTCCCCTGAGTAGTGCTCCGGGTTCCTGCAGTCTGCAGGACTTTGAAAATCCATTCCTACTCGCACACCATTCCAAGGGTGTTCATCCCAAATTTTATAGCTAAGAAAGAAAGTCCAGTTGGAAAAAAAAATCACCTTTAGTAACAAAATTGTTAAGGGAATCTGGCTGCTTCATTTACTTTGCAAAAGGTGATTATATGATCTCAGGGACACTGCAACCATCATAAATATGAACTAGTTGCCAAGCATCCTAATGTAAATCACATGACCATGGGGATGCTGCAATGGCCATAAGTATGAAAAATGGACATAAATCATTTTTTTCAATGCCGTTGTTACTACGAAAAGTCCCTAAACAAACTGTTGTAAGTTGAGGACTACCTGTAATGCTTTTCAAGAAAAAGTTGGGGGGGAAACATATCCAGTATTGCTGCTCTGTTTGAATTATATTATCGTGGCTATTTTGTATTAATATTTTTATCTGTTATTTCAAATGGTCTGCCTCGAGTATAACCAAATATTCTTTTGTATAAAGTTCTCAGTGAAATTGGGTGTTTGGTTTACAGACACAAAAGAAGTTCACTGGCTTGCCACAAGTCTGCTTTTTGTAACCCTGAATTGCTATTGCTGTAGTTTAGAGCACAATAAAGCTTTCATTGTCACCATGTTCAGAGAAGAGGAAGGTTCTCTAATATCCCAGATACAATTTATGTTACTTTCTGTGGACATTCGCTTTTCTGTGATACTAGAAGACATTGGTCAGATATTCTGAACAGGACTTGAGGGGCTAAATAAAGGTGCACAATCCCTTTTCCAGTGCTGTCCTCTACAATGCATCAAACATTTGCTTTCTATCTTATGTACACATTTGTGTGCATTTTAGTTGTAAAACTGCATTACAAGTTTTGGAAATATGCAAAGAACTCTCAATTTGTGTTCATATTAGTAAAAGTTAATATGAAAATTGGAACCAACGTTGCCTTTATTGAAAATGAAAAGTTGAATTGCTTCACCAATTTATCAATTTTTATTCTATTTCTTCCTCTTCCTCTTCTGCCCCCCTCATGGATTCAAGACTGTCTAAAAGTCATGGCATATTTTAATGTATTTTAATACACCTATATATTGTTATAAGATAGATAGCTTAATTCTTCCAGTGTTCCATCCTTAGAAACAGTAAGAAAGTAGAACTTAGAAACTAAGGTTTGAAGATTAAACCACATTTAAAGTTAAGATCACTCTTACCATCTATGTATGATTATATAAAATTGAATGTCAGATGTTGTGGAACAAAAACTACAAAACCTGAGGGGGGGAGTTTGCTCTTTTTTTTGATAATCTCATAAAATCATAATCCTGCACTTTCAGTTTTAAAAAGAAAATCTATTTTGGTTAAAACTATCCTCTTAATTCATTTCAGTCTCAACACGGCCACAAAATCTGCCACTTCTTAAAAAAAATGTGACGAGCTTTCTGCTGATATGTTAGAATATTAACATGTTCAACTCTACTAGAAAAGAAAAATGATCCTAAGTGGTATCTATATATCTATCATTTTATTACTCCATAAGCTTTATAACAGTTACTTGGTTTTTGAGCTTTCCATTTCCATTTCCATTTCCATAATTCAATAAGCAGTTTATTGTGCCAGAAAAAATGTCTTATATAGAATATTTTTAATCAATGTGTTTTATTATATTCCATTCTTTTACAATTCAATCACAGCATGTACAGCACTTAATCAGTAAGAAAATAGACAAAATGTGTAAACTTCTGCTGACCTGTGTTTGAGTCTAAGAAGTGTTAATAATTCATAATGAAATGCAGGATATGTGCATCTTAATACTCCCAACTCAACAGGAGATAACTGCTTTCGGTTGCCTACAAACAACATCATTAATTTAAAGATGAGATTTCTGCAGGAAACAGTGTAACATTTAATCTGTACAAAAAAACCCTATTAGAAATCTTAATTACAAGTACAATGAAAAGACAGATCAAAATAATTTGCTTCGAGATAGAGCCTAATAATTTTACTAGCTTGCTCTCCTATGTAATTCAAAAAGAAAATCAGCACACCTACAAGCTTTGGGATTGTGCCCAGAGGGGGATTCTACTGGTTTGGACCAGTTCAGGTAAACCAGTAGTTCCGGTGAGCATTTGGCCTCACCCACCTATCCCTACTCTTTCCTGTGCTTTATTTCCTGGGTTTTTTTAGCACAGTTGATTCGCGCAGCAGAGCGGTTTTCTGCACATCAGCTGTTTTGTCACCGGGGATGCAGCAGAAGGTAAATAATTGAGTTGATAAAGGGCTTTTTGAAATGTAGAGCTTGTGCACAAAGCAATAGTCAGCCAGCACTGACAGGTTCCAGTTGCCCTAATACTGTTTTGACATTGTGGCAATGTCTTGATGAAACAGTTCACCATTTTCATTAATGATTGCCCCTAGACTTTTGAAAAAGTACTCCAAATGTGAATGCCAAAAATGAATCTTCAGTGACATGTTGCACTTCATGGCCTTGTATTCTTTAAGAATTGTCAACCAGCTGAGTGAGCCAAGAAAAATTTCAGTGACATCCTTGAATGTTTTCCAAGTTATTTTCTCTGGCCCCACTAACAGAACTTTTTTTTAAAATTACATTTATATGCCGCCCTTCTCCGAAGACTCAGGGCGGCTTACAATTTTTGGGATACAACCCAGTGTGCTCAGCAATAGCCTTCCTTCCATTGTATATGCCTGCTTATTACTAAGCGGCATTTTTACAAGGTCAGCTAATTGCCCCCAACAATCTTGGGTCCTCAATTTACCTACCCCGAGCGGATGGAAGGCTGAGTCAACCTAACTTCCACTTGTCATTGACTATGTATCTGATCTGTGGACAAAAATGCTTTCCTTAATCTTGTAAACTTCTGTCTCAGATAATGTAAACCTTCACCTTCCTTGTTCATCACTTTAAGAAATTTGTCCATGGATCTGAGTTTTATGTAAAGGGAAGTCAAAAATATCTATTGGGTCAAAAAGTGATTCATGTGCCACATTTTTTCTGTCCTGGAACCAAATTCTTTCAGAGTGGCCATTTCTTTTTAATTTAATGTGGTTCTATTGCAGGGTTTTCCCATTTGCATATGTAAGAACAGTACTTGGTAATGATGTGTCCAAACAGTATTCCAAGCAATGGAGTCACTACTTTTAGATCTCAACAGATATTCCAGTTCTATTTGGTGTACTGGATATGCTTTAACAACAGTTCATGTTTATGTATGCTTTTTTCATACAAGTGATGAAAAGTATACATTGCCATTGTGTAAAAATAGAAGATTTCTATTAAACGGTATGTGACAGGGTAAATTACAGGCTATTTTCATAGCAGCCAAGAATCTATAATATACACCCAAAAATGTTCAGGAAACAAAATCCTTATTATCCAATGTAATTTAAATACATTGTTCATATTTAGTATTTATATTTCATATTTAGTATTTATATTTCATATTTATATTTCATATATGTCTATTTAATATTTTTATATAGTCAATTCAATTTAGGAAACTGATTAAGTCCACTCATCATCATCTTTTAATGGCCCCATAATTTCTTGCAGGGTGGCGTATGGGCAATTGAATGGAGCTGAGTATTTACTGGCTGGATGTCCTTCCTGTCACCAATGTGGAGTTTTATTCAGCAGATCTATCGTCAGTGAAAGAAATACCTGCCTCTACCTAGGATCAAACTCACAGCCTCCTGACTGTGAGGTGAGAGCTCCACCCTTTGGCCGCTGCTCCACTCAACTGATTAACTCCACTAAGTGTACAATATTACAACAGTTTTGGTTTTTTTTAAATCATGCTTTGGAGTTTTAGCTATTTTGGGATGTGCATGTCATTATCCAAATGTCAAATGTAATTCTATTCTATCATTATTTATGTTTATTCAGATGTTCTCCTGTCCATATGTGTGAACTTCCTAAGTATATCTATTTGATCCCTTTATGATACAGAATTCTGGACCACATATGCCATTGATTTACCCAACAAAGTCTTTGGATTTGCATTTGTACACTGAACTTAGACTTATTTACATAGATGGAATTTAAATTTTATTGAATTGAGGTATTTTATTTATGTACTCCCTAGCTGACAGATAACTATCATGTGTTAATCACAATCTGTAACCCTAGGGTCCTTAATCAAATATCAATGAATTTTAATAAGCATTTATGTTTGTAATCGTTTGTGGCTCTAGATATGGACTGCATATTTCATCTGTTATGTTTTGGTTGTTTAGGTGGTTCTGCACGCTGCTATAACCTACATAACCTGCCCAATGTAGTATTTTTCAATCATGATTTATTGTGCTCTGCTAGTTGAATGGTAGCACTTCTGCTTTTGTAGTCTGAATCAAGCAGCAAAACCAGAAATTTCATAAAGTCACGGGTGGGCTGCCTTTAGCTCAGTGGGTTAGTGTGCAGGCCTACATTAAATACATAATAGCAGCAGGTAGCAAACCAGAAAGCCAGCAGGTCGACAGGTAAAATATAGTTACTAAGTTTGTTTACTCAGAAAGTGTCCATTATTCACTCAAAAGTCTTTGATGCAGTGCTATTTTTGAAGGGAGAGTTTCCTCTTCTACAATGCATTCAGTGTAGGTAGCTGAAATTCCTTCTTTTTTATAGTTATAAATAGCTTGGTACCATCCATAAGTTGAGAGGTTCTGCCCAACTGAACACCAGTATCACTAAACCTCATCTTGTTCTTGTCATATAGATCAATTTTTTAAAAAAGAAAATGAACAACACTGGGCAAATAAACATTGAGTTCTGATCAGCTGGGTTCCCACAAAGTAATGAATGAGAAAAACAAGGTAGGAAGGACTGAATAGCAAGAAAAAAAGGCTCGGAATGCACTGCTCCTTAGATTGAAGAAGGATGGGTTGGGATAATTTGTGCTTTGATTTTGCTCACATCTGTTTTTTATTTCTATCTGCATTGTAATGGTAAACAAATCTGGAATCTATCACAACATAGTTCCATATTGAATAAGTCTGGTTTATATTATAAAAGCTGTAATTATCTCAGTTAATTAAACAGATATTTAAACTCTATGCTTGCAGACTGGGACAGCAGAGCCATGTCCAATGTATGAAATGCACAACAGCATGTCTTTTTTTAACCCAAAGGAATATTTATCATACAGAGAGAGAGAGAGAGGCACATAAACACAGACTCTATCTACATTTAGTGGGACATATAATTGATTTGTTAATCCATTCAGCAGGTCTTCAAGGTTGATCATACTACAGCTGAGGATTTGCACCAAGCATTAAAGGCAATTTGTATTTTAATATATTTACATAGGACTAAAGTTATAAGGAATGGGAGTTCATCCCGTTACATGGCACTCAGAGGCTGTCAGATGACAAGCTCAGCATCTTTAATTACTGAACCATCATGCGTACTTAAGCATTGTCTACAAAATCAGCTAACAAACAAGAAATAACAACTGGAACCTTTGTTCTTCCATAGCAATTGGCAGTCATTCTGAATGGGGTGGGTTCCTCATCTATCTCTGTTATATATTTATGGGCTCTGAGTTTTATCCAGGTTTCATGAAAGCAGAAGCAAGGGGTGCTGTTGTTGCAAGAGTTATCTTACATTTAATGAGTGGAAGTCTTTCAGAAGTAAAATCCCTTTTTCAGGTTGATTCATTACCTGATCTGGGCTAGATTTCTTTAAAAAGAAACCAAGAAGTATTGTGCTCATAAAAGGTCCAGAGCACTTCAAAATTATACTTAAAATACAAAAAGCCCACATATCTAATAATCCATTGACAGACTCATTGGAACACTTCAGTAATTTTTTAAAAAAGGACACTGAATAGAGTGTTCTTTCCATAAAGGAAGGGATATATAAGGCCTTGCATGTTACTAATGCCAGTCTTTGGTTCAATGACAAATAATAAATTGAAGGTACAAAAAGTGTGCTGTGCAGTAAAATCTTCCCATAAATTTTTTAACTGACAAACTATACTATTCTCAGGATCCTTTGGCAGACGTTTTAAAACATGACTCAAACGTTTATCTTGTCTGATATTCTGAAAGATTTATTTGCTTCATATTCTGTACATTAAAAGATGATATGTATGGAAATGTACATCTCATCAAGCATAAATGGTGTGGACACATAAAATTAATATTTCAAAATATTTCACTGTCAGGAGTTTAATCTTCACCAGGCTCAAGGTTGACTCAGCTTTCCTTCCTTCTGAGGTCAGTAAAATGAGGACCCAGATTGTTGGGGGCAATATGCTGACTCTGTAAACTGCTTAGAGAGGGCTGTGAAGCACTGTGAAGCAATATATAAGTCAAAGTACTAAGTGCTATTGCAATTTCTTGACAAACATTATATTATTGAGGAGGAGGCTGCGGACCTGGCTTGTATTACTGAGACCTGGTTGAGCCCAGAGGGTGGTGTCCCTCTGGTTGAATTATGCCCTCCAGGTTTCTGGGTTGTGCACCAGTCGTGAGCCCAGGGAAGGGGTGGTGGGGTGGCTGTGGTTATTAGGGAGACCTTGCTTCCAAGGGAGGTCACTATCCCAGAGATAGGCGGAAGTGAGACCCTTCTCCTGAAGTGCGGGCCTAACAGTCAGGTGGGCTTGCTGCTCCCATACCTTTCTCCCAGCTGTGTGACAGCAGCCCTGCCTGGGCTTCTTGATGTCCTCTCGGGGGTGGCGGTGGAGTTCCTGGGCCTTATAGTCCTGGGGGACTTTAACTTGCCTTCCCTGGGGGGTGCGTCGGGATTGGCCCAGGAATTCATGGCTTCTGTGGAAGCCATGGGCCTGACCCAATATTCATGGCCCCACTCATGAGGGGGGGAACACTCTCAACCTAGTTTTTGTCTCTGAGTGGTGGCGTAGTGACAGAGGGCAAGCCACTTTTATGGCTTTGCCCGTTCCATGGTCTGATCACTATCTCCTAAGGCTGGTCTTCCAACAGGCTGCCCCCCACTGCTGGGATGAGGAACCACCTAGATGGTTCCGCCCCAGGCACCTTATGGACCCTGAACGGTTCCAGATGGAACTGGGGCCTCTTCCCTCTTCCCTTGCCCACAGTTCTGTCGAGGATCTGGCGGCCGCTTGGCATCAGGCCGTGTCGGATGCCCTCGACAGGGTTGTCCCCATGCAACCCCTCACACGTTGCGGATCCCGGATGGCTCCTTGGTATTCGGAGGAGCTCTGGGAGATGAAACGCCATTGGAGGGGCTTAGAGAGCAGGTGGAGGTCCACCCACTCCCAGGCCAATTGAGCCCATCTAAAAGCCCATATTAGGACTTACCTGGGAGCTATGAGGGCGGCGAGAAGGTCTTATCTCTCCGCCCTCATAGCATCCACAGATAACTGCCCAGCCACCCTGTTTCAGGTTACACACTCTCTCCTTCATCCAGAGGAGGGGGCAGACCCGTTGTGGGGAAGGGCTGAGGAGTTTGGTCAATATCTGTCAGATAAGATCGCTCAAATTTGAGCGGGTTGTCCTCTGATTTGCAGTGGTCTGAGGAACAGGATACAGGCAGTCTGGCCAGTGTGTTCTGGGATGAGTTTGATCCTGTTTCTGAGGATGAAGTGGACGGGATTATGTGGCGCCTGAGTTCCACCACATGTTTGTTGGACCCGTGCCCTTCCTGGTTGGCTTATGCTGCCAGAGAGGTCACCTGCGGTTGGATCTGGGCAGTTGTCAATGCTTCGTTAAGGGAGGGTGTTTTTCCCTCCCCTTAAAGGAGGCGGTGGTGAGACCCCTCCTGAAGAAGCCTGCCCTGGACCCGACCGTGTTAGACAACTTTCGTCCAGTCTCCAACCTTCGTTTTTTAGCGAAGGTTGTTGAGAGTGTGGTGGCTCAGCAGTTTCCACTTTTCCTGGATGAAGCGGACTACCTAGATCCATACCAATCGGGCTTCCGCCTGATTTCAGCACGAGACGGCATTGGTCGCACTGATGGATGATCTCTGGAGGGCCCGGACAGGGATTTTCCTCTGTCCTGGTCCTATTAGACCTCTCAGCAGCTTTGATACCATCGACCATGGTATCCTTTTGCACTGGGGTTGGGAGTGGGGGCACTGTACTTCGGTGGTTCTCCTCTTACCTCTCGGCGGTCACAATCGGTGTTGATGGGGGCAGAGGTCGGCCCGAGGTACTCACTTGTGGGGTCCCTCAGGGTCAGTCCTCTCCCCTTTTATTCAATATCTACATGAAACCGCTGGGTGAGATCATCTGTGGTTTTGGGGTGAGATACCATCAGTATGCTGATGATACTCAGCTATACATCTCCACCCCAGGCCAGATCAGTGATGCCCTCTCCGTGGTGACTCGCTGTCTGGATGCGATGAGGATCTGGATGGATGGAAACATGCTTCGGCTCAACCCGGCCAAGACGGAGTGGCTGTGCATACCGGCATCTCGGTCCAGTCAGGAATGTCCACCTGACCATAGGGGAGTGGTGTTGCCCCCTGTGGATAGGGCAAGGAACCTGGGGGCTCCGGCTGGAGGAGCAGGTGGGGACTGTCACCAGGGGGGCCTTTGCCCAGGTCCGGCTGGTTCGCCAGCTTGCCATTTCTGGACCAGATGCCCTGCGCACAGTCACTCATGCCCTTGTTGCCAGCTCAACTACTGCAATGCTCTCTATTTAGGACTGCGCTTGCATACCATCCGGAGATTGCAGCTGGTGCAGAACGCGGCGGCGCGGGTGGTGATGGGAGTTTCCCAGTTCTCCCATGTTACCCCCCTCCTGTGCTGCCTGCATTGGTTGCTGGTTGCACTCCGGGTGAGATTCAAGGTTTTAACTTTAACATAGTCCTTCATGGCATGGGTCCTTATTATTTAAGGGAGCGTTTCCTGCCGACATCGAGTACTAACCGCCCTGTGCGAGCACATAGACAAGGACTCCTTGGGGTCCCATCGGCCGGGCAATGCCAGTTGGCGGTCCCCCGATGACGAGCCTATTCTGTCGCGGCCCCTGACCTCTGGAACCAACTTCCCTTGGAGCTCCACCCGGCCCCTGACCTCTGCACCTTCCACCATGACTTGAAGACCTGGTTGTTTAACCAATCTGGGCTGTGACCCTTTGGGTGGGGTGGTTCTTATTTCTGTATTTTGTAATTATATTCTTTGGGGCTTGCTTAGTTTAATTCTTTTTAATTATTTATTGTTGTCGTTGTTTTAATTGTGAGCAGAGAGTCTTGAGATGGGGCGCATACAAGTCCCACTAATAAATAAATAAATAAATAAATAAATAAATAAATATAATACAAAGTCCCTGTTGTCCTGCAGCAAATTGACACTTATTCTAAGATCTTGCTTCCAACAGATGCTGTTTATTTAATTTATTTATTTATTTATTTATTTTATTGGACTTATATGCCACCCCATCTCCAAAGACTCAGGGCGGCTCACAATTAAAACATACAAATACAATAAATAATTAAGAAAGAATTAAACAGTCATCAAGTCCAATAAGACCAGATTAAAATAATTAAAACTATCCCATACCCCCCGTGAGGTAGTCACAGCCCAGCTTGGTCAAATAGCCAGGTCTTCAAATCAAGGTGGAGGTCAGGGGCCAGACAGAGGTCTAGAGGCAGTTGGTTCCATAAGTTGGGGACTGCTACAGAATAGGCTCGCCGCTGGGGGACCGCCAGCCGACATTGACTTGCCGACGGGACCCCGAGGAGCCCCTGCCTGTGTGCTGTGTATTTAAAATATTTGTCTATCCCAGTAAAAAAAAAAGAGTTTACTCTAACCATAAAATCCATAAACGAATGAAGGAAGGCAAAAATCCTCTCTTTGCAGACTCCTTTAATTGGGGATATACTGACTGTGAATGCTGTGATTTAATACAGCTACAATGATCAATACCCAATGACAGACTTATCCTCCTTATAATGTTCTAGCCTCAGGAGTGACTATGCTTATCTGCTTTAAAGTTATAGTAAATTTGTCAGGCTTATCTCAGATAGTAAATTTAATCCATGCTTCACAAACATACACAGAGGCACCGAGAAGACAACTTCTAAAGGAAGAGACCAATGAGAGTCCAAAGCCAAATCAAATCAAATTCTATGGAAGGCCAGTATGTTTTACGACAAGGACTTCATTAAGTCACAGAGGACGTCACAGAATAGCAGACTTTGTACTTTAAATACCAGCAGCTGGCTCTAACCAGCTTTAGCTTTTTCTTTCAGTGTTATTCCTGAGTAACCTTAGTTGCTCTTGCTATCTTTTTGCATTGCCAAACACTTCTGTGCTTCACGATCTTTTGAAGCTCAGCTAGTGATATTCACAAAAGGTGACAGACTAGAAAAAAGTTATCCTAGTCTGAATCAGACACTGCTGATACAGCGCAGGAACCATGTGTGGCTCAACAACTTTGCTATGGCCTGTGTCAGCTGTTTAATATAGTCCAGATCAGGAAATCTACATCATTGGTAGAGAAAAATGAATACTTATTTGCAAAACAAGCCCCCTTCTTCCTATTGAATCAGGGAAATCTCTTTTTAATATTTTTAATTAATAACAAAAAATAAAGAGCAAAACACAAAAAATAATAGTAATGGTGATATATACATTGACAAAGAATAATTCAATGATAAAGAAAGGAATGCTTCTGTCCTTGTTTCTGTATTCCCTTCAAGATCATCATCTCCATGGCTTTCTACAGCTTGGGAGCACAGGACCTGATTCTTCTTCTTGATGGGCCCTTAAGAACTACTTACATACTATGCAGAAAAATATTTCCTTTTGCCTGTCTTGAATCCACAGTTGACCCATTTAAATGTGTAACTCCAACTTTTATGAGACAGAATTTTTTTGTCAAAGTGTGGACAGAAACCTAGGAGGAACAAAAGAACTAACAAATTCTTTACACAATGGATGATTAACCTGTGAAATTCATTAATGCAAGATATGGTAATGGGGATCAGACAATTTCATGGAAGTCAGATCTATCAAGGGCAATTAAACTTGAAGCGTCATTGTTTCTTTCAGCTTGAGGCAGTACACCTCCAGTTTTAGATTAACAATGCCTGGAGAGATATATTTCCATCTCTTCCTTGTGATTACTCCAGAGGCATATCATTGTCCTTGTGAGAAACAAAATGCTGAGCTAAGATGGGCTTGTTCCAGATCCAGATGGGCTGTTCTTAAGTTCTATCATAAGCCTTCCACAGATTATCCTCTCTTACACTAAGGAACAGCAAAAAGATGGCACATCTACCAGGCTAACAGATGGTCAGAATCCAGAAACTGAACAATTAGCCTGAGAGCTTCAGGACTTGTCAAATAACATCACTATGTTATAGTAGAGTAAGCAGACTCTGTTATACTTAAAATATTTATAAAACAATTAATGTTCAGAGTGCACTTACCTTATTAACAAGGCTGAATATGCCTACTGTTCTGACTGCACCTGACACATCAATCTGCCTATACCATCTGTCAGATCAAGCCCTCTTTTGCAGCTAGTTTTGCCCTGGATTACATTCAGCACATTTCTTATTCAGAAGGAAGGTTTAGAGCAGGGGTGTCAAACTCATGTCATCACAGCATTGTCACATGACGTATCGGGACTTTTTCCCCTTCATTAAACAGGGCATGGATGTGGCCAGCACATGACGTATCTGGCCCACTGGGAGTTTGACAGCCCTGGTTTAGAGGATGGCCTGGCTACTCTTTAGTGGAATATATTTTTGTTGTTTGGCTGGGATAGAGTAATTCTTGAAAGTAGCTGTGGTTTTAATTTCTTTAAGAGTAGGAATTAAAACATTACAATCATAATGTACTATGATTGCATTATTTAACTCTGCTTTAAGATTCCAACTAGGTGGCTGGAAAGCAAAAAGAGAGGAATATAAAACATTTTAGGGTGTATATTATATTCTCTTGCTATCTTTGGAAAGAAATCAGAGCAAGAGAAGTTTAAGGAATCAAATGGCAGCCACAATTGAAACCTCATCCTCTTTATACATAACACCTAATTAATGTAAAAAGGGAGTTGGCCTTAAATACACCATTTTTTTAAAAATTGGTGCAGATACCCCTGAAGGACATGCACACATACAGGTATAAACTGGTATTTTAGGGAGTTTATTTGCAGTGCCATACATCTTACTGGGAAAGATATCCCACATGAATATAAGATCAGTAAAGAAAGACTTACTGGGGATTTATTAAGTTTTGCAATTCAGTTTTCCGAATGTTATTTTTATCACTTTATGAATGTTTTTATTTATTTATATTCTGCCTTTACTACTTTTATAAATAATTTAAGGTGGTGAACATACCTAATATTACTTCCTCATCCTATTTCCCCCACAACAACAACCCTGTTAGGTGAGATAGGCTGAGAAAGAAGGTGATTGGCAGCTGGCTTTCGTGGCTAAGGTGGGATTTGAATGCATGGTCTCTTGCTCTCTAGCCTGGTGCCTTAATTAATATGTATCTTAAAGTAATCTTTATAAATTGATAGATAAAGAAAAATAGAACTAATGCTAAATATGTGCTAAAATATCTGAAGTTTTTTTAAGAAAGAAAAACTCACTGTGAAGCAGCAGTTGGAACAAATAATGAATATTCTGGAATGATACATAACATGGCTTTTCACTGCAATGAAAATATTCATAGATCTTTTCTCTCCCTCCTCCCTTCAAATGCCACTGTATTGTCATTAAAAAATCTCATTGTTGCAATTCTACTTCTGTGGTATTTCATATATACAATTCATCATAATGCAAAATGTGTCTGAGGCATAAACAGTATTGATAGTGGTTCAATAGTAATAACTTTGGTAATAATTACCAGCTAATTTGATTGCCAGCAAAAGTTCTTTGTTTTCAAGATCAAATCTGATCTTCAATCATTAAAGTCCTGATACACTGTTGCTGACTTTTTAAAGAACCTAATTAAAGGCACTTCTTGAATTATTCATGTTTATGGTATTTCATGAATAATTTATTTCCTGGTTTCATTGGTAAAACTTAATTTTGAACCTTGATGAAACTTTAAAGTTCAATATACCTTCCAAGGTCTTTAGAAATAATTTCTTTATGACTTTTTATAAGCACTATTTATTTATTAATGTTAGGAGAAAAATTGAGATAGCCAGGAATGACAGACTTTTCTTGGTTTTCTAGCTGGTAGTATCTGCTAAGTAAGTAAATAAGTAAGTAGGTAGGTAGGTAGGTAGGCAGGCAGGCAGGCAGGCAGGCAGGCAGGCAGACAAGCAAGCAAGCAAGCAAGCAAGCAAGCAAGCAAAAACTAAATGCATGCTGTTTTGATATAGTGGTTAAAATAATAATCTAGAAACCAGGAGAGTGTAACTTTAGTCCTTGCTTAATCATGAAACCAACTGGACTACTATGGGCCAGTCATTCTCTCTTACTTTTAAGAACAAGATAAAGGCAACCCATTTCCAAAAATCTTGCCAAGAAAGCTTCAAGAACTTGTTCAGACATTCTTCAGAATTAAGGCTGATTCAAAGGCATAAATCAAACCTGACCAGATCTGTGAAATATAAGCATTTTAACAGAGCTACCGGTACATCTTTCATTGTAATTGTTAGTGAAACTTTTTTTTGAAAAAGCAGACTGAATCCAATATAGTAAGAACCTGGCAAAACTTGCCTTGATTCAGAAGTGCCTAAATACGTCTAAAATAGCAGAAGAGCTTTTAAATAATCTTTTCTGTAGAACAACAGCAAAATGTTATAGACAAGACAAAAAAGCACACTTTGTAGAAGAGAAAGCCTTTGTTAAAGACAAAGCTTTTTTGGTTCATCTGTTACTTGACAATCTGTATGTAGAACAACTAATCAAGATGGTAATTTGGATTAGTCTTGCTATTTTTAAGCCTAAAGAGGTATTACCTATTCTCCTGTATTCACAAAGTGTTATCTTTGCTATTACTTTACCAACATTATTCATACCAATTCTTTAAATTGGAGATTTTACTGAGGATTTTCATAGCTGAATATCTTAGAAACAATTGAGCAAAACATACCAACATTCACATAAATGTTTTAACCCAATAGTTATTGTATATAATTTGAAGATTGTATAAATAGTTAGAACCTGTTGTTGGTTTTGTAGGTTCCCACTTTCTGGTAAACTCCTGATTCTGTCCAGAATATAAAAAAAGATATTAAGACCAGTGGTGGGATTCAAATTTTTTTACTACCGGTTCTGTGGGCATGGCTTGGTGGGTGTGGTAGGGGAAGGATACTATAAAATCTCCAGTCAGAGATGGTATTTGTCAGTTCTCTGAACTACTCAAAATTTTCGCTACCAGTTCTCCAGAACTCGTCAGAGCCTCTGAATACCACCTCTGATTAAGATTCTAGAAAGAGTGCAGAGAAGAGCATCAAAGTTGATAAGGGGACTGGCAGCTAAAACCTATAAATAATGGTTGTAGGAATTGGGTATGTTTAGATTAATGAAAAGAAGGACTAGGTATAACATGACAGCAGTGTTCCAATATCTAAGGGGCTGCCACAAAAACGAGAGAGTCAACCTATTTTCCAATGCATCTGAAGACAGGACAAGAAGCAATGGATGGAAAGTAATCAAGGAGAGAAGCAACCTAGAACTAAGCAGAAATTTCTTGACAGTTAGAATAATTAATTAGTGAAACAACTTGCTTCCAGAAGTTGTAAATACTCCAACACTGGAAGTTTTAAAGAAAAATTGGACAACCAATTTATCTGAAATGGTATAGGATTTTCTTCCTGAGTGTAGGCTTGGACTACAAGATCTCAAAGGTCTCTTGTAACTTTATTATTCTGTTATTCTATTTCTTTGATTCAGAATGATCTACATTTTCTGTTTGCTCCAGCATAAAGTGAATCTACCTAGGCTTTAAGAGGCCCAGTATGGATTACGTTGGGCTAGGGATGTATCATTTTGGAAGTGGTTAATGAATTCCATCTCCTCCCGTGTACATCCTTCTTTCTTCTTTCTGATCATTTGTAATTCAATTTTAGTGTTAATATTTATTGTTGTAATGTTGTCATATTTTTATCTTCTTGTTGTTTTTATTGATTGTAAAAGATGGGTCGTCACAGACAGAGAGACAGAGAGACAGAGAGACAGACAGACAGACAGACAGACAGACAGACAGACAAAATTGTCCTCAAGCTGGATCTTGCTGATGGGAAGCTAGCCTCCACTTGAGCTTTTTGTGTTCAACATCAAATGTGTTTTTTTCCTTTAATGTGCCAGGAATGACACATTTAGGAAAATTACTATAGGTAATTTCCATTTTTACTTTCACCCAGCATACTCCCGGTTAAGTCCCTATATCCACATCAGAACAAGCAAACAAACAAACAAGCAAGCAAACACACACACCATTCAATGTTGATAATTAGCCTTTACTTTCAATGTTGAATATGTATGAAAAACATCATTCTCAGAAAACACAGAGTTAGGAGGGGGTTCAGTAATTAATTCTTCAAATTTCCTTTCACACACCAAAACAAAATTCAATGCTACCTAAAACAAATTACCTCTTTACTTATTCTTCTGTGTTTTGACAGATTCCTTAATGAGGAATGCCCCATCACTTTCAAAGAAACTGTCATGGCAAACAATAAAAGAATTAGGAAATCATTTTTCATTTCATTTTTCTTTGCTTATTTATGTATTTATTCATTTATTTGATTTATATACATCTCACATTTGTGACTCTGAATTATTCAAGAGGCTTCAAGTTGTTGGACTGTTGACTTCAATGGGTATGTTACAGTGGAAGACCTAACCTGTTTTGATGGAAGAGACAGTGAAGAAAACTGTAATTCTGTGTATCAAATGGGTATTCTGTCCCTGACCATTTAAGAATCTCAGAAATGCTGTTTATATATACCCGATAGCCCATGCAGTATTCAAAACTCAATCTTTTTTTAATTTTAGTACAGCCTTATACAGAATGACACCCATCTTCTTTTAGCAAGTTTAAATTGTTCTAATTGTAACTTCAGCATGTGTATTGTTAGATGGTGTTTACTAATGTGTATTGTTAGATGGTGTGTTACTAATAAAAAAAACTAAAAAGAATGAAATAGCTTCCAACAACCTGGAAGATGCAGATAATTAACAGTAGGTGTTAATGTGCTAGTTGATTAATAAGAAACCTCAATTAAAATGGATAAGTATAGCTCAACATGCATTCCTATTCTGGTTCAGCTACGTTTCATTAATCAAAAGGAGCAGATTTTTGGGGTTTGTGGGGGAAATACCATGTTGGGTTACAATGTGACTTATTACCGTCACTGCATTTAAAAAAAAGTCACTGCATTTAAAAAAAGGTTTGGACTGCTAACAAGTTTGTCAAGCTTATGGAATAGTGTTCAAGACAATGTGAGAGAGCAGCCAAATTCATATAAGGAAAACCATTTTTCACCTAATACAGTTTGGGCATAAGTTAATCTTAAAGTTGTATATCACAGGGTTGACAGGCAAACAGAAGAATAGCAAGTTGATGTATTGGAATCTTATCCATGCAGATCAAAAAATACTCATCATTATTTCACGAAAGTTAGAGTAGGTGGAACTGCAGTCCAATATAAAGAATGTCCCTGGAGAGAAAAACGATAAAACAGAAACATCCACACAAATATATCCAGTTCACTTTTCAATCAAGTAAAAAAGTAATCAAATCTACCTGTCAAAATCCTATCTTAAATTACATGTTTTAAATTTGAATGAATTCAGTATTGCCAATGCAGTAAGAAATATTCCCACCAAGGAGATACACCCAATATTGGAGAGATCCCAAATTATTAAGAAGGATCTTATCAATTTCCAGCAATCTATGCTAAATGAAATCATTAGAATTCCAGGAGAGTTTCAAATACCCAAATGGAAAGTCTGTTATTTCTTTAAGTAAATGTAGTTCAGGATTACCATTCACAGTATAGGTGTCTATAGCAACATATAGTTAACTTTATGTTTTCATCAGTGATGCAGGTAATTTTTGACTTATGATAACAATTGAGTCCAAAATTTCTGTTGCTAAACAAGACAGTTGTTAAGTGAGTTTTACCTTTCTTGCCATAGTTGCTAATTAATTACTACAGTTGTTAAGTTAGTAACAAAGTTGTAAAATGAACCTGTTTCCTCATTGACTTTTCTTGTCAGAAGATCACAAAAGGGGATCACACGACCCCAGGATACTGCAACTGTCACAAATATGAGTCAGTTGCCAAGCATCTGAATTCTGATCAAATGACCGGGGATGCTGCAATAATCATAACTGTGAAAAATGATCATAAGCCACTTTTTTCAGTGCCATTGTAACTTCAAAAGATTGTAAGTCAAGAATTCCCATATATAAATTTTGTTGTAAATGAACTTATTCCTGAAATAAATAACTTCTGCAGTTTATTGTTTATTCCTTTATACTCTCTAATAGAATAAACATTTCTATTTATTCACTTTAACACTATTTACTTGAAGGGCATTTTTTTTCTGCTCCTCCAGAAAAACTGAAGTTGGACAATATCTTAAAAAGCAAAATAGTATCAATTAAAACAGAGGGTCAACTGCGATAAACCCAAACAAAGGAAAATAATGATTGTCATATGCTTAGAGATGCAAACATTTTTCATTAGTTAATGAAAAGGTGAAGGAGACCCAGTGAATTTTTCTCTGAATGTTGCTAACTCTAGGGCAGGGCTGTCAAACTTGCAGCCCGTGGACTGCATATGTCATGCTCTGCCCATGCCCATGACTGGTTTAGCAAAGGGGGAAAAGTCATAATGCATCACATAATGATGCTATGACAATGCCAGTTTTACATCTGTGCTCTACGGGGCAGTGTTTATCTCTGGTTTCAAGGTCATTGAGCCAATGCTGTCCAAAGACTTTTCTGTGGCCTGTTTGACATCATGGAACCCTGTTACCTTACAACTGAAGTGGTATCTATTTATCTACTCACATTGGCATTCTTTCAAACTGTTAGGTGGGCAGGAACTGGGCAGAGGACAGGAGCTCACTCTGTTGCATGGTGCTCGGATCTTGAATCTAGGTTGCCAGTTTTCCAGCTGACAAGCTGAGCATCTTAATCGCTGAGCCACCACACTGCCCTAGTAAATGAAAAGCTGATGTGAAATAAACCCATCTACAGCCTGGTTAATCAGCTAAACTTCTTATATTATCATTAAATGTATCAAATGATACTCTTGTATTGAGTTTTGCTTTGTTTAGATTTATTTTTTAATTTTTGTCTTTGGCCTCCCCCATTTCTAATTATTTATTTTTAAGGCTTTGCAAAGATTACTGCAGGGCATTCTATGTGCAGCTGTCTAGATAGAAGGTTGACAATGCTCTGGTGGCCAAGACCTAATGTATATTTCCCAAACAACCACTTGCAGAAGCAATTTTGATAATATCCATTAGCTCCTCCAACCTGAAAATGTGATTCTTTAGAAGAAATGATATGTTTTCCAAAAATATATTGAGCTCTCTGGGAGCTGAATCTTGATCAGCTAAGTTATAGCATTTCTGTTTGTCTGAATGAATCCAACTGATTTGTCTACTTCCAGTTCATTGTAAAGTCCAGGCAAGAGTTTTCTTTCTAATTGTCTTCCCTCTGATTATTATGGAGGGAACAGAGTTGAATATCCAACATATGGAGTGATACTGCACTACAAAATCCCAACTGGTTGTTTATTTTAAAAACTTTGAGGAACAGAATGGACAACTGGCAAAAAAAGAAATAATAATAATAATAATAACAATAATAATAAATTTTCTTTCTAAGCTTGACTGGATCCATTAAAATTAGCGTCTCCTAATACAGAACTGGATAGTAAATACAGGATGCCATTCTCAAAGTTTCTGAAAAATACTTTAGACTGAAAGGTCTAACAAGCAAGATAACTACCGTGTTTCCCCGAAAATAAGACCTACCCCGAAAGTAAGACCTAGCACTATTTTCTAAACCTGCCCTAATATAAGACCTACCCCGAAAATAAGACCTAGTGTAAATCTCCAGTTCCAGGAAGACTTTTCAGGGAGCAACTGTGCACCAGAAACACCCCCTACACACTCACACCCACTATTTGGCACCATAAATATATAAGACCTACCCCGAAAATAAGACCTAGTGTGTTTTTGGGAGCCAAAAAAAAATAAGACAGTGTCTTATTTTCGGGGAAACACGGTAAGCTAAAATGGTTTCAATCCCAAAAAATTAGCAGGTTGATAAATCAGTCTAAAACGAAATGGTTCAATGAAATTACTCCTTCTCTCCCTCTACTTTCTTCTAAAATCTACTTTCTTCTACCAAGTTATGATACATTCTGAACAGTTGAATACATTCCACTTCTATAGCATTATGAATTTTATGAAAAGCAAGCAATATGTCCAGGTATCTACAATGAAAAAGATACCTGTGACCAAATGAATCTATTGCTTAAGGCAAATTATCACTCCCCCCACTTTTGTCCCAAACACATATAATGCAAAAGGACAAAAGACAACTGAGAAAATAGAATTGTTCAGAAACAAGGAGGAGAATGAACTTCTCTTAAGCTGTCAACTCTTCTTTTAAAAACAAACTGGAAATCAAATGATTCATGCAAGTTAATAAATGATTATAAGCAATGGAGCTTACCTTGTAAGCAATGGAGCTTATATACCTGAAAACTATATATTTCCCTAACATTATGCATTACAAATGGCTGCCTGCTATTTCTGTCACTCTCAAAGACCAGTCCACTGTGGGTTATTTTTAGCATCTTTTGCTGAGATGAAGAGTATGCTAAAGAAAGTACCAGGTGTGCCCCATACCATGCTTAAATTGGGTAGAATTTGGTGTTCAGTCCATCATATAAGCTATCTAGCCCTGAAAATAACAGAATTCAGCATTTCCTTCACCTCAGTTGATTCTAAGGTTTTATGCAAACAAGAAATAAAAAATGCTTGGAGGCTTTTGTTTTTTCTCAAGGATGAAAATGCCTTGGTCATTTTTAAAGTGTAGCCTGATTGCTATTACATTTGTATGGTTTTTTTTGCTTATATTGCATTTTCCTCCAATCTATGTTAAGTTCAGGCATTCTGTATGTCTTGCCAACTAAGCATAAATTGGAATGTAGCCTTATTAATAGAGAATTTAATGAGAGCAGCAACACAGAATGTGTTCCTGGAATAAGCTGAGATCTAAGCAAATCTAGAAATGAGGCTTATGGCTGCTTCCTGCACCGATAGCCAAATTTTGTTTATGTGTATTCTGTGACCTAGAGCCAAGTATAAAGCTGCTATTTACTTTTCGAAAATGATAGCTTTTATAACCATAATATCATATAAACCCAAATAGTTGGTTCATGTTTGCTTATAATCTGTGGAAGAAAAAAGAGTTTTCTGGCTTAAGCAGAAAGTTAAGTGCCAGCACTGCATTTAATTGATCACTAAGCATTTGGTCTTAAAGCCAGGGGGCAATGTGTGCATACTGGGGGGAGGGGGCGAATAAAATATGACTGCTGTGATTTCATTGCAATGGTGATCATTCTGTTGTCAATAAAACACTCATAATTTCGGAGTTATTGGGTAGGAAAGCACAATGACTACTGTATAAAGTTAGTGTTGTAACTTGTAACTTAAGGTCATAAAACAGCTTGGAGCAGTATCTTCTAAAATTGGATCTAGCTTAAATGTGTACTTATCATTACAAATATAATAAATTCTGCAAAGAACATTAATGGAGTCCTAAATCTATAACTTAGGCAATGGCTAAAAGATCTAGCAGATAGATTTTTTCCCAAAATTTAAAAGACACCATAGTAAAAATGTCCCCTGTATAGATTTCATGGAAGATTTTATCAAGAAAATAAGATGTTCAGAGACAAGAGCCCATGCATTTTTCAATAATGTAGCACAGCTTTTTAAAACTTATTGCCTAAGGACAGTGCAAGACGTAACAGTTAATGCTCTCTCTTGCAACAAAGCAAAGGTATTATTCAATAGGAACTTTGTGGAATCTGCCTTTAAGATACACTGTAGGCTTGTTTTGAAAATGTAACCTAGTTAATGTCTCCTTAAAGAACATGAGTATGGTTAAATGGATTCTAAGAACTACATTTATTTTTATTTGAATGCTGCAAGGAAAATGTTGAGCATTGAAACAAATCAAGCACTGATTGTGGCTGAGAGATGATGTAAGAGGGCTCGAAGGCAAGTGCTTTCCACAAATTGCCTGATTACGATTTTCTAAGTGATTTTACTGTTCTGTTCTGCAGTGCTGGGCTACAGCCATCATAACTGGATTGCAGAAGTACAGATGACCACAGAATAGCAGCCAAGAGATTCAGAAAATACCGGATGCCATCTAGTGGTAATCTAGACTTTTATAGCCCATATATGTCAGCTCTGTCTTGGGCCATTCGATATTTGACAAAGAATGGAAAATAAGTGGCCTTACATATGTTGCTGTTGTCAGGTTTCACCTGACAGGCATAACTAGGAAAATACAGGCAAAGATATCCAAAGAACATACGTCTACAAGATTTATTAAAGAAATTTAGGAAGCCATGAGGAAAAGAATTTTAGTATCTGCTAGAGAAACAATAGGATTTTTAATTTATTTTCTTTCCTATTCTATGGAACAATCTGTTTGCTCCCCTCCACACCTCACTCCAATTTTATCTGGGCTGTTTCAATATATTCTGTGATTTTGTAATTCTCAGATTTGCTCTTATCTCGTTTTCACTGCTATCTGAACAAACTAGCTCTCACTGAATTATGACCCAATTCATCACTCATAATTGGCTATGCTTAGCTAGGACTGGTGGGTGGCTGTAGCCCAATAATATTGTAAAATTCTGCCTTACTGTGGGACAAATTAGCAAAGAAGTAGCTTTGTCCCAAGTCCTGATCCAAAGGTGCTTTTCCAAGAAGCAATTTCTTGGACTTTCTTGGCTTTTTTCCCCTTGAAAATATTTCAATTATCAACCAAGAATTCAGAATTGAAGAAGTTCAGAACTGAAGAAGCTTCTTGGATGAGAAGTGAAATGTTTTCAAAGAAAAAAAAATCCAAGAAAGTCCAGTTGCTTTTTGAGAAACCACCTTTGGATCAATCATGACCTGGATGAATGAGAATTTCCATAGACACTCACAGGCTTTGAATTATTTACAGCAGTTTCTCAACCTTGGTGGCATTAAGATGTGTGAGCTTCATCTCTCATTATCCCTATGTCCACATCAGAGCAAACACAAACAGGAAAATGATAGAAAATGATAGAAAACATTTTAAAAAATGATTAACGGGCAAAACAAGGTTTTGGTATTAACATTCAAAGTCCTACGAGACATGGGTCCGGGATATTTACAGGAGTGTCTCCTGCTGGCATCGAATGCCAACCGCCCTGTGTGAGCACACAGGCAGGGACTCCTTGGGGTGCCGTCTGCAACTCAGTGTTGTTTGGCGGTGTCCAGGGGGAGGGCCTACTCTGTAGCAGCTCCCACTTTATGGAATCAAGGGGCTCCGTTTGGCCCCTGACCTCCGCACCTTCCGCCATGATTTAAAAACCTGGTTGTTTGAACAGGCCGGGCTGTGCTGACCTCTCGGGGTGTGTGTGGGGTTTATATTTCAAATTAGTAATGGGTTTTTAGATGAATTTGGCTTGTTTAATTTAATCTTATTTTAGTTAATTAACTTATTGTGCTGTTTTTAGTTGTGAGCCACCCCGAGTCCTTTTTGGAGAGGGGGTGGCATACAAGTCAAATAAAATAAAATAAATAAATAAATAAATAAATAAATAACATGACAAAATTGAGATGGAATGTAGTGAGGAGGTTCCCAAATGTGTTTTTTCAAGAGACAACTAGACTTTCTGAGTTTTTTTGAAGACGTTTCACTTCTCACCCAAAAAACTTCTTCAGTTCTGACTGGACGGTGTGGAACAGAAACATCTTCAAAAAAAAAACAAAACCAGAAAGTCCAGTTGCCTCTTGAAAAAACACATTTGGGACAACCTGGATGACTAAGAATCTCCATAGACATTTAGTGAGGAGGTGGATTCTGTAAGGGAGAGGGTGCATATCAGAGGCATATAAGAGGCAGCTTAATACAGATACTATGTGTCACAGAAAAAAGGTGAAGACAGCCCTTTTCTAATAGTTCAAAACTACTTTGCAGCTGCAGGTGCTCATTCTGGCAATATTTTGTCTATAGAATTCAGCTTGGAAGAATTGTTATCTGTATTTCTTGGTTTTGGGCGTGACAAAATAGGAGAAAGTAGGAGAAAAGAGACACGAACAGCAAGTTGGACCTACGGAGGACAAAGAACTTACTGTAATAATAACAGTCTACGTAATGATTTAAAGGAATGGTTTCAGTGAATTGTTCCTCATTTCACTGAATTATAATTGAATCAAAACTTCAAATCAAGACCTAAAACAGGAATTGGTAGCTTTAAGGTGTGTGTACTTCAAGTGCCATAATTCATGTTGGCTGGGGAATTATGGGAGTTTAAATATCTTTCTTAAATTTGCCTAGATTGAGAAACACTGAGTTACGGACATCTGTTTAGTAACAGAACATTCATTTCCTAGGGGAAATTTGTAATGCAAATGGAACATAAAGAAAAAAGATACCATTGAGAATATAGTTTTACATTCAAGGTAAATGTTAAGAAACATATGAAATAAGTAACATTAAGCCACAAGCAATCAATTCTACTGAGGGAGTTAGAAGAATTACCTTCTACTGAGGGAGAAGATAAATACAAGGAGACTTTTGAACTCACTTATTTTCAGGAACTATAGTGAGCATTTGAAAATTTGTATTCAGAAGCAATCTAATCATACTCTGCTGCTCACACCAAAAGAAAGTACCACAGAGATATCTAACACCACTCTCTCTGCATATATGGATTGTGTCAGCAGCAACCATTATAATTAGGGACTTGAAAAATATATACAGCTTCATTCTGTAAGGAGCTACTTTGGTATAGTGATTAAGATACCAGTCTAGAAACTGGGAGACTGTGAATTCTAGTCCTGCATTAATCATGAAGCCAACTGGGTGATCTTGAGCCAGTTACTCCAACTCAACCCTAGGAAGGAGGCAATAGCAAGCAACTTCTGAACAATCTTGCCTAGAGAATTACAAGAAATTGTCCAGGCAATTGCCTGGAGTCAAAGTGACTCAAAGGCATACATTTTCTGACAACATTTTTTGGTAGGTATCTGTCACTACTTAGTAATAATGTTATCCAGATTCTTTGGTTAAATGACAGAATTGCTCCCTTGTAAAAACTGCTTTTAAAGGAAACTTTCTCAAAAACATTCTCAAATATCCTCCAATCACAAATGCTGGAAATAAGTTCTGTCGTTGCCATTTTGAGGCAGACAAATGCAGTAAGAATTGTGAAAGTTCTGGCCCATGAGGTGCTTAGATCTGGCCCATGGGCCAGCCCTGGAAACAGCAAAGGACTAGCCCACAGTATCTTTGTCAGTGAAAACAGAGCCCAGGCGGGCTGTGCGTGGCCTTCCTGAGCTTTATTTTCATTGGTCGAGGGCTGCAGGAGGCTGTCTCAGCTGAAAATGGAGCCTTGATGAGTGAAATCGAGCTGGCCATGCCCACCCTGGCCATGCCCCCATGCCCCCCCAGGTCAAACGCAACCTGATGCAACCATGCTCTATGCCTATGAAAATGCATTTGTAGGAATGAGAAGAGCCTTATGGACTTTGAATCATAAACGGCAACTAAGTAAAACAATTTTAATTCAGGCTTGACAATAATTTAGGAATGACTTTCCATGCAGTAAAATTTTGGAGGGACCAAAAAGTTTGTGTTATGGGCATTGCACAAAGAAATGTGTTGCGTTTGGCAGAGCTGAGTGGGAACCAAAGCTCGCTCCCATTGGCTCAGCCATCTGACAACGCGCGATATAAAAGCAAGCTGTCAGACTGCATCAGCTGTTGCTCATTCCTGTCAGCCCAGCTAGCGCAAGCAGCAGCTACTGCGTTACAAGTTAATAGTTACAGTAAATAAAAGGTTGAACTTTACAAGATTGTGGATGTCATCTGTGCCTTCATAAAACTGGCGACAAGGATGGGATTAATGCGGTGAAGACACCCGAGCTTCCTGAAGAATTTGAAGTGCACAGAGAAGTTACCTCAGCTGGCTGACGTGATGTCTTCCCCTCCAGCGTTCCCGTGTTTCCACACCACAACGGAGATGTGGTATTCATACATTAATAGATTTGAATGTTTTTTAGACACTGCTGACTTGGCAGGCATATCAAATCACAGAAAAAAAGCTTATTTCCTAAGCTTTTGTGGGGCAGCTGTCTTTGACACTGCCACTGCTCTATTGGTGCCACAATCTGTTAAAGAGGTTTCCTGGGAAGCGCTACAGGAAATCCTCAGTAACCATTATGCCCGCAAGCCTTCTAGAATTGTGAGGCAGCTTGCTTTTAGGTGGCAGGCACAAGCAGAGGGGGAGATCATTAGTATGTATATGGCGACTCTCTGAACTCAATCATTGCAATGTGGTTTTAAAGAACTTGATGACATGCTGCTGGATCAATTGGTTTATGGAGTGAGAGACCTGAAACTTCAAAGACATCTACTAGCAAAGGGGGATCTCACTTTAAAAATGGCCATAGAAGAGGCTCAAGCAGCCGAGATGTCCAATCTCTCTCTGTGGCTGAAATCTAAGGTGCAACTAGCAGTCCAGCAGCTAAACCAAATGCTACTGTTCATTTTGAAGAAATTACCCCAGATGAAATTTTAGATTATGGCGAAGACGTTAATCGCCTCACCAATTGCCAACAACTTCAACAGCAAAGAGGTTAGAATTCAGGAAACAAACCACAACAGTTTCCTACAGCACAAGTAATTTGTTTAAGCTGCAGGGGTAACCATTTAAGATCCACCTGTCTGTTTAGAAATGCTATTTGTTTAAACTGCCAGTGAAAAGGCCATATAGCTAGAGTCTGTAAATCTACAAAGAAAACACCACAATCTCAGCCTCTGCCACCAACTAGATACCAGAAACACAGGGATGAATGTTTTACTGTTACTAGAGCATCTCCCAATGACTCTCTAAACAATTTATCTCAACAACTGCACATTAATGAACTGCATGTAACTATCTCATTAGAAGGTAAAGAGTGTCCAATGGAGATTGACACAGGTTCTTCTCTGTCCACATTTTCCTGGGGCACTCTGAAGAGATTGATTCTATCCATCTCCAAGAAACGACTTCAACCTTGCAATCTGTCTCTTAAAGACTATCAAGGGCGGAACATACCAGTCATTGGAACAGGCAAGTTTGCAATTAACTTCCAAGAATTCAAAGGACATTTACCTCTTACTATTGTTGAAGGTACTTTACCTAGTTTACTGGGCTCGGACTGGTTTGATGCTTTAGGTCTTAAGGTAACGGGTATACATAACACTCAACACCATGACATTGAATCATTGCTTGAGGAGTTTAAAGATGTTTTCAACAAGGAATTAGGCCATTATGTAGGCTCCCCAATTTCTTTTGCATTAGACCCAGCAATAACACCTATCAGATTGAAGCCCGATGAGTTCCCTTTGCATTAAAACCAAAAGTTGATAAAGAAATTGATAAATTGATATCCCAAGGGGTACTTGAGCCAGTGGACTATGCACTCTGGGAAACCCCTATAGTGACCCCGATTAAAAAGGATGGCTCAATCAGAATATGCACTGACTACAAGAGCACATTGAATAGAGCCTTGAGCACCAGCACATACCCTGTGCCTGTCATTCAACATCTCCTCCATTCAATGGAAAAGGGTTTCACATTTGCTAAGCTTGACATGGCCCAAGCTTATCAACAGCTGCCTGTTGATGAAACAACCACTTTGGCCCAAACCATTGTGATACACAGGGGGGAGCCTTTAAATTTAAACATTTACAGTTCGGGGTATCTGTAGCTCCTGGCATATTCCAATGCCTTATGGAGCGGTTACTGCAAGGTATCCCTGGCATCATATCATATTTTGATGACATTATCATCTCTGCACAAAACAAACAAGAACTTTTGCAACATGTTAGACGAGTCCTAACTTGTTTCCAGGCCTCAGGCCACCAAGGGGCCTTGGTGGCTCAGGCTGTTAAATGCCTGCATTTAAAGTTCCAGCTCCCTACAATTACTGTAGGCTCGAATCCCACCAGGCTCAAGGTTGACTCAGCCTTCCATCCTCTCGGGGTACGTAAATTGAGGACCCAAGATTGTTGGGGGCAATTAGCTGACCTTGTAAAAATGCCTCTTAGTAATAAGCAGGCATATACAATGGAATGAAGGCTATTGCTGAGCACACTGGGTTGTATCCCAAAAATTGTAAGCCGCCCTGAGTCTTCAGAGAAGGGCGGCATATAAATGTAATTAAAAAAAAAAAACTAAAAAGGGACAAACGCAAATTTGGTATGTCCCAAGTTGATTTTCTGGGCTACCGCATTGATGCTCATGGGAATCACCCTACAGACTCTAAGGTTAAAGCCATTAAAGAAGCACCTGTCCCTAACAACAAAAAGGAACTACAAGCCTTTTTAGGCCTCCTGAATTTCTATGCCTCTTTCCTTCCTCACAAGAAAATAACCTGTGAAGCAGTTCTATTGCAGAACCACTTCACAGGTTATTGGATTCACAAGCTCAATGGTCATGGGACCAACCACAACAGGACTCTTTTGATGCCATCAAAGCTATGCTATCGTCTGACAGCATTTTAATTCAATTTGACAACCAGCTACCTTTGATTCTCTGCTGCGATGCATCTCTGTATGGTATAGGTTCAGTCTTGGCTCACATACTACCAAGCAGAGTGGAAACCCCTATTGCTTACTTTTCTAGGACTATGTCATCTACAGAGAGAAATTATTCACAAATTGATAAGGAGGCTTTGGCGGCCGTTGCCTCGGTTAAACGATTCCATGAGTTCCTTTATGGCTGCCACTTCTATTTAGTAATGGACCACAAGCCTCTCCTTGGTATCCTGTTGGGCGATCGACAAAGTCCCCCTGTTTTGTCCCCTAGGATGACCCGCTGGTCATTGTTCATGACTGCCTATTCCTATACTTTGTCATACAGGGCAGGCAAACACCTAGGACATGCTGATGCATTAAGCCATTGCCCCTTGCTGGACAAAATTGTTGATCCCGCCCCTTCCTCATCTATACTATTAATTGATGATCATCAATTACCTGTTACAGCTGCTGATGTTGCAAAAGCTTCCTCTAATGATCTTATTCTCTTACAGGTGTTGGATTGGGTAAGGAGAGGGTGGCCAGAAGGGCCTTTAGATGCCCCATTTATGCTGTTCAGAGCCAAACAGCATGAACTGTCCACCCAACAGGGCTGCCTATTGTGGGGATGAAGGGTAATAGCCACCAGTCACCTGAGACCTAGGATATTAATCCATTTGCACAAGGACCATCCAGGCATAGCCTGCATGAAGGCTTTAGCCCATAGTTATGTCTGGTGGTCAGGCATAGACTCTGACATCACCTCAAAAGTTAGGGCATGCCAGATGTGCCAAGCATTTAGAGCTGCCTCTCCAGCTGCTGACCCTGGGGAATGGGAGTCAGCTAAGTCTCCAAGGACTAGGGTCCATATTGACCTTGCAGGGCCCTTTCAGGGCCATACCTTCCTTATCCTTGTGGACTCATATTCAAAGTGGGTAGAGTTGGTTCTCATGCATTCTACCACAGCAGAGATGATTATCAAAGCATTAGATTGCCTTTTTGCAAGTCATGGGTTTCCTGACATTCTAGTGTCAGATAACAGTCCACAGTTTACCGCTGCTAACTTTGAACTGTTCCTGGCACACCGGGGCATCAGGCATGCGCTTGTCATGCCTTACCACCCAGCTTCTAATGGCCAAGCTGAGAGGGCTATAAGGGTCACCAAGGAAGTGCTGGGGCAGTTGGGGGGGGTGAGAAGTGGCATGCTAAGTTGGCAAAGTACCTGCTAATGCAACATGTCACCCCCAGCACGGTTACCAATCATTCCCCAGCAGAAATGTTAATGGAGCAAAGGTTAAGAAACCATATGGACAGACTACACCCCAATTATTCCCCCAATGATCCTCTAGACTCATTTAGTGGCATTAGAGGTTTCAGGGTTAGGGATTTAGTTTACACCCGGAATTTTGTGGGTAATCCTTTGTGGCTTCTGGGTAAAATAGAGGCTGTTACCGGGCCAAAATCTTATAAAATAAGTTTACTGGATGGCCGAGTTTGCTGCCAGCACATTGACCATGTGAGAGGGTGGTGGGTTGAGTACCCAAAGGAACCGGCGGATAGCGAGGTGGCTGGCACACAGCAACCCAAACTCGGAGTGGCTGACATGCTGAGGCACAGAACAATTGACAACGAGCATCGAGAGGTTGACCTACCTTTAGGAATTCCTTCATCCAAGGCCAAGTCAATGATGGAAAGGAGTCCAGTGATGTTCCCGTCATCTACTAGCCCTGCTCGTGATTGTTCTTCATTAGCTGAGCAAGCCAAGTTGCGAAGGTGCAACCGGAATAGGCAGTGGCCCACCTATCTGAAGGACCACACATGAGCCTAACTGGTGGGAAGGGGTGTTGCATTTGGCAGAGCTGAGCGGGAACGAAGCTTGCTCCCATTGGCTGAACCGTCTGACAGCGCGCGATATAAAAGCGAGCTGTCAGACTGCGTCAGCTGTTGCTCATTCCTGTCAGCCCGGTTAGCACAAGCACAAGTTAATAGTTACAGTAAATAAAAGGTTGAACTTTACAAGATCATGGATGTCATCTGTGCCTTCGTAAAAAAATGTATAAACTATTCCCAATTTTTCCAGAATAAAGGTAACATATCTAAATAGCATCATAGTTTTTGAGGTTAAAGATAGATCAACTGCTGCACAATTCTCTGCTCTATTCTTACAATGATTTTATTAAGTTGGAAATAATCCAATTAAAATTCCTGCAGGCAATGTTTCCCTTTGTATCAAATGCATTATTGCAAGTGAAAGCAGAACAGATCAAGGTTGGAGCAAGATTTTGACTTCTATTGATCATGTAGTGGTTTAAACTAAATTTCTTCATAGTAGGATTATCATCTCTTACTTTCTTAGACAATTATCTTTCCAAAATCTTAATATAGATTTTTACGCAATGCTTATTATCTCCACTTTTGAAAAAAGCCAAATTTTTAGACAAAGAATATTCAATTGTGACTACTAATTGGATTCCTAAACTAAAAATTATCTTTTTATCTGGTGGATTTTTGCAATCTTTCCATTGGGTCAGATGTCTCACTGTTTTAACAATTCTCAGGAAGGGAGAAGTATCATCTTGCCTTAATGTTCACATTCACTCTCAAGAAACCCCAATATTATTTCATCCTTTGATGCAGGAGAAGTTGAAACTTTAATAGGTGTTTTATTGCACTGCTTGACTCAGCCAGTCATTCTTTCTTAGCCTTAGGAAACAGGCAATGGCAAACTGCACCCAAAAATCTTGTCAATAAATGGAATGAATTAGTTCAGGCAATTACCAAGGATCAACATTTCCTCAAATAGAAAACATCCTGCCCACCAGGTACTAACATATTTATCTGTTTTGGAAGATGGAAGGGATATATATTCAACTCACATTTTTAATGTGACCACTTTGTGTAATAAGGTTTTTGTGGGCTATCAAGTTAATTCTTTGGCCCAGTGATGAACTAATTGGGCCTACAGCTTTATGTGGAGAAGGTGAATATAATTTCTGTCTTGTTATGTCTGTATTTGGATATGTGTCATGGCTCAACTTTGAAATTTGCTGAAAAGAATAACCCAGAACCTGAGTCCTACTGAGCATGAAAAAATATTATTATATTAAGGAAGGGGAACTGGTGTGTTGGGAGGATATATTGTGCTCTGCATTTGAAAAGCCAGCAGTATATCTTATTATCATTATTCTTACAGTATTCAGCAATATAACAGAGGCATTCATTTATCTTTAGGACTTCCATAGCTGGATGGGGAAAAAACTGGAAAAGTCACAGCAAAATATTAGAGCTTATCTATGAGCTAGTTGTCATTGAGATTTTTGTGGCCACAAAGTAGAAACTCTGTCATCATTTTCCCAATTTGTTATATCACACTATTGGAGTTGTCATCTTTCAGTAGCTGCAGCATTCACAATAAGAAAACAAGAAAATCTTTTTTGTTTTGTGTTGTTTTTTATAAAGTACATAGCAATGAAAGAGATGAGAAGACAAGACTGTTATTTTATTATTTGGTGGTGTCTGGAGTCATGATGAAAACAAGAAGATGAACCAGACCAAAAATTGAACAGGATGAAAGAGAAGGGGGTGGAGGGAGGGAGGGAAGGAGGGAGGAGAGAGAGAGAGAGAGAGAGAGAGAGAGAGAGAGAGAGAGAGAGAGAGAGAGAGAGAGAGCAGCTAATGTTATGCTTAATGTTCAATAAATAGATAAATAAATATAATAAATATTTTGTTTCTGGCAGTAGCTTGCCAAAAGTTTTCAAGCGAGCTAAAACAAAAACCTGAATGAAAATATTAGCAATGAAAATAGCGGTCATAAAAAGGTTGGCTCAGTTTTAGAACTGTTCAAGACTTTCTCAAGAGTCATCCTATTTGGCCATTCAGTATGACATTGTAAAAAGCTTCACTTTAAAGGTTTAAGAGATTAATTTAAAAATATCAAATTCAGGTTTTCTGTAATTTATTTACAAATCTCTGTTGCAGGATATTTTTCACTTAGTTTCTTTTTTGCTATTTCTTTCTTTCTTTTTAACAAGTGACTCTGGGCAGTGAACAAAATCAAAAATAAAACCATTACAATAATGCAAAAATTAAAATGTACAGCAGCCGAGAAAATTCATCTCATATCATGAGAAACATCTCATCCAAACAACACCAAAGTTAAATATTTCAAATAACAGGTCTGAAACATTGTAGACCTGCTGTCTAAAACCCATCACACCTGTTTGTCATGGTTGTATTACTGCAAAAAAATAATAATAAAAGTTGTTCTGAAAAGTATCCTTATAAGATCTTAAAGTGTTTGAAAGTACCTAAAGAATTGTGTGATATCATTAACCTATTATATTGTGTAGAAAAGGAAACCTGTTGCAGCAGAGAAGGTGGAGGAGTTACTTGTTCACTTCTTAAAGGTATTAAAATTTTAAATGTTTTCATCTGAAAAAATATTCCTTTGCCTAACCCATTACAGAAATAATTCTGAGAATCTGTAACTCTTAATAAAAGGATTCCCTGCAGCTGGAGATTATATTGTTCATATTCTTTCTTCTGATTCAGTATCTCATCTGAATTGTCCTGTTGTCCAGAACAGACCAAGCAATTGTTTCTAGAGACTAATAATGGACAACTTCACCCTCTATTAATCCCTCCCTCCCTTTCAAAGTAACTGGAAGGACCGCTTTTCACTTCCACTTCCAAAGTACCCTTTTCCCTCTAATGTTGTCTCAAGTGTTTCTGTCTGTTTCAGATTGTGCACTTCAGTTTGTTGCAAGCTAACCCCAGCAGTTAATTAAGTTCTTTGCAGAGAAAGGAGAACACTTCAACTGAGTGTTTCTCCTGCTTTCTAAATCCCCTTAAAGCTGCCTTTTACCAGAATATAACATGCTATTATGTTCTGTAATAGGACCATGGGGATAGCTCTTACATTGTGAATAGAAGGTGGCTGGTTCCAAGATCACCACTATTTATTTAATTATTTTTCTCCCCGCTCCCAGACCTTACTACTTTTTTCTTGTGATTGGGTAGGTGTGGTTTCTTCATTTTTCCAGTCACTTGGGGTAGAGATGTTTTGTCCCGAGCTCTTGAACTGGAGAAATAGGGAATGATTGAAAAAGAAAAAAGTAAGAAGATCGGGGGGGGGGGAAATCTAATTAAAAATATGTTTCTGTTGTATTTCAAGCTGACAATTTCTATTTACAAAGAACCATTAAGGTGTTACAGGTAAAAGTAAATTTAGAAGATACTACAATGGGATCAAGCTTTGTTTTGAAAGCTTCTTGTATGTCTATGTGATGCTTTGAATTTGGGAATGGAATTGCCATCACTAAGTGACATAGGCATATACAGTAATATATTATGTGATTGCATTATGAGCAGCAGCAATTTCATCATTCATAGTTGCCATTGCTAAGCAAATCACTAACAGTTCTTAAGCAAGGAGGTCACATGACCACCCTTGCAATCTTCTACCAGCTTCCCCATTGACTTTGCTTGTCAGAAGCCAATAAAGAAATTTGGAAATGGTAAAAATGTGACTGAAGGATGTTGTGACATCATAATCGCAAGCCAGGCATGAAGCACCAGGATCACAATAATTGTGGGATGCTGCAACAGCTGGAGCTTTGATGACCTGTCATAAGAACCACTTGTTGAGGTGGTTCTTATGACCGATCATCAGAGTTCTACTGAGCCATGGCAGTGCAGAGTGCAGTACTGCAGGTTACTTCTGCTAACTGCTGGCTGCCTGCAATTTCATATCTCACCAGGCTTGACTCAGCCTTCCATCCTTCTGAGGTGGGTAAAATGAGGATTCAGATTTTTGGGGGGCAATATGCTGGCTCTGTAAAACCACTTAGAGAGGGCTCTAAAGCACTGTAAAGCAGTATATAAGTGCTATTGCTATTGTTCAAAGCATTTGTTTACACCACAAGTTTGAACAGTCTCCGAACAAGTGGTCATTATGTGAGGACCATGTGTATGTAAATTGAATTTAACTTGAGTCTCTATGCACTAAATTGTGTGTGTGTGTGTGTGTGTGTGTGTTATGTGTTAGTGAATTTATGTGTATCAGTAAGATGTATGGGAGGGGGGGAACAGACAGTCCTGCATACATATTAAAATGTATCTATCCAGGAAAATCCATACACAGGTAGGGAAGCAACTGGCCATTGGGGCATTCTTTCTTGGACAAAAAAAATAGGACACAGAAGGAGAAGAAGTGTTTAATGGCAGAACACAGTAGCCTGCAGTCTGTTGCCAAAGTAACTAAGTTTGGAAAGGACTTTAAAAAAACTATTTAAAATTACATCAGCATGAACACAGGACAAGAATATCTCCATGGTTAAGTTGCAAGATTTGCCCTTAGTCTCTAGTAATCCTAATTTAAAAAATATTGAAAAACCAGTCAAATACTGTTTCCTGTACACTAAGCTAAGATAGCAAAGAATAGCAACAAGAACAAAAATCTTATTTCATAGTATGGTTCTTTACCCGAGGCCTACTTCATGTCTATGTCAAAAACCTTTAAACAGGAGGAACATATTTAAGACCATTATGTGGTTAAATAACTAAAGGATATTTGATTTGTTTGCATGGTTGATTGGTTTTATCACACATATTACTAAACATTTTGTTCCTAAAGCAACTTTTAATAGCAAATTAAGGTTGTGTGCACTTATCTTGAAGGTAAACTTCATGGAATTTGATGAGACTTTTTTTAAGTGTGATTGTCTGGGATTGTTCTATTGATCTTAATGCCTGAAAACACAGCAAGAGACAGATTGATGAGCTTCTCAGAGGCAAAGTGTAATTGTTTATGGGTGGGAGACTTCCTAACATTAAATAGAACCAAATATCAAGGGAAGTGGAAAATATTCCCTTATTGGATATCTTCAAGTAGAGTTTGAAAAATTTCAGAACAGGAATCCAGTCTGAATTGTCCACTGAATGGAGGCTGGATCTGAAAGCCTAATTTAGCTCCTCCCAGTTTTAGACAACTTTGCTTTTACAGTTGCTTTATGAGGCAATTTTTGCATTAGGCAAATAAATGGCATCCACTTTGCAAATAATCAATAGGGTTGTATACCAGTTTGGCATGATTCACAAATCCAAAATTGGGTAGAATGAAAACAATTTTTATTATATAGTGAGTGGTCTTTGGTACCCTCTGAGCTTACTTGTTTTCTTGTAGACATTTCATTATCCTATCTAGGTAACATCATGCTAATACTTTATTATACAGTTTCCAGAGTTCCTCTGCAAAGGGGATGGGTGATTTTTAAAATATGATAAATAAATAAAGTAAATTCCAGAAAATTTTATATCTAACCAGAAGAGAGGGAGTTATTTGGTCCTATCCATAACCAAAAATGCTCCCTGAAATTCAACACTGTAAATATATAGTTGAGGAATTCTGCTATGCCAAAAAAAAGTGGGGGAGGTGGGAGAGGACCTTATGTTTTTTTCATAAGATAACTTGGTGGGACAGAGAAATTCAATGTATGGCAAGTCTACCCTCAAAATCTGATGCTGTGAACATATTACCATCTTTTCTGGATTTCAGCACTTGGGAGGGGGAATGATAGAGCAAAGAGATAACTTGATAGAGAATTTTCTCATTTGATCCTTTAACTGTTCCTCATATCTCACCCACAGAAGTATTAAGTACTAAGTATTAAGACATTTTATGTTTATCTATTTGACTGGCTTAAGAACTGAATTTGTTTGAAGTGAAAGGTAAGGTACACAATCTCTTATACAACTTCACTTTCTTTTAAATCCAGGCAGTCATCTACATCACATTCAGGAGGATGTCTCCATTTGGACAAAAATCCATCCATCTATTTACCTAAATGTTGCCAGAGATATTCCTCACTCTAAGATTCAGATTGTCCACAAATCTGGCCTCACAATCGGGAGTTCGATCCTAGGCAGAGGTTAATATTTGGAATAGACTCTCCTGCTTGAGAAGGGGGTTAGACTAGATGATCTCCAAGGTCCCTTCCAACTCTGTTATTCTATGAAATGTCTATGTCTTAAAATCATTTTACCCAAACTATAGACACATTTTAATGTCAGAATTTAAGAGAATGTAGTAGAAAATAGTGCTATTTTTTGAAAATAGATGCCTTTTGTTTTAATAGTATTTTATTGTGTATACACATGTGTGTGTGTGTGTGTGTGTGTGTGTTTCAGCATCACCCTGGAATGCCTTGAGCGATTTCAACCAAATTTGGTACACAGATGACTTAATCTCTGGAAAGAAATACTGTGGTTGTAAGACATCCCTAACATTCCTTGAGGTGTGTGTTCTGTTAAGATACAGCCTGTTGTGCCTTGAAATGACTTCTACTGTACTGTACTTACTGTACTGTAAAATGGCTTCTAGTGTACAGTGCAGTGGAGTTGCCATGGTAACAGCTTCTCAGTACTCCACAAGGGGGCTCCTTCTGTTAATGGGGAAAATCCAACATTAGAAATTACATTTGGTCTGGACATTTTCAACATGGCTTTGACTATTTTTGAGGACTAATGTATGGCCGTGATCAATATAACATTACTGCAACTCGCCCTGCCTGCACCACTACAAGACTGACACAATGTTTTTCACACAGATTACATATGAGAAAAGAACTACAATGTCGAACAGCTTAGTGCATATATCACGGACAAGAAGCCACTTCTAAATCAAGATCAGAAAAAAGCATACGAAATGATCGTTGATCAGCTAGCATAACAATAAGGTGGTATCATTTTTCGTCATGCTTCTGGGGACACAGGGAAAACATTTTAACTAATTTCATTGTCATGGAAATCAGAGCTCAGGGAGAAGTTGCTCTTGCCATTGTCTCTTCAGGAATTGCGGTGACATTAATGGAAAGAGGGAGGACAGCCCATTCCGAACTTACGTTGCCACTTGACAGCACCAGGCAGGAAAATCCTACCTGCAACATAAGTAAGGCAAATGGTCAGGCACAGGTGGTCAAGACATGTAAATTAATCATATGGGATGAATGTACCATGGCTCATAAGAAAGCTGTCTAGGCCCTTGACATCACTATGAGAGGACAACTCTAAGTTGCTTGCTCAAGGATGAGTTCACCCATGAATTTATTTATTCTTTCTCCTGGAGGTGAAACTAAAAATGTTGTTTATAATCAAGTTTTGAGGACCCAAGATTGTTGGGGGCAATAAGCTGACTTTGTAAAAATGCCGCTTGGGGGGCCCAAAAAGCCCTAGTAATAAGCAGGCATATACAATGGAATGAAGGCTATTGCTGAGCGCATTGGGTTGTGCTCCAAAAAATTATAAGCCGACCAGAGTCTCCAGAGAAGGGCGGCATATAAATATAAATTTTTTTAAAAATAATATTAGAATGAATTTGTGAAACATTTCACTTTATAATTTATATACTCTACTTATACTTTTAAACACCTGTAAATAAAATTACTTTGATTTACAAATAATTCATTCCTTTTCCTGTCTAATACAGGATTGGGATAAATAAATACCTGGGCAAGGCCGGGTTATCAGCTAGTTTTCCTATAAATTCCATCCTGCTGTAGTGCAAAATAAAAAAATACACTGGCTATAAATAGGTGATTATTTAAATAACTACTACAACAATTTGTATATATGAATTCTGGCATATCTCCTTGTTTTCCCCATTATAGCATACCAATGTCTTCTAAATTTTATACTATCTTGGAAAAAAAGAAAGTATAGTGATTGATATTATGTTACTCTCCTGTATAAGGGGTGCATGTATTTTTGGAGTGCATGTATTATTTTTTTAATTTGCTGTAAAATTAGGCAGACTTTATTTCAAAGGTGGACTTTTTCCATTCTTTCAAGAAGCTTCATCAGTTCTGACCAGATGGGGGAATAGAAGGATTATAGTTCTTTGCAGTCATCTGGTCATTAGAAGTCTCTCTGAAGTGCTATTGAGGCTATTTCGGGGGATTATCTGTCCCCTCAGGATAACCTAAATCAGAGTGCAAATGGGTGTGGTATCTTCTTGGAACTGCTGAAAGGATTGTAGACAAGGGATAAATTGTGTCTTATCTCTCCCCTTGCCCAGTTTTAACATAGATGGCTTCTTTTACCCCTCTTTCAAACTAATGGTTCTCTCTATTCAGAATGTAGACTTCCTTTAGAGATAAACCTACAAGTGGCCTCAACAGCTCTCAGAGAGAGTGCTAATGACCAAATGAAACTTCTTGGAAATGAAACATCTTCTTCAAGAAAAAAAAATCTTCCCCAAGAAAAAATATAATCAAGTTGCCTTTTGAAAAAAAGCACCTTTGAGACAACCATGACCTGAAAATATCCATAGACATTTAGGCAGACTTTGAATATCCCCTGATGAATCCAGCACAAATTGTAATATTTTGCTTTGTTTTTATTTTTATTTTAAAGTGTTTTTATTTGCAATTCTGGTCAGTAAGCATAATAAAAATATTGAATGCCTTACACAGTTTGAATAATTGATCTTGCAATTAGAATAACCTCAATAATGTTTGATATATAGTACAGATCTAGGTATGTTTAATTTAATATATATATGTATATGTGGCCTTGGTGGTGCAGGCTGTTAATAGCCTAGCACTTAGCTCCAGCTGCCTGTAATTATTGCAGGTTTGAATCCCACCAGGCTCAAGGTTGACTCAGCCTTCCATCCTCTTGGGGTAGGTAAAGTGAGGACCCAAGATTGTTGGGGGCAATAAGCTGACTTTGTAAAAAATGCCGCTTAGTAATAAGCAGGCATATACAATGGAATGAAGGCTATTGCTGAGCGCATTGGGTTGTATCCCAAAACTGTAAGCGCCTGAGTCTCCGGAGAAGGGCGGATATAATATGAAATATATATATATATATATATATGTAGGTCTTGGTGTATTCGGGTCTTGTCCCGTGTAGGATTGAGAATACCTTGGCAACGTTCGACGAAATCTCATCCGTCATCTTCAGGCTGGTGTCTTCAGCTTCGTTCTCCTGGGAGAAGTGTGATCGTGGCTGTTTTCCCTTTTAAACTCTAGAGTTGGCTCTTGATTGGTCTGTGGAGTTGATGTATGCAGATTGGATGGCTTTTCCCTGAGACCCTGTGTGGCTGAGGTGCTGGCTGTGTGTCTCTCAGCCTTTTGTGTTGTAACGACCTGGGTAATGGGCTGTGTGATGACCTTCTGAGTTCTATTGTTGTGACGTCCTGGGTGTGGTACTGTAATCTCCTGGGTCGTTGTCTGTGCTGCAACCTCCTGATGTTTTGTGTTGTGATCTCCTGAGTTCTGTGATGTAGTATCCTGGGTGGAAGGCTGTGATGTGGCATTCTGGGCCTTGGTTTGGCTCCGAGTTTGAGGTCTGGCTATGTGTTTATAGCGTGTGTCAGTTTGCTTAGTTTGGGGGTGGAGGGGGTGTAGCAGCTGGTGTTGCAGCCATGGTCTGGTTTCTGGATGGTGGTTGCCTTTCATCTGTGGCGTGGGCTTGGGTTTGATAGAACTCAGAAGGTCATCACACAGCCCATTACCCAGGTCGTTACAACACAAAAGGCTGAGAGACACACAGCCAGCACCTCAGCCACACAGGGTCTCAGGGAAAAGCCATCCAATCTGCATACATCAACTCCACAGACCAATCAAGAGCCAACTCTAGAGTTTAAAAGGGAAAAACAGCCACGATCACACACTTCTCCCAGGAGAACGAAGCTGAAGACACCAGCCTGAAGATGACGGATGAGATTTCGTCGAAACGTTGCCAAGGTATTCTCAATCCTACACGGGACAAGACCCGAATACACCAAGACCTACATACCTTTACCCGTGAAAATCTACGAAAACATATATATATACATACATACATACATACATACATACATACATACATACATATAAAAATCAGGGATAAACAAAGGTCTTTTGACTAACTTCTTTCCATGGTAAAAATACCCATTTCACTGGAATCTTGGAGATAATGAGGTTAAAATGGTAATTCAGCTGGTCTAAATTATTTTTCTATGGCTTGTACATAAGATTTATTCCAACTAAACAGCAACATAGTGCATCTTCTTACATTTTATGAATTAAACATTCAGTTAATGAGATTTTTCCCTAATAATGATTTTTTGTGTATGATGTTTGGTCAGGACCATGTATGCTTGCAGAGCATATTGTTCTTGATTAATGTTTCATTGATAAAAGCAATATTTTTATGTTATGAGTTTGTAAAATAGAGAGAAAGGTTTATTTTTTCGCTTCTTCATAGTTCAATATTTGGAAGAGAATGCTTTTGTAATATTGTTTTTGTTAATAATCTTAGCGATAGTGAGTACTAGAAAGAAACCATAGCAAGAATAGATGGCTAGACGTTAGCAAGGACAATAAAATATGGGACTACATTCTGAAGCAATATCTCAATATTAATAGGTTAGATGATTGATGCGGTGGCCAAATCAATTTCAACATAAACATAACTTTTTCAAATATTTGGGATATTATATTTGGATATATTACTTCAAATGCAATGTTATATTTATTATAATGTAGAATAAGTAGGCTAATATAAAATATTTTAATAGTATGGAAATAATCCTATGCATATCTGTGAAACATAAATCTGTACATACATGTGTGATGATTCATAGGAATTCAGGAAAAATGAAACCTTTTTGTTATTTGATAGGAACTCAACATTGAAGAAAAGAAGCTATTTGACTCTTGGCAGGCTGTAATATGTTTGTTAGTGATTCATGCTCAGATCACAAATTGCAATATTAATTGTATTCTATATTCTCTACTAGAAAGATAATATAGAGCATAATTTAACAATTAGAACATATTGTGGAGTTCTTGGTGCTCTCTGAGCTAGTTTTCCTGCCAATTGATTTCCTACCTTTCCAAACTTTATGATAAAACTTTGTATATCTTTGTATAGAAAGTGTGTGCTAAGAAAATGTGTACTAAAAATCAGATTTCCAATACAAAAATCCTTGGTGATCTTTGAACTTGGCTGTTTTCTTTCAGACATTTCATTACCAAGCTAGGTTACTTCATCAGCACTAGAAGAGAATGAGGTTTGATTGCAGAGATATTTATATACTAGTGGCTTGCCCTATCAGTATTGATATGACTGTTCTTGGTAGTTCCTTGACTGGAATATTGCTTACTTATGGATTGTTGGTGTAGTATCAATCTTGATGTTAATCTCTGCCCATCTGGATTTTGGTGGATGTGTTTTGGTCTTTTTATTTCCATTTTGCATTTTTTTGAGTGTCTCTTTTGAATGGCATGTAGATTTGTTTATCTGTATGTGCCTACTGATGGCTATTTATCGGAGTGATAGACTTTCAAGAATTCTCTGGTGTTTTGGAACTTGGCTTGGTCTAGGATGCTCAAGGTTTCTCAGTTGAAACTATAAGTGAAGTCTGTCCATGTGTTGTGCAATTAAAGATATCTTTTAACTGCTACTTGGTGTTCATGGATGTACTTTGTACTTAATTAGAAAGTACTTTACAAATTTATTTACTGATGAATCTTTGCTAAGTCCCATTATGAGCTGGTTTTCTAAAGTATGTCATGTCTGAGATGATAGTTGCATGTATCTCCAGTCAAATATTCTGAACTTGAAGTTACTATTCCCATGTGTTTTATCAAATTTCCCTTATTCTGCACCATTCAGATTTTAAGAGTACCAACAGAACATTGTATTGTCAATTACTACTGCAATGGTCTCTACATGGGGCTGCCCTTGAGGACCACTTGGAGGCATCAGCTGGTGCAGGATGCGGCTGCGCAGGTTGTGATGGGAGTATCCCGATACTCCCATATTACACTCCTCCTGCATGAGCTGCATTGGTTACCGGTTGCCCTCCAGGTGAGATTCAAGGTGCTGGTAATTGCCTACAAAGCTCTACATGGCTTAGGGCCGGGGTATTTGCAGGACCATCTACTGCTGGCAGTGATTTCCCAGTGCCAGGTGTGCTCCCACAGACAGGGCCTCCATAGTGTGCTGTTGGCCAGACAGTGTCGGCTGGCAGCCCCCAGGGGGAGAGCCTTCTCTGTGGCAGTGCCCACCCTGTGGAACCAGCTGCCTTGGAGCTGCAGTTGGCCCCTGACCTTCAATCCTTCAGTTGTGACCTGAAGACATGGCTCTTGCAGCAGGCTGACCTGGACTGAGGGGGGGTGAGATTTAATGGTTTTTACTGGTTTTATTGTTTGTTGTGGGTTTTAAATTATTGTTGGGATTTAATATTTTTTAATAATTTTAATTTTTGTATTCTATGTCTTCTTATAGTTGTCAGTTGCCCTGAGTCCTTCGGGAGATAGGGCGGCATATAAATCCCATCATAAATAAATAAATAAAACCAATCATTATAACAGTTTTCACAGATCTTGAACAAAGAGTTTATAGACTGAATATATATTGCAAATTATACATTTTTACAAAACAAGCAGAATACAGACAGTTGTTTTATACTGAATCAGAGTATTGTTCATCTGTTCACGCATCTTCGTTATGCAAAGCAACTTTAATGGAACTGTGAACTTCTATTAAACATATTGTGAAGGTGAAATAGGACAATATATATTGCAGTACAGTAACTTTTTCATGCTTAGTGAGCTCCAACATTTAAACTAATGTAACATGCCACAAGTTGAATAGTATTAAATAACACTAATAATATATTCTAAAAACTGCAGGAAGTTGCCAAAGGTAAACATTGACTTGAAGACACAAACATCCCAAAAAAGTAAATTTTAAAAACTATGAGAGAAGTAAAATTGCTCACCCCTTCCAGACAGATGTTTCTGGTCTTTATAGATTGAAATACTCCTGTATACATCCACTATTTAACTAAATTAGCAAAAGCTACTTAAAGTAAGAGAAACATGACAGTATTTGCACTAGACTTAACAAAGGCATCCTCAGTGATTTTTTTTAAAATCAAAATGGTTTCTGCATCTCTGTGAACAAAGGCCTACTCCATTTCTCTTGTTTTGCATAAACAACACAAATAAAAAGCAGAATGTCAACCACACAGTTATGACTACCATCCTGACTTTTTAATTTCCTCCTTTGGATGCCCCTGAATGTTAGCTAGATTGAGACTTTGTTTGTAGGGCTCCACATATGTTCATTGGGGCTTTGATCACCAGGTTTTTGGACAGAATCAACTGATGAAAGCTACTTCTCCTACTGCAGTGCACCAAGGACTATCACTCAATGGCCAAACAAAATGAAGTAGAAGTTTAGGCTGTAGGACTGAATAGCATTTGTAGATTTCCCAGAATCTGTAATACGACATTCTCTGGGATGAAGCCAAAATGACTACATTTCTTGCTTTATTGAAAGACATCAATATCTTCATTAGTGACATGAAATAGTACTTTTATCATGTTGTTCTGGTGAAAAGCTGCAGGCATAAAGACAATAATCTATAACAGCTAAACAAAATGAAGGAGGAATTAAAAACAAATGTATTGAAATCAAGTATAGCAACTTTAATATGTATCACAGTAAACTGCTATTTTTTGAAAGGCTGCAATGTGCCTTGGGACACTTTCCATTCTTTTCTTTTTCTGAATGACTACATTAATGCAAGTCATTATTTCCCCATTTCATTCTAGAAAGGAATGATTTTCCACTGATAGATTACATATTTGGTGGAAGGCAGTTATTCTTAATTCTCATGTAAAGCCAGGATATAAATCTTGGTTCAGGCATGCATATACTTGGAAGCAACTGAATTAAACTAATAGGATGTGAGGTTCTAGGAGCATAATTGCTACAAGAAAATCATGCAGAGGGCAAAGCAAATTGTTTCAGGCAGCATCATTAAGTATGTATATGTCAGGAGGAATGCATAGTTAGAATAGGGATGAAATGTTAGTTGTACAAGAAAACTTTAGAATGTATAGGTCATGAAAAGTAACACACCTGTCTTTTAGTCATTGACCACAATACATGCTAAGTAACGGATGCAAAAATGGTAAATCCATCTTTTAGGAATGCAAATATAGCCAGTGGGTGAAAAACATTGCATTCTATGTGATATTGTATTACTACAATTTAATGATATTAAAGACAGAACTATTAGTACTGTTTTGGCCAGCTATTTTACTAGGAATGGGGTCTCTACAGGGGTGGGATTCAATTTTTTAACAATCGGTTCTGTGGGCATGGCTTGGTGGTCATGGATTGGTGAATATGTGACTGGGTGGGCATGGCCAACTCGACATCACTCACGTTGAGGGGCGCTTTTCCTTGTCTAGCCTCTCGTGACCATGGGAATGCTGCAATGGTTGCCAGTGTGAAAAATAGTCATAAGTCACTTTTTTTCAGTGTCATTGTAACTTTGAATGGTCACTAAATGAACTGTTGTAAGTCAAGGATTACCTGTACAAAAATACAAAAAGCTTCTTTGCTTGCAAAAAGCTGCCCTAAATACCAATCATTAGATTAAAAATACCTGCAAACTGGAGTTACAAATCAGGCAGGGTGCCAGAGCACCTTGAGGAATTAAAATAGTTAAAATGCAATCAGATGTGGTATTCAGCAGGTTCTGACCAGATATGGAGAACCAGTAGTGGAAATTTTGAGTAGTTCAGAGAACCGGCAAATCCCACCACTGAATGCAATGATAACTATCAGCAGCCAACTCTTGCTCATAAACTGAAACCCTTTAGCAGAGAGGTCATTTAAGCTCTCCAGAAAGAGCACACCCAGGAGAAGCAATCCTTAGATCCATTTGCACCACTTAAAAACACCAGCTGGTCTCACCTCCCAAGATATCCTAAGGAAATCATACAGATTTAAGGAAAGATCACATGCCCCCCCAGAAAGGCAGTAAAAAAAGTGCCAAGCTTACGCTTGGAACTACACCTCAAAAGGACAGTGCCAGGAACCACTAAAGCAGTGAATGAAGACCCCCTCCCTAGATAGAAAAAGAAACCATGAGGCAGGAAAAAATTCAAACACAGTACAAATAATTAAATCACAACAGTAGCTGTTGCTTGTTAACAAATAGACACAGGAACTAGCCAGATTTCTCAACCGAGTTTCTTTTCAGGAACAGAGATTAACCCTTTTACTTCCAAACAAAGCTGAATAGGGAATATTATCCCATCAATAAACACAGAATTAAACATCACCAAGCACAGAATTAAACTTCACCAAAAATCAGTTTTAGACCAAAATTGAGAAAGGGTATATAAACTCATGTTTGAATGTTAATCTTTCTAGCTAGCCAAGAAGACTTGCTGAATGTCATTCATCTTGGTTCCTTGTCATTAAAAGCTTCCTTCTGGTAGCTCTGCTTCAATACTCATAGGAGTATTTCCTCCTAACTGCTGTATAAAAAGCTTAAAACAACCCTTCCCTTTAAGAAAGTACCAGTAAAGAAAAAAAACCCTCCAGTGACAGGAAATCTGGGCATAATCCCAAGAATGTAATAAGGGTTAACGGAGAGGCATTTTCTGTAAGCAGGGCAATAAAGATTACGCTAGAAATAACACCAGAATGTTTCCTTCCTGCCTTCCTTACAGGATTAGCCCTGTAAAGTGGAAATAAACAAAAGGAGATTTCTTCCAACAACTGATTCTCTGAACTGCTTAGAAAGTTAACAACAGGTTCTAGTGAATAGGTGAGAACCAGTAGAATCCCATCCCTGGCTCCCTATCTTTGATATTTTTGTAAGAGAAAAAGCTTCCATGAAACCTAATATCTATCTATTGTTACGTAAACCCTTATTGGGTTTAATGGATAACAGTTTCTGATTTTATGACAGCTTGTGAAAAAGAATGTGATTCATAAATTGGGACTTGGAACAATTACAAACACAAAGTTGGTTGTTCTCAGAAGGGAAGGATTCCCTTAACTTTTACAGTGAAAAAGCTCATCACAAATAATATTTTAAAATTATTTATTTAAAACATTTACAAAGTTGCCCTATTTAATGAAGAGACTATGGGAATCTCCCAATCAATAATTAAAACAACACCAGTAAAAAACAACATAACATAAATCTGTTAAAATCACAAAAGCTGAAGCTTCAGGCTTGCCTGGATTGCACTGATTGGAATGTTTTTAAATATACCACTGCAGACCTAGATGAGCTCACAGATATTGTAACATCATATGTCAGCTTCTGAGAAGACTTATGTGTACCAACAAGGAACCTGCAAATATATAGTAACAATAAACCTTGGTTCACAGCTAAACTTATGCAGCTATGTCATTCCAAAGAGGAAGCCTACAGAAAAGATGACAGAATGCTATACAATCAGCCAGAAACATATTAACAAGAAAGATCAGAGCAGCAAAAAGAAGCTACTCTGAAAAGTTAATGAACCAGTTCTCAACAAATGAACCAGCAAACACGTGGAAAACTCTTAAAAACATCACTAGCTACAGCAAATATCCTTCCCAGGCAGAAGGAAATCAACAACTAGCAGATGACCTGAATGTGTTTTACTGCAGGTTTGAAAGGAAATTACAGCCACCTATCTCCACAACCCCCATCTCAAACACACCAACAACAGCCTCCTACAACTGACCCCAAACCATTGGGTTCACAACCTCTGGTGATCACAGAAAAAGAAGTGCAAGATCTATTTCACAGACAAAGGCTAGGAAAAGCACCAGGGCCAGACAAAATAACTCCTTCTTGCTTAAAAGTCTGTGCTGACCAGTTGGCCCCATATTCACCCAAATCTTCAATAAATCACTAGAGATGTGCTATCTTCCTTCTTGCTTCAACACTCTACTATCATCCCAGTGCCAAAGAAGCTCTCCATCAGGGAACTGAATGACTACAGACCAGTTGCTCTAACATCTGTAGTTATGAAAACCTTTGAAAGGCTGGTGCTGTCCTACCTAAAAACCAACACGGATCTGCTGTTAGATCCCATGCAGTTCGCATACAGAGCAAATAGATCAACATATGATGCTGTAAATATAGCTCTGCACTACATCCTACAACACCTTGAACCTCCAAATACCTATGCAAGGGTCCTCTTTGTAGACTTCAGCATTCAATACCATAATTCCAGACATTCTTCTAACTAAACTAAACAAGCTAGCAGTACCTGAACACACTTGTAAGTGAATCATAAGCTTCCTAACAGACAGGAAGCAGCAGGTGAAGCTAGGCAGAATCATATCTGATACCTGTACAATTAGCACAGGGACCCCCCAAGGCTGTGTGCTTTCTCCACTTCTCTTCTCCCTATATACCAATGACTACATCTCAAATGATCCATCTGTTAAAATACTGAAGTTTGCAGATGATACAACAGTGATTGGTCTCATTCGAGACAACGATGAATCCGCATACAGACAGGAGGTCGTACAGTTTGCCTCATGGTGTGACCAGAACAATCTGGAACTGAACACACTCAAAATCAGTCTGCATTACTATTACTATTAATCTTCTCATCACTCCTTATCTCCCATCCTCTCCCACTTGTGATTGTATGACTGTAACTTTGTCTCTTGTATCCTTACAATTTATATTGACTGTTTCCTAGTATGATTTGATTGCTTATTGTACCCTATGACTATTATTAAGTGTTATACCTGATGATTCTTAACTCTTGACGAATGTATCTGAAAGCATTTGCACCAAAACAAATTATTTGTGTGTCCAATCACACTTGGCCAATAAAGAATTCTATTCTATTCTGTTCTGTTCTGTTCCATTCCGTTCTGTTCTGTTCTGTTCTGTTCTGTTCTATTCTAACATTAAAAACCAAACATCAAAATTAAATTTCTAACATCCTCATTAAATTATTTCATTCCATTCACCCTAACCCAGTGCTGGGTATTCAAGTGTTTTAGAGAAGGCTAGGAGGGTACAGAAGAATATTCCAGAAACAGGGGCTGCCAGGAAAAACGCACTTAGAAGTTTAGGAAAATTAAAACAGCATGTTTTACTGTTGTATATTTCTTGACCCTCTTAACTTTCTGATACCGCATGGCAGCATGACAAAATGCAAAGCTTTCTGACACCCTACAGCATTTTATAGCCAGACAACTGGCAGAATATGTTTGTTCTGACTCAGCTCCTCAAGCACATCAAACCCTCTGATGTGAACTCAAAAGATTCCTTTATTAGGAATGCCAGCAGCCCCAGCAAAAAGTTTCTCATGCAGTCTGTCTTGCTGGAAGATGAATAGTTGTCTGCCACACCTATTCAACTCTGCCTTTTATCCCCACTTGGGTGGGATCTCTCTAGCAATGGTGGCTCTTCCTTCCCCAGGATCAGTCTTTCCACTGTTCCCTTCTTCTGTGCCTTCTGTGCAGCTGCACGTCAGGCACTGGACCCAGCTGTTCCTCCTCTTCTTCATCAACCATCTCCAGACCTGGGGGCTGTTGACTCTCCAGTTGAGGGCTGACAGATGGCCCAGGCTCCACCTCTGTCTCTGCCAGCTCCATTCTCTCTTCCCTCTCAGAGTTCCTAGGTTGCCCTGATACTGACGCTGACTCCCACACCTCCTCTTCCTCCTCTGATTCGGTTGCTGGAGGGGCCGGCAGCTGACAGCTAAATGACCACCAATAACAGTTAACTGGGGGTTATCTTGGAGTCACAGGCCCTACTCAAAGAAAAGAGGGTATGTAATAATTGTAGCTAAGAAAGCCTTTACACAGGTACATCTGGTATGCTAGTTAGGCCTTATCTTGACCAGGAGTCTCTTCAGACAATAATTCATGTCTTAGATATCACAGTTATTTTTGAAGGTCACTTGGAAATTTCAGCTGAGCCTGAATGCAGGGGCACAGACAATGACTGGCATGCCTTTTATGATTCTACCACACCATGAACTGCACTGACTACCTGTTTTTTTTCCCTTCCAAGTGCAATTCAGGATACTGGTTATTACCTAAAAAGCCCTTCATGGCCTGTTATTTGAGGGCTCATTAAACAGTTATTTCAGCATCTAATGAGAAGGGGCAAGGTAGGCAATAAAACAATGTCATTTATTGGATCTAAGGAAACATTCCTCCTCTTTTGTGGTCTCTGCCCTCCTGAATGAGTTTCCCCTGGAGATTTGGATTTTGATGACATTCAGAGAGCTGACTTCTAGGCTTTGAGGTAGGTTGATAGCTGACTCCCTGTTGGATGAGATTTGTTCTATTGTTGTTTCAAGCTTCCAGAATCATCAAGAGTTGGGCACTGTCTAAATAACACGAATAAAATAAAATTGTAAATGTCCATGGCACATCAAATATTCATAGGGTGACAAAAAAGATATAGTTGATACTTTTCTCAAAAGTCAGTAAAGTCGCTTTCAAGGTTACAGATAATTACTTGGTAAATTGTAGACTACTTTTAGTTGTTCCAAAATTTATGAACTAAACTGAGCACAATAAATTCCAAAAGGCCTTTTTTACCAAATATATATGAGAGATGTGAACTTGGGTTGATAGGTAAAATGCTAGAAGGTTCTGGGTAGCAAAAGGAAACCTGGAAATTATGGCAAAAAAGATGTATATGTATTTTGTATATGTATCACCAGTTAATTTTCTATGATTTGGGATTTCCAAATCAGATTGGTTCCACCCCCCCCCAAAAAAAAACTATAGCTAAAAGGCTATAGACAATCATGTCCCTTTATACATAGATAAGTTAAAATATTTTAAATTCATATTAGTGTCCTAGTTCTACGAAGTCGTTTATGTCAAATCTGTTGTATGCTGTGAAAAATAAGGATTGAAATGTCACCCTCAAGTGACCTTGAGAGTTATGTTCAAGATCAGATATCATCAAGAGGAAAAGACAGGGTAAAAGGTATTATGGTTCCAAAAGCAAATAGTTAATTTGGTTACACATAGTAATATATAAATGACACAAAGGCAAGAAATTTTTATGGCAATAAAATGCAATGACTGGTAATTTTTTCCCATGTAAATAGTACAGAAATTGCTTATTTCAGTTGCTTTTTGGGATAAGAATTGTTGCATGTTATTTATGGTTTACAAGATATTCATAACCTTTCAACTTCCTTACAACCATGATGTTATGATTGGCTAACAATTTGAGTTTTAATTGCATTAATTCTAAAAGTCCCCCTTTTCGGTTAATTATTATTTATGAACATACTTTAAATCTAATTAATGCAGAAGAACAGTAATGCAATCTATGCTACTGATATCAGCAAAATTTAGGGCTTCATTTAATTCTGGATCATGGGCCATTTTATTGCAATTTCCAGTTCAATTGTATCACATTAATCACTGTGAATAATTCAAATAACTATTAAACACTTTAAACATCCCTTTTTTGCTGATTCCAGAAAGTTCCTTTGAAGAATATGCTTTATGTCTATCAATTTCTTAATTGGTATCTTTGTGAATTCTAAATAATAATAGATATGACTTGAAGATAAATGACCGTGTTTATGCACTTTAAATGTAAAATGTCTAATTCAGCTCTTCCAGAATTCAACCACTAATCTTTTGTAATAGCATGTTTGCAGTGGCAATAAACCCATTACTCTTCTTCATTGCTTGCTGATGAAAGAAACTTTTGAGAAGTATGTAGTGATGAGAAAGGTAAATTACCCAAGAGACCATATCTAGTTGCATGGTGCAAACTATCCTATCAAAAGAAAATATTGCTGGATCTTCAAACAGTATACCACCTTCTTGGCAAATCATTTTCCAACAGCATGTCCAAGAACTAGATATATAGCTAACTGAAACTTCTGATGAATTTCTATGGGCCTCAGACAATACAAAAAGCTCAATAGCAGAGCAATAATGGTGATTTTCTTTTTAGCCTTAGGAAAAACTGCAAGAAATTCTGTTTTGAGGGGAAGGCACATTTATATTTGGGGTGATTGGTAGCAGCATTGAGATCATATATATGGAGCAGAAGTGGTATTCAGCAGGTTCTGACCACTTCTGGAATACTGATAGCAGAAATTTTGAGTAGTTCAGAGAACCAGCAAATACTACCTCTGACTGGAAATTTTACAGCATCTTCCCCTGTTACGCCCACCAAGCCACTCCCACAGAACCGGTAGTAAAAAAATTTGAATCCCACCACTGATATGGAGGATTAATTGCCATTAAACTAAGATGCTGGGCAAGTCATGTATGTAAGATGGGAATATGCATACATTTACTAAATAAATAAAAGTGGCATGGGTCCTTTGTAAAAAGCTAAAAAAGATTAGGCAAATAGAAGAACCATATACAGTACATAGATGTTTGTGCCTATACTTAAACCTCTTCTCATTCCTTGCCTATCAGACTATTTATTAGAACTAAGTCTGGTTTATTTTTCTTCCACTTGGGGTGTCTTATAATCAAGATAAGGACCAGGAACTTTTCATTTGTGATATAAAGAAGAAAGTCAGAAGTAACATTAGCTCATTTGGGTGACTGCTGAATGCTACTTTCATTAAAAAGATCTACTCATGCAATTAAACTGTCAGTCCTTTTCCAAATAAACAAATATTCAAATAAATATTGTTCAGGCTGAAAAGCAAATGTATTCCAATACCATGCATAGCATCAGACAGACACAGACTTTTGGCATGATAAACATATACTTGCCATATTTGTAGGAGCTATCTTGGCTAAAATGGACCCAGTATACTTATAATTTTGCCCAGTAGTACTCATAATCTGTTTTTGGACAATTTATCTAACATAAAGTCAGCAACTGATCATCCACATAATTAATTCTCAGATATCAAAGTCCTCAGAGCTGATGAGTTTGGACAGGGAATTTGTTGTTTAATGCCTGCTTGATTAATTGTTAAGTTTGCACCTGTCTAGGTTTATGACACTAGTCAAATAAGAAATAATTCTGAATTTTGAAAGTTGGAACATATAAGATTTTATTGGTCCAAAATAATCCCGGTTTAGCAAAATAATGAGAGCTACCCAGGTATCCTTAACTTTTAGTCCTAAACAGGCAAACAGGCAATTGCACAGCTAGCATAGGTTCTTTAAAGGCACATACTTCTGTTTCCATTCAAAAATCAGAGAATATAAACCATGTATTTTAATATTGACTGGGTGCAAATCCACAGCAGTTCTTCATGACATATGACATTTAAAACTTTAAAATATAATTTATTTTAGGATATGCCAGAGACACTACCCCATAATTTATTATTCCAGAAATGGTATCATTTTGGTGTGCTCTCTTCACTGAAGTTAGGTGGACACTGATGATTCTTTACACTTCATTGTGATACTTGTGTTGCAAATGCAGAATCTCTACTGAGTACTCAAGTTGTGGAAATAAAAAGGCAGATAAATAGATTTCTTGTACCTTAGCAAAATATTTGAAATTCAATTATCTCAAAATATTTCTCATGAACCTTGCTGAAAACAACATGGAAATCATTTTATTCATTATTTTATTTCTCAGATACTAAAAAAAAAAGATTTTCCAAACTTCAGCTTCAGGTTGTTTTTAAGTCAGTCCTTTCAGAAGGATAATCCTGAAAGTGATATTGGCAAGAAGCACCATTCATGCTGAAAATATACCTTTAGTGGAAGAATGTGGTGATTTGTTCTTTGAAAATGAATAGGCTGAGTAGAAAAGCTCAGCATATGGTGAAGTATGAAATGAAGTTTTGACAAGCTGCATACTTTAGCTGCAATCAATTGCTACAAAATTGCATAATCTTCAGAATGTTGCTGCGGATGCTAAAATTAATTAGTCATATCCATAATAAAGTATGTTTTTAAGTACAGACTGAGCAAAGTGGAACAACTGGAAACAAAGCAACTTCATTGTTGCAAGATTTCTTTTCTTTCTTTTTTCTTTTTCTTTTTTGAATGATGGAACAAATCTGAAATAAAACAGGACAGGCCCTGAGGCTCCAGTGAATTTACAAGACGAGTACAAAGTACAGGAGATGAGGATAGAGTTAGAAATTGGCCTACTAGACAATTCTCCTGAATAGACTAATAAATTCAAATAAAAAGATGCAATGCAATTGTTTATTAATATTTTATCTTGCATTCCCATTGTTACAAAGCGGAAATAATAAGAAACAATTTGCAATCACTTTTAAAAAGAAATTAAAAGGCACTAATCAAGTCTGGTAAAAATGGCTGAGAATAAGGTTGGAAGCAATACATAAGCAGACAGTAGTGGATCTATTTTCTTTACAATTCCAATCCTAAATCTCTAGGTTTTCCCCTAGGGATTTGTCTCAAAAGACAAAAAAATTCTCTGCGGGTATTAATCATATTTCATATTTCAGGGGGCTCTTTGTCTCACCTTAACAATGCTTGGTGGGCATCCGGTTTGAGCTTCTTCGGCGATAGACCTGAAATCCGCGACTGTGCATGGTTTCGGTCTGTGCTCACCGCTGGAGACCCCGAGCCGGCTGGCTCTGAGGTTAAAACCACCCCGTAGAGGTGGAGAAGATGGGGGAGCCGCTAGCAGGGCTGAGGAGAGCCGCATCTCTCCTCACCAGCTGGTCTTTCTCACTTTCCCGAAGGCGGTGTAGCAGTGGTCAGAAATGGCCACCTCAAAGAAGAACTTGAGTGGATAAGATTGTGCAGGAGGAAGCTGGCAGGAGAAAGTGTGATGGACCAGGCTTGATACGGAAAATATCTATTTAAGGTACCTGAATTTGAGCAGTGGACAATAACAACATTTTTAAAAGAAAAGTCTTTTTTTAAAAAAGTTTTTATTAAATAATCACACATAAACATAAACATGAACAGAACATGGACCAAACAAGAACATACATTAAATTTGAACCGGGTACTGCTGAGCTCACATCACTCATTGTCCATCATTTGTTAAGTCCAATTCAGAAAGGCTATTGGATCTTTCTCCTATCTAGCCATCCATAGAAATTGTTCCATATTTTGTAATAGTCCGTTTCTTCCTTATTTTTGATTTCCATTGCCAATTTGTCCATCTCCACACATGCAATAATCTTTCTTATTAATTCCGCTTCTGTTGGAGTTTTGGTGTTTTTCCAATTTTGTGCAAAAGCCATCCTCGCTGCTGTAATAATGTGAATCATTAAATAGAAGGTTTCTTTTGGGTATATCTTGGTGGTGATACCTAGTAGGAAAAATTCTGGTCTAAATATTTCCTCGTCACAGATTTCACGTAGCCATTTGCATATTTCGTTCCAAAATTCCTGGGCCTTTCTGCAACTCCACCATATATGGTAATACATTCCTCTTTCCTTATTACACTTCCAACAGATGGGAGAAAATTTATTGTTTATTTTAGCTAGTCTTGTTGGTGTTATGTGCCATCTGTAAAATAGTTTGTACAGATTTTCCTTATATGGCGTTGCTAAAGTTATTTTTTTGTTTCTAGTCCAGATTTTCTGCCAATCATCCAAATTTATGTTATAGCCGAAATTTCTCATCCATAATGTCATTGTTTCTTTTACTTTTTCTTCTTCTAATTTGGCTTCTAATAGTACTTGATAAGTTTTTAAATCATCTTTTCATCTGGTCCTAGCAGAATTTCATCCAATTCAGTCCTAGTTTTACTGATGCCCAATTCCTTCTTATCTTTTAAGTATTTAGATTGGAGTTGCAGATAGGCCCACCATTCCAATTCTATTCCCTGCTCAGTCAACTGCTGCCTAGTTTGTAATTCCCCTTTTTCATCTAATAGTTCCTCATATGTAATGATTTTGTCGTATCATAGTAGGTGTGGGTGAATCAAGGCTTCTAATGTTGATAACCAAATTGGAGTTTGAATGTACATTTGTTTCTTAATTTTAAATCAAGTATATAAAAGTGTCTGTCTAACTTTATGTTTTTGCACATAGCTGTGTCCCTTTATACTATCTTTTAAAGCGGCGAAGGAAAGTGAAAAGCTAGTTTTTTTCCTTTCTTCCTCTTTGATGTTGATATCTCTGAATGACTAGGAGTATTGAGAAAAGACAGGCAAAAGAAAGGGATATTAACTCACTTGGACATTAATAGGCTTTTTATAGCTGTAAACAAAGTGTCAAGTGATGAGAACTTGCTGAGAAGCTTTAAAGAATTTTTTTTATAAAGAAAGAGAGAGAAAATAAACAGAGGAAGAAGAAAAGTGAAAGTAGGGTGGAGTCTGGAGACTGAGGATACCACCCAGACTTAAAAGAATTGAGAGTGGATTTGCAACAGGACTTGGGAAAAAATACATTACAGCTGAAACTTTGTTGCAAGTCTCCCCGGGAAAGTGAAAGTGTGTAAAGAAGCAAGAAACAGCTTTGGATATTTGGAGGGCTCATGTTCTTATGGACGGAGGATATTAAGTGGATTAAAGTAAACTGGGGGTTGCTTTAAAAAAGAAAATCCTTTCTTAAAAAATGTCATCATCTATGAAAGAATTACAAATGCTACTCAAAGACTGCAAAGAAGTGCTACAATCAATAAAAATGGAGACTTTAAAATACATAAAACTGCAGGAAGTGTCAGTTGAACAAGAAGGGCGGAACAAAGAAGAGGATGCCATCTTTAGTGATCAAATAATTGTTGGTGTGGTTAAGAAAAAGCAAAAGGGGAAAAAAGGGAAAAGAGGGAAAAGAGTTAGGAACTTAAGATTTGAAGCAACAAGCAAAAAAATCATAATAATAATACTATAAGGAACCAAAAGAGGATTTCAGAAGAGAGAACCTGATAGAAAAGGGTATAGAAAAGGAAGGGAGAAGAAGGGGGGTGGGAAAAAAAAGGGAATTGTAAAAATTGGAAGCAAGACATGCAAAAGCAAAATAATTATACGAGGTTCAAAGAGTTTTGTTACCTATTTGGATTTCGAGATAATGGTTAAATTAATTTAAAGGGATCTGCAAGGGTACATGAGATATCATTATATTAGAAATAGATAGAAGTTAGAAGATTTAGAGGATTAATAGGATGTGTTTTTTCTTAATGAGTAAATGAGGCAAATATGATAAGAGAATAAGGTATACATGTATAACTTCTTTTAGTTTTGTATTGTTAAGAATTTTAATAGATAAAGAAAGTACCAAGCAGAACCTGATTGATAATTGTTAGATTTTTTTTAAAATAGAGGTCTAATATAGGTAATAACTGTATAGTTGAAATACAAATGTTAAATAATGATTGGCTAAGAGATTGAGGTGCTATCCTCTAGAGCAATAATTACAGGGCAAAATATGCTTTATAAGATAGTATATGATTGTAATAGATAGATAAAAGTGTATTAATACTGATTGGAAAAATATTGGGGGAGAATAAAGGAAATAGTATAAATTGTTATGATAAATGGAATAGAATATTAGAAATGAGTGAAAAATTGAAATTATATCTGTATGGAGAAGTGAGGGCCAGGACATACACTGTTCTCAAAAGAAGAACTTTTATGTTTTTGTCTATTGTTTTTGTATTGTATTGGTTTGTTTGTCTGTATTTTTGTTTAAAAATAATAAACCTTTGTCAAAAAAAAAAACCAATGCTTGGTGCACTTGCCCTCATTTAATGCATGAATTTAAAAAAAATAGAGAAGGAAAAAGGCATTAAATGACCCAACATTTGCTTTTTAATTAAAGAAAACTTTCACATTAGACTCTTGGTAGTATGAAATGAAATAAGAAATTTTTGGCAGCAGAGCTGGAAAATTCCCCCCAAAAAACAATGCGACACAAGTGAGAGTAAATATCAAAGGATCTTTGTGCTCACATGCATAGTTTTTACACCAGTTGTAGGTCCTGATGATTTAGGATTAGCTTTAAAATAAGCAAAGAAACCCACAGCACTGGTTTGCTTTTTAAAAAGGGCAACAACAAGGCAGGAAGAAAAAGGGAATTTTCTTTACTGAAAAATAATCAGAACTTTCATCAAAACAATAAAGAGCTTTTTTGGGAAAGAAAATGATCTGGGTAGAATAATTGGACCTAGGAAAAGTAAGGGGAGCAGTTAAAAAAAGAAAGAACAAAAAAAATCAGGATTAAGGATAGCAGAAGAAAGAAATTGTGAAGGGAAATCAGTGGAGAATGAGGAAGTTAGTACAGAAAAAGGGAGCTAACAGTATGGAATAGTAGAGTTTATTTGTTTATTTGTTTGTTTGTTTATTTATTTATTTATTTATTTGTCAATCGCTTACAAGATAATAAGTATAAGGGTAAACATAGTTATGTATACATGCAATGAATACATATAAGAAACAATAAAAGAAACAATAAAAGAAACAATAAGACAGGGACAGTAGGCACGTTGGTGCGCTTATGCACACCCCCTACAGACCTCATAGGAAAGGGGTGAGGTCAATAGTAGACAGTCTAAAGTTAAAGTTTTGGGGGTTTGGGGAAGAAACCACAGAGTTTGGTAGAGTATTCCAGACATTGACCACTCTGTTGCTGAAGTCATATTTCCTGCAATCAAGTTTGGTGTGGTTAACCTTGAGTTTTTATCTATTATGTGCTCTTGTATTGTTATGGTTGAAGCTGAAGCATTCATTGACCGGTAGGACATTGCAATGTATGATTTTATGTACTATACTTAGAGTGGACAGAAGGCAGCATAGTTCTAGGTTTTCTAGGTCTGGAATTTCAAGTCTGGTGGCATAAGGTATTCTGTAACAAGTAGAGGAGTGTAGAACTCTGCTTGTGAAATATTTCTGGACTTTCTCAACTGTGTTAATATCAGATACGTGATGTGGGTTCCAGACTGATGAGCTGTATTCAAGCATTGGTTGAAAGTTGGAAGGAATGTTGGAGGTCTTCTGGTCCAACCCCATGGTCAAGCAGGAAACCCTATACCATTTCAGACAAGTGCCTGTCCAGTCTCGTTCTTAAAAGCTTCCAGTGATGGAGCACTCATAACTTCTGAAGGCAAACGTTTTCACTAGTCAATTGTTCTCACTGTCAGGAAATTGCTCCTTAACTCTAGTTTAATCTCTCTTTGATTAGTTTCCATCTTGTATTTTGGTGCTTTGGAAAATAGGATGAAAGAGAAGCACAAATTAAAAGGTATAAAGATGGGGAAAAATCAGCATGAGATGAAAGGGAAGCACAATTGACAAGGTATAAGGATGGGTAAAATTTAGCATGAGACATTTCCAATGCTTGTTCATAGTCTGGAATGAACATACTGTATGACAACAAATTTCTGCAAGGCTTCCAATTTCATTCCAGGAACTCTTGAAAGACCAAGTTAAGGGCCAAGGGCCCTTGCTGGCTTGCTGGCTTGCTATCTCTCTGGAAAAGAAAGAAACTCAACTTTATCTCTGAGAGCATTCATTTCATCACAAAAAACTCAGAGCTAAGAAATACCCCACATCCACTCCAAACATCATCTGTAATGACATTATGATATATCCAGATCTGGAAAGGAAAAGTTGATACCTTCTGACATCACATAATATATTATAATTATATCTATTGTGTCCCATGATCATCATCAAAACTTCAACATGTTGGACCTGTACCTGAAAAGCAAGAGACAATAATGAACATAATACAAAATGGGGAGAAATATCGGCAAATGTTTATGCTTGCATTTTTTTTTAAAGTACGATGCAGCAGAAAAAAAAATCAAGCTATTATAAAGGATGTATTACTTAATTTCTTTATCTCTACTGTGTTTCAGTATTCTATATTGAGATCTTAGGGTAATTATCATAACTCCTTTTGATGAAAGATCCTGATTCCTTTCTATGTTGAGATTTATCATGTCTGCAAAGAGAACATCTACCATTCTCTCTGACTGATTATTGTTTTCCAAAATATCTTCATAATTGAGTGCTACTTGGCTTTGCCTGCATAAGAGATATTATTTCACTTCTCTTGTTCTCCATTCCTGCCATGGAAAAGTTATTTGAGCATTTAAAGAATGGAATCTGAGTTTCTTTTTCTTTTTCTCCCTCCCCTCCATCTTCCTTTGTGTCGGTGCCGTCTAGATTGTCCTAATTAATGCCTCCAGGCAAAAAAGGCACATTATTATTATAAGTATTCTAAATTGCTTTTTGATTTGGAACTTACGATAATAAGCAAAAGTGGTAGATGTGCAGCCAGCAATTAAGCATATTCAATTTTTCCTGGAATTAGAATTCATACAAATTAGCTGCTGTGCTATGCAAATATATCTGGGAATATTTATTATATTTCGAGTAAGAAAGGAGCCAAATCCTGAGAAGAAACATAAAATGTGTAAAGAATTACAAAATGCTAGGTGGATGGTGTTCTTTTTTTTTCCTTACCCCAAGTTTGCACAACAACCTCATTAGCAATGATTATCTTTTTCCTGGGTATAACTATTACAGAGGCCAAAGATGAGAAAGGAGAGTGGGGAGAAAAAGACAATATTTAATGCCCTTATCCATGGGATGTGCAATCTATACCTCCTGATTCCTGTTCAGTAAAGTAAAATTAAAATGAACTGCACACTACATATGCAATGTAACATGTAACTAAAAAAGAAATTAACAGGATTTATTACTCAGAACACATATATAGAAGTTATTTCTCAACATTCTAACCTAGGAAATATTTTAGTCAGTACTGTATATCAAAATCAGGATTACTTAAATCTCATTTCAAGCTATCTGAGAACACACACACACACACACACACACACACACAAGCTGCTGAAAAAAATAAAGGGAACACTTAAACAACACAATGTACAGAAGTTGAATGTGCTGACAACAAAATCACACAAAACTTATCAATGGAAATCAAATGCATCAACCCATGGAGGTCTGGATTTGGAGGTACACTCAAAACTAAAGTGGAAGAAAACACTACAGGCTGATCCAACTGTGATGTAATGTCCTTAACACAAGTCAAAATGAGGCTCAGTAGTATGTGTGGCCTCCATGTGCCTGTATGACCTCCCTAAAATGCCTGGGCATGCTCCTAATGAGGTGGCAGATGGTCTCCTGAGGGATCTCCTCCCATACCTGGACTAAAGCATCCCCCAACTCCTGGACAGTCTGTGGTGCAACGTGGTGTTGGTGGATGGAACGAGACATGATGTCCCAGATGTGCTCAATTGGATTCAGGTCTGGGGAACGGGCGGGCCAGTCCATAGCATCAATGCCTTCGTCTTGCAGGAACTGCTGACACACTCCAGCCACATGAGGTCTAGCATTGTCATGCATTAGGAGGAACCCAGGGCCAACCGCACCAGCATATGGTCTCACAAGGGGTCTGAGGATCTCATCTTGTACCAAATGGCAGTCAGGCTACCTCTGGTGAGCACATGGAGGGCTGTGCAGCCTTCCAAAGAAATGCCACCCCACACCATTACTGACCCACTGCCAAACTGGTCATGCTGGAGGATGTTGCAGGCAGCAGAACATTCTCCATGGCATCTCCAGACCCTGTCATGTCTGTCACATGTGTTCAGTGTGAACCTCCTTACATCTGTGAACAGCACAGGGCGCCAGTGGCAAATTTGCCAATCTTGGTGTTCTCTGGCAAATGCCAAACGTCCTGCACGGTGTTGGGCTGTAAGCACAACCCCCACCTGTGGACGTCAGGCCCTCATACCACCCTCATGGGGTCTGTTTCTGACCGTTTGAGCAGACACATGCACATTTGTGGCCCACTGGAGGTCATTGTGCAGGGCTCTGGCAGTGCTCCTCCTGTTCCTCCCTGCACAAAGGAGGAGGTAGCGGTCCTGCTGCTGGGTTGTTGCCCTCCTACGGCCACCTCCATGTCTCCTGATGTACTGGCCTGTCTCCTGGTAGCGCCTCCATGCTCTGGACACTACACTGACAGACACAGCAAACCTTCTTGCCACAGCTCGCATTGATGTGCCATCCTGGATGAGCTGCACTACCTGAGCCACTTGTGTGGGTTGTAGACTCTGTCTCATGCTACCACTTGAGTGAATGCACCGCCAGCATTCAAAAGTGATCAAACCATCAGCCAGAAAGCATAGGAACTGAGAAATGATCTGTGGTCACCACCTGCAGAACCACACCTTTATTAGGGATGTCTTGCTAATTGCCTATAATTTCCACCTGTTGTCTCTTCCATTTGCACAACAGCATGTGGAATTGATTGTTAATCAGTGTTGCTACCTAAGTGGACAGATTGATTTCACAGAAGTGTGATTGACTTGGAGTTACATTGTGTTGTTTAAGTGTTCCCTTTATTTTTTTTTTGAGCAGTGTATGTGTGTGTGTGTGTAGATAGATAGATAGATAGATAGATAGATAGATAGATAGATAGATAGATAGATAGAGATAGAGATACAGATACAGATACAGATACAGATATAGATATAGATAGATATTTGTTTTCTTAAGTTTTCACGTCATTATAGGTGTGCTTTTAAAGTTGTAGCAACGTTTTGGCAGAATCTCATCTGCCATCATCAGGCTTGTGTATTGGGTTCGTCTGTGTGTCAGGCTTTCACAGCCGTTTCATTTCAGTTCGGCTGTGAAAGCCTGACACACAGATGAATCCAATACACAAGCCTGATGATGGCAGATGAGATTCTGCTGAAGGTCTTGGCGTATTCAGGTCTTTTCCCGTGTAAGATTGAGAGTATCTTGGTGATGTTTTGATGAGGTTCCACTCGCCATTTTCAGGCTGGTGTTTTCGGCTTCATGCTTGTGCGAGCAAAGTGTGATCGGAGCTGCCATCTCTCTATAAATACTGGTGGGGAGGTGTGGTGTGCTGGCTCTGTTGTAAGCGGGTTGGCTGTGTTGTTACTTCTTGATTGGTTGATTTTAAGTAATTTTTAATGTACCATTAGGTGAGTTTATGACACACTCATGGTATTGATTTCTTGACATTAGGACAAGATAACAACAATTAACTTTATTTAATTTTTATTGACCTGGTATTTTTGAAGATGTTCTTCTGTACTTGTTTAGGGTTAATGATTGGCAAAATGGAAATGCAGTACTTTGCAATGATATTAGTGAGAGAAAAAGTCAGACTCGAGGTCACAGTATATTATGGATTAAATGTCAAATAACAGATCAGCAACATGCACATACACAGCTTGTGGCTTTCATGGTAAATATTGGAACTGATCTCTAAGCAAATAACACACTCAGTAATTGCTAGGATAGTAATGGTGTGATATAATAGCAGAATTCTGCACTCCTTATTTTAGCCAATGACTACAGTTAAAATAAAATACAGTCATAAACCTAAATATGTGTATAACTCTACTGTATCTTTCCCGATAGTCCACTGTAGTTTCTTCAGTGAGGGAGAACTGTTTAATATCTTATATATTCCTTTAAAAGAAAAAGAAGGAATAAAAACAGGATGACCACTAAAAATATCAATCAAGCTTGATCTTACATTCACAATAATTATTAGAATTGTAGCATTCACCTTTGTCAAAAAAGGTTAATAATTGGGATAGATAGAAAGATTGTTACTTCACTTAGGAAGGACTGAAATATATGTGTCAGGAATTAAAAGGAAAGAGTCTGCTTGAAAAAGCATCAGTGTCATAATTTGTTGAAAAGGAAGAAAAATTACTAATTTTATCTTGTGATAGCTGAGTTGGGTTGAAAGAATCTGTTTAACTAACTGCAGATGACAGATAAGAACCTATATAATTTAGAATATAGAAAAGAAAACACATGACCCACTAGGCCATCATTTCAAAGATATTTCCATACCTAAATGGAGAAACAGAATTATCACAAGCAGAATTTAAAAAGCAGTAGGAGTAGGAATGGGAGTGACTTTTGACTTCCTGCCCGCTTCCCATTTTCTTTGTGGGAAGCTGCCAGGGAGCATTTAAAAAGGACGATCACTTCTCTGCGGCTGACTGTGGCTATTCTGCAGCATGGCAGAACTGAAGTAGCCAAATTTTAATTCCACAAAAGCAATCAGTCCTGGATTTTGGCCACATCCTTTAAGTTATCCCATTTAAGCTTTGACAATTCACTAGTTGTTGCTTTATGAGGCAGTATTTTGCCCAATTGACATGTTGGAAGTAAAATTTGGTCTGGTTCTTATTCCAAGAGAGAAGAACATAGGAGAAATTAATTGGAGGCAAGCTGCAGTTGGAAAGAAGATCTCTATTTATTTGGTAGCCAGAAACGACAACCACTTGTTTCTGGATTGGCGGACAAATTGGGGTTGAGTAGGTGGGCTTTTATACAATTTTGGAGTCTTTGTGATTGAGATGTCTGTTCCTGTGCAAGAATATGTCCTTTAATATTCTAATGGCTGTTGCCAGATTCCTATGGGATCATGTAAGGGTCATGACTGACTTTAGAAGCAAAAGGGGAAATGCAAAATCCTAGGTGTTTTGTTTCTTTGAACTAATCTTATCAATTTTGGTTTCTGCTTATTTGGAACTGCTGGCTGCCCTTTGTTTATGAATAGAATGGTCTGGCTTTATAAACGGATACAAAATATCTATTCATAAAGCCTAGCCTCTTTCAGGCTTTGGCTTGAGGCTGTTTCCTATACTGGGGCTGCTTTCTGCCTTTGTTAAGGAGATTTTTCTCTTCTTCTTTAGGGGAAATATTTCATTCTGCCTCTTTATTCTGGGGAGGGGGGAAACCTTCACACAGAAGGTTAAAAACAGATAAACTGAAGAATTGTAGTGGTTTATAGATTTAAAAAGATGTAGACTGATCCCATTCAATATATGCTTTCTCATATATATCACAAATAGAAGCTATAATATTATTGCTTAAGTCTAAAAGCCAGTAAGTTACTTAACCCGTCTCTCCTTTTCCAGTAATATTGTCTGGTAAAATATAATAAAATCTACTACAAATGTGTTTGTAGTGTTCTGTTGCTAGCATCATATTTAACAGAGACCAAAGATCAATATTATTTAGGAGATGGACAGTCTGCATAAAAATGTTTTAACATTCTTGCCTGAGGTTTCAAATAGATTAATAGATACCTTTTTATGCAAAATGAATTCAGTAACATAATTTCTAATAAATGTGTTGCTGAAGCCCATATAAAAGATAGTGAGGGTACAGTCTCTCTGTTGTTACAAAACAAATGTTACCATCTCCTGTTGATCTGTTTAATCAAATAATTAATACTTTGCAAAGACACATTCAAAAATCATTTGAAAAAAAATAGAGGCAAATGATTGCCATCGGTGTGTTAATTTTTATAGGAGTGTGGTCTTTTTTTCTGGAGCACCAAGGAAAAATCCCCTTGTAGCCCATTATAAATCTGTTGTGGCTCTGAAGTTTATGTTCCAAGGCTTTTAATTATCAAAAAGTACCTTGTGGCAAATTGAAACAATAATTCTTTGCAATACAATACAAATAAAGTAATGCTTCTAACTTGATTTGTCATTCTCACTTTGTTACCTTGATAACAGATTGAAGCAGGTTATGGTAAGAGTGGCTATAGGCAAACCTTTATTAGTTTCCGCAAACATGGCAGAGCACAAAGAGCTTTGTTAATTCTCCATGTATTTTAATGTTCTCTAGCTGCAATTGAGGACGATGCATATCTAAACTTTTGACCTCTTTAAAAAGCCTCACATGCCAGGCCAGATCTTTATTTTCAATCATGAGCTGCATTATTAATTAATAATGCCTTGATCAGGCTTCAGATACATGAATATGTATTCTCAAATGTTGTCCACTTATTATAAAACTCATCCCTTAGGTATGAACAGTGTCCAGAAATGGATTAAGGTAAACCTTATGTTTCAGACTACAAAATTTGCCAAAGAAAAGCTGTGAGATTTTCATTGGATTTTAAAACCACATGCACACAAAGGAAGTTTAGATATACATGACTAGAATTCTGCAAGAAAATGAAAAGAATTACCCAAAATTATATAAATAAAGTGATAGGTAAGTTTATACAGAAGAAAAGTATGATTTAAAGCCCTTTGTACTCAGGAAATTTAGATAGGAATGAACAAAAGCCAAAAACTGCCAATTAGAAAGGGAGGATTCTAGCAATTTATGTTAGCAACTATATTAATTAGGAGAAAATGTGTTCAAAGGATTAGCATATTCAAAGACTTTGTGAAATAAACACTGCGAGGTTTTTTTTTTAACAGATTGAAGAAGATCTGTACAAAGTCTTCCAACTTGGAACATTGCCTTACTAATACAGTGAACTAAGAATGGATTTTTATTCCTTCATCCTTATTAGAGAATTAATAGCTAATTGTTGTTTTAAGCACAATATGAAAAGAAGATGAATGAACAGTTGGGAAACTGTTCAATTTAATATATTATCTGGATTGGAACTCTTAATTTCCTGAATGAAAAGAAGATTGAAGATTAAGTCCAATTCAGACTTTGACAGTATATGTACTGAGAACTGTACAGTAGAAGCTTCATTTAAAAAAAAGGCAGAGGAACTATTAGACTTGCTGACTTCTGATGGATAATGGAAAAGATATGGAAGCTCCCCAAAAGATACATATATATTCATGTTATTGCTTAGACACAAGCTTATAACTGTGAAGGTCACAACAAATTGTGGCCAGCCCTCCCTCTCTGCAGATTGAAGAATTTGTTTGATGTTGCTAAGGAAAAGCAGGAGTTATCTGGCTGGTCTGTTCAGGAGGCAAAGTAGAAAAAGGATAGATGAAAAAACAGAAGCCATCAAGTCAGATCATCCTGAGAGGAAAGATGCAAGTCTGCTTTTACCTTTTTTGTGTATCACATCTTATTCTTTTCATACATTCCTGTTCCATATGTTCCATATAAGCATCCATATAAACATCTTCATTTTCTCTTTTTTGCACAAGCACGTTCCTCCTAGCAAGTATTTGTGGTCAGCTATTTGTTTCCTGCTTTAACTAAGTAAATAATAGATTCCATTTTTTCCTCACTGTAATCTCAAAATGGTCAACGTTTCACAAAAATGAAAGCAAATAAAACACCCATGGCACGCATTTAAATAAAAACCCTTAAAAACTCCCATGAACTCATTATAAGGCAGTTATAGTTACAAACTTCTTGAACATCATAAATCACAACAGGCTCTCGAGCACAACTCCATTTTCAATCATTTCCTGAAGACCAACAGTTTGAATATGAAGCTACTCTGAAGAGTTAGCACAAAAACTGTATGTGTCTTCATGGTATTGTAAAGGAATTCAGAGTTGAGCTTAGACATACAGAAGAAATAAGCAAGGGGCCTGCGGTAGAGATTGTATGATTCTGAGAAAGAGTGAACAATAAGAAAAAAAAACCTTTCAAAATAATCTCTTCTTGGACAGAGACCGACGGGCTTTCAGTTTTGTGTTATTTTATTTTATAGCAATAAAAATATTCCTGGAAAATCTATTATGCTTTGGTTTCTTGACCTGACATGCCTGACAAGTATAGCTCTTTCAAAAATGATGGGGATCATCAGTAGTTCCTATTGGAATGATCACATTTTATTTTATTTATTTGTTTGTCAAACATGTACAAGATAGGTATGAACATAAACATGATCATGAACAAATAAATAAAGATAAATGGGGACAGTAAGACAGGGATGGTAGGCATGCTGGTGCACTTATGCACGCGCCCTTTAAGGACCTCTTGGGAATGGGGTGAGGTCCAAGGTAGGCAGTTTGAGGTTGAAGCTGTGAGGCATTGAGGCTGTAACAACAGGGTCAGGTTGGGCATTCCAGGTGTTGACCACTCTGTTGCTGAAGTCATATTTTCTGCAATCGAGTTGGAAGCAGTTTACCTTGAATTTGCCCATGTATTATTGTGATTGAAGCTGAAGAAGTCATTGACGGGCAAGATGTTATAGCAGACAATTTTGTGAACTATGCTTAGATCAGACAGCAGGTGGTGCAGTTCTAGATTGACCAGGCCCAAAATTTTGAGCCTGGAGGCATAAGGAATTCTATTGTGAGTGGAGGAGTGGAGTACTTTTCTCTTGAAATACCTCAGAACCCTCTCAATTGTGTTAATATCCGATATACAGTGCAGATTCCAGGTAGACAAGCTGTATTTGAGAATTGGTCTGGTAAAGGTTTTGTATGCCCTAGTTAACAATTCAATGTTGCTGGAGAAGAAGCTTCGCAAAATAAGGTTAACAACTCTTAAAGCACGTTTGGCAGTGCTGTTATAGTGAGCTCTGGGGCTTAGATAATTTCAGATAAGTACTCCTAGGTCCTTGACAGAATGAGGGTTGTCTACGAGATCATTTCCACCTAACTTGTATTTGGTGTTCTGATTTTTTTTGCCATTGTGTAGGACAGAGCATTTGTTAGTTGAAATTTGGAGTTGCCAATTACACAACCATTCTGACACGTAGTCGAGGTTGCTTTGTAGGGCAACAGCATTGTCGATGGTGTTAAATAATTTTACATCATCAGCAAAGAGGATGCAGCTGGTTTTAATGTTGTCACATAGGTCATTGACATAAAGCAGAAAGAGTGTTGGTCCTTAAACACTGCCTTGGGGGACACCACTATTAACTGGTGCTGGATTTGATAGGGCTTTCCCTATTTTGACCATTTGTTGCCTGTTGTACAGGACCATTGGGTAGCTTAATTCTGATTGAGGAAGTATTTTGGTACCAAGTCATACAATTTATTGCAATTACTTAATATCTAGCTGAATTTTTACAAAGGGGGAAATAAAATAGATCAGGAACCATACATTTTACCAAAAAAAAACCCTTTGGCAAAATATTTTCAAAGCAGAGAAAGAATCTGTGGTTCTGACATGTTCTTTTTTTAACTACACCATAGTTAACTGTTGTCCTTAATTATTTAAATCATATGCAAAATTTGTCATAATAAATGGTGGACTAAAACTAGAAATTAGAAAAATAAAAAGTAGAATATTGCTAGAAGAAACATCAGCCATCTAAAATTTGCTGACAATATCACTGGGGTAATGAATAACATTTAAAGAATCTCTTGATAAAGATGAATAAAGTGCAAAAGTCAGTTTGCTACTCAATATTAGAAAAAAACCCACAAGATTACATCAGTTTATGAAACCAACTGAAGTCAAATAGGATGAAGAAAAAACTGAAAACTTAATGTTCCTAGTCTTAAAAATCCACAGAGAGGTTAAGTAAACATAGCAATGAAGAGGTATCTGCTACCTTGGGAGAAAACTCAAGAAACCACTACTGGCAAAACAGTCATGATGAATTCATCAGATCATAAAATGTCCAAGGCAACAGAACAGCAGCCACAATAAAACAATGATGATTTCAGTCATATCACAGAGAAGTATTCATGGAAGTAGCATTATTTAATCCAGCATACCTCTAAGAATACAAGATTGGGGAAGGCGGATGTCATTGCAGTTTGCATATTTTGGGAAATGTATAATATTCTCAATGGATTCTGTTTAAAGAGAGTTTCAGAATCTCAAGATTTTTCCAGGTTCTTTAAAAATAAACCCTTGTTCCTAAAACCTAATAATTATTCCAACAGAATAATTCTTTTTTTTTTGAAAAAAGTTTTATTGTTTTACAACAAACATACACAAAAGAAAACATATAATATGCCGGTAACTCAAAACTCCTTGTACATCTTTTCCATTCTCATCTATAGATTGTTTTTATATACTCTCATATATAACATATTCCATATTTTTAAATTAATGTATCTTATATTTATTTATTTATTTATTTATTTATTTATTTATTTATTTATTTAGACTTGTATGCCGCCCTTCTCCCTAAGGACTCAGGGCGGCGAACATATAAAAAGAGGAATATTTACAATAAAACAATATTAAACAAAACAAGTCTAAGATTGCTAAAAAACATTAAAACAATTAAAATTACAATAAAAAACATTACAATTAAAACAACCCACCCCCGGGTCAATCCAGGCCGGCCTGCTGAAACAACCAAGTCTTCAGGTCTCGAAGAAAGGAGCGGAGATCAGGGGCCAAACAAAGATCCGCAGGGAGCTGATTCCATAGGATGGGTGCCTCCACAGAAAAGGCCCTAGCCCTGGAAACCGCCAGCCAACAATGCCTAACCAATGATATTCCCAGGAGGCCCCTCCTGTGGGAGTGCATGGGGCGATCGGAATGTGATGCTGGCAGGAGGTATTCCTGCAAGTACCCTGGATATCCCTTCATATTATTACTTCAGGGCTATTCCCGGCAGACAAACACATACTAACAAATATACTGAACACAAAAAACCAAAAAATCTTTTTTTGAGAACAGTGTGCTACCGAACCCTCCCTTCTCTTTGCGACTAAATTTCAGTTATTCACTTTCATTCATTTTTTATAGTCTATCTCATTTATCATGACCATTTGTACTATTTCCCTTTATTTTCCCCCCGACATTTTTCCAAGCAATTATTAAAACACTTTTGTCTATCATGTTTACAATATCATACTTCTTAAAAAACATCTTTTGCCCTTAATTATTACATCTGAGGATAGCACCCCATCTTTTTTACCAACTATTATTTAAACAATCTCCTCCGAGATCATTATCTCCATTAAGCCTTTATAGCAAGAAACAATGAAATTGTGAATATATATAACCATTATAACAATTATAACAAAGGTGATTCTTTCTATTCAAATTTGATTCTATTCAAAATATTTCCGTTTTAATCCCATATTAAATCTATATCATATAGAAAAAAAGACAAAACAAGAAAAAGGCTCTAAATTTCATTTCTAATATAATCATATATCTCAGATACTCTTACAAATTCCTTTAAGTCACCCTAATCTAATTGCGTTAACCATTATCTAGATATCCCCCTAGATAAACAAATTCTTTATACTTAGTATATTTCTCTTGCTTCTGTATATCTTGCTTCCATTTACAACTTTCTTTTGTACTTCACCCCACTTTCTTCTCCCTTCTCTTTCTATTCTTTCTATTCCCTTTCCTACCTGGTTTCCCCTTCAGAAGTCCTGTCCTTTGGCTCCTTATAACATTAAAATCAAGCTTTTTTTGAATGTTAATTCAAGTTTTAAATTCTTAGCTCTCTTCCCTCTTTTCCCCTTTTTCCCCTTATGCTTTTTCTTAATTACACCAGCCATTTTTGGATCCTTTAAGATGGCATCCTTTTCTCTGTTCCACCCTTCTTGCTCAGCCAGCATTTCCTGTTGTTTTATATATTTCAGGACCTCCATTTTTACCCATTGTAACTCTTCTTTAATTTGTATAAGTAGCATTTTAACTTCTCCCGAAGATGATGACATTCTTGAAAGAGGTTTTCCTTTTAAAACAACCCCCAGTTAGTTTTAGTCCACTTAAAATCCTCTATGTGAAAAGCCAAAAGCCTCTAAATATCCAAGGTTATCTTTTACTTCTTTGCTCCTTTCGCTTCTCCGGGGATGCAACAATGTTTCAATTGTAACGTGTCTTTTTCCAAATAATGTTACAAATCCACTCTTAATCATTTTAAGTCCGGGGGGTATCCTCAGTTCTGGACAACACCCTACTTTCACTTTTTTTTCTTTTCCCCTTCCTCTGTCTGCTTCCTTTCTTTTTCTTTATATATAAAGTTCTTTAAAATTCCAAAAATTCTTCTTCACTTATACTTTATTTTCAGCTTATAAAAAGCCTATTAATCTTAATATCCAAGCAAGTTAGTAACCATCTCATAGGCTTCTCTTTTTCTCTTATCTTTCCAAGCTGTCTGCATCAAAGAAGGAAAAAATAAAAAGTCTGTCTTTTCACTTTCTAGCGCCACTTCTTTAACAATCTTTCTTTTTAAAACAAAAGTTACTATTCATCTTAGGGCACTTCAAGTAGATGTTTTCCAAATCCAGCCCGGTCCGCTACACTTTCTCCCAGCAACTTCCTCCTGCACGTTCTTGTCCGCTTGAGCACTTCTTCAGGGTGGCCATTTCTGACCACTGCTTTGCCGCCTTTGGGGAATGGAAAATCGACTGGGGGTGAGAGATGCAGCTCTCCTCCACCCCACCGACAGCTCCCCCTTCTTCACCACCTCTACGGGGTGGTTTTAACCCCAGAGCCAGCCAGCTTGGGGTCTTCCAGCGGTAAGCACGGACCGAAACCACGCACGATCACAGATTTCACGTCCGTCCTCGAAGCCACTCAAACCGGATGTCCCAACAGAATAATTCTTGTAATTCTTTGTATACTGCCTTTTATTGGAAGTAAAATTAGAAAGGGTACAGTTCTCATCACCATGACAAAATTTCTTAATTTATCTGTATAATAAATCACATCTGAGTTTCATAAATCCTCAAATGCATACTCTCTCTGTGTATATGTGTATGTGTGTGTGTGTAAAATCAACCTAGTCTTGAAAGTTCATCACTAATATAGTGTAAAAAAAAGAGAAAACAGTAATCACTATTCCATAAAATAGAGAGTAGAATATATTAGATTTAAAAATGTAAAAATGAACACATCTAGTTACTGGACTCCCCTCCAAGTTTCTTAATAATAACTTTTCAAACACTGTTACTTGGGTAGCCAAATATAGTACTCCTGGAAATAGAGTATATTTTTTCTAATATTATTAATTATTTTCTTAAACTTGTCATCTTCATCATCATCATCATCCTTCCAGTGTTTTTCTCACAGATACAGGTTCCACTTTTTGGATCAACAAGCACCATCTTGCACAATCAATCGATCAATCAAATGTTTATTATCAATGCACAACATGTGTACAATGAAATTGAAATGAGCCTCCTTGGCCCTGCAAGTCTATCATATTAAACCTAATTGCTTATGTTGTGTTCAGACAGCCCACAGATAAAAGCTATTTTTCAGCCTATTCATTTGGCTGGCTATGCTTCTATATCTTCTACCTGATGGTAAGAGAGTAAAGAGGTGCTCACCAGGGTATGAATTATCCCTGAGGATTTTCCTCACTCTGCTGAGGCAGCGGGTCCTGGCTATTTTGTCCAGTGGTGTAAGGGGACAGCCCATTAATTTTTGTGTTGTGCTCATCACCCTCTGTAATGCCTTTTTCTCCACAGCAGTCAAGCCAGCATACCATACCATAATACAATCTGTAAGGACGCTTTCTATCGTAGACCAGTAAAAGGAAATCATCAGTCATTGTTCCACCTAGTATTTTCACAAAACCCTAAGGAAATGGAGTCTCTGACCACCTGGATTGTGTTATTTTTCCAGGTGAGATCTTGGCTAAGAAATTCAGAAATTTGAAAGAAGAGATCCTCTCCACACAGCCTCCCTTGATGTAGAGTTGGACAGGCTCCTCTCTCTGCTTCCGGAAGTCTAACATCATCTCCTTTGTTTTGCTGGTGTTTAGATGCAAGTTGTTTTCTGAGCACCATGTGGATAACTTCTGGACTTTTTCCCTGTATGCTAATTCATCTCCTCCTGTAATAAGACCAAGTACGGTGGTATCATCTGGAAACTTTATTATTACGTTAGATTAATTAGAAGATACACAGTCATATGTGTACAATGAGTACAGGTAGGGTCTGAGCACACAGTCCTGAGGAGAGCCAGTGCTGAGCTTCAGGGAGGAGGAAGTGAAAGACCCAGCTCTCACTGTTTGTGGCCGGTCTGTCAGAAAGTCTTTAATCCAATCACAGGTGAGAGAAGGGAAATTCAAGTCAGTCAACTTTTCAATGAGGATATCTGGCAAAATGGTGTTAAAAGCCAAGCTGTAATCTATGAAAAGCATTCTGACGTAGTTCCCAGGTTTCTCTAGATGAGTCACTACAGAATGTAGGGAAGTAGCAAGGCATCACCTGTTGACCTATTTCCTCTGTAGGCGAACTGATATTGGTCGAAGTTTGATGGAAGGCATGACCTGAGGTGTTGAAGAACCAGTCTCTCGAAGCACTTCATCACTACAGACATTAGTGCAATAGTCATTCAGGCAGTTTATTGCTGTTTTTTTGGGACTGAAATGATAGTGGCTGCTTTCAGACATGATGGAACACTGGCCATTTGCAAGGAGATGTTAAAAATCAAATGCAACATCCAAGACCAACTGGGCATTTTTCATGTCCGAATTTATTGTATCTTTCCATCTTTCCTTTAGCCTTTCAGGAGTATTTTCCATCTATATTAAAATGGAAGGTGATGCAGGCCTTGATGTGGGATGTTGCTCATAGAAAATGGCTATATAGGTATTTCTCCCACATTTTCTCTGATATTGGCCTGGTGCTCTTTTGCTTCTGAACTGTGTCATTTCTGACATGGTCAAGAAAACAAATGCCTAAGAATCAATGAGGTATATCTCCAATGGTGTGTAAAAGGTATTCAATACATTCAGCACTATATAGGGCTGCTGGGTGCACCATTGTTTTTTACATCCTCAATTTTAGATGGGTTGGCATGTATCAATCACAGAAGCACACCAGTGATCTCTTTGCACTATAAACCATGCTTTGTTCACTCTTGCTCACACTTTGTCTTTGATGCTGACATCACTTTGGGATCCTAGGTAATGGGAGGAGTTAGGCTTCACTTGATCTTCACTACTGACTTGTATGGTGATAGTGTTCAGGCTGGTCTCTATATATTCAGTATTTTTGATGTTGAGGCTTAGGCCAAGTTGGCAAAGGCAGTTATTCCATATCTGCACATACTGCTGTAGTTCTTCTCTGGTGGTGCTGTCAGCATGACATCATTGGTACAGAGGAAGGTCCAGGGGATGCCAAGTTGCAGTTTTTTCATAATAGCATCCATGACAAGAATGAACAGCAGTGGTGATAATGCTGAACTTTGATGAACACCAACTTTCACAGGAAGGCTGTTAGAAGGCCGATAGCACATCTCACACAACTGCTAGTATTTGTATACAACATTTGGACCATTATTATGAGTTGCTCAGGCACAGCAGGGTCACATAACATGTACCAAATTAACTGATGCAAAACACAGTCAAAAGCTTTTTCAAGGTTGAGAAAAGTTAAATGTTAACGTCTTCCCCTTTACTCAGTGTTTTTACATATGTATGTGAACTACAAAAATGGTGTCAGTAGTATTAGAGCCTTTGACAGAGCTGCCTTGACTGGTATTGAATTTTACAATGTCACATAAATGCTAGTCAATGATCTGCTCATAAATTTTCATTGTGTGTTTGATAGGAGGCCAATTAGCTGATGGTTTGAACAATCTGCTGGATCACCTTTATTCTTGAAGAGGCATTGTGATATTTGTGGCCCAGTCAGTAGGCAAGTAGCCACAATACCACTAAAGAAATTTGTTAGCCAGTTGGCTGTTTTGCCACTAAGATCTTCCAGCTTCCAAATGGTAAGTCATCAGGTATTTCCTTAAGCACATACTTGAGGGAACACTGATACACACACACACACACACACACACACACACACACACACTTAATATATTTCACAATACTTTTGGACTTTAGACTTGAGATGGTCTAAAGCAGTGGTTCCCAAAGTGGGCAGTACCGCCCCCTGGGAGGGTGGGATGCCTTAGGGGGGGTGCTAAGAAGCAAGGGGGCTGGCAGGAGGGTGCTAAGAGGTGGCAGGGGGTGCTGGAGGTGGGGCCTCTCAGTGCACAATTCAGGGGTGAGAAAAAATCCCACCACCGCCATGTTTGAGGCGAGGCCCCACAGGATCACCCCATTGACTTGCACGCTCTGGTGCAAGGGGTTCAATGAGGAGCCTGTGGGGCCTCGCCCCAAACGCAGCGACGGTGGGATGTTTGGAAAGGAGAGCAAAGCCACTCTGGCTTTGCTCTATTTTCCCGACATGACTGCCTCGAACACAGCATTGGGAAAGGAAAGCAAAGCCATTCTGGCTTTGCTCTCCCTTTCAAACATCCCGCCGCCGCATTCGGGGCAAGGCCCCACAGGATCACCCCATTCACTTGCACACTCCGGTGCAAGGGGGTCAATGGGATAAGCCTGTGGGGCCTCACCCCGAACACAGCATTGGGAAAGGAGAGCAAAGCCACTCTGGCTTTGCTCTCCTTTTCAAACATCCCGCCACTGCCGCATTCGGGGCAAGGCCCCGCAGGCTCACCCCATTGAGCCCCTTGTACCAGAGGGACCTGCCCAAGTAAGTCCAAGTGAAGCAGTGCACCAAGTCAATGGGGTGAGCCTCAGAGAGGGAAGGAGAGAAAAGAAAGAGACAGAGAGAGAAAGAGAGAAGGAAGAAGAGAAAGAGAAAAGGGACAGAAAGAAAATGGGACAGACAAAGAAAGAGGGGGGGGGAATGGAAGGAAGGGACAGAAAGAAAAAGAAATAAAGGAGGGAGGGAGGAGAAATATAATGAGATATCTATTCTAGTCCAATCACCTGCTCCAGCAGGGTTAGAAGGGACTGTGTGTGTTTGTGTGTGTTCTTGTAATTTACCAGTACATTTTGGTTTTGCCTTCTTCAGAATTGGCACTGTAACACATTGGGGGAAAAGTAACTTTTTAGTGTGGAGGTCTGGTCCAATGGATCCTGTTTAAAGCCTCAACAAAATGTGAGAGCTTCTTGATAGTCTTGGCCATGTTTCGTCCACAAAACTTTTAATTAATAGAAGCCAAAGATGTTTCAATGTTCTGGCAAAGATGCTGGCAAAGATGTTTCAATATGGAAAAGGGCCTCTAAACTAGGCCTCATTTCAATCTGATGCATCAGGTTTCTCTCTCTCTCTCTCTCCCCCCTTCCGCATCCATCCCTCTCTGCCCCCTCTTTCTTTGTCCCTTTTTCTTTCTTTCCCTTTTCTCTTTCTTTTCTTCCTTCTCTCTTTCTCTCTTTCTTTTCTCTCTCTCTCTTTCCCTCTCCCAGGCTCACTCCATTGATTTGGTACACTGCTCCACTTGGACTTGCTTGGGCAGGTCCCTCCAGTGCAGTGGGCTCAATGGGGTGGACCTGCGGGACCGGCACCTAGAATGCGGCAGTGGCGACACATTTGAAAAGTAGAGCAAAGCCAGAGGTCGATAATTTTTGCTTCAAGGAATCACAAAAGCTTCTGGGCTGTGCACAAGAAGGGACACACATGTCAATGCAATTCAGCAATATAAAATAAAGAAATACAAATAAAATAAATCAACAAGAATCGCAAAGCATCTCTGCTTTGCGCCCCTATCTGGACCAAGATGCCTTACGGACAGTTACTCATGCACTTGTTACTTCCCGAATCAACTACTGCAATGGTCTCTACATGGGACTGCACTTGCAGACCACCTGGAGGTTTCAACTGGTGCAGAATGCAGCTGCGTGGGCTGTGATGGGAGTATCCCAATACTCCCATATTACACCCTCCTGCACGAGCGGCATTGGTTGCTGGTTGCCCTCCGGGTGAGATTCAAGGTGTTGGTGTTAACATACAAATTCCTACATGGCTTGGGTCTGGGGTACTTGCGGGAATGCCTCCTGCCAGCATCGACTTCCCATTGCCCTGTGTGCTCCCACAGGCAGGGCCTCCTTGGGGTGCCGTCGGCCAGACAGTGTTGGCTGGCAGCGCCCAGGGGTAGGCCTTCTCTGTGGGAGCACCTACCCTGTGGAATCAGCTCCCCTTGGGGCTCCAATTAGCCCCGGAGCGCCGTTCCTTCCACCGTGACCTGAAGGCTTGTTTTTTTCAGCAAGCCGGCCTGGACTGAAGTGAAGTGGGGTGGGTTTTTTAATTGTATTTTACATTAAGTTTTATTGGTTTTTAGAGTTTATTAGGCTTGGGATTTAATTGTGTTTTAATTAAGTAATTTTGTATTGTGTATTTTTATATTGTGAGCCGCCCTGAGTCCCTAGGGAGAGAGGGTGGCATACAAGTCCAATAAATTTGAATTTGATTAGATTCTATTCACTACTAGAATCTAATCAGAGATGCTTTGCTGATTCTAGTCCAATGACCTGCTCCAGCAGGGTTAAAAGGGAGTGTGTGTGTGTGTGTGTGTGCATGGCTGTCAAAACTCCAAAAACAGGTCAAGTAGTTCTGGGGAGGCCAGTCATAAATTAGAACACTTGCTAAGCAACTGGCCATTAAGTGAGGACCACTTGTATTTGGTTTGCCAGTCACCAAACCATGCCCACCCAGTCACGTGACCAGCAAGCCATGCCCATCCAGTCACATGACCAGCAAGCCACACCTTCAAATTAGGCCACACCCACAGAAATTTGAATCCCACCCCTGGGTGGGGGGCACTGAGGATGAGTTTGGAGCACCAAGGGGGTGGTGGACTGAAAAAGTTTGGGAACCACTGGTCTAAAGAGTGAATATATTGGAGAGGTTGTGTTATGTGCAGTGAATCCACAGGGCTGTAATACAAGTCCAGCTCAATGGAGAGACTTAAATTTCAGCTGATTTTATGGTTCTGCTGGTGGGCCTAGTCTGTTAATAAGACCTAACTTCAGAAGGCTCAAAATACTTTCCTGGAATAGGTAAAGACTTTTAACAGAAAGGGGAAAACTTCAGAGGAGTTTTTTTTAAAGACTTTCAGTAAGGGCTAGAGAGAAAAATAAGCACAGAATGGATGAGTAGATGTCCCCTGAGTCGCTTTAACTGGAGAAGAGAGATTTGAAAATGTTCTTTTTCTGGCTAGCTAAAAACATCCATTTACTGCATTTTTCCAGTGGGTTGAGGGCTGCTGAGTCATCATCCTACTGAGGATGAGTATACAAAAGGCTTCTCAGTTTAGTCTTACAAAAGTGCTATCAGCACGTATACTTAGTGATCACCAATTAGGACATTTGTAACCCAATCAACCTATCAACAGGATGCCTATGTGATTGCTGCTCTATCAAGAATGAAAGATTGATTTCTATTTCATCATGACCAAAAGTGAGCATTGGCATTACACTTGAGAAAAAAGTCCTGTAAGACTTGGTGGTGGTGAAAAAGAGGAGAAGGTTTGTGGGCTTAGTTGTTTTCTTGCAGACATTTCGTTACCTAATTAAGTAACAATATCAATGACTGATTTCATTGATGGTGTTACCTAGTTTGGTAATGAAACATCTGCAAAGACCACCAAGCTTAGAGAGCACCAAGGACCCCACAGTTCAACCCTGAGCAACAAATATTCTCTTTTATATGATAAAGTTTCTTTTGAAAGTTTACATTGTCTGGCAGAAGCTGTGGGTCCTTCAATACTTGTCATATTGTGAAGGTTTGTATAAACCTAAAGTGGTACAATATTGAGATGTCAGAGAAGACAGTCTTCATTACACTAGACATAGATCTGTTTTAAAGAAAGGCTTAATTAATATAGGAAAAGGCAAAAAAGACTGTGAGGATAATGATATATTAAGGCCCATCAACCACTACCACAATACACTACCACAATTATTATGTCTCTATGTTGAAAAATCCTGACACCCAACATATTTTCAAATAGCCAAGGTCTGTATATGCATGATATCTCACCTAGACCAGCTGTAGTAACTCTTGTATTATTTTGCCTCTCCATGGATATTACTAGTAAAAGCTCATATTCAAACTAGTTGAATTGTTTTAGAAAAGAATCTTACTTTTAAAAATGTTATTTAAGAGCTCATATTTTGTTACAATAACAGCTTTGTTGCTATTTTTTTAAATTTCTCCCTGGTCCATCAATACCAGTTTCCACTAAATATTCATCTTTGTTGGTGTTGTTTTTACTAAGCCATACGCTTACCATCTGAAAATTTCTGAAATATTCCTTTCTAGCAACAGATGGTAGATTTGGTAGTCTGAATGAACAAGGAAAGTTCATGTTGGTGTTAAAATGAATTATACCCATTATTAATTAATGAACGAGCACCTGATGAGAAGTTCAGGGCTACTCACAACACTGAGAAAGAGAAAACCATTATAATCTGAATGCCAAGTAACCAGATGGGATGCTAGCACCCAAAGATCTTAATTACTTCTTTTCTTATTTCTTCTTCCCAAAGCAATACACAAAGGCAGTTCTTTAGTACCATATTCAGTTTCATTGTGGAGACTTACACATTATTGCATAGCTATACTATCACAAAAAGAAATAAAAAAGAATTACAATTTTTGATTAACTTGTTTAAAAGCATTCCCCCCAAATAGCTAAGCACTATTGCTACTTTACTCTTTACTTTTGAGGATGTCATGTATTATTTTGATACGAGCGTAAGAGTTTGGGGAGAGAGGGGGTGGGGAGAGAGAGGGAGAGAGAATGAATTTGATATATGGCAGTCCTTCAATTTCAAAGATGATACAGTGTTGTGTAATTCATCTGTGGACATGGAAGTGGTTTTGCAGTCTCATTCTGGACTAGGCGCAGAGCATTTTGTACATATTGTAGATATAGAAGACATTTTATACCCATTCGATAAAATAAGAGTATATCTCCATTATATAGAGGTGAGTATTTATTTACTGAAGCTTATATTGTTTCCCATCTTAAATATATGACTCTGGGCAACTCATAACAATTAAAACTATACAAAAACAAATAAACATACAAGAACACTATGTGTCTGATCATGTTTTCTGTATTTTTTGTTTATACACACACATACATTGTATATCATACAGCAACACAATTATAGGCAAGGCACACCAAGAACTGCCAACCACAATCCACATAGCCACTATACAGGCTCCATCACACATCCAGTTCTTCAGGTCTACCATGTTTCCCCGAAAATAAGACCTACCCCAAAAATAAGACCTACCCCAAAAATAAGACCTACCCCAAAAATAAGACCTAGTGTGTTTTTGGGAGCCAAAAAAATATAAGACAGTGTCTTATTTTCGGGGAAACACGGTATGCGATTTGTTTGTGGTTTCGTACATGAATAAATGTACATTGTTCTACATGAATATGGTAAGTGTTTTTTTTCATTAAAATATATATATATAAGACCTACCCCGAAAATAAGACCTAGTGTGTTTTTGGGAGCCAAAAAAAATATAAGACAGTGTCTTATTTTCAGGGAAACACGGTAGTGGCAAAACCAATTGTGAGAAGGTAGGGTCAGAGCCAATCTAATCTCTGGGGAAGATGATCTTCCAAAGGTCAGGTCCCATGACAGAAAAGGGCCCTGCCAGATGGTACTCCAGAGCAGTTGGGACCTGGAACATGCCTTGCCTACTAATGGGATGGGGTAGATGTAATTAGAATAGATGTAATTAAGGAAAAGCGGTGCCACAAATAACCTGATCCTAATGTGCTAGCATCCTGTAGTGACCTCAGAGGGCTGTGCATGTATGGAAATGCATCCTGTGGTATGCCTTTTAATATCAATAGTGTAAATATATAACCTAACACCCAGTGCTGCAACCCTAGAGTGGAGAAAAATAGCAGGACTTGTCTTTAGGCTCCTACAATTAGGTAATAGGAGAATGCAAGTAAACATCATTATTTATAGTATGGTGATACCACGAGAAAGGATACTACAAGTGTCCGTCTTCTATCCTCTCGGGGTAGGTAAATTGAGGACCGAAGATTGTTGGGGGCAATAAGCTGACTTTGTAAAAATGCCACTTGGGGGGGCCAAAAAAAAAGCCCTAGTAATAAGCAGGCATATAAAATGGAATGAAGGCTATTGCTGAGCGCATTGGGTTGTGCTCCAAAAAATTGTAAGCTGCCCTGAGTCTCCGGAGAAGGGCGGGATATAAATATGATTTTTTAAAAAAAGTGTGAAAAGTAGTATTAAGGGCAATTAATAGCCCTTAATATATATACATTATATGAGTTGTTATTATTGTTGTTGTTATTATTATTATTATTATTATTATTATTATTATTATTATTATTATATGCTTGCTCAGGCCAGTCTCCTATGGTCTGCCAGTAGGGAAGTCAGTAACTCAATGTAAGTAACTTCAAAAAAGGATAGTATGCTTCATTGTTTTTAATCTCCAAATGCTTTGGTTTTATTTTATTTTATTTGTAAAAAGTTTTTTTATTTTTTCACATTTCCAAAACATCTTTTTTAGTGAACGGCATGATTCCAGGTTTTCACATTTCCATACAAACATGACCTTAGTTACATATTCATCTTTCACATTTGATTTCATATCCTATCATTACATTACACATTTTCTATACATTTTCTCAAATACTTTTCTCAGACTTATTTTATATATTTTCTATTCATTTCTTAACTTATTTTTTACTTTAAATAATTCTCATATCTTCATATTAATTATACTTTATACTTTTATCTGTCAGGTTTGCAATTTCATCACATATTCTTCTTTCATCATTTCAAAAATTCCATCCCAATTCAAACAATTCAAAAAATTTCCCCCACAATTACCAATTTGCGTGTACCACCCCTTTACCTTACACATCATTTAATTAACTCCTCTTTAACTCCCAATAATAATTGACTTTTTAATTGTCACCTAAAAATTAATAATAATGATCTCCTAACAACTACGTAACACATATGCATTTTAGGCCAGATTCCGCCTATGATACACTTATCATAGTTTCTCTTTTTCACATTTATTCCATTTATCTCTATGTATACTTTAACAAAAAACAAGTGTTCTAATAACAAAAAAAGCATCAGTTCCAATCTTTTCATTTAAAAGTCTATATTTTCCTACCTTCTAAGTAATTTATTACTTCAAATACATTTATAATATACCACATTATCTTGCAGAATCCCCTTTCTTACTCCTTATCTAACCATTATCTCTATGTCTTTTAAATAAACATTTTTTTTTCATTTTTTTTTATTTCCATATCTCTTTACCTCCTGGTTCTTTTTCTTATTACTTCTTTTTCCCTTCATTTTCCCCCTCCTTTTTTTACTCCAGTTTTTATTCCCCTCCCTCTTTAAAGCTTTCTTCTGCAATTCCCTTTTCTGCTGTTTCCTTTTACTTTGTTTGGCTTTTGAAACATTCCCCTTTTTAATTGCCTCCTCAAATCTCCAAGTTTTAATTCCCATTCTTTTTCCCTTTTGCTTTAATATTCATTGCTCCAATTGTTCATTGAAGCTGGCCTCTTCTTTAATCAACTCCTCCCCTTCTGGCACTCCTTGTTGTTCTTCATACTCCAGAATCATCATTTCTAATTATTGTAAGGCAAGACAGCATGACTCACCTCTTTCATGTAACATTTCTTTTATGTTTCTTAGTTTCATTTTTAATTCCAAAAAAAGTTCTGCCGTTTTTAAACACTATTATATTTTCTTTATCTCTTTCTTTACTCTTTAAGTCCAAACCGATTGTCCAGTAATTTAATTTGACCAGCGTATTTGAAATTTATTTCCAGTGATCAGCTGGATTAATTCTTCTTTAAGTTTTTCCAAGATTCATCAAATAGTTCAAGATCCCTAAATATAAGTTTATGCTAAGATCACCAAACAATCCCAGAGTAATTTCTTCATGCTTCTTTCTTTTATTTTAATGTTCTCTATTTCCACTTTCCACTTTCCAGGGTTTCTATTTTATTGTAACAAAATTTCTCTTATTTTGTATCAAATCCCACTTTTAAAAGAGCCAGGCATTTTTTAAAAGAGTCACAAAGAGTCACCTTTACCACTAGGTGGCATTCTCTGTTATATCCAAATTCCGCCCTCCCCCCCCCCCACTTTCTCTTCTCTATTTAGGGCTTTTAAATTTCAAAAATCCAGAAGCCCAAATATCAGTTACTGCTTTTTTTTTGTTGACACGTTCAAGTTCAGCTTTAATTATGCCTATTTAGTGCCAAAATCATATATTTATCCAATTTGAACAGGTATTTTCTTCTGGCATCCTCCTTTCAAAGTTCAAAGTCACTTTCAGCTGTCAATTACCCCCCCCACACACTTTCTCTGGTCACCGCTTTTACTATTTTTCTTGAAAATTTCTTAGAATCTTAATTAATAAAGGTTACCTTTATGTCCAGATATTGCGCCTGGTTAGCTCAGTTTTCACACTGTCCTCTTCTTCTCCACTCCAGCACAATCTTTGTCCTGGTTAGCTCTTCCTCTTCAGGGTGGCCATATTTGACCACCACTACAGCCCGTCTTCGGAGGGGAGTATGCCTAGCAAGGGAGGGGAGATGCAGCTCTCCTCGACCCAGCTGGTGGTTTCTCCCTTCTTCACCACCCCTACAGGGTGGTTCTGGCCCCAAAAACAGATGCTTGGGGCCCTCCAACAAGACAACATGGATCGAAGCCATGCACGATCGCGGTCTCCAGTCCATCAGCAAGGAAGGTACCACCAGAAGTTTCCACTTTGGTTTTATTTTCAATGAACATTTTCCTCACAACACATGATAATACAGATAATAGTCTGTATTGCTGAGACTTACAATCTTTCTTAGTATGTCTGAGAGACAAAGTCCCATCTAAGCAGCTGCTAGTGTCTAAATTCATATCTTTACGTGTAAAGTTCAAGTTGCTCTTTTTGATGGGAACAGTTAATTCACTCTGACTTAATTCACTGTAAATAAAGCTGGAAAATGCCTTTTATAGTTACCAAGATTCTGAATTTACCAAGTAGCATTAAAGAGAGTTTACTGCAATCAGTATAACATATATATATATATATATATATATATATATATATATATATATATATATTTCCAGTTGACTAGACCTTGATAGGGACCTTGTCAAATTATTTTTCAGAAGTCTTCTTTTAACCCAGGTTGCTCTCTTTCATTTCTGCCTCATTTGTTATTTTTGCCATCTCTATACTTTTTTTGTTCCTGTTTTTATTGCAGTGTTTTCATGTTTAAATCAATTGTAAACTGCCCAGAGTTGCTGAGAGTCTGGGCAGCATATAGATTAAATAAATAAATAAAATAACTTGGATCAAAAGCCACAGAAAATTTAAAAATGCTCTCTGAGTTTTACACTTAGGCCAGCATAAAAGCTACTGTACTACATAAAAAGAGAAAAGAGAAGGTGGATGCTCTAGATGGCCACTTGAGCAGAGGGAAGAAAGAAAATAATGAAGGCTTAGAAGACTTCTATTCCACTCCTTTGAGTCAATTTTCACAGATCAGTTGTACTTGCCAATATCCTGGATGGGTCTATATCCATTTTCAATTGGGCTTTATTTCATAGCTCTACTTCTCAACACAGTTGATGTATAGAGTTCCTATGGACAGCTTAAACAGCTTAAGTTTTAATCTTCTTGGAAAATCTATAAGACTGTACAAAAAGTAAACAAAAGATGGAAATTATAGGTGCAAAAAATGCAGGGCAAATTGGGAACGGATGTTGGGCTTAGCTTAAAATAACTGTTTTTTTTTCTTTTTTGGGCAGGGGGTCATGGTGCTCTAGCGGTTAAGACCCTGGGCTTGTTGACTGGAATATTGGCAGTTCAAGACCCAAGTACTGTGTGATGGGGTGAATTCCCATGTTTGCTTCAGCTCCTGCCCACCTAGCAGTTTTAAGCATGCAAATGCAAATAGATAAATAGGTACCACTTTGACGGGAAAGTAACAGTGTTCATGTGCCTCGGTCTATAGTTATGCTGGCCAAATGATCATGTTCCCTTGATTAGGAAACCGAGATCAGCAGTGTCCCCTAGAGTCAGATATGACTGGATAGGGAAACCTTTATCATTACCTTTTTTCTCTCTTTTTACATTGAGGAAGCAGGTTTTGGAATTATCTGCCCCTTAATTTAACATCACTGGTCTTACTGCTAAAGTATGAGTAAATGCAGTGATACTTATTGTCAGCCCTAAAGGCCATCTTTTTCTTTGGATCTTCAGGGCTGCCATATTTAGTGCTTGCTGTGGGAAATTGGGAAGGGCTTTGCATGGAATGAGTAGAGATAGTCACAACAACATCCCTTTCTCCAAAAGTCAAGGACATTCAGTCTGCATCTGGAAAGGCGTGACTGGGAGGCATCTCCAGTTGGGACTCTGGATTGATTGGACCATGTGATGGACATGTGGGTGCGTGGGAAGGGACTTTGACTTTCCTTTGGGTGGGGAAAACCCAGGGGACTCTCAGATTCGGGTTTTCCCAAATGTGCCAATATAATATCTCTAATAAAATGGAGCTTTGACAAATTGCCTGCCTCGGAGTCTTATTTGGTTAGGGGTGTTACTTTGAATGCTGACATCTATTTCCCTTACCTTGTTGCTTTATAAAACAAACACACTGAAGATCATTTTACTCAGCTGAGAACCTTACGGCACACAGCTGATTAAACCAATCTGAGGAACAGTAAGAAGCAAGCAAAAAACTTTTAAAATGAATCTTTATACTATTTCAATTCAAGTGTACCTTTACTTGCTGCCACAACTTGTATTTTGTGTTGAAAATGTTATTGACATGATTACTGCAATTGAATTGCAGAATAACTATCAGACTCAATAAAGAATCCACATGAAGTTTTGGGGCTGTCGATCATTACCTGCAACAGCTGAACAAACAGAATTGAACAAAAGGAATTTTAAAATAGTTTTGTATACACACACAAACATACAGACTTTGACAAGTTCTTCTTCATGCAAGACATATTTGATTAAAACACAATTCCCTGCTGATAGAGTTTATAGAAAACCTTTGATCAGATGACAAAGAGCATTTTACAGTAGGCCTGTTGCGATAGTACTTTTATATGTGGATTTGAAAAAGAAACAAATATGGTTCTTACTCACATGGAAGGCTTTGTGTTTTCATGAAAGCTTACTGATGAAAAAAAAATCAAGATATATCTTTGAGGGGACCAGGGCTCAGTGATGTTCCTATTTCTGGTGGGATTTGAAGAAGGTGGACATGGCTCAGATTTTATCAGAATTGAGATCTATATTGAAGAGGGTTAGTAAGTGATGAATAGCCTCCTCTACAGATCATTTTGGAACAAGAAATGGCATTCATGATAAATTCTGCACTATGAAGGACAAAATTCTTTTAATATGTTTTATGGTTTCTATTTATGAAGCATCTTTCAAGATCTTCAGCACTTGAGAACTCATAAAATTGAAGGGTTGAAAGGATGCAGATCAGCTAGTCCAGCCTCTTTCTCAGTTCCCAGTTTGATGAGGAAGAGAGGCATCTGAGAATAACTCAAAAAAATTGAGATAGCAGACTTGATTATGAAATTGTGCAAGTCCTTTTACATGTATGATATGTAAAATCCTCATTGTTTTAGATCTATGACTATACGGACATATTCAGCTGTGGAGCTGCAGGCCCTGAGGGATTCCCCTCTGTCCCTGGTGTGGCCTGTCAGACTATCTGATGATGGATCTTGGGATCCCAAGAGGTGGCATCACGCAGATAGGGGTAGGGGTCTTAGGTCTAAGAGGGGTTCTAAAGGCCCTTTATTAATTTTTTTAGCCAAATTTTTAAGGGGTTAGGGAGGGGGGTGGGAAGTAAGGCCTGGCTGGAGCCTGGGTGGGCTCTGCCCACCTAGCAGAGTCATCCTCAGTCCAGGTCAGAAATGGGTCACGGCAGGGGGGTTGGGGCTGTCCAGAGCTCTAGGGGACAGGATGGGGTTTGTGATCCCCACAGTGACTGGGAATGGCAGTAGAGATATGAACGGGGGGCCATATCGGATTTTGGGAGTGCGCCCCAGCTGCCTTCAAGCAGTGGTGTGCTTCAAAACTCCTATTCCTGCCCGCTTCCCTGGGAGTTTAGGGGACCAGGGCCCTGGGCTCAGGTTGGTTTATTTGAATGCCTGGTCCGTGATGAGCAAAGCTCCCCGCATCCGGGAAATGATCGAGGAGGAAGACGCGGACCTGGCTTGCATCACAGAGACCTGGTTGGGCCCAGAGGGAGGGGTCCCTCTGGTGGAGTTATGCTCACCGGGTTTCCATGTGCTGCACCAACCTTGGGCCCAGGGTTGTGGCGGGGTGGTGGTGGCTGTGGTGATCAGGGAGGCACTTTGTCCAAGGGAGACCACTGTTCCGCAGATAGGCGGGTGTGAGTCTCTCCTCCTGAGGTGCGGCCCTGGGGGTCAGTTGGCCTGTTGCTCGCATACCTTTCTCCCAGCTGCGTGGCAACGGCCCTGCCTGATCTACTCGATGTCCTATCTGGAGTGGCGGTTGAGTTCCCCAAACTTATTGTGTAGGGGGATTTCAACTTGCCCTCTCTGGGTGGGGTGTCGAGGATGGAGCAGGGGTTCATGGCTTCCATGATGGCCATGGACCTGACTCAAATAATACAGGGTCCGACCCATGGGGGAGCACATGCTGGACCTTGTTTTTATCTCAGGGCAGTGGCTTAATGCTCTGAGTGGGGGATTTCCAACTGTTCAATCCCTGTCATGGACCGACCATTATCTCCTATGGCTGGCCTTCCAATATGCCACCCCTCATCGCTGGGAGGCGGAACCGACTAGATAGTTCCGCCCCAGGCACCTAATGGACACGGAGAGGTTCCAGTTGGCACTTGGGTTGATTCCTACCTCCCTTACCCACAGCCTGGTTGAGACCCTGGTGGATGCCTGGCATAGGGCTGCCTCCGGGACACTGGACTGAGTTGTTCCTTTGCGGCCTCTGACCCGATGCAGATCCCGGTTGGCTCCCTGGTTTTCCATGGAGCTCCAGGAAATGAAGCGCCAGAGGAGAGGCCTAGAGTCCAGCAGGTCCGAATCTGACTGATCGCAGTTAAGAACCTATACTAGGTCTTATCTTGCTGTGATGGGAGCGGCAAAGTATGCATACTTCTCCGCTCTCATTGCATCCAAAGATAATCGCCCAGCCACCCTGTTCAGGGTCACCCGTTCCCTCCTTAATTGGGGGGGGGAGGACCCTCTGCAGGGACGGGCCAAGTCAACATCTGACAGACAAGATCGCTCAGATCCAGGCCGGCCTGGACTCCGACTGGTCAGAGTCTGATGGCAGTGGGATGACGGGTCTTATGGATTCCATCTGGGAGGAGTTTGATGCTGTGACTCCAGATGAGGTGGACAGGATCATGGGAAAGCTGAGTGCTGCCATGTGTTTATTGGACCCGTGTCCCTCCTGGCTGGTTTATGCCGCCCGGAGGTTACGCGAGGCTGGCTCCAGGCAGTGGTCAATGCTTCTTTGAGTGAGGGATCCTTTCCCCCCACCTTGAAGGAGGTGGTGGTGAGGCCCCTCCTCAAGAAGCCTGCTTTGGACCAGGCTATGTTGAACAACTTTCGTCCTGTCTCCAACCTTCACTTTGTTGCGAAGGTTGTTGAGAGTGTGGTGGCCCGACAGCTCCCGGTGTTCCTGGAGGAAACTGACTATCTGGACCCATGCCATTTGGGTTTCAGGCCGCGGTACAGCATGGAGACAGCGTTGGTCGCACTGGTGGATGATCTCTGGAGGGATCGGGATAGGGGTCATTCCTCTGTCCTGGTCCTATTAGATCTATCAGCGGCTTTCGATACCATCGACCATGGTATCTTACTGTGACGCCTTGAGGGGTTGGGGGTGAGGGGCACTGTTTTATGGTGGTTCTCCTCCTACCTCTCGGGATGCACACAGGTGGTGTTGGCAGGGGTTGGGGGTGAGGGGCACTGTTTTATGGTGGTTCTCCTCCTACCTCTCGGGACGCACACAGGAGGTGTTGGCAGAGGGGTGGAGATCAGCCCTGAGGCCCCTCCTTTATGGGGTGCCCCAGGGGTCGGTTCTCTTGCCCCTTCTGTTCAACATCAATATGAAACCACTGGGAGAGATCATCCATGGTTTTAGGGTCAGGTATCATCAGTAGACTGATGATGCCCAGCTCTTTACCAACCCAGTGTCGCCCTCGACATGATGTCCAGGTGCCTGGAAGCAGTATGGGTTTGGATGGGGAGGAACAGGCTCAGGCTCAACCCGGCTAAGACCGAGTGGCTGTATGTACCAGCATCTGGAGTTATCCAGGAGGTTCCATCTTTAGTTATGGAGGGAGAGGTGTTGCCCCCCATAGATAGGGTTCGCAACTTGGGTGTCCTCCTGGATGCACGGCTCAGTTTGGAGGAGCAGGTGGGAGCCGTGGCCAGGGGGGCATTTGCCTATATTCACCTGGTGTGCCAGTTTTGCCCCTATCTGGACTGAGATGCCTTATGTACGGTCACTCATGAGCTTGTTACCTCTCATTTGGACTACTGCAATGCTCTTTACATGGGGCTGCCCTTGAGGACCACTCAGAGGCTTCAACTGGTCCAGAATGCGTCTGCACGAGTTGTGATGGGAGTGTCCTAATACTCCCATGTTACACCCCTCCTGAGTGAGCTGCACTGGTTACTGGTTGCCCTCTGGGTGACATTCAAGGTGCTGGTATTAATCTATAAAGCCCTACATGGCTTAGGACCCTGCTGCCAGCAATGACTTCCCAACGTCCCGTGTGCTCCCATAGACAGGGCCTCCTTGGGGTGCCGTTGGCCAGACAATGTTGGCTGGTGACTCCTAGGGGTAGGGCCTTCTCGGTGGGAGCACCCACCCTGTGGAATCAGCTGCCCCTGGAGCTTCTGGTGGCCCCTGACCTTCAATCCTTCTGTTGTGGCCTGAAAACATGGCTTTTCCAGCTTGCCGACCTGGACTGATGGAGGGGATGGGTTTTAGTGACAGTTTTATTAATTTTAATTGGTTATTGGGATTTCCTTTTAATTGTCTTTTAATATTTGTATTGTATTGTATTTTTTATCGTTGTGAGCTGCCTTGAGTCCTTCGGGAGATAGGGCGGCCTAGAAATCCCATAATAAAATAAAATAAAATAAATAAAATATGTGCAGCACATATAAAAGAGGAGAGGGCTTTGCTTGCATCTGCTGTCTTGACTTTTGAACTTCCATACAGATACTTCTTAATGAAGAACCATTGTTGAGAACTTGTATGTATTCTCAAAGGCAGAGACACCTAATTGCCATGTTATTCAACCAGTTCATGACCAGCTTGCTAATCAAATTGTCATGTAATGTTTGACAAAAGTTTTGTCTCAATCAAGACAGAATTCCACAGCATTTCCACAATTTACTAGATAAATTATGTGACCAAAATGTTTGACATGTATTCCTGGATATCTGATCTCATTTAAGGTCCACAAATACCCTTTGACAATCTCTCTGTCAACTACAGTATAAGATAAAGTGCAGCCTTCTCAACCTGCAGATACATGTGACATAGGCTAAGACTAGGATCCTGAGTTGTGGTATGTTTTTAATCCATCAGTATTTCAACATTGTCGCTAAAGGTGTGCAAACTATTCATTTTATTTATTTTTAATCTTTATATGTTTCCCATTTTTCTGTCATGTGACTCTAAGTAGTTTACAAGCTGATAAAACAATGCTATAAATGATGAAAACAATAAAAGAATAAATATAACATTAATCTAAAATCAACGAAGAAATAGCTAAGAAAGCGGGGGTATACAATGGTGGTAAGATGAGATCATCTCTTTAATTCAATAACCACCTGCAGAATGCACACACCAAGCCAGGCCCCAGGCCAACCGGCAGAACCAGTTGGTAAGGCTCTTTTGGAAGGTGGGGAGAGTGGGGGCAGATCTCATCTCTAGGGACATGTTCCAGAGACTGGCAGCCATTTTTCTTTCTAATCTGATATATAAAAAAGCCTTTTGTTTGTTTCTTTTAGCTGTTTGTGTGTAGCATTCAAAGGAATTGAAAGAGAAATGGGAATTCAGAGTCTGCAACTCCTTAAAGAATCTATGTCTTTGCCTAGTCTTCTGCAATTGCCCTCCATATCTGCAAAAGAATCTCAGGAAAAGACATTGTTATACTAAGGAAGTGCCAAGAAGTGCTAGGTGCTGGCTTCTGTATGTCCTGGAATATCTTTTCATTTGAGCTGTGTGTCCTGTTCCCCCCCCCCCCAACTTCTGATCACCCTTCACTGCTTAGCATATTCGAAGCTTAAACTGTAATTTTTTTTGTAATTCTTCTTGGCTGACCAACCTATTCTTCCATTCTTCCTGATAGCAGTCTTTAAAAAGATTATTGCTATGGTTTTTGTGTGGATTTCTTCCTTCCCCGTTCCCTCTTGGAATTGTTTGCTATTGCAAGTTTAATTTTGTCCTTGCCAACCTGTCTTACCTTTTCCTATTTTAAAAGAATAAGGCCACACAATCTCTTTAGAGACAACATTCTGTTGTTCTCCCACCTGGGCTGCTAAAGAGTCACAGAGGGATCTTCGTTTACATCCTTAGGAAGTGATTTAATTCTTGCCTTCCAAATCACAGGAGGCAGAACCAAGACTGGTGTTGAATGACCTACTGGCCATAAGAGAAGGAACATTAAAAAAAAAAGCACTGCTCCTTTTTCTATAAATGTCAAGCTCAGTTGGAATGCATCTGTACTGAAGCAGCAGAGAAAAAGCAAATAAAATTTGTGTATAGTTTATTGGAGACTGAAATATTGCAAAGCTGCTTACCAGTGCAGGATTTGACTGATACAGATATGGAGCACCAGCAAAGTTGTGTGTTATTTTGAGAGCAAACAAGAAAGTAACAAGTTGTTGGCTTTGAAGTATAACAAAGTGATAAGCCCCTCTCCCCTCACTTTGAATTTTGAGGTTAAAAAAAGAGAGAGAAGGAGAGAAATAAGTGTGTGTGGGGGTGTCTTGGAAAACTAAGGAGTGCCACTGGCTTCTGTACTTAAAAGCAGAAGAAGGAAATTGCCATCCACCCAAAAGTTATAAAACTGGCATTACAGAAAAAAACCAAGTTTCCAAAACTCTCTTATCAGTTTCTGTTAGAGCCCTTCTTTAATCAAAAATAGCCATGGACAGAAAGACACCAGAGAGGGTGATGAGCACAGCACAAAACATCATGGGCTGTCCCTGATACCACTAGACAACATTGCTAGGGCTTGTTGTCTTAGAAGAGTGAGGAAAATCCTCAGGGATGACTCACACCCTGTTAAGCACTTTATTCTCCTACCATCAGGAAGGAGATATAGAAGCATAGGCAGTGGCGCAAACAGGCTGAAGAATAGTTTTTATCCATGGGCTGTCAAACGCTAGGCTGTCAGACTTTTGAATGGAAAATAACCTTACAACCAGGGGTAGGATTCAGACCAGTTTGGGTGAACCTGATGTTAATTTTACATCCAATTTGGTGAACCGGTAGCTCCGAAGACCAGCTTGCCCTGCCCCGCCCCAATGCCCGTCCCAGGAGTCCCCATCCACCTGGTTCTGGCTCCCAGGGAAGTGCAGAAAGGCTTGCTAGGCCCAAAACAGGGTGCAGGAAGGGATGCAGCAGCGCCCCCCAAGCCCCATTTTGTTTCTCCTGAGGCTCCAGGGAGGCTTGCTAGGCCCAAAATGGGACATGGGTGTGTGTGTAGCATCCCCCACGCCCCGTTTTTGCTCTCCTGAGGTTCCAGGGAGGCTTGCTAGGACCAAAATGGGATGCAGGGGGATGTGGCAGTGCTCCCCCGCCTCCCGTTTTGGCTCTCCTGAGGCTTGAGGGAGGCTTCCTAGGTCCAAAAGAAAGGGACGGAGGAAAGGGATAAAGAAAGAAAGGGACGGAAGGGAGAAAGAGGGAAGGGAAGGGAAAGTGAATGAGATATGGATGAATGGATGGATGGATGGATGGATGGATGGATGGACAGATGGATAGAGGGAGGGAGGGAGAGAGGGAGGGAGAGAGGGAGGGAGGGAGGGAGGGAGAGAAAAAGGAGAGGAAGAAAGGACTACAAATCCTAGCACTAGACGCAGCTTCAGAGGATGCCTTGAAACAGCACAACATTCCAGGGCTGGAAGGGACCTAAGAGGTCATCTAGTCCAACCTTTGCTCCAAGAGCATTGTTAAAGTGAGTTCCCTCTTTTGACCCACTGGGGGGTGGGTACATGAAGGGAGGCTCAGACAATATCATTGTACACATGTTGTACTCTGACAATAAAGGTTTGAATTTGAATTATTCATTTAAGCTAATTTATTTATTGTAATGTAAAAGCTACAGGCATATGAGCACAGGAAAATTTTGTCCTGTTGTGTAAAAAAGAAACAGTATGCAGCAAAACCAAATTGTTCGTATGTGAAAAATAAACCTGTTCTCTCTTTGACCGCAGCTATATTCTTCTGAAGGTCAAGGTGCTGTTAGCCCAACAGAGCTGTTTAAAAACTAGTCCATTGACTAAACCATTCCAGAGGGCAGGTGCTGCTTCAAAGAAAGTGCACTATTGAAGCCCTAATAGGTGACATAGTTTAATTGAAGGAACTTTGAGTGCACAAACCCTGCCACTTGAATTGGGAGTGGGAAATAGGCAGTCCCTCAAGTATCCAAGACCTAATCCATGAATATACAGAATTCCTATATATGGGCTGCAAAAGTCTGAATAACCACTACTTTGCAGCAAAGTAATCCCAATACTTTCCCTCAGAATATGAGTCTTATTTATTTAAAAAAAAGAACTTTAATGACTTTTTAAAAAAATACAAATGTTTAAATTAGAAAATTCCCACACGATTTCTTTTGTCAGACACAATGTTCAAAACTTTTACAAATATTGTGAAAATATAATGGAACACTAATCAGCAGAAGCTATATAATTTCATTCTCCTAATAATCACTGTTATCTTATGCAAGAATATGCCTCCCAGCTGTGGAGCAAAAGTTAATAGTGGTACCATTTTTATTTTATGGCACCCAATTCATTTGATGTTATCTTTGTATGGAAAAACTGCCATCTGCACACATCCGTAGAGATACATTTCCTATGAATATTCCAGAAATGGTGGCAGAACAAGGATTGGGTATACAATCTATTATTTTTAGTACCTAATTCAACTCATTTTGCTCTGTAAGTACATATCATTCATGCCAGATGGTATAATGATATGAGTTAGATGCAGAATAATCAGGCCAGATGTATATTAAAAAGGACACAAATCACTACAGATGTGTGGTGAACAGTAGTTCTGTTTGCTCTTCTATTGGCTTCAGAAATTAGAGTTTGAAAACTAGTTAGAGGTTGTTTGAGGGGCAATTTCTGAAATGGAAAGTTTTGAACAAGAAAGTTTTGTTTTCTTAGTTTTCATGTGGTTAACTATTCTTAAAACACAGCCTACATTGTTTAAAATTGTTACTAAATCATACATCCCCCTTGGGAAAGTTTACCTATATTGCTAGGCTTCATAATCGTTTCCTCGTTTGGAATATTAATTTTTAGTGCTGTGCAAATCTTGAAAGGGGTGTTTCACTTTGAGATGTTTGCAGCAAAACACGCCCTCACAGCTGCTTCTTGAAGAAACAAGACTACATTTCTAGTGTGAAGGTTCTGCTTCCCTTGGCAAAACAATTCTCTAGCAGCACTAGCCAGACTTCAGCAGATCTGCTTGCCTTCTCTGAACTGTTTCCTAAACTCCTTAAAAACTTAAAGGAAGTTTGCAGCACTGTTTCTGAAACAGTTTTTATTTATTATTAAACTTCTATGCTGCCCATACCAGCTGACTGGGTGGCTTGTCCGATTTTGGTAAACCATGCCAGAGAACATATTACTTGGGCACTTCTAATATTTCCTCATTTCTTTTTCAATTGAGTGAAGAGAATAAAATTGCCTCCATGTTGCAAATCTCTTTATTAAAAATCAGACATGCCTGGCAGAGTTTGGTTTAAAAAAAATCAAGATGGCAGCTACAAAAGTACAAGCAAAGCTCCATCTTTTAATGTGTGATGCACATTTTTAAAAGTGTGTGTGTGTGGGGTAGACCTTTCATCACACTATTGTAGCTGCAATCTTGGCTGCAGACATCCCAGGGTTAAAATGAATGCTTTCACAAGGTGACTATTTTTCTCTGCTCTAAAGTATATAAACACTGTACAGTAGGCCATTCAAAGATACTGAAGAAAAATGGCTTCACTCCCACACAAGAACTTACTTGCTGATTGCTGAAGTGGAAGAAAATGAATGGCCACACTAGTATACCTGAAATCTTAAGAGAAGCTATTTTCCTGGAGAACTTGGCCTCTGCATAACTAGCAAAAATCTATCTTTCCAAGCATGAATCAGGGTGGATGTAAGCAACATTTTCGTAGCAACATTAGTAGCTGTCACCACCAGGGGTGGGATTCAGTTTTTTTAACAACCGGTTCTGTTGGCATGGCTTGGTTGATGGGTGTGTGGCTTGGTGGTCATGTGACTGGGTGGGCATGGCCAACTCAACATCACTCATGTCAAAGGGCGCTTCTTCTCGCCTGGCCTCTCATGACAATGGGGATGCTGCAACGGTTGTAAGTGTGAAAAATAGTCATAAGTCACTTTTTTTCAGTGCCATTGTAACTTTGAATGGTTACTAAATGAACTGTTGTAAGTCCAGGATTACCTGTACAAAAATATAAAAAAGCTTCTTTGCTTGCAAAAAGCTGCTCTAAACACCAATCATTAGATTAAAAATATCTGCAAGCCAGAGTTACAAATCAGGCAGGGTGCCAGAGCACCTTGAGGAATGAAAATAGTTAAAATGCAGTGGTAACTATCAAGCAGCCAGCTCTTGCTCATAAAGTGAAACCCTTTAGCAGAGAGGTCATTTAAGCTCTCCAGAAACAGAAAAAGCACACCCAGGAAAAGCAATCCTTAGATCCATTTGCAGCACTTAAAAATACCAGCTGGTCTCACTCACCTCACAAGATATCCTGAAATCATCCAGATTTAAGGAAAGGTCACATGTCCCCCAGAAAAGCAGTAAAAATATCAGTGCCAAGCTTGCATCCTGCCTCTTGGAAGTATACCCCAAAAGGACAGTGCCAGATACCACTAAAGCAGTGAAGGAACACCCCCTCCCCAGATAGAAAAAGAAATTATGAGGCAGGAAAAAATTAAAACACAATACAAATAATTAAATCACAACAGTAGCTGTTGCTTGTTGAAGCTGAATAGGGAAAATTATGCCATCAATAAACACAGGATTAAACATCACCAAGCACAGAATTAACCTTCACCAAAAACCAGTTTTGAACCAAAACTCAGAAAGGTTATGTAAACTCACATTTGAATGTTAATCTTTCTAGCTAGCCAAGAAGCCTTGCTGAATGTCACTCATCTTGGTTCCCTGTCACTAAAAGCTTTGCTTCATTATTCAATTATTTCTTCAAAGTGCTGATTGTCCAGGGAAGTATTTCCTTCCAACAGCAGTGTAAAAATCTTAAAACAACCCTTCCCCTTTAAGAAAGCCAAGCCTCAGAAGCTCCAGAGACAGGAAATCTAGGCGTTCTGGCAAGAATGTAATAAGGGTGGAAAAAACAAAACAAAAAGAGATTGCTTCTAACTACCGGTTCTCTGAACTGCTTAGAAAGTTAACTAGGGGTTCTATAGAACCAGACAGAACTGGTGGAATTCCACCCCTGGTCACCACTGGTGATGACAACTACCACTGTTGTCAGTATTGATACAATTTTGGGGGAAAGGATCTGAAATTTGAGGTTTAACCAAGTTGAAGTTTTTTAAGAGAAAGTTTTGTTCTTTTTCTTTACTTGAATTTATAAAGATCCCCAATTGAGAAGGACTCTTGAAATACCATCTTTATTTAACTATTATCCATGGTTTCCTCATAATTTGCACAATCATCCTGGCTATAGAGGAAGGAAACTATGGAATTGAGATAACAGCATTTTGGGTTTTTTTTTTTACACACCCAGTCATTTCACTACAATAAAAATTGCTGAGAGATAGATGAATGCTTGGGGCTGTGGTTTACTAGGCTCTTTAAAATCAGGAATAGTGTAGCAGAATGGGAAAAATACATTAATAAGGAAACTGGAGGAAGGAAAAGAAGTGATTGAATAAATCTGTCAATTAGTGATTAAAATTATTTTTGCTTGCCTTCTCCACCACAGCCATCTTGTCAGTCACTAGTTCTACTGCATTTGACAAATGCTGTCTGAGCATAAGGCTAGTTTACAATTCTTTAGTGTCTGTGGGAAGGTTTTTGTTATTCACAGTTACAGCTGCCTCTTTGGCCTCTTTATTCTCTCTGATTTTCCACTTTTCTCAGAGACTCCTTGGAGTTTCTAACAATCCCTGAAGCAACTTTGGAGAAATTCCCAAAGGATTCTACTCCAACATCCTGCACCAAATTACAGCATGCAGAATTTCACTGAGAAGAAGGAATATATACGAAAACTGTCTGAAAGCATATGTCAATATACACACAAAGTGCGGGTTATGGATGGATGGATAGACAGATAGATAGGCAGACATATAGGCAATATTTTTAAAAGAAAGATAAAAAATTATACTAAGTAATATAAAGTAAGAAAATGTTCCATTACTTTCTATGATTCCATTTCTCAACAAACATATTTAAGACTACTTGTTGAACAAAGGAGTATCTAGCTTTCTGTTGTGTTTATTTTTCCAAATTCACACTGTTGCCACAAGGCACAATGTTAAGTTCTAGGAGAAGAAATTGCTGCAGCACAAGGTCCTCTTGTGTTGTTGCAAAACTCCATTGTTTGATCTTAAAACTTCAGATATGGGACATTAAATTAAAAATTGGACTTCAAATCACAGCTTTTATATTCACTAAGTCATCCATGTTTAACTGAAATGAGAATCTGCCATCTGGCAGTTACTGATTTGGCTACAATATTATGTCTATCTCCATAGAATATGATGGGTGGGGGAATGATACCTTGTGTCTCTCTCCAACCTGATATTCAGAGCTCAAGTGTTTTCTAATTTTATTCTTGGAAGTTGAGATACATGTAATGCTCAGCAGGGAGAAGAAGGCATCCATTTTACAAATGTTACTGAGCCATCACTTCAGGATGACTGTACTTAGCGATAAAGACTGTTTGAGGAGAGGAGGAAAAAATCTGCCACAAAAATATGCTGAGGCAGGAGGAGAAATAAGCACTTTTTTTGCTGTTGCCTAACAGAACAAGACTCACATCAGTACATTCTGAACATGAAATAATATCAGAACAAAAGCTGCTGCAGATGTTTGACCTATAAGCATTCCTTTCTGTAGGTTAGAAATGTTGCATTCTGCTTTCCATTTTAAAGCCTTGAAATGCTTGCTGCTTGCCAACAAATGCTTACCTAGCACTTGATTATGTCAAAATGGGAGAAATTATATTCAGAATTATTTGAGCTGTAGATACACCTCCAGCATTTTTAGATAATAAAATCAGTTAATATAATGTGTTTCAAGATGATAAATGAAGGTTGCCATTGTTTTTCATTTCAATGCTGACAATTTAAATATTTAACATGGGGAGAGATTTTTTTCCCCTTAAGGAACCCCAAATAAGTAAAAATTATACACATAGACAAGTGCACAAACAAAAGAACAGAAACAGAATTGAAAAAAGGTCTTAGTGTCATGTGTATTATAAAGAAACAATATGAACAACTTCAGCAAATCTATGTTAGCTACCTGACTGTCTAGTCTATGGAAAATACAGACACACACACACACACTCCACTATTTGCTATCAACCCCAATGGTCTCTTTGACCTAATAACTTATGCTTATTACTCTTATTGTTGGTTACACAGTCCGCCAGATTTGGATTTTGTATTTTTATCTACCTATTGAATCCTTCCCAAGGATGTGGGAAGGGAGAAGTTGTTTAATAATATTAAAGGTATTGTCACAGAATGTAAGCTGTTCCAAATAAAACAGCCTTTTTCAATTGACTGGTGGTCAATTCAAATGGTATTCAAGTAGTACTCTATGTTTTGTAATTACACCCAAGAAACCTATTACTATAGACATTATCTTTTCTCTTTCTTTCTTTCTTTCTTTTTTTTTCTTTCTTTCTGATCATACTATTTTATTTGCAAGTCTTTATATTTTGTGATTGTCTGAAATAACATTGCTTTCAACTGAAAATATACTACACCAATATATTTGATGCATATAAAAATTATAGAAATTATAAAAAACATTTATCTGCTGTCCAACCCAATACTGAGCACATCTTTGTATGCCTCTTGTATGGTTAAATGGTCCAGATAGCCATGTTGTTATTAAGAAGCTTTCCTTTACTGATTGTTGTTAACATTTGTGTCACTGAGATAGGTACAATTTTCAATGAAGTTTCCCAGAGATGCAACATAGCTGTAACTGTTATCTTTATTATAAATAAACAAATGGGAGCCACTATAAACAGTTGACAATCACTGAACTCTTAAGTTTGATTTCATAACTTCTGTTTTCTTTGTGTTACAATCCAGTAGTATATTTCTATATATTTTCTTTCTATGATGGTTGTCAGAAAGTAGAACTTTCTGGAGTTACTTTGCAGTTTACAAATTAGTGGAGTTTGATGAGGTGATCAAACCCACCAATGACAGGGTGGCATTGAGCACCCCACTGTGATACTGTATGACACGCCCCTAATTATAAAAGGGGCTGTCAACTGTCATTTTAAAGAGTGAGAAAGAAAATGAGGAAATTCTGAGGGAGATTGGAGATACTGAGAAGATCCAAGACTCTGAGGAGATATTAGGATCTGAGAGACTGAGGTCTGTGTATGAGAAGATATAGCAAAGAGATCTGAGAGAAGATCTATAACCTAAAGAGAAAGGGACTTCTATATCTAAGAAGAGGTTATGAGAGGAAGAACTGTGAATCTCTCATAGTAACTTCTAGTTCCTTGAAGGACTGTTTAAGAGGAACGAAAGAAGAAAATACTCTGTATATATTTAAGAATAATATATTTATTGATTGTTCTGTTATAAATAAATCTGTTTTGATCTGACACAACTTGGCATTGCAATTTATTGAATGACTCTGTGAAATAGATATAGGTTTAAAGATCCAGGCCAAATTAATATTATTTAACAATGGTAAATTGGCCTTTTCCTTTGTACACTTGCTCAAACATGACGGCTGTTTATATTCTCTGCATTTTTGCTGTGGGAGAATGATGATGACATAAAAAATGTACTTGAAGTTACAAGGGAGCATTAAGATAATTAAAACGAAAGTATGCAGATATCCATGGGTAAACAAGTAACAAACACTGTGCTTGTAATTCCTTCATTTACTTGCATATGAAAGTGCAACACAACTATGAACATATTTTGTAATTTTGCCATCATTGTGGCAAGTTGTGGGTGCCTACAGAAAAACACAGAAAAAGAGAGAGTGAAGAGTTAAAAAAACAGGTATATCTACTCTATCTGGTATGAATGAATGAAGGACATCATTATATTCTAGATGGCACATTTATTATGGTCTCACAATAAATAATAGTTTGCAATAATGCCAACTCCTACCCTTTTCCCACTGATATTAAATTAGGCAATAATTTTATTTTCTCAGCATACTTTTCTCAGCAAAGTTACATATGGGAACAAATAGAGTGCAGAGAAAATAAAAAATAAATAAATGAACCAGTGTGGAATAAGTAATCAGAAATATAGAAAAACTTGTTATATAATATTAGAAGTCCCTGGATAAGCACATAGAATAGTCTCTTGCATTTTAAGATTATAAATTTCTGAATCTATCAATCTAATCTACTTCCTAAAATCATTCTCTGTTCTCCTTATTTTAAAATGTTAGTAATGGTCTAATCTAGACTGTGGTCATGTGATATTTGTCCAGACAAATTGCTGTTTTCTTCAAATGGATGCATAAGCATTGACCAGCTGGAAGCCTGGCATTAGCCTGGCAATAAGTTCCAGTTGATATGATATTACCTTGAGCAATTGGAGCTGTTCCAAGGATAAGATGGGATCCTGACTGATGAAAAGGTATTTGTACAATTAAACTAACCATCCCCACTGATTACAATTAAGGCAATACAGTATGTGATATAGGAAGTGGAAGAAATTTGAATTTTTCTCTTTTGCATCTGTGTTGTAACTTTGAGGCTGAAAGGTTTCAACAGAAGTCATTTTGACCTACAAATAGGTCAAATATTTAATTTGTCAGAGTCTTTGAAAGATTTGTACTTTGTAATAAATTTTCTTCCTTCCTCCCTCCCTCCCTCCCTCCCTCCCTCCCTCCCTCCTTCCTTCCTTCCCTTCCTCCCTCCCTCCCTCCTCCCACCCTCCCTCCCTCTTCTTTCCATGGTTATTAGACAAATTTCAATTCCTCCATATAATATTAAAATATATAACCAAACAAAAAATATTCATAAGCCGAAGCCTTATCAGCCCGCTCATTATCACACTGTCACTTGATATCATTGGCTTGGAAGAAACAATCAATGTTCCTTTTCTCCCCAAGGCCCCCAAGAAATTCTTATTAACAGTACAGTTTGGGTTTGACTATCAAGAGGAGAGAAGAGGGGTGGAAATCTTTAAGGATCAAGGTCAGTTAAATGCTTTGATCAGCATTAGCAATTCTAGCAATTTTATTTTTAATGGATTTCTTACTGGCTGTGAATATTATTGTCCTGGCAGGCTATATGATATTATTGTCCTATTGTCAGGCTATATGATGCCAAATTTTCTCTGAAACATTCTTGACATCTGTAAGTAATTAGTGACAATAATGTTAAGATTAGTTCCCTTCTTTATAAGATTTTGGGGAAAAGAATAAACCATCAGATTATATCAGATCAGTATTATCATATGCTTTGCTGAAAGGTAAGGGTTAGAGTGTTTTTAGTCCTCTGTGCTCTCCCAAGCCACTTTGTGAGACGGTGAACTATGTAAATTGATATAATAAATAAATACAGGAATTTAGTTCATGAAACCTTTGCTTTTGACTGATTGAAAGCACTCTGTATACTAAGGCATGTTATTGAAATATTATTACCCAATCATTCAAATAAAACTTGCCCTAATCATAAGAGTTAATATTGTTAGAGGTGTTCAAATAAGTCCTTTATGATTACTCCAATGGATCAATCTTCAGGGTTGTGGGCAATGCCACTGATTTACTGCAGATAGTGGCAATAGAGAAGGCTGCACAACAGGAAACTTTTGTGTACTGAAAATACCTCCTAATTTAGTTTTTCCAACCACTCAAGACTATTCAAAATCAATAGTCCCACTGAGTGCCTATTCTAAAGGAACAATGAAGGTAAATTTCCCAGGGTTGTCAGTTAAAATGGGTCTTTCACTGAAGTATGGAAGATCATCCTTCTCACCTTGCAGTGTATAGCAGGGGGGAGGTGAGGACTAAATGTGCCAAATTGACTAGAAGCTGAAACAACAAATGCAAAGTTACAAATTATAATTTGTTCCTATTAAGCTTGCAAAGTTCTTTAAACAGAAAGTGAAAGCAAAACAAAGGAGAAAGTCCTCCACAAGCATATACACTATTTTTTTTCCTCCTGAGGCTTAGTCACAAGTGTAATAAGGAGGTTGCTGCCTTTTGTGACAGATTTCTAATATAAGTAAGGAAATATCTCCCAGTGTATGAAATTTCCTGCTGTTCTTAATATTGCTATGACAGTACTATGCAACAGGAGATGTTGAGCCTTAAATTAAATGTTAACTATAATATAGCCCTGGAAACATTACATATATAACAGATTTTAAAGAAAACATTTTAACAGCCCAGGGAATTATTACAGGTCAAAATGTTCTAAGATGGGGACAGGTCATTTAACCAGCAATTTTTTTAAAAAATATACTTATTTTTGAATTGCATTACTCAAACAGTTGCTAGTTCAGTGTTCCGATTCTCTAAAAATAAGAATTTCTAATTCTGGAGCATTTCGCCAGCTCAGCAGTTATATTTTATGAAAGTACTGAGTAATTTTTTAAATATATATTTTTTGCATTTCAGAAAATATTTATGAGTAAGGATTCAATTTTTGAATTTGGAACTATATCACTATCCTTACTTATTGTCAAGTATTCGTGCTAATTTTCCGATTTGAGCAACTTTGGAATACATATTTGTAGCAATATATATGATTGGAGGTCCAATATTAGTATCTAAATATACTAAAATTATGCTTATATACATGTTTTCCTTGGGCACACTTCCAAAATTAGTTATTGTTGCATTCCAATTCCCATGCATTACCAATTTATGAAATGTAATGAGAGGAATCCCCTGAATTTATAAGAACTATAGATTCATTTGTACCATGAAGATTTGGTGGGGGTGTGTGGAAGCAAGCCACAACTTTTTCTTAGAAAAGACATAAATTCTCCCATATTCCTTCTGCTAGACACAAAAGAAGAGTAATTGCTTTGCAGGATATATTTACAGATTTCTTTTGCAGATTAGTGGATAGCATTCTACAGTCTATTTCAGGACTACTGATGAGAAGTAACAATCATCTCCCTGCTGCTCATAATAAGCACAGTGGAATACTTTGGTCACTTTTTAAAATGTTAATGGTTAAAGATGAAAGAAGGAACATAAATTGTTAAATGTTAATACTTGCCTTGAGAAATACACTGTCTCTGTTTAATTCCTTAAAGGAAGAATAAAGTGGATTTAGTGGGGAAAGGAGCACCAAGTCCATTTTAATGTCAAAGTTAGTAATTATATACTTCAGTGGCTGAGTAGCTGATCTTACAGTAATTAGGAGGTTGGCTGGACATTGTTTCAAATTCCGCACAAGTCATCTTTAGGCAGTAGAACTGAAAACTGGCATACGCAAGGAAGGCCATAGCTTTTGAGAAAAAAGATAGGATATTTTCTAAATTTGAATCAGTAGATTACTGTCATCAGCATGGTCTCCTCAGAAACATTTCAAATGACAAGTTGATTGCACTTCTTTTACTGCAAGCTGCAATTCTTTTGGACATGCGTAGAGTCACAATGAATATATAAAAGGAGTGGGATATTTGTCACCTTGGCACATTGCAGCTTTTATTGTTCTGTTTCCTTTGCTCCTCCTGTGGGTGCCAGTGGTTACTGGAGAGAGGATTCCCTCATCAGATAAAATATTATAACACCTTTGATGAATAATTTGATGAAAGGTCATAATTTCTTCTAGGTTTATTTTGGAGGTGGCACCATCTCAAAGTCATAAATGTAAATTCTGATTCTGCCAACTTATCAGGGTTTTTTTTTCCAGCTTTGTTCTTAAACACCATAGTAATAAGAGATTATGTTATTCTGTTTCTCCACATAATGGGCAGGAGGAATAACTATAAAAACATGAAGAAGAACTACAATAAAACAACATGCAGGTGAAAAAAATCCGAGTCTGGGCCAGAATTGTAACCTTGGTAAATTCCTCAATTTAAGACTCTCTCTAGTCCTCACAAAAATAAAGAGAGAGAGGAGAAAAGCACATTTCTTCTGATTTCTGAACAGAAAATTATGTTATTGTAACCTTATAATAAAAGTAGTATTAGCATGACTTTGGTGTCCTGGTCTGTTCTGCCTTGAAGGACTACGCTCACTTACTTCAAGCTCCAGTAGATTATACTTTATTAAACTTCATTTCACATTAACATTGCATTAATGGTTATTTTAACACAGTGATCTTCCAACTTTTCTATCTCTGCGCCCTGCCAGTTGCAGCAGTGGCACTGGGGGTGGAGGGGTGGTTTCATGTACACACTGGCTACCTGCACAAATGGAACTTTACACACTCATCTGCCACTTGTGCTGTCCAGTTCCCAATGGCCATGGACTGGTATTGGATTACAGACTGGGAGTTGGGGACCCCTGCTTTAGCATATTGGTTCTTTCCTTTTAAACAGATAAACATCTCAGCAAAACCCATTTGTGCTTGTTTACAGAATGATATTTAGTTAGGTTATAATGGAAATTAGTGCTTCTTTTTAGTTTTACCTGTGTTGTTTCTCTCTTTTTTCATAGTCTTTTTACTTTTACATTCAGCAGCTATCTCTCTTATCCTACCCCTTCTATATTTTTCTTATTTTTTCTTATAATAAAGGGACAGTTAACTCTATATTAGTATTCTGCTAAAGCAGTGAGTTATCATTTTCTTTTCACTCCTAAATGGAAGAAATTGTTCCCATCTCTAAATCAATCCTGGAACCAATATTATAAGTACATCATCTTTGTATTTATTCACATTATTCCTTACTTTCCCCTCTCATGCCATATTCACCATAATAAGAAATTATTTTTGATATGGCTTCCTTCCAGTGAGCACTTCCACTGTTGGATATTTGATCACCATGAGTCTGGTGTTAATCATCAGCTGTCATATTTCTTAATAGCTTGAAAATAGCTGGGTAGAGTGATATGAGCTGGAGGATATTGGCATAATATCACAGCAATCACAGAATACCTAACAGACAATCTGCTAAATCAATCAGGACTCAAGAAAAAATAAAGAGCACAACATACACCTGTAGACCTAGAATCATTAGAAATACATACATAAACGAACAGCTATAATATTGAAACACCATTTTCTATAGTTGTTGTTGTTGTTGCTGTTGCTGTTGTTGTTGTTATTGTTGTTGTTGTTGTTGTTGTTATTATTATTATTATTATTATTATTATTATTATTATTATTATTATTATCCTGGACTAGCTAATCTGTAACCCTGTGGCTCTATGGAAAGCTATCCAGGCAGTTAACCTTTTTTTTGCCATTTAATAAAGGAGACAGCATTTCACCATCTAAACTTTATTCAACACTGAAAGATCCGGCATAACTGTAAAAAATAATAAAAAGTATATTATTACAACACAAATAACAACCAGCAACCATGCTGCAGAAAAGAGCCATGTGCTCCTAGCTATTATATGGCCTCCTTTCTGACTAGGCAAAAATATAACTGTTCCAAGACCTAAGCTGCCTAAAGGTGTATAGGTAGACATTGCTCACCTGCGATACCTCAAGATGGGTTGAGATTGCAGCTGAAATGGAACAGTTGGCCTTCAGAATTTGTGGGAGCTTCATCACTTGAAGCTTTCAAGAAGAGACTGGACTGCCATTTGTCAGAAACGGTGTAGGTGTAGGGCCTCCTGCTTGGGAAGGAGGATCTACAAGGTCCCTTCCAACTCTTTTAATCTGAAATACTGGGAATGTTTTTTCTTAATGGAAGATGAAGGCTGGAATTGCCTCACTTCCCTTCTTTTTCCTTATCAATGCTTGTAACAAGAAGTGATAAGACAGGAAAGGGGAGGTAATTCCCGAACGCTTCCTTATGAAGGGAACATGCTGCACCCATTTTGGCCAGCAAGGTCAGGACTGCCAAATTTACCTATAAGCGAGCCAAACAGAAAAAAAAATAACCCTGTCCTGCCAAAGCAGCAAATGGTCTGGGGACAGAACAATTAAATGTATATGTCTTCTATCTCACTACTAGAGCAACTCTAGTTAACAGAGTTTTTTTTTTTTAGTTAACCTAATACATATTATATGCATTAGATTTATATCCCTTCTGTCGTCCATTTCATTTTTCAGAATAAGCAACAAAGGTTGCTGGGGTGAAAGAGATAATGATTGCCCCTAAATTATCCAACACACTAGTAATGGCAGAGAAAGGGTTTGAATTTGGATCCTAGTCCAATTCCTTAACACTGCAGATAAGGATATCTTAATCACTCCTAAGGTACTCTCTTACATCAGTAATACTTTATTTCTTATGAAAAAGTTAGAAAAAGTTGCTGAGGCCGGTAGTTATTTATATGGTACTGTAGAAGTTCATCATCAATTAGTCCACTGTTCATGAGGCTTAAGGACACCATCATTTCTGCTCTGCCAAGACACCATAGCCGCTATTACTTCACAGCAGTGTTTTTTTTAATGCAGTGCTTGTGCTAAAGTAGAAGAAATGCTTTACTTTTCATGGACCAAACCAGAATCCTTGCAAAGCAGATGTACAGTCTCCCTCACCCACGCATGTTAAAACACTTACTACAAATTGTGAGAAACTGACAAGTTGGCATTTGATCCAGTTTGCTCTTGCATTACAATTAATTTAATTTTCCCTGTAACCAGGACAATACTTTATGTTAAACTATGTAAATGCCAACCTCATCTAAAAGAAACACCCTGTGACTTCTAAAATGAAGCTTTCAAAATGACTTGGCTCTCACTGACACCTAATTCAACAAGGTGCAACAAGTCAGACTAGTACCTTTTGCTTTTAAAGGATCAGCTGACACACAGCTGAATTTTTTTCCCTTCCTCCTTCTATATAACCCATGTGTCATTTTCATGGAGCAAAGGGCATACCAGACTTTGGCTGAGATGCCTGTCTAGCTGACATTCTTTAATTTGATTTATGTCAGTTCCTGCACTGAGACTGAAAGCTGGCATTATTTGCAATAAAGCAAAATACCATTTGTTTTAGAAACCCATGGAGCAGTGGTGTATTCATGAAGATGGCAATAAATATGAGGTGTCTTCTGATATGTGGTCATAATCAGATTCCTTGGCTCTGTTGCACTTTGTCAACATTCAAAGTTTAGGTCTCCATTTCCACAGAGCATTAAACCTTTCTAAAACTATAATGATGCTCAAAATACAAACACTGGCAAAATGAATGTTTTCAAAATAATGTTTCAGTAAGGTTATTTCTCCTCTCTATACTTATGTGCAACTTTAGTATAAAATTTAAGATTAGATAATTATAGCTTCATGTTATCCATGCTGCTAAAAGTATTTTATGAAATCTACTATTACAGGCATAATTTGTAATAATCAGATTAAAACATGGTAATATTTTATACTAAGTTTGGTAGTACAATGGGGTTTTTTTCTGTTTTAGAGAGAAGCAATATAATGGGCTTAATGGGACACTTTCCCTGGCTTTTTTGCTTTAAAAAATCATGTTGATCAATCATTTCATCAGCATGGGACCATACTCTACCTTTACTGATCCATGCATTAAAAAACTACATGTGTTGTAGTCTAATACTGTAGATTTGAATTCATAGCTTTTAACAGATCTGTGGTCATCAGTAATCAATAGGATTATTCCAGTGACAATGTGCTCAGACAAAACTAGCCAATCTGAACCATTTACAATAAATCTAAAGGTGCTTTATCAAGAGGCAACTGGACTTTCTGGTTTTTCTTTGAAGACATTTTGCTCCTCATTCAAGAAGCTCATCCACTCAATGGTGGGGAATGAAAGCAGGGGTGGGATCCAACCGGTATAACTACCGGTTCGGTGATTTTACATTGCTGCGCACGTGTGTATATTGTTGTCAGCTAGCTGCCTGGACAAATGTATCTTCTTCAAGATACTTGGTCTTTCAGATCTTCTAATGGTGTGCCCACTGTGTGGTACATTATACTGCTACCAAAACGCAGGGGAGGGGGACTCAATTTTGTAATGAGGTTAGCAATTTAACAAAGCAAGTGTACAGTGCAGGTGAATACCAATTTCACCAACCAAAAAGTAGTCATTTGCCAAAAAAAATTCACAAGGGTCAGCTGAGGTAGCCACTGGCCCATCCAATCCATGTTATTTCAATTGCTTATGAAATGATCTTTTTTATAAAAAAAATCTATATTTGACAGTAGCCAGATGTCCTGATATAATGCTGTCCTAGCCAAAGGTATGCCTTTTTTAACTTTTCAGGATCTCTCCATTAAAAATGTGCAGAGCTTCAAGGGCACTTTCCTTTGACAAGGCTTTGATTGATGTGCCCCCAGAAAGTCTAGTCAGACTCTGTTACAGAGAATTAGACTGATGTAGCCAGGTCATTCTGATCTGACTGCCAAGTCAGGAGGTCAGTTAAACTATACAGTTCTGTCACCTAATGCCATGCTTCACTAATACAGAGCAATCCACCTCATCAAACTAGGTCATTGTTGAACTAGACACCCTAATCTATATATACATATACATATTGATTGAAATATGTATATAATAACTATAAGGAGGACTATTAAACAAAGACAAAGATTCAGTGCAAGGCACAAATCCCGTTTTTTTTTCCTGAATATAAGTTTCCATTTAATTCCAAAAGTGTAGACAAAATTGTTTTTTTTTAAACTGATTTATTTTCAAACCTTGGATTAAAATCTATAAAACCTGGTTTAATAAGGGCTAAGGAAAGAATTCATTGGTTTTTAAAAAAAATTGCAGCATTGGATCTAAACATAAGTAATCCAAGAAATATTTTAAAGAAATGTCTTTAAAAAGTTTTGCATGCAGCAGCAGCAGTAAATTGTTTTAAATGTTGAGGCTTTTTCTCTAGCAGTTCTGAGACTGACCATGTGATTGTTATATGATCACATAATCCTTCTCCTAAAAACAGGAAAAAAAGCTTCTGTTTTTTAAACAGTCTACTCTATTGAAAATCTGATATTTTAAAAAATATAAGCTGCTCAAAAAATAAAGGGAACACTTAAACAACACAATGTAAGCTGCTGAAAAAAAAATAAAAGGAACACTTAAACAACACAATGTACAGTAATTGAATATGCTGATGACAAAATCACACAAAACTTAACAATGGAAATCAAATGAATCAACCAATGGAAGTCTGGATTTGGAGGTACACTCAAAACTAAAGTGGAAGAAAACATTACAGGCTGATCCAACTTTGATGTAATGTCCTTAACACAAGTCAAAATGAGGCTCAGTAGTGTGTGTGGCCTCCACGTGCCTGTATGACCTCCTTACAATGCCTGGGCATGCTCTTGATGAGGTGGCGGATGGTCTCCTGAGGGATTTCCTCCCACACCTGGACTAAAGCATCCTCCAACTCCTGGACAGTCTGTGGCGCAACATGGCATTGGTGGATGGAGCAAGACATGATGTCCCAGATGTGCTCATTTAGATTCAGGTCTGGGGAACGGGTGGGCCAGTCCATAGCATCAATGCCTTCATCTTCATCTTCTTCATCAGCCACGAGATCTAGCATTGTCGTGCATTAGGAGGAACCCAGGGCCAACTGCACCAGCATATGGTCTCACAAGGGGTCTGAGGATCTCATCTCGGTACCTAATGGCAGTCAGGCTACCTCTAGCAAGCACATGGAGGGCTGTGCGGCCTCCAAAGAAATGCCACCCCACACCATTACTGACCCACTGCCAACCGATTATGCTGGAGGATGTTGCAGACAGCAGAACGTTCTCCACAGTGTGTCCAGACCCTGTCACGTCTGTCACATGTCTTCAGTGTGAACCTCCTTACATCTGTGAACAGCACAGGGCGCCAGTGGCAAATTTGCCAATCTTGGTGTTCTCTGGCAAATGCCAAACGTCCTGCACGATGTTGGGCTGTAAGCACAACCCCCACCTGTGGACATTAGGCCCTCATACCACCCTCATGGGGTCTGTTTCTGACCATTTGAGCAGACACATTCACATTTGTGGCCCGCTGGAGGTCATTGTGCAGGGCTCTGGCAGTGCTCCTCCTGTTCCTCCCTGCACAAAGGCGGAGGTAGCGGTCCTGCTGCTGGGTTGTTGCCCTCCTACGGCCTCCTCCACATCTCCTGATGTACTGGCCTGTCTCCTGTAGCGCCTCCATGCTCTGGACACTATGCTGACAGACACAGCAAACCTTCTTGCCACGGCTCGCATTGATGTGCCATCCTGGATGACCTGCACTACCTGAGCCACTTGTGTGGGTTGTAGACTCCGTCTCATGCTACCACTAGAGTGAATGCACTGCCAGCATTCAAAAGTGACCAAACCATCAGCCAGAAAGCATAGGAACTGAGAAGTGGTCTGTGGTCACCACCTGCAGAACCACACCTTTATTAGGGATGTCTTGCTAATTGCCTATAATTTCCACCTGTTGTCTCTTCCATTTGCACAACAGCATGTGGAATTGATTGTTAATCAGTGTTGCTACCTAAGTGGACAGTTTGATTTCACAAAAGTGTGATTGACTTGGAGTTACATTGTGTTGTTTAAATGTTCCCTTTATTTTTTTGAGCAGTGTATATTAAAAAGAAAACTCTTTCCCACATTATAGAATGTATAAACTAAAGAAAACTTTTGTTTCATCCCAACTCTGCTCTCTATTTATTACAATTTTACTTAACATTACAATTAAGAAGAGAAGGATAATGCAAGTTAAAAAAATAAGAAGGAAAAATAAAAGTTGCTGCTCTGTCAAATTAACAACAATAGCAATACCAGTTAAACTTATATACCACTTCACAGTGCTTTACAGCCCTCTCTAAGTGGTTTTACAGAGTCAGCATATTGCTCCCTACAATCTGGGTCCTCATTTTACTGACCATGGAAGGATGGAAGGCTGAGTCAACCTTGAGCTGGTGAGACTCGAACTGCTGAATTATTGACTGTTGGAAGTCAGCAGAATTAGCCTGCAGTACTGCATTCTAAACCAGGGGTCTCAACCTTGGCAACTTCAAGACTTGTGGGCTTCAAGTCTGGGTGTTGGGAATTGAAGTCCACAAGTCTTAAAGTTGCCAAGGTTGGAAACCCTTGTTCTAAACACTTCACCATCATGGCTCTAACAACAACCATTGTTTCTAAGAAATACAAAAAAAATCTGGATTGTGGATTGTGGCACTGTCTGGAGGCAGCAGAAGAGAAGACAAAGAACTGGAGAAAAATCACAAAATACAAAGACCCATATACAAAATGCAAATAGAAATACACCACCTGTGGCAAAAGAAAGCAAGATAGTACCAACAGCGATAGGTACCTGGGGTGCAATTTCAAAATATTTGGAGCACCATTTGAACACCATCAGCACTGACAAAATTACCACCAGCCATTTGCAAAAGGCAGCTTTACTTGGAACAGCTTGTATCCTATGATGATACCTTTAAGCAACAACTTCTGTCTATCTCGGGTTCTTAAGGAGGCTCAATAGGTGAATAAAAATGTTAAATTTAATCTAAGCATCCAGCTGACTATGTGACTAACCATAATTAGAATGTAATTTGCCAAATATGGAATGTCTCCTCTCAAAACTATGTTTAATTGGAATGTATGAGTCAAGTCTGCTAATCTCTGTTACAAGGACTTGATATATATTACTATTCTGCTAAAATTTGGTTACAAATATACATTTAACAATCCTACCCCCATCACAATTAGAAGAATTTTGATGTAATAAATGTTTTTCAACATAAAAGAGGAGATCTTTATCTTCAGGTTCCAAAGAAGGAAACCTGAGAGTTAAAACAGTGAAAAAAATGTCTGAGGTGAAGAGCAAAAACTGAAAAACTAAAATACTTCTCTAATTCTGCTAGATGATGTAAGAGAATTTGTTAGATGACTTCAAATTTGCACAGGTGTTTCAAAGTACAATTATGGATAACACAACCATTAATCCTTAATTTACCCTATCACTTCGATCTAAGCATCAGGTGAAAGGCTGATTTAAGATCTGTGCTATAAATAGCTGCTTTTTGGCAGAAACAATATTTTTACTCCAGAGGTGCTAAAAGAAAACATATACTTAATATCAAAAGTAAGGTCTATAATTTTCCAATGAGAGACAGCAGGCTCTTCGCCTATAATTAGAAGATTCAGATGTACATCTCAGTTAATGAGTAGGGGAAAGTACAGCTTGGTGCCAAATTTCAGGTACAAGGCCATTTGTATTAATAAAAGTAAAAAGAATAGATATATGTGGGCCCCCAACTCCAGCTGCTTCTCAGAGAATAAAACCAGCAGTGCTTTCCAGACTTCAAATATCAGGCTGTTTTCCTAATTTCCTACTATTAGTTAAAACCCTGTTTGTATCCTTGAAATTCTTACAAAAATATTAGTGGTTAGGAATTTTAGTCTCAAAAGGATAATTTAACCCCTTTCTCTATGTTAAAACAGCAATCTAGTCTGTACTTGATTAATTGAAACACAATGAGCATACTAATTCTGTTCCCCATCTTCCATTATTTTGCTGTCTACCTGTATTAATAGAGGATTGTCTAGTTGAATACCTGTTCCATCCGGACAGAAGAAGCACAATATCAATAGTCTTCAGGTTGCAAATGGACTGGTGTGATATTATTATCCAAATAATATCTATTCCCTCCCCAACAAAACTGTTCTCTGCAATCCCCCTCCTCAACAAGTCCCACATTATGTGTTATCATTTTTCCAGTTATCACATTTTCTCTCCATTCTGTTTATCTTTCTATCGCTTCCTTTTCTCCTCTCCTTTCCCTAACATTTCTCTTCCTTCCAAGCCCATCTTCCCCATATTTTCCTTTGCCACCGCTCTCTCTCATTCTCTCTTTTTCAATTGTCACTGGAATGTTTTTAATGTTGCTAATTTCAGCATTGGTGGCCAATAAAAAATGAAGCAAAGGAAATAAAAAAAGATAGGGCTGGGAGTCCAGCTTAAACCAACTTTGGGATTTAACCTTTATTTTTCTATACAAAGTGCAATGTGACATCATGCATAATTAGAGGCTGTAAATTAAACACCACAAGGCTGTTGAGACTTTCCCTAGTATAGAATGTCTCTATGTGTATTATAAAAAGCATCAAACTTTTTCTAAAATATTATAGTGTTGGATTAGTTTATGTAGCCAATGAAGGTTACATTCACTGAGATGGAGACACAGAGTAGTTCTATATTTTTTCCATCTTATTATATAGAAGGAATAGCTTTTATTTTTACAATGAATAATTCAACACAAAGTCCTTTTCCTTTGCTTTGGTTTCTCAATTGGCAACATCCAAGGAAGAATATTCAGCTCAGAGAATCACTTTGAATTACTGACAGCTGATGTCAAATATCTTGTTAATTCCCCCCTCTTTTTTGGTGCATTATGAAAAATATATGTTTTGGGGGGGGAGGGGGTTAGATAGCAGACAATTCTATTATGTTGTTATGAAAAACAGTGGTTCTGCAAAGTCTATATATAGATTACATCTTTCTCGCTCTTTCTTTGATTTAAAAATCAGAAATCTGCAGAACTGTTTAGGGTCTCTATCCTTAATGGGAGAGGATTTTCATTGAAGAGCTTTCTTTTTTTCCCTAAAGGGCAAAGAACAGATATTGATTTGAATTGCAGCACTCTATTCCTTCTGAAAAAAAATATGAAGGAAAGGGAGGAGATTAGCAGATAGCAATGTAGGCAAAGACGGAAAAACCCACAGATTCTTCCATTTAAAATACCTTGATAAATTGAAGCTAAGACAAATTTACACTTGACAATCAGTTTGAACTGAGAATATGGGCATCTTATATTGAACCTGCCATTCAAAAGCATTCGATTTTCCCTTTCATACTTGGGAAGACAGAGAATCAGACAAATAATAATATCAAAATTCTGTACTGCAGAACCCAAGTCCTTGACACCAGGGACAGCCGAAGGCTCATGGTAAAATGTATGCTTAAGCATGAAAGTGGTCCAACATTGTATATCCAGTTCATGTGTGTAGGAGTGAGATAGACTGCAGGAAATGTAGAGCTCTGCTATTAATGCATTATAATAAGTTCAGTGCTTAATGGCCAGTGTAAGATCTCCCATACAGTTTAAGGTACCTCCTATTCCAATAGCAGCAGTGTGAAAGATATTTTGGTGGCAGGCACCAAATTGTATTATCTGGGAGGAAAATTAATTCCAGATTTGTGTTAAAAGCAGTATGTTCTTAGAAAATGGGTTGCCAGTTAATGATTCAGTGGTTAGTAGCTTCTGGGTTTTCTTGAATCCCTAGTAAGAAAATTCTGTGGATGTTTTGTGCTTTTCTCTGTAATATCTTTGTTGGGTATTGCCTGCAGCCTACTGATACGTAACATATTCTGAACCTTCAGTAGTCTCTGAAATCTCCATCCAGTGTCCACTAATGAAATTGCTATTTGGGTTGTTTGCTATAAAACTCCCAAGGGCTTATAACCTCCCAAGTGCAATGACACCCTATTGCAAATCTCCAAAGTGCTTAAAATCTCCCATCTTGAGTGTACCAACTCCTTCACAAATGGCAAAGCTGTGATTTGAGCGAGCTTATCTTTAGCACATCCTTAAACACAAATTAAACTGTACCATGTTTCAAACACTCTAACCTAACTCCCACTCATATATTCAATTAGGTTAATTAGGTCTTTGACAACTATTTATGGTGCAAGATAAAAAAATCCCAGCACAAGTTTGGTATAAATGCCAGCTCCTCTATAATGAATAGGATGCTCTCCATTAACTCCAATGGCCTATGAATACACCCCTACCAGATAAATGGGCCTTGGAGTGGAATGAAAGTAGAATTTTGTATTTGTGAATTAACAGAAGCTCCTGTGTACAATAAATACTATGGGTATAAAGGACAAAAGAAATGAACTTTGAATATAGGATATAAAGCTATTCTACTCCAGGATGGACTCATTTGGGCTAATAAATAACAGTTATATGAGACCTGGGTTTGAGTGTGAAAAATATCCAAATCATACCTTCGTTTCTATTTCTCTTGCTCAAACCAACACAATCTGAAAGCATTTATGAATGAATTGTTCGGCTCCATCGGATTCATGGTTTGGATTGCTTTATATCACCTTATTTTGTTTCACATCTTTGGAATCCAGGACAGTATATAGTATTACAGATATGAACATCAATCCAGCACTGGTAAGTAATCTTTTAAATATCAAGTTAAATTCATTGGCATCATGTATCAGTACAAGTTGCAGACATATAGATTTTAGAAAATTCTAGATGCTAACATTTCAGATTTGTAATTAAGCTGACTGAGACTTTCGCAGTTGATGCAGAAATATAAAATAGGCTCAAACTTTCTGTGTTATACTGTAGAGCTGTGAATGGGTAATTTTTTTTTGCTGGTTGACCTTCTGCCTTTAAAGGAAGATGCAGACCAAATCCTCCCACACTTTCTCAGCATTTGTTTGAACCTGATTTTCAATCTTCTCTATAGATATGAACCTTGCAGAGATGGATGCAAGAAGCCAATAATGATTTTCCCAACCCTAGTTGCAACAAAACCTGTTAGAAGAAAAGTAAAAATAAAAATCCCTCCTCTACTCTGCAGAAGAGAATAGTAATATTGATATTACCCTCTTAGCTTCATTATGTGCATTTGCATAATCTCAGTAAAAACAAAAAAGCAGTGGTTAACTTGTAAATCCCACAAGACACTCCCCCAAGGCTTATCAGAACAGATGAAGTCCTTGAGCAGGGAGGTAACAGTGAGTTAGAAGATTCCTTCAATGGTGAAAGAAACTGATTAGGAACACTGTGGACTAGCAAAGTTTCAAAATGTAGAACAAGAAATGCTCACTGCACCAGCAGTTTGAATACACTAGATGTATCAGCTTAGTTCTCCAATATTGCTAACTCTGTGGGATCAGAAAAACTTGAAGCGGTTTTCATTACTGATGCACAATTCCCCTTTGGATATAACTATAAAAACCATTTAAGATTGCAGGGAGAGGTAAGAAATAATTAGAACAAGCTAGGGTTGATCTTCCTAGGATTTACATAGAAAGGAGGTAATCCATCTTGCCCAAAATATTCCTTCTTAAATATTCCTGGGAAGCAAATAGCTATGAGATACCTTCATGTAGTGTCTATTGCTAGTAATTTCAATTGAAGTAGGAACAACAAGAGTTGAGTTAGCAACAACCACCAAGTGTAAAGCTATATCTTACAATGGACAGGTATTTATTTTCCAAAGAGCTTACTGACAAGAGGTGTCCAGGTGAAATGAACTTACGTATGGAGGTAAAGAATATGTTGCTACCAGTGCATGTCTGGAAATTCTCAGATTAAGTTTCCTTCAAAAGTTCAAAGAAGCATGCAACTAATATCAAATGAGTTATGAGCTATTACAAAAGAGCCTGCTGCCATCCCTTGCTATCTCAGACATGTTGAATAATCTAAAGTTATTTAGCCTTAAAATAGTAAGTGGTTTTTAAATTTTCAGTTCAGCATCTGATTCCACACATAATTAACATAGATCAGTAAACTGTGGCAATGTTTAAAGATTGCTTCCCATTTAGCGCCTGGCCAAATTATTGATTTAAACATTTTATGTTCACTAATGCAAGTTCACTTGCTGACCCGCTTAATTGGACTGTGAAGTATTTTCTCACAATTTACCATTATAGACAGCTGTAGAGCATTCCTTATAGGCAGAAACATCTTTAGACATACTGGTCATTCTTTAGATAAATAACACCTTTGTCGTTATTTTGAATGCCTTTTTACATACAGACTTACAAAATGTGTTGCAGTAATTATTTTCACAACCACCATAAAATTTCTTTAGGGAAAGTAATGAGAAGTCTTTTTTACATAAAGTTAATTCTGAAAGACTTTATGGACATGTCCATTTAATTTTCTTGATATTGAGGTGGAACTGGCTTGCTGCTGTCTGTTTCTGGAATGTTTCTAGACTTTCTGATCTAGATTGCAGCCCTGATGTTCTCTAGATGAATTCCATTCTAGTAGTAACTATGTCCAACTGATACGCTGCTGTTGAATGTGCACAAAATTGCCATGCACTCCCACCTGCTGTGACAATGAAAGTAGTGAAAATTGTTACAAATAGAAAATTGAGCTCTTACTTGATTTAAGCTCTTCAAGGCATCTCTGACTAATCAGGACTGTGTCACCATATTATGTTTTTTTTCTCTCTTTCATGTTTAACAGTCTACCAAGCTACATTGACTGCAACTGTGCAAAACTATTTATCCTGGCTTTTAAGAATATGTACAGTTTTATTTCCTGTTAAGAAAGCTGTAGGGGAAGTGAAAGACTGCAGATTCCCATGGTATTCCCATTGATGATAGAGAAGACACCACACTGCTGCTATAAATCTATGGATTAAGCTTTGTGAATTCTGGTTTTTGCTGTTTCACCTTCAAAGGAATTTGTAGTATTTTACTTCTAATGCCTGGACCTCAATTCTTTCTTTGACCATCAGAGATTCTGTAGGCCGGACTTCCAGCTGGACTTCTTCGCTGATGGACCGAAATCCACAATCGTTCGTGATTTTGGTTAATGATCTCCCATCAGAGGGCTTCGATCATCCTGATTTGGGGCTGAAGTCACCCCACAGAAGTGGTGAAGAAGGGGGAGTCTGCCAGTTGGGTCGAGGGCTGCATCTCCCTCCTTGGCTTGGCAATACTCCCCTTCGAAGACAGCTGCCACCCTGAACAGGTGAGCTGACCGGGATAAGATTGTGAAGGAGTGGTGAAGAAGAGGATGGCACAGAAACCAGGAGAATTAGGTACAATTTTAAAATAAAAGGTACCCTTGAATTAAATCAAAAAAATCTAAGAGAGTTAATTGAAGCGGTGAATAAAGAAGTGAAGAAAGGAATTTTTGATGGCTTAAAGTGGCTTTGAACCTTAAAAGGAAGAAGCCGGAAGAAGATTCTTTGCTTTATGTGGGATAAATATATAATTTTGACACTAAACAGGCATAATTAAAGCTGTACTTGAATGTGTCAAAGGGAAAAAAATAAAAAAATTGATACTTGGATTTATTGGAACTTTTGAACTGTAAAAGCCTGAACTAGAGAAAAAAATGAGAAAGAAAAAGAATTGATGTTAGACATAATGGAGAGTGCCATCTAGTGGCAAAAGGAATTGCTTGTTTCCCTTTTTTCTTTTCTTTTTTTCTTTTTAAAAGACTGGTGCCTTCAAGAACTTATTTGATATATTAGGATACAATAAAATAGAGACCCTGGAAAATGAAAGTGGAATATTGTACATTAAGACAAAGAAAAAGGCAGGAATAAACTATTTTGGGATTGTTTGGTTATCTTGTTTCAAACTTTAATCTATGGATAGTGAACTATGAGATGCATTTGGAAAACCTAAAAGAGAAATTAATAAAAGCTGATTGTTGGCAATAAACTTTATAGATATTGGTCAAATCAAGTCACTGGATAAAAGTGGAAAAATGGCAGAATTGCTTTTGGAACTAAAACTACAACTTAGAAACATGAAAGAAATGTTACAAGAAGAAGGCAAACTGCTTTGCCCAACCTTACAATTTTTAGAAATAGCTATCATAGAGCATGAAGAACAATGAGGAATGCCAGAAGAAGGGGAGCTGATTAAAGAAGAGGCCATCTTTAATGAACATTTAAAACAACAAAAGTTAAAGTTTGAAATGGTAATTAAAAAGGGGTTTATTTTGAAAACCAAACAAAGTAAAAGGAAACAGCAGAAAAGGGAATTGCAGAAGGGAGTTTTAAAAAGGGAGGGGGACAATAATTGGAGTAAAAAAAGGAGAGGAAGAATGAAGGGGAAAAGAGACAATAAGAAACAAGACCAGGAAATAAAGTGAGGAGGCCTTGAAGTCTGAGTTTTGAGAGGTCTTCAGCGAAGGATTGGGCAAGTATATGGGGACCCCTATCACTTTCAACCTAGATCCCAAGGTGCCCCCAATTCGTTTAAAGCCCAGAAGGGTCCCATTTGCTTTAAAGGAAAAAAATTGATGCACAATTAGATAAACTAATAGCCCAAGGGGTTTTAGAGCCCACTGACCACTCCAAATGGGAGACACCCATAGTCACACCAGTCAAGACTGATGGGTCAGTAAGAATCTGTGGGGACTATAAGGGGACACTGAACCATGCGCTGCAGCAGAGTGCATACCCAGTTCCAGTGGTGCCTCATTTACTACATTCACTTGGCAGGGGTACAGTCTTTGCCAAATTGGATCTGGCCCAGGCATATCAACAACTAACAGTTGATGATGCCACTGCAGAGGCCCAAACCATTGTGACTCAGAGGTGCTTTCAAATGTAAAAGGTTACAGTTTGGAGTAGCGTGGCACCAGGCATCTTCCAAAGCCTTATGGAAAGGATGCTCCAAGGACTGCCAGGGGTAGTACCTTATTTTGATGATGTGTTAATCTCTGCTGAAAATGATACTCAGTTACATGAGAGACTCAGAGAAGTCCTTACCAGATTCCAAAAAGCGGGGTTAAAAGTCAAGGAAGAAAAATGCACTCTTAGAACTGACAAGGTTGAGTTTTGGGGCTATATGATTGACAAGCATGGTATCCACCTCACAGATGCCAAGGTTCAGGCAATCAAAGAAGCCCCTAGACCAAAATGCAAAACAGATTTGCAAGCCTTCCTTGGACTCATTAACTTTTACCACATATTCCTACCTCAGAAGGCAACCATTGCAGAACCATTGCACAGATTACTTGACAAAAAGTCTGTTTGGGTCTGGGGGAGGAAGGAACAATCAGCATTTAACAGTATTAAAAGACTAATCACGTCTGATGCTGTACTGATACAGTTCTCTGAGAATTTGCCTGTTGTACTGACTTGTGATGCATCCCCTTTTGGAGTGGGGGGGTTTGAGCCACAGGCTTCCCAGTGGGAGAGAAGCCCCTATTGCATTTTACTCTCACACTCTGACCAAAGCAGAGAGGAATTACAGCCAATTGGACAAGGAAGCATTGGCAATTGTTGCAGCTGTCAAGAAATTTCATGAATATTTGTATGGGGGAACATTTACCATTGTTACAGATCACAAACCTTTGTTAGGCATTGTGGCAGGAGACAAACCTACACCTCCTGTCACCAAGAATGCTGAGGTGGACTGAATTTCTTGCTGCTTATTCATACAAACTTATCCACAAGCCTGGCAAGGACATTGGACATGCTGATGCACTGAGTCGTTGCCCACTTCCTTGCCACAAGGAGGACTTTGAACCTGAAACACACACCATTTTCCTAGAAACTGTTGCCAAGCTTCCAGTGCATGCTGCTGAAATTGCCAGAGAGACTGCCAAAGACACTTTATTGGCTCCTGTTATAGGCTGGATTAAGAAACTTTGGCCTCTTCAAGATCTACCTCACCTGGCCCAACCTTTTAATTAAGATAATTCAGACAAACTGAATTATCTGTATTAAGAGGATGTATTTTGTGGGGTAACAGGGTGGTTATTCCTGCAAAACTACAAAGAGAGGTTTTGGAAATGTTACATGAGGGTCATCCTGGTATTGTAAGGATGAAGGGATTGGCCAGGAGTTATGTATGGTGGCCAGGTATTGACAAAATGCTTGAAAACTGGGTTGCATCTTGTCCCAACTGTCAGGCCTGCCCCACCTCTCGCACACAAACAGGAATGGGAATGTCCTAGGGGCCCATGGTCTAGGATTCACATTGATTTTGCAGGCCCTACCAGAGGGCACACCTTTCTTATTATAGTAGATGCATATTCCAAATGGCTAGAGGTAATCCCTATGGCATCCACCACAACTAATGCTGTCATCAAGCAGCTCAAAAACTTTTGTAACCCACGGGTTACCTGATGTTCTTGTCTCTGACAATGGCCCTCAATTTACATCCAACCTTTTTGAATCTATTTAGCACAACAGGGTATCAGACATGCCCTCACTGCCCCTGGGCACCCTTCGGCTAACGGCCGGGTTGAACGCATGGTAAGTTTTACCAAGGAGAAACTTCAGCAACTGGGTCCTGGGGACATCACTGAGAAAGTTGAAAAACTTCTTAGTGTTCAGCACATCACTCCTAACCCATCTAATAACTTATCCCCAGCAGAGTTGTTGATGGGTAGGAAACTTAGGTCTTCCCTTGACCGCCTTCATCCCACTTACGCACAACGCACCACTAGATTCCACTTCCAAAGTTCGCACATTCAGTGTGGGTGATTCTGTTTATGCTAAGAACCTTATGGGTGAACCTTTGTGGATTCCTGCTGAGATAACTCAAATCACAGGCCCTCGTTCTTATAGGGTGCAAACAGAGGATGGACTCCTCTGGAGAGGCACATTGATCAACTTAGATCCAGGTTTTCTAGGAACATTGCACTTGTTCCTCTCTAGTTCCCTCACCTGATGTCAATTCTAGGGGAAGGGGAGGAGCAGGAGGATAATCAGCAAGCAAGAATCCATCCCATGTGTAATGAGCCATTACGACAGGAACCATTCCAAAACCTGTCACAATGCCAAAATCCATCCTTAGAAGTGGAAGATTGTACATCACTACCTGACTTGGGTGCTGACATTGGGCTGGAGATGGGTTGGGAGGAGAGACCAGATTCTAACAATCAAACAGGGTCTTCTTTCACAGGAAGTCCCAGTGAGAAATGTCAGCAGACACATTTCCTCTCTCACTGGGTGAGAATGTTAAAACTTCTGAACCACGAAGGTCTCAACGTACACGTATTTAAAAGAATACATTAGATAGGGGGTTTTGGTATGGACTGAACCTAGTGGGGAGGGGTGTTATGTATCTAGGTTTGAATGTCATTGGTTTAGTTTGAATTGTTCTTGTAAAATGTCAAATATGATTGGTTTGAAAAGTGCGGGAAAACCCTGCACTCTGATTGGCTGGCAACTGCAGCTGCTGGCTATAAATAGCAGCCGTAGCCCAGCCAAGACAGGTCCATTTGAGCCACTAATAAACTCTTCACTGATAAACTCACTAATAAACTCTTCACTGAAGCTCTTCTGCGTCTGACTCTTCATGCAAACTTAACAAATATGAAAATATGAGAGTTACTCAAAGTTTAAGGAATTAGATCAAGTAATGAATTGAAAAAATATATAAAATAAGCTGAAGGAAAGTATATAATAAAAATGGTAGAAAATATGAAAAGTAATGGTAAGATATGAATTTAAATGTGAAAGATGAGTAAGAAACTAAAGTCATGTTTGTATGGAAATGTGATAACCTGGAATCATGCTGTTCACTGAAAAAAGATGTTTTTCATATGTGGAAAACTGAATAAAATTTTATTTTAAAAAAGAGATTCTGTAGGCCATCTTCCAGTTATCAGAATTACATTGTTTTTCTATAGCTGCACTGAAGTGTTTCTATGCTTTCTTGACTTTACTGATGGTCATTTGTGTGCCACTTTCCTCAACAAACAGGTTGTTGGTGTCTTTATCTTTTTAAATCCATCTTTAAATGGGTGATATTAGATAGATATTATTTATTTGTGTCTTCAAATCATTTTTTGACTTATGGCAACTGCCTATAGCATGCAGTTTTCTTGGCAAGGTTTTTCAGGAGGTTCTTTTTTTAATCATTATCTCCTTTCTGGAACTGGCTTTGTGCCTAAGGCAGGACTGTAGTTCACAGTCTCCCAGTTTCTAGTCTGATAACTATGACACCAAACTGGCTGTCTAGTCCCTAAGTTAGAATGTCACAAAAGCAATAATCAATTAATCAATTAATGCAATAATATGCAAATTTCTGATCTGGAACCTGTAATTTGTGGAAGGTATGTAACCTGAGATTCATCACCACTACCACCACTATCTTGGATGAGACCTCAAAGCATCTTAGATCAGGTTACCAAAGATCAGTGGCATTATTCCCACCACTACTAGGAAATGCCAATGGGAAAAGAGGAGAAATCTCATCACATCTCTTTCTACCCTATATGCATGACATGGACTAAGCCATTTTGCCCTGGAAAATCTATGGTTAACTTCCATTCCTCTCAAATATATGAACTGGAAGGTTGCTAAACCTTGGTAATGTGTATGCAATATAAAGAAATATAATAATATTAAGTTCTGCATGTAGCTATTGTAAAAGTCTAGAATGAAAGTGAAAGAGGACAGGTTTAAAGGGAGAAAAGGGAACATTAGGTATTGAGATATAGTTCAAAAACTAAACTAGTGAATAGGGAATATTTCACAAAAGAAATGATTGTTTCAGAGGATTTGTAAGATAGTTGCACATTTCTGCTCAGGAAAAAAGACCAGAATTGCATGAAAAACATAAAGGTAGAAGGTGAAAGGAGACATTCAGCTGAAGAAGGTGTGTTAAGCTCTTAATTATGTGGGAAGGGTGATTAGAATTCATATCCAGAATCCCAGAACATATTGAAGAACAAAAAGCTTTGAATCTCTGCTTACTGGGGGAGCCCCTTTGAGGGCCTCTAAATGAGCCCAGTGAAATCTTCAATTAATTTGGCATCCAGCTGATCTATGCATGCCCACATGCAGCTCTTCCTGGGAATTTCTCAACTATCTTGGAGCTTTGACAATGTTAATGTGTGGTTTGATTTTTTTTTCCTTATTTTTTTTAATGAAAAGGTAGGATAAAAATTATGGGGAATTAAATGTCTACAGGCTGGCATATCCATGATGTACAACATGCAAACCTGCCTAGCACAATAAATTAAACTTTCCCACATTGCTAAAATCACTGTATTTGATTCCTCCCCCCCCAAAGATCACAAAGAATGGGGGCAGTCTCTTTTTAGCAATCTTGAAGAAGTCAGCATTTCATTAGGGGTAAAATAAAGGAAAGTAGAAGTGAAAAAGTAAAATGATAATTATTGATCCAAGTGTTTAGTAAATACATCTCACAAGTGGACAAAATAATGACTATTGGGTTTTGCTTAGCATATTTTATGACCTAGCCACCATAACTTACAACTTGTGGCTAAGTCTGTTTAATAAACGCGAACACCTGTAATTTATTTAATAAACCATGTATAAAGAAATAATAGTTGAGCAGTATGTAAACCAGAGCTTCCAACAGTGCCAAGACAGTGCCAAGACTTTCACATAAACTTTGTAGTTCAAGCATTATTCAGTTTTCATAGTAATTGTGGCAATGTTCCTCTTTCAAGAAAGTTTAAACAATTTGTAAGCATAGCATTTCTTATACAGTATATGAATTGATTTAAAAAAAACAATCAATATCATATTACCTTCCTTTTAGAATTGCTTTTAAATCAACTCTTTAAGCAAAGTTTTTGAGTTGCATGCTTTATAGAAAAAAAAGCCTCATGAAAATTCCTTCCCAACTTTGGAGTTTGATACAGAAATGTTTGGCATCTTAAACACAGCAGATGTGAAATTGGAAAGTGCTTTATTATTTTTAGTGGCTATATCCATTTGTACCAAGGTGAGGCATAATGACAATCTCATCAGCAAGAATTTTCAAGATGCAAAAGTACATAGCTATATGCCCTAAGGGTCTATTCATTCAGGAAAAAATGTTTAAAGTTTTCTGGTTTTACATAAAAAGGATCAAGTGTGTCCAAATAATGCTGTTCATTGTAATCTAGTCATATCAGTTTTTTGGAAATTATAGGCATATTGCATTACATTATATAAATTATTAAAATTTGAACAAAATAAAGTTTACAAGAATAATTCCAATCTAGAAGCTTGCAAACAGAACAGCTGAAGCATGTTATTAAAATGAGTTTATATTTCATACTTTGCTGCTTTGGAAGTTTATCCCCCTCCACCAAATCACATCTACTTTTCAAAAAGTAATTTATTCTTAGCGAAACCACCAACTATTAACAAAAGAAAATGCAATAATTGGAACACATTTCTCATGTCTTTCTCATAAAGTATGTGAGAAATTAAGTGATTAGCAAATGATCAGGTACAAATGGATTTAAAAAGTTTTCTATCATAAGAGCCATTAAGCTTCTGTTAGGATGAAAAATGGGGGAAAGGCTTATGAACTTTGTTACATTTTTAAAAACCCTTGAAGATCTTTTGGAAGGAAAATAAATAAAAAACCAAGAAACCATAAATAAGGTGCAGCTTACATATTTTAAACAGTGAAACATTATGGACAATGCTTTTTTTAACAAAAGAATTGTATGGATGAGAAATTAAAATACATTATTCTTCTTGTCACAAAACCTCATTAATGTTTTATTATAATCCTTTTAAGTCTTCTTGTTCCTCTGAACTGTTCCAGGATCTGAATCACCAAGAAGTTGTGGGGAGAGAAATCTCACTGCTATATTTCTTTGTATTTTTCTATGGTGGGAAAAAAAACTATTGACCCTTAATGGACAGAGATTATAATTTCAGGCCTAAATGGGCCTAAACTGGCCTAAATGTTATTTCCTGTGGACCAACACATGGTTGAGATTTGGGAAATCTTTTCATCCTATAGATTCAGAAATACAGATGAAAACAACTAAATAATAGGACTATGGAAGGATCATCTAATTAGTTTGAGAGCCAATTTAGATTCTGAAAGTTGTTCAGCCCATTTTATGCCAGTCCAGAGTGGAGGAAGAGGAGGAGGAGGAGGAGGAAGAGGAGGAAATGTCCTTTTTCCACCCCACAACTTCAGATATAGATAATGGAACAAATATTAAAATATGGGAAATGTGCCTTTATAAAAAGGAAAATAAACAAGATCGAATGCAAACACAGCATAGCTAATTTGTTAAAAATGCCTGAAAAGAAATGGAATTATTAAGAGTATCAATGAGTAAAATTTAGAAGGGCTTTATTATGGCCAGAGGACAATGGGCTCAACATGTTTTCCAACAGATTTTTATTCTACAGCTGGTCCCTGAGAAATGTATAAATCAATGAAAGAAAACTTATTGTAGATTTGATTTATTTTAGAAAATGTATGAAAAACTAGGTTTAAATTATAAGTGGCTTGCACCAATAGGAATTGAAGATTGACTGCTCAATGCAATAAGTATTATGGATTAAAGAACCTATGAGTATGAAGGAAATACTTAGAAAATGGTTCAACACTGAGCAAACAGCAAATTAAGGATTTTTTTTTGCTTCTGTATTATTTTTTTAGTGTGCTTATGGATAAATTAATGAAGAATACTAGCAGAAAATATGAGATACATAATATGAGGCAACAAGAGGTACGGGTCAGAAAATTCATGTATCAAAGACCAAGATGCTTATACTTAAAGCACCTGTGTGTGTCAGTGTACATTAAAAAATAATAAATTCACCTTATATTATTAATATTTATTGTATGTATTTTAAATTTTTAATTAATTAAAGTTCTGTCAAGTTAGGCAATAATTCTAGAAATCTCAAGTTGGAAATCAAAATATCTTAAGACAATTGAGTACTTTTGGCCAAAGAATATTGTAAACAGGTATGGATATGATTTCCAAGAATTATACATTAATTAGCAGAGGCTTCCACCCCCCAAAAAGTGGATTATTGAAAAGTATTCCATGAATGATATTAATAGCCTGTCTCTAAAGCATAAGAAGCAAAATATTTAATGAATTTCCAATAATCCATAGCACTACTGGATCAATGAAACCAGAAACTTTATTTACGTGTTTTGACTTGTGATAACATAGTTTATTATCTGCTTAAAATGATTGTGATACAAATATAGCTAGCATTTCTTACAGAAGACTATAATACATGAATTACTTGAATGAAAATGACCTTGTAAGGTGATAATGCATAAAGTTGCTGTGTCCACAAGAAATATGGTTCACTTCTATTGTGATGTTTCCTTATATAGTTGACTAACCCTTATGGACAAAGAAGTTGTTAACATTTTGTGCAATTTGTGTTTATGACATTCAGGGCATGTTTATTGCTCTTAACATGGTCTGTTGCCATTTATAGTTATAATAGTTATTAAATATGTAAACTGACATTTGAAAAGCTACATTTGGGTGTCTATTATTATACCTAGGCCTATAAATCTCTTAACCTTCTAAAATGTTTATAAAAAAATTTGGACATATAAAGGTATTTGATTACTATCTTTCCAGTTAATAAGATTTCAACTAAAGTAAATATATGTATATGTTCTAAAAAGATAGCCATGTTAATTTATAGCAAGGTAGAGAATCCATGGGCCACATGCCACTTTGACTCTTTTTTAAGAGGCTCTAAATCACTGAAATTCAATGATTACCAATTGATTCAGTGCAACATTTTTTTACTGAAATCTGTTTTAAATATCTACTTTACTAAGGTAACTAGAAAGTAAATAAGTCAGGGAAATAGGTTCCCCCAAAGACTGGCCCCAAAGAATGGCATCATGTTATGGCTTCATACTATGGCTCTAGGTGACTTCCAGCTCCTGTTGAAGTGGCCTAGAAGAGTCTCCAATTGTTTCATTTGTTCTCCTAATACAGAACTTCTTAGGAAGACAATCTAGAACACCTCAGCAATCAGTCTGGGTATAATATGGGCGGCAACTACTCAGGTCCTATTGGCTTAGCAAGACCCCTCTGGGAATGTCTCCTTTGCATTCATTGCTGGACATTACAATCTTGTAAGTAGAGATGATGTTCTGAAACAGAGAAAACATAAATATGCCAAAGAGAGACATATGGCCAGGTCTTTGTTGGTGTTTATTTTAATGGTCTAAAAATCCTCACTGTCAGAACTTGCTGACTATTCTTGTCTCATATATTGCTCTGTGGAAATATTTTATGTATGGATGATAGTGTGAGAAGAGTGTATCCAATTTTCTGCCCAGCCATTTCCACTTGGAGTTCATCCAAACAAAGGAGTCAGAATTAATATAAAGTGTAAATGTCAAGGTTAAACTGTAAGATGGAATATTTCCTTTGAAAAATGGCTATTTTATCTCTTGCCAAAAAAATATGTTCAGACATCAGCAGACAACTGGTTGAATTAGAATTATTTAAGGCTCCAAATTTTATTCTGTATTTTAGAAGATTACAAAGTGTAAATATACAAATGTATAAACAGAGTATTAAAAGATAAAATTAAGATCTTTCAACTCTTTGCTGTACAGTATTTTTCCCCAATCATTTGGTTCTAATAATCTCAAATTAGTAGTATAATGACAAGAGAACAATGATAACAAGAAGAACTTATAGAGAAATTTGTTGAATTTGAAGATCTCATAACATCGAATATTTACTGGGCACAATTTATAATCTATTAATAAAATATGATTCAGAACTTGAACATGTTAAAGATTGCATTCTTAAATGGATGCAAAATCTAAATACAGCTTTAAAGATGGAAGAGTAGGAATTTCAATTGAAAAGAATATTAAATTTACCTCAGGCATCATACTTAGAGAGAACTGATATAAGTTGTTTTATTGCTGGTACATTACTCCACTCATGATTGCTAAAATTAGTAACTCCCTTTCCGTGAAATGCTGGAAATGCAATGAACAGATGGAATCTTTCTGCTACATGTGATGGCAATGTTGCAAAATTAAACAATATTGGAAATTAATTATTCATAGTAAGAAACACATTTTGAAAGTCATAATTCCATTTCAAACTGAGATATTTTTATTAAGCTTCACCACACCATATTTCTTCAAAATACACTGAACTGGTGTTTTATATAATAATAACTACAAGGATTTTATATGCTTTTTATTGGATAAGATCTCTGGTCCCTCCTATGGAAAAATACTAATTAAATGATTAGAATATATTTTGATGTCTAGAAGAACTTCATATCCAAAAATAAGTTGTACAATTCAATCTTATTTGGGAATTATTTCTGGACTATAATTTATATATAGAATTGTGCTGCAGTCCAAATTTAGATTCTAGAATTCATATTTTAAAATGACATACTCTGCACAATGTTTACAACAACTTTTCAAGGAATTGCTTATTTTTTATATCTTTTCCGTTTATTGATTTCAGTTGTGCTAATCAAATATTTTTAGTTTAGTTGTATGTCTTGACTACAAATTGAGTATGAAATGTCTATAATACTTTGTCATTAATAATGAATTAGAATATATTAGATTTGTTGTTTATTCAATGTATTTTACTACTTATATTGTTTCTATTTTTAATTATATTTTATGTAGTCTTTTAAATCTTTATTTGTATTAGGATTATTTCTTTTTCTATTTTTTGAAACTATAATTGTTAGATGGGGGGGAGGAGAGGAGAGAGAGAGAGAGAGATGATAAGAAAAATAAAAATAAAGTGACCAAGAGAAAAAGTGAAGAAAAATAACAGAACATGAATTAACAGGGAAAAAATAACTTTCAATTTATTATAATGCCAAACACAGAAGTGGTATTCAGCAGGTTCTCACCAGTTATGGAGAACCAGCAGCAGAAATTTTTGAGTAGTTCAGAAAACTGGTACTAAAACTTCCCCCAGGAGTGGGGTGGGAATGGAGATTTTACAGCATCCTTCCCCTGCCATGCCCACCAAGCCACGCCCACAGAACTGGTAGTAAAAAATTTTGAATCCAACCACTGGCCAAACACACACATAAATATTTATATTTTTTCTTCTTTCTTCTTTTTTCTTTTTGTTGAATTAATTTCTTTTTTAAATCATAAGAAACAAATTTTACATTTAACACCTGTACCCATTGTTTTTCTAAACTTGGATTCATTCAATCATTTAGAAATGTAACTAATGGTTTCATTTTTAAAAAATTCTGAATAAAATTGAATTGCTGGTTTCTATTATAGTGCTTCATCTCTTAAGGAAGGCCTTGAGTCTGTTAGGGTATCCATGCTATGCAGTTTAATGAGCACATATTTTAACAGTAATATTGCCAAGTGAATGTTGAAGGCAAGTATATTCAAGATCATATTTTCAATATACAACTCTCAAACTCTCAAAAACAATCATTGGGAACCAACTGATAATATATCAACAGAATCCCTTGTTTAGCCCAAGTATTCCCATAAAATATTTTTTTTCCTGCTCTTTTCAAATTTAAATAATTCCATGTTGTCAATTTAATATTTGATCAAGATCAAAATGAAATTAATTTATGTATTAATGAACTCATCTGCCTGTCAGCTTTCCAGGTTGGAAATAAAGACCCATGTTTAATATATCTGCCAAAACTTCAGAATTGCTAAACACTCACCCTCCAAATAGACCCAAAGATGGGAATATTCATAAAAGATCTCAGCAAAAAGAATACAGATATTAAAACCAAACCTAATTATGTACTAGAAAATCTGGTAAGTTGAAATGACCATCATCATAGAGTAACCTTTGTTTGGCCAAAAATATTCAAGGGGATTTAACCTGCCATAAAAAAATCATCTTTAACTGATCTAATATACTTTAGTTTTCATATAATAATCTGTTTAATACCATTAATCTAGGTTTAAAGCCTTAAGGGAAGTTTTAATCATCAAGCTTTATCAAGTGAAATTGCATTTTTATAGCTGTTTCTCTAATCTATATTCAGCAAATCATCAATACATAATTTGTGCTGAAGATTTCAATTTAAGACTCATAAATAGAAGCACAGATGTTTTTTAAAAGCATTATCTGTGTATCTATCACCATACATACACAGCTGTGTGTGTGTCTCTATCTCTGTGTCTGTCTGTAAAGGTTCATTCTCTGAGCTTGGTTTGTTAACATTTCATTACCAGGCTAGGTAACATCTTCAGGAATGTCAGTGTCAGTGTTCTTCTTTGACTAGACACACAAAACCCTCATAAACAGAAGTACACTGACACTGACATCCCCTAAACTCCAGGTGATGTTACCTCACCTGGTAACAAAACATTTGGAAACCAAATATTTATTTCTTTATTTCATGAATTTATAGGGCCATTGAACTCAAACAATGTGATGTTGGGTGGGATACAGCAAAACTAAACAATAAAAAGGAAAAGAAATATAAGCATAAAAAAAGAACAGAAAAAGAACATACATTATAAAAGGAGACTCCATTAAAATAAATCCAAACACATGGAGGGGGGAAGCTGGGTATTTTCTAAAGGTTACCTGATTTGTGGCATGTCATATGTGGAACATTCTAGAGCACAAGGGTAGCCAATGAAGAGACGTGCTTCCTAATTCATGCTTCAATCAGATTTTTGGCATTTTTTAAAAAATCCAAACATAAATAATTCATTTTGTTCATAGGAATATTAAAAATATTTCATGTCGGTATCTTAAAAACATATTTATTTACTTTTCATTGGTGGGTACAGATGGGCCAGGTAGAATATAGAGCCAGTTTGGTCTAGTAGTTAAGGCATCAGGCCAGAAACCAAGAGAATGTAAGTTCTAGTCCTGCCTTAGGCGTGGAAACTGGCTGGTCATCTTGGGCTAGTCACTCTCTCTTCAGTTCAACCTACTTCACAGGGTTGTTTTTCTAGAGAAAATAGAAGGAAATATTATTAGAGCCCTGTTGGCACCATGGTTATAATGCAGTATTGCAGACTAACTCTGCCCACTACCAGATGTTTGATCCTGATTGGCTCAAGGTTGATTCAGCATTCCATCCTTCCGAGGTCAGTAAATGAGGACCCAGATTGTTGGAGGCGATATGCTGATTCTGTAAACTGCTTAGAGAGGCTGTGAAGCAGTATATAAGTCTAAATGCTATTGCTATTTATGTCTGTCACCTGGCGTTATTTATGAAAATAAAAAAGTAGGATAAAAATAAATAAAGTTTTGGATTCTTCAATAGATTTCATTGCAATCTTGAATGATACTTTGTGTAAGAGATCTATAAGTCTGGAGACATATAGCAAGAGAAATCAATTTTGAATGGGAGACTGGCCTGTGATATAGCGCAGGATTAAATCATGCCTTTTAAGTTCGGCAACCTCTGGAAAGAACTACTTGGGTTTCTGGGAACAATTGTTTTGCTAGTAGGGTAATATAACAGGTTTTTGAATGCTTGACAAGGCAGTTCTCCAGACCTACTTATACTTAGCAAAATTACAGTTATTCTGGGTTTCTCATTCTTCTCTCCTACACTGGACTAAGGAATCTTTTCAATAACAATTCTCCTCCAACCTGCAATGGTCCTACTCCCCTTGCTGTATTCCCAAGCAAAGTTAGATAGTCACAATATGTCTGCCAACAAAACCTATCTGAATTCATTTAGCTTATGCTACATCCAGCTTGGTCCAGAATCAGCCTTAGACCTGGGTTTCATTCTTGGCTTTGGAAAAAGGGACAAATGTCTCTGTTGCTGATAGGCATGAAAGGTTTGCAAAGACACCAGTGACCACCCACTCACTGGCTCATTAGGAGAGGCAATAGTGTGGGAACAAGGGGCAGATGCAAGGATCGTGCTGCCTCTGGCAATTAGAGCAGCACAACTGCAGAAATGCTTACCATGACATAGGATGTCAGGCACAAACTGGGAGAGTGCTTTGTTGGAGAATTAGCAGTAGCATTAGAGCAAGACAGAGTGCGGGTATAGATAGGTGGGACAGGCAAAAACAGGAGTGGCATTATGGAAATATTTGAAAATATGCTTATGGAAGACAGCTTACTTGTGTTTGAGATGAGACACAAAGCCTAATCAGTCTATCTATAATTTGAAAGGAGGGGGAGGAGGAGGAGGAGGAAAGAAATGATCTCTTGAAAGTGCTTAGAAACAAGAAAGCATAAAACACAATGCATGAATCTGGATGCTTCCAGCAATGGAAGACAGTTCCTGTGTGGTTTTAATCCTCAACCATTGAGTTGAAACTTTGATCAGTTAAACATGTTTCCTTATAGGGAATCATGGAGATGGCCTTGGAAGTCATTAGAGAAAATAGGAAGAAACCTTTCTTAGGCTTTATATTAAGAAGAGACTCGGCTGGCTTTCAGACTGGCAATCAATGGGTTCTACAAATGAGAAAAGGCAAAATATTGGCAGGGTTGCATAGCCTTTTCAATAAAACATTGTTCTAATCTTCCTGTGAAGTTTGTTTCCTGATTTGATTTCCTTTGCAGAACTGACAGGTCCCAGCTTATTACCACCTGTATTTGTCAAAGAAGTACTGGCTAAGGAAGAACCAAAAGAGACTTTTGAATTAGTAAAGAAAGGGCCTGCCATTAATAAATCTGCTGAGTCAATGCTGGCTCAATTTGTATCTTGGGGCCTGATTCTAAGGCCATAATACTGGGTCAGCTTCATCCCTTGGCTAGCAGCCATCTTCAAATGCATCTAACCAGGCTACTCTATTTGGTACAACCTTCTGCTTTGAGAAACATGAACTTAATGTTAAAAATTAAAGTTAATAAATACATGGGAAGGGTTGTGTTATGTATGTAGGTTTGAATGTTATTGGTTTATTTGAACTGTTCTTGTAAAATGTCATATGGTATTGGTTTAAATAGTGCGGGAAGAAACCCTGCACTCCCATTGGCTGGCAACTACGGCTGCTGGCTATAAGAAGCAGCCGTAGCCAGCCAAGTTGGGTCCATTCGAGCTGTAGTCACTTAATAACTGAAGCTCTTGGCGTCTGACTCTTCATGCAAACTTAACACTGGCGACAAAGGTGGGATTGCCCTGAAGAAGAGACGATGCGGAAGGCGAGCAGAAGAGCGAGATGGCTGTGCTGAACATCCCCCCAGCACCGTTCGATCCGGCAGTGGAAGACTTGGAATCGTACGCGGATCGCTTCCAGATGTACTTGGAAGGAAACAACCTCGCCGATATTCCCGAGAAGCGGAAGAGGGCGGTATTTCTCACGCACGGTGGTCCGGCAGTCTTCAAGATGGCGAAGGCGTTAGCGGGAGCTGCAGAATTGAAGGTAATGGAATGGCCTGATTTGGAAAAGCTTTTAAGAGCCCATTACGCTCCACAAGTATCGTGCCTCATTAAGAGACATGAGTTTTACCGTCGGGATCAAGGGGAAAGCGAAAATGTTAATGACTTCGTGGCAAGTTTAAGGGACATTGGGGGTGCTTGTGACTTTACCAACTTAGAAGAGGCCCCGCATGATCGGTTTGTCCTAGGCCTCAAAGATAAGGTCTTACAAAGCAAACTGTTAATGAAACCTAAGATCACGTTTAAGGAGGCCATCAAAGAAGCTGTTTCAGCAGAAGCCACCAAGTCCTCAGCAGCGGCCATGAAAAAGATTAACAAGGCCTCAAGCCAGGCCTCAAGCCATTCTGATGTGGAAAAATCCACAACAACCCATTGCGAGCAAATAGACTCTGATTCAGATTGCAGTGAGGTGGAGGAAGGAATTTTTAGACTCAGAATGGAGAAGAAAAGGAAAGACCCTGGGAAAAAGAGGCAAGAATTTTATTGCAGAGGCTGTGGGGGCACCGCACACTGAATGCAAGTTCTTAGACACCATCTGGTCACCTAGCCAGAGTCTGCAAATCATCCAGAACTCCACCTAGTAGGAAGAAATTTCCTGAAAAGGATTTTAAGCCCAACAACTTCATTGAAAAGATGGGGCGCAATTCAGAAGCAAATGGGAAGAATGAAACTCACCAAACAATCACCATTGGTCATTCTTCACCCTTAAGAAGCAGAAAAGTACACGTGAAGGTGTTCATTGAAGGAAGGCCTTGCCAAATGGAAGTGGACTCAGGCTCTTATTTATCTATGGTGTCAAAGGACACTATTCACAGGCTACTTCCCAACATTCAGAAGAAACATTTCCAGAAGCAAGCACTGACTCTTAAAGACTACCAAGGGAACAAGATTCCAGTAGTTGGAGCAAGAGACTTCAACGTGCAGTTTAAAGGCCACACCAAATGTTTGCCACTGACCATCATGGACAAGGATCCCCCAAGCTTGCTAGGACTTGAGTGGTTCAAGCCACTAGGCATCGAGGTGACTGGCATCAATCACGTGAGCAACTCTGAATGGGAGGAGGCCTTGAAGTCTGAGTTTCCAGAGGTCTTCAGCGAAGGACTGGGCAAGTATATGGGGACCCTATCTCTTTCAACCTAGATCCCAAGGTGCCCCAATTCGTTTAAAGCCCAGGAGGGTTCCATTTGCTTTAAAGGAAAAAATTGATGCACAATTAGACAAATTAATTGCTCAAGGGGTTTTAGAGCCCACTGATCACTCCAGATGGGAAACTCCCATTGTAGCACCAGTCAAGGCTGATGGGTCAGTAAGAATTTGTGGAGACTATAAGGGGACACTGAACCATGCGCTGCAGCAGAGAACATACCCAGTACCAGTTGTGCATCATCTGTTACATTCACTTGGCAGGGGTACAGTCTTTGCCAAATTGGATTTGGCCCAGGCATATCAACAAGGTGAACCTTTGTGGATTCCTGCTGAAATAACTCAGATCACAGGCCCTCGTTCTTACAGGGTGCAAACAGAGGATGGACTCCTCTGGAGCAGGCACATTGATCAATTTAGATCCAGGTTCTCTCAGGAACATCGCACTTGTTCCTCTCTAGTTCCCTCACCTGATGTCAATTCTAGGGGAAGGGGAGGAACAGGAGGAAAATCAGCAAGCAAGAATCAACCCCATGTGTAATGAGCCATTACGACAGGAACCATTCAAAACCTGTCACAATGCCAAAATCCATCCTTAGAAGTGGAAGATTGTACATCACTACCTGATTTGGGTGCTGACATTGGGCTGGAGATGGGTTGGGAGGAGAGACCAGATTATAACAATCAAACAGGGTCTTCTTTCACAGGAAGTCCCAGTGGGAAATGTCAGCAGACACATTTCCTCTCTCACTGGGTGAGAACGTTAAAACTTCTGAACCACGAAGGTCTCAACGTACATGTAAGAGCCCCACCTATTTAAAAGAATACATTAGATAGGTTGGGGTTTGGTATGGACTGAACCTAGTGGGGAGCGTGTTATGTATGTAGGTTTTAATGTTATTGGTTTATTTGAACTGTTCTTGTAAAATGTCATATGGTATTGGTTTAAATAGTGCGGGAAGAAACCCTGCACTCCCATTGGCTGGCAACTGCGGCTGCTGGCTATAAGTAGCAGCCATAGCCTAGCCAAGTTGGGTGCATTCGAGCTGTAGTCACTTAATAAACTCTTCACTGAAGCTCTTTCGTCTGACTCTTCATGCAAACTTAACAGGTTGTGCCCCAATCTTGCCTTTCTATATGCCATTAGTTGATGCTACATTAGAGGGGAAAATAGCAGGCCAGCAATACAATCCACCCTTGTTTCTGAAGTGCATTAATAGATATTGCATTTGACATCAACATACCTTCCTCTCAGTTTAGAGTGGTGGTGGGGAGAATAAACATGTTAATAGCTGAATAGATGAGCCCTCCTGTAATCTGGCAAAAGTCAGCCCCAGAATATAGCATTACTACATCAAAATGCAGAAATCCAAATTTTAATGAGGTCAGTCTGTAATTCATCTTCAACATTAAGATTTTACCCTTTCTTCTTCTCATAGCGAAGGATTAAAATGATATTCAGACAGGTTCACATATACTACAGGATGAGAGAGTGTCGTTATACTTTACCTAATGTCTATTCTGGTTTATTCCAGGCTTGAGGCCAAACCTGGGGTTCTCTGAGATTCCATTCTAACCCCATCTCCAGGATGTGATGAGCCAAACTAATTATTGAAAGCATCGTCCTGCTGGGAGACAAGCCAAAAAACTGACACTTCACATTACTCTCCCGTTCAATGACAGAAGACTGGTTTAACTTTATTTTCCCCTCAGGTTTAACATTTTTTCCCCTCCATTGTGTATTTTGGCCTTTCTGGCTTTCCAAACTGCAGATAAACTGCAGTGATCAAAGACTATGTAGTCAAAGAGGACAAAAGTTGGAGACTCAAAGAAATCTTTTTCCCAAGTTTCATTTTCTAAGGGGAAAAACACTCAAATTAACAAAGTGACACTTTCAACAAATATTTGAGATAACTGTGTCAAAAATATTTTCTAAAACTCATGTAGTTTCATATTTCCTAAAAAGTTCTGATTATATACATTGCTATATGACAAAGATCCATAATAAACACTTGTTGCAGCTCTGAGGGATTTTGTATGTTTGGAAAGAGACTCTGCTCTTTCAAATTTTCTATTAAAATCAATCCATATTATAATGTTGGCATATTGTAGACAGAACAAATTGAATACTTTTTCATTATACTGTAGATGTTCTGTAGTTTTTTTTTAATTACATTTATATGCCGCCCTTCTCCGGAGACTCAGGGCAGCTTACAATTTTTGGGATACAACCCAGTGTGCTCAGCAATAGCCTTCATTCCATTGTATATGCCTGCTTATTACTAAGCGGCATTTTTACAAGGTCAGCTAATTGCCCCCAACAATCTTGGGTCCTCAATTTACCTACCCGAGAGGATGGAAGGCTGAGTCAACCTTGAGCCTGGTGGGATTCGAGCCTACAGCAGTTGTAGGCAGCTGGAACTTAAGTGCAGGCAATTAACAGCCTGAGCCACCAAGGCCTTTAGTTTAGGTCACCCTTAGTTTAGGGTGATACGATTTCTAAGATAAGGCAATGTTAGGCACTGGTTAATGGTTTGCTATAAATGACTTTTCTCAAAGGTCAAATTCAGATTAAATTAAGTCCTGCTTAGCAGTGGTGCAGGAGAAATTTTTAAAATTGAAAAACCATAATAGTAACAGTGGTTGGTACTTCAAGTACATCTTTATAGATGAAATTATTATTTGCATAGAGAGAAAACTCTTTGCTTAGATCTACAAAATATAGAAATAGATTGTTGTTTTTCATATCTGAGCATTAGTTCACTTCAAGACAATGATTCTTCTCTAGCCAGGATATTATTATTTTTCTTGTTAGGCTTGGTTATTATTGAAGATTCTATCCTTGAACATTATTTCTCTCACTCTAGACATTTTTCTGTGTTTTTGAACTCCTTACCAAAATCAAAGAAAAAAATGAGACTTATATCTCTCCATTCACGTCGCTGGAATGGACTTTCTAAAGAATTTCATTTGTGATGGCAATCTAAGGAGCTTCACAGTGAATGGCGGGAACTTTTCTTTGTATTGTAAATGTAAATTAAAACTCCCATAAGTGAACTGGCACAGTTTTCTTGGTTTCTGCTGACAAGAAATGAACATTGATCCAGTAAGAGTGAATTTCCAAAAGCATCATATTTGTCAGAAAAAGACAAGTACTTTTTGAAATAATGCTTCCATAAATGAATAGGCACACCTTTCTTGGCTTCAGTTGATGAGAAGTGTAGATTGACTAAGGAGGAGAGTAAGATTCCTGAGACATCATTTTGTCCTTAAGCAGCTTAACATCCTTTAGTAAATCAATTATAGATATATCTACTGACTTTGACAATCTTCCAGCTGACAGATTCTATTCTCAGCTGTATCCAAGATGGCATTTATAGGATTCACAGTATGCTTAATAGCTTTAATAGTCTCACTCGTCTTTAAGGCCAATATCCATCACATCTTTCTCAGTAGTTACCAACACTGGTCAAACTTTCTTGGGCACTATCCAAACAAATAACAATGAAGGTCTATCTGATAATCATAAAACAGAATAATCATCTGCTTCCGAGTGTAGTAATATCAGTTAGCATAGCAAGTAAATAATTATCAGAATGGACACAGCAGCAGATGCCAAAAATGTTGATGTCCATTTGAATACTGTGCAATCTTGATATAAAGGTATTGGTTTGGTTTATGATTATAATATGAAATAGAAAATTTTGGAAACCACACAATGTTTTAATCTGTTGGAGAGGTGGGTTTCTTTTTTTAAAGCAAAACATAACTGTCTATGGAGATTCTCAGTCATTCAGGTCATAGTTCTCCCCAAAGTGTTTTTTTTTTTCAAAAGGCAACTAGACTTTTTTTTCCCTTGAAGATGTTTTGCTTCTCATTCAAGAAGCTTCTTCAGTCCAAATGAATGATGGAGGATGGAAGAACTGAAGAAGCTTCTTGGATGAGAAGCAAAACATGTTCAAGGAAAATCAAAATCCAGTTGCCTTTTGAAAAAGCACCTTTGGGACACCAGGTAACATAGTAATATTAAATCTGAAATTTCTTGTTCCTTTTCTTCTCTTTTCTTGCTTCTCTGCCTCTTTTTGTTTGGGGAAACTACCCAAACATGGCTGCCAACTCTTATACTATTAAAAGACTGCAGATAGGATTCTAAATGTTATTCCTGAAGTAGTTTGTAAACAACATTGCAATGAGATCCAGCTTCATTTTGGTTAAGCTTGCAGGGGATGCATATTGCAGTATTACCTATCCTGATAAGCAATGTGAGAAACCTAGTAGATTAGAAAAAATATTACATAGCCCAATGTTTATTGCCAGGTAGTCGGAGACAATTCAAAAATGCCAAGCTTTATAGCCCAAATTATTTAGCCAGAAGGTGAATCAAAAATCTAATCTTCACAAAATGTCTGTTTGACAGGTAGGTCATTTTGTTCAGCATTGTCTTATGAGTTGAATGAGTTGTGTTTTGCAAGGAGGCAGACAAGAATATAAAGTGCCCAATGTTGCTTCCGAGATGAAGCAAGCCTTCAGAGATGCAATGGTAGTCTAGTATTTAAATCAAGCCAGATAATACGAATCCCAGACCTGGGTCAAAATTTTAAAAAATTAAGCACAAACTTAGAGTGATCAGTCAGCCCTTCTCCTGCAATCTAATGATTTTTGTTTGCTATTTGCTCATCTGATTCTTGCCTCAACAGCCCTTGTGCCTTTATAGACTTGAAAGTTGAATATGGAATATGAACATGGAACCAGACTAGGTAATGTATTAATATGGGATACATTATCCCAGTTTGTCACTTCTTCATATCTTAGCCCATTGGCTCCTCCTTCCTGTTGTTTGTAGCCTCTAAGGCATTGCCAGGTTTCTTCTTAACCTGTGAAGGTTCATATGTAGTATATATGACTAGCATTTACAAAGAAAGTCATCACTTGCTCTAACCCAGATTCCCGTGCTTGTTTGCTGGATTTAAATTAATACAAATATGGTCTAGTCAGTGATTCTCAAACTTGATAACTTTATAATGAGTGGGCTTCAGTTTACAGAATTCTGCATTCAGGATAGTTTAAAAATTCTGGGTGCTAGAATTCACACATTTAAAGTTATCAAAATTGAAAATACTAATCTATTCCATTTATAAAATAGTCTTTGTGGGGTAATTTGTTACAAAAAAATTCAGCTAGAGACAGTAGGAATTGAGACTTTCAGACTGAAAATGTCCTTTACTACTAACTCTGATCCTTCAATAGAGTACTGTAGAAAAAAGATGTTTCACTGTACTCATATTAAAAATAAAGAATACAGTACAGATGTGCTGTCAAGGAAACAACCATAGAAAATCCAAGAGTGTACTGAAATCGTGGCCCTCATGGGTGCCCCAAACCATCTGTCTACATATTGCAGTAGGTTCACTATAAAATTTCAGAGAAAAATGTCCTGACATTGAGACAACATTATTTCACCTTTAAAAAAAAAAAACACCTCATATTTTCAACTTTAGTTTCTTCTACAATTGAATGTGTTTCGGTGGAAGACAGTCATGCTAGTTTATATACAAAAATGAATTTGGGATGGAACAAACCAAGTTTATCAATTCTATACTGCCTTCCATAATTCTATTCCATAGGCTGCATTATATAGAATTAGGAATCCTATAATACATTTACATTCTAGATGAAATGGCTTTGATTTAAAAACCATTTAAATACTCTTAAATCAAAAGCTTATTAATTACAAACACATTGTCATTCACAGGAAACATGATGTTAACTAAAACACATCAAGGAGGCCCTCAGAACCTATGGTTATCCCAACTGGGCCTTCATCAAATCCCCCCCCTGCAAAAAAGGGACCCAGTAGGAGCTCCTCCATAACAAACAGGGGAAAGAACAACAAATGAAGCAACTTTGTCATCTTTTTGCAGGAATATCTGAAAAGCTCAGGAGCATTTTCCACCAACCAACACAACATATATGCACACTTTAAACCCAAGAATACACTAAGGCAGAAGCTTGATGATACCAAGGGTAAAACACCTGGACACAAAGTGAGCCATGTGATATATGCAATACAATACAGTGACACAGTGATCTGTACATTGGAGAAACAAAGCAACTGCTTCACAAACATATGGCACAACATAGAGACAAATCCATCAGGAGAAGATTCATGCAATCCATCTGCATTTGAAAGACTACTCATTTGAAGACAGCAAAGAGGACTGCTGGTTTTAAAGAGGGGTCAAACTCTTTAATGAAGGTATTATACAAAAGATAGTCTTCATGGATTCTTTAATTCTGTTCCCTCAATTTAGACACTGTGTTTCCAGGTATCACAAATAAGATTTGTGTATTTATTTGTTTGTTTGTTTGTTTGTTAAACAAACCTAACTCACACTCACACATGGTGAATCCACATGACACCAGCTATTTTCTATTTGAAATTTTGTGACCCTTTCTAAGAGCAGGTCCTTCTACAGCATGTGGCCCCAGTCAAGACAGAGTTTAAGAAAGCTATGTATAATCATTGCAGAACAAATAATAATGAAAAGAACATGCTAGGCTGCACCAAGAAGTGAAATATACAAAATTATCATCTGGAAAATTGTAAAGCTGGTACTAAGGTCTGCATTTTCATTTCTTGCATTAATGATAACTATATTTAAAATGCCCCAATATTTTTTCACACTAACTAGTAATGTTTTTCCAGTGCTATATTTTCCATCTTCACTATTAGAGTTCGTTTTAAAAAAATTCTCCTCTAAATATTTTGCTCCTAGTGCTGCTGCTACTATGACAGTCTCTGGACATTTCTACAATACCTATGAATTCCTATTGGTCTAATGTCCAAAGTGGCCAATAATTGCAGTTATCTGTATGATATTTACATACATACATACATACATACGCGACACGACGTACATACATACATACATACATACATACATATATGCAATAAACAAAAAATAGAATGATCATAAAATCAGAAGCAGCAATGTTAATAAAATGCCCCAATAAATAAAAACATACAGTTAAAATATCAGTAGTACTTTTGGTACTATTTTTGGTACTGGTAGAATTTTGTCAAGAGAATCGATGGTCATAGCAAACACTCTTTTCCAACAGCGACTGTACATATGGTCATCACCAGATGGTCAATACAGAAATCAGATTGACTATGTGCTCTGCAGCCAACGATGGAGAAGCTGTCAGTAAAAACAAGACCAGGAGCTGACTGTGGCTCAGATAATGAGCTTCTCATTGCAAAATTTAGGCTTAAATTGAAGAAAGTTGGGAAAATCACTAGACCACTCAAGTATGAACTAAATCATATCCCTGAGGATATACAGTAGAGGTGACAAATAGATTCAAGGAATTAGATCTGGTAGACAGATTGCCTATGGATGGAGGTTCACAACATTGTATAGGAGTAGCAACTAAAACCATGCCAAAGAAAAAGAAATGCAAGAAAACAAAATGGCTGCTTGAGGAAGCTTTACAAATAGCTAAAGGGAAGCGAAAGGCAAGGGAGAAAGAGAAAGATACATCCAAATGAATGCAGAATTCCAGAGAATATCTAGAAGAGATAAGAATGTCTTCTTAAATGAACAGTGGAAAGAAATAGAAGAAAACAGTAGAATAGAGGACTGGAGATCTCTTCAAGAAAATTGGAGATATGAAGGGAACATTTCATCAAAGATGGGCATGATAAAGAATGAAAATGTCAGGGACCTAACAGAGGCAGAAGAAATTAAGAAGAGGTGGCAAAATTACACAAAAGAACTATACAAGAATGAGCTTAACATCCCTGATAACCATGATGGGGTGGTCACTGACCTCGAGCCAGATATCCTGGAATGTTAAGTCAAATGGGCCTCAGGAAGTCTGAGCAACAACCAAGCTAGTGGAGGTGACAGAATTCCATCGATTAAATAAAATTTGATCTCTAATACTTTTACTTTAATAGCAGTGTTGAGATAGGAAGGTGGTTATGACTTTTGATCTTTATAGATCTTTATAGATAAACCAGGAAATGTAGCTCAGCACATTGAGCAGTGATTATGTTACCTAGTTTGGGAATTAAATGTTTGCAAAACAAACAAACAAATGAACAAACTCAGAAAGCACCAAGGATCCCACTTAACAGAAAGATTTTAAAAAATCACTATTATTTTTCTTTTCCCAAGCTATCATATTTTCCACTGGGCTTGTCTTTTCTTTATACAACTCTATTTATTGTTTTTCTGATTTTTTTCCCTAATTATATCTCAGTCCCTGACTCTCTTCCAAAAGTGAATATAAGTTTCATATTGAAATAATAAAACCATACCATTTGACAGGATTGTACAATATAAACTTCAAGAATAAATATCTCTCCCTAATCTCTTGGGTAAACCTCCTTCACACACCCATCATTCCAAAAGGTATAGTAATCTTAATTAAATGTGTCTTTTCCCCATCCAATTTTGCCTCAGAGCAACATTCAAAAGCCAATTGCAGCTCTCAACATCAAACCCTTCTCTGGTGTCAGATACAGTTGGCTATTTTTACTACTTAAGGTTTCCCACCTGTTCTCCAAAGACATTATTCATCCAAAGCCTAATTAAACTACCTAACCATTTGGAGCAACCTGTTTTGTTTCCCAGGAGCACTCTGCTTGAGTATCTGTATCAAAACTATGTTCTTTTTAGCTTCTTTGGGGGTTTTTTCCCTTCTCCTTCCCTCTCTCTGATTTAAGAAGCAAAATAATAACAAAGAAGAAGAAGAACACTGTTTTAGAAGAATTCAGTGTTTTTAAAGTAAACTTTTGAATCAAATTCAATTCAAGGTCACTACATGGATATATTCACACCTTTTTTGTTGTCACTGATTTTTCCATAACATTTTTTCAACTTCCCAGGCCAGTCTAAAAAGTAAAAAGGAATTTCCTAGTGGGCTTCATTCAAATAACAAGCAGATTTGACGCTGATTTCAAGCTCAGCCAAGCTCAGGTAGGTTACTATCAGGATTTGGGTATGGCTAGTTTAGAGAAAAGAAGTGGCTGCCACAAAGCAGCTCCAGCTGGGTACTGGAGTATCTCGCTAGTAAATCACTCTACTCACAATTGATATGGCGAAGTTTATTACAGCAGTTCCAGTCCTGATAAGCAAAAAACGGTATTTCCCAATTAAAGTCAGCACTGAGAGCATCTGCTTCTCAGTGCCTTTTATGCTGTGCTCTAGTCCCTCCCAGCTAACAACCTAACATCCACTGCTGCATTATCTACTCCCGCGTCTATTTGTCACTGCCTAATCTTTATTTACATTCCTTTCTCTCATGCTAAATATCCCTTCTGTATCCTTACCTACCCACATTTGCCCCCCATCTATCTGAATCAGGATCATAACCCCCCACCAACTGATATCCCCAAATTCACACATGGTGGTTCACATCAACACGCAACCCAGAAGTAAAACTGATGACTGATTAGTGTACATGTGCCTCACAGCTGTCTAGTGAGGCTAGCATCCATAGCATTGCAACGAACACAGTTCCGGAGGCTCCCAAGCCTCTCATTTCCTGTCTCAACAATTCAGCATAGACGACAGTCATCCACACATCCATCAGTCCGGCAGCCTCAGTGATGTGTCGGGCTCTGAGCGAGTGCCATACGTGAGCCTGACAGAAGAGGGGGTCATCTTATTTTCAAAGCATTGGAGGGCAGGACAAGTAACAATGGATGGAAACTAATCAAGGAGAGAAGCAACCTGGAATTAAGGACAAACTTCCTAACAGTGAAAACAATTAACTGGTGGAATAGGTTGCCTTCAGAAAAAAAAAATTTTTTTGCATTTATATGCCGCCCTTCTACGAAGACTCAGGGCAGCTTACAATTTTTGGGGATACAACCCAGTGTGCTCAGCAATAGCCTTCCTTCCATTGTATATGCCTGCTTATTACTAAGCGGCATTTTTACAAAGTCAGCTTATTGCCCCAACAATCTTGGGTCCTCAATTTACCTACCCCGAGAGGATGGAAGGCTGAGTCAACCTTGAGCCTGGTGGGATTCAAGCCTGCACTAATTGCAGGCAGCTGGAACTAAGTGCTAGGCATTTAACAGCCTGCACCACCAAGGCTCTTGAAATTGTGGAGGCTTCATGTTGTGGAAAGTTTCTTAAGAAGAGACTGGACAACCACTTGTCTAAAATGGTATAGGACCTCCTGATTGTGCAGGGGATTGGATAAGAAGACCTCCAAGGTCCCTTCCAACTCTATTCTGAATCTACCATTTGTGGTAGCTTCAACCTTAACAAAATAATATTGAAGATGTGGTCTCCAGGGTGTATAGTGCTTTTATGTTCTTTTTTAAGACAAAAAGCTCTCTCTGAAAAATGATTTTAAGTTACATCACCATGGGACTAGGGTGGCCTTTGAAGCCTTTGGAGGATAAAACAAATTTGGGGGGGGGGAGTGTAGCCTCTGGTCTAGAAATGTTGCTGTTTTTTCTTTTCTTTTAGCTTTATGTACAATTCCTCCAGCCAATGTTTCTGAACAGGCAGTAAAAAAAAATCAGAATTCATGTGTATGGATGAGAAAGAGGGACAAAGGCAAAATAATAATAATAATAATTTATTTATTTACTATCTTTACCTTTAACAAACAATCTCTAATCTTAGGGGGGGAAAGAAAATTAAAACAAATTAAAATACAAACTAAAGGTACAAACTAAGAAGGAAAATGTTTATATTTTATAAATATAAAATATAAAATTATAAATATTTTATCACAATAACTCTTCACTATTGTTAAGTCATTATTGATTTACCAATGAATTCACCACTATAATATAAATAAGATATTATGGTAAGATATCACAAAACTTTTGCCATAACAGCAGATAATGCTACATTCCGTGATTAGTAGAAAATATTACCTTGTCCAAAACAGATAGATCAGTGGTGGGATTCAATTTTTTTTACTACCGGTTCTGTGGGCATGGCTTGGTAGGTGTGGCAGGGGAAGGATACTGCAAAATCCCATTCCTCCCCCCCCACTAACCTGCTTTCCAGCTCCATTCTCCTGTGAAGGGCAACAAAGACCCAGCCAATCAGCTGGGACTCTGGATGCAGATAATAGATTGGGGCAGGGCCAGTCAGAAGTGGTATTTGCCAGTTTTCCAAACTACTCAAAATTTGTTACTGATTCTCCAGAACTGGTCAGAACCTGCTGAATACCTCCTCTGAGATAGATAACACATTTATGACAACTGTTCCTTAACATCTATAATAATATCTCTTTTCCACTTTCATCAAATAATTCTTTCTGTCAGCCCCATGCTTGATTCAAACACAATTGTGAATTAAGTAGTGTGTTTTATACATCCTTCTTTGCAGCAAATTGCTTTTGCTCTCCTTAAAGACCTACTCCTGAAGTGAAACAGCTAACAGACTGACAAATATTTCTCTGTTTGATGCTAGGAAAGATGTTTTGTCAAGAATATTTCCATCCAGGTTTAGCCAGCTATGGTCATGCTGATCAGGAATTTTAAATGCAGAAGCCTGCCAGCACATAATGAGAGCAGTAGTTGCTGAGATCTAGTTAACAAAAACCTCTTCCAGATTGATATTTATATACCGTATTAATACTTTATTATTAGGAGAAGTGATACAGTATAACTCCCAAGTATCTCACTCATATTACACTGTGAGGATAGGAACATCTGAATGTAAATAATAATAAAATAAAAATAGTAAGAATCATAATGAAAGACTTGCATAAAACATGCACAAGAGCTTAACAGTGCTTTGAAATATGCAACCTTGCCTTTTTCTCCTGAGCCCTTGTATTTTTCAAAACCTGCATTTTATTGCCTTCATAAAATATCCTCATTCTCTAGTCAGAAATGGACTGAATAGTAATAAAGGGAAATAACTCATCAAAATAATTCAGTGCCATGACCAATATGTGAGCTGTTTAGTTGGCATTCCTAAAAAGAGAGGTAGAAAAAAGGAGGTGGAATCTATAAAAGGCATATCAGAAAAGAGAGAGATACACATTAATGGAAATTGTACAATCTGTTTATAAATCCAGGAAGTTTTCTAACCCAAACTTCTGAAAAAAAGCATTTATGATCTTTATAGCAGCTTCTTTAATAAAAAAAAAAAAGAAGGGAACTAATTATTTTAATCAATTTTAATTGTACTCATCTTCATTTTCATAACTCCTCACTCTAAAATTACTCATCTGTCATTCCATCAGCACCTGGCAACCTCCCCAGACAGAGGAGATAACTTTTGTGACTTGAAAGGGAAATTTGTTAGGGCTATTGACCTCAGTCTTGTTTTACCTGGTAACATTCCATCAAGTTGTCAGTGGAGATTCTCCATTTCCACCACCTATATGGGATTATGTCATATGCATAACCAGTTTACTTCTTAGGTGTCTGAATTTTATGTGGCTTTTTTCAAAATGTGGCCATTACTGCTTTGAAGCACGATGGCTCAAAAATAACTTGGTCTTTTTGTCAAGCTACAAAATCAGTCACCCTGAGAATGAGTAAACTGTCCTTGTCATTAAAAGGATGAAAGACCAATTTCTTCACAGCCTAATTATGAAAGAGAGACAACTCATTAGGGACAATTGATCAATTGTTAGTACTGGGAAGTCAAATGATGTAACTGAGCCATAACCCTTAAAAAGGTCCCTTATCACAAAGCTGAAAATTTGGAATTCTGGAGAAGCATTTTCATTTATTTGATTATTATGCATTTCATAATGCAGCTATTGCTTGTTGCATAGGATTAATAATGGGCTATCATGAGAAACATCATGTCAGATGGCCAGGTTCAAAGCAGAGAATTCAACATCCCATAGATTGAAAATATGTTAAATGAACTACAAAGTTCATTTAACATAAAATTATCAAAGTTCTAATAATAATAATTTCTAACTTCACTTATTACATTTTCAAAATGACGCAGTGATACATACTGAGGATAAATATTGATTTTCCATTTCCTATCAATGGGTATATTAGTAAAGATAAAGTTGAACCATTAGTCTGTTGAATGACAGTTGAATGATTTAGTTCTCAATAAAAGCTTGTGTGGATTATTCTGGATGATTGGATTTCAAGTTCCTACTTCCATGCATAAGAAATTGCATATAGAACCTGAGAAAATAAGCACATAGTTTATTCATCAGGTATTCTCTTCCCTTAATGCCAATAAAGTCAAAATAAGAAAATATGAGACAATGCATGTGCTCCCAAGATAGATATAGATATAGATATAGATATAGATATAGATATAGATATATAGATATAGATATAGATATATAACTTCATTATATATAGACTATTCCTGTATGTCAAATGCAATTTGGAATTATTATTCCCTTTGTTCACCAATTTTCCTCCCAACTTTGCCTGTTTTGAGTGGCTGAGATTCATTATATATAAGATCAATTATTCAAGAGCTATATTGTTATATGGATATCGCAAATGAGCATGGTGTATAAGTCCTAGCTCTTAGAACAACCACATCTGACCGATAATGGACTTCTAACATGACTTCTGTAACTTTTAGGGTATGATGGAACCAGGGATACAAAATCTTCATTTTCACTAAACATAAAGGCCATTTGAGATAATGTTTGTGCAGTCTTTTGAAAATGTTTGACACAACTGTTTCAGTTTGCAGAAATTAACATGCTTACATGTTCATAAATGAATGTACATACCAGGGAAACAGAGTATTTTCAAAATGATTATTTGAGAGGATAAGTAGGGAAATACAAGTGTCTTCCTGTGAATGTATTGAAAATTACAGCAAGACGGCAAGAAGAGAAACTAAAGAATACACAATAAGATGTAAATAAAATATTTTACTCTGTACAAGGATATTCCATTTTGCTAAATATATTATCAACAACACTTTTACAATGCTTTTGTGCAAACAATGAACTGCTGTAATGGTATGAAATGCAGTAAAGAATTAGTAAATAACTTGTTTTTGCATAATGCCCCCACCAAAAAAATGCAAAGCCCTAGATGATTTTTTTTAATTCAATCTTTGTGTTGTATTGCAGCCACTGAAAGGTTTTAACAGTTAGCTATTAAAAATAATTTTGCATTAGCCTGGTGGGGCACTTGATTTTTCTCTCTATGCTTCAGCCACTGGAAGTGGTCAGATAAGTTTCCATTGAAGGATATACGTCTTCTTTAGAGGATGAATCAGAGCAGACTAGGTGTTTCCTACAGAGATTAAGAAGCTGTTAAGAAGTCTTTGAACAGAGACAAAGTCTCAATTCTACTCTCCATGCATCCAAAAGAGGTACAGGTTGATCAGAGAAGTGGGGTAGGGAGATATTCAACTTCAAGACAGGCCTTTTTGAAATAACAATTTTATGGAGGAATAAGGACTTTTTGTAAGGAGAAGTCTTGATCAGGTATTCTTCAGTAGCTCATAGATGGCCTTTAAAGCAGGGGTCGCCAACCTTTTGGACCTCAGGGACCACCAAACTCATAATTTTAAATCCCACGGACCAGGGACCCTGGGAAAATCCCCAAAAAAGTCTGCAGGAAAATTCCCCATCCCATTTTGCTACCGATTGATTGTTCTTTATTTGGGATCGCAGGATACTGTCTCCAGCTCTGTTCTCAGGGGCAGAGAGAGAGAGAGAGGGAGGGAGGGAGACTTTTGGTTTCATGCAAAGCAGCAGGAGCAGCAGAGTCTTTCTTCTCCCCAAACTCCACCAGAAATGAATCTTTGCCAGCACAGCCTCTTGGAGCAGGATGCCTTGCAGGCTCATTTCTGGCAGAGTTTGGGGGAGAGAAAGAAAGACTTTTGCTGCTTTCCTTGCATGCAGCAGAAGAAGAAAGAAGTGGAGAGAAGCAGACCAGTGGTCAGGCCAGGTGTGTGGGGTGAGTGGGGCAAGTCCCCCGCTGCCCTTTCCCCCTTCTGCTCACTACCTCATGTTGTTCGCAATGCAAGCAACACAAACCTTGTATTACCATGGGCCATATGGGTGGTGCAGCCTTGTGTTCCCACACAGCCTGGATTAAGTGCTTTGAGGGGTGACATTTCTCTGTCGACCACCAACATTTTCTCATGGACCACCAGTGGCCCCCAGCCCACTGGTTGGTGACCACTGCTTTAAAGGCAGGGGCCTAAAATAGGTCTATAGATTTAGGTTGCAAAAATTGAGATGATAGCAGTTAAAAAAAAGTACATAGACAAAAAATCAAACGTTTGCTGCCATCTACTGTTTTGCAGCCCAGATCTGGTAGCTCTCCTTGATAGCCTTTTGTGTGGAATATACTAATCTTCAGAATATGTTTGCTATTAATCCATGCATTATATGGATATGTTTGCTATTATCCTGCCTTTTGCAGTTAAATCCTGGTTAATAAGGTCCAGGTCTTTGGACTTACATTTGCATTATCTAGTTGATTTCCCTTGCTGCTGACCATTGTTTATCTCCTAATTTAACCTGTTGCAACTTCAGCTTTTTGATAGATTGACAAAGGCTCTGTAAAGTGATGCCTGTGTTAATTCAAATCTCATGATTGATTTAACCCATTGTCTGAGTTGTACAACACATTCAACTGCAAACTAACCAAATAGGCTGGATTTATAAAGCATGCTAAATAGCAAAAAATCATCAAGGTCTATTTGCTAGGTCCTTAACTTGATTAACCACACAGTATGAACACAATCTGTAGACATACTCATAAATAAAGGCAAATATACATGTCCCAGGATAATGTTGCAGGATCCAATCTGGGTTGGTCACCAGGATCAGTGGTTTTGTCTTTCGATCTTTCAGACTTGTACTGGAGCCCATCTTCTACCAGAGTGTGCCTTGTGACCAACCCAAATTGTACCCTGTAGACATATTGTTCTTCGTTAGTTTTTCTTTGTAGGCAGAACTTCTGTTAAAAAAAAAAGGGAACTTCATATGATGTGTAATGGTGGATTTAATAGTGTATACTTCCCTCCTAGTCTTAGATTGAATCATTGATTGATTTTAGAAAAAGGCAGTCCCCATCTCTGTATAAGTATGTTGTATGTATAAGTGCATATATTTTATTTTAATGACCATTCAAGTAAATTCGCTCTTTTGTGCTTGCACTAGATCTGTCATCTAGAAATTACAGTCTAATATTCTTTATCATGTGAAAATATTCCTTGCAACTTTGTTTAAAATATCCACCCCCTGTGGATAGGGCGCGGAATCTGGGAGTCCTCCTGGACGCACGGCCCGCTGGAGGAGCAGGTGGGGCCATCACCAGGGGGGCCTTTGCCCAGCTCCGCCTAGTTCACCAACTACGCCCTTTCCTGGACCAGGACGCCCTGCGCATGGTTACTCATGCCCTTGTTACCTCCAGACTCAACTACTGCAATGCTCTCTATTTAGGACTGCCCTTGCATACCATCTGGAGATTGCAGCTGGTGCAGAATGTGGCGGCATGGGTGGTGATGGGAGTTTCCCAATTCTCCCATGTTACCCCCCTCCTGCGCTGCCTGCATTGGTTGCCGGTTGCACTGGTGAGATTCAAGGTTTTAGTTTTAACATACAAAGTCCTACATGACATGGATCCTAGGGCCTCCCACTGCTGCACAACAATGGGCTGCCACAATAAGCCTATTCTATCGCACCCCTGACCTCTGGAACCAACTTCCCTTGAGCTCCGCCTGGCCCCTGACCTCCGCACCTTCCGCCATGATTTGAAGACCTGGTTGTTTGACCAATCCGGGTTGTGACCCTCTTGGGTGGGGTGGTTTTATTCTTTGTATTTGTATTCTCTTGGGGCTTGTTAGTTTAATTTTTTCTTAACTATTTATTGTTGTTGCTGTTTTTAGTTGTGAGCTGCCCGAGTCTTCAGAGATGGGGCATACAAGTCCCATTAATAAATAAATAAATAAATAAATAAATAAATAAATAAATAAAATGTAAAGTGGAGAATTAGTGTATGGAAGCATACCTCCAGAAACATGCTAAGTCCTCTGGTAATCTATGGGATTTCAAGCTTTGTTATTTCATTAGTTCCTTATTTGGTATATTTACCACATAGTGGTTGATCTAATATTAACCAATCAAGGTCAGATCTTGGATAGTTAAGATTTGCAGAACATGAGCAAGAGCTAATTCGTGTCAGCCTTCAAGATTTTCTTCCTTTGCTTTGCATCTTTCATCTGTCATAAGTAACGGGGAGGAGGGGGACATGGTTATGGGAAGCGAGCTGGAGGTTTTACAAAACAGAACTGTATAAATTGGGGAGTTTCTTGCTTAGGTTTTATCCTATGCTATGCAGCCGCAACTCTTTATCAAAATATGTCAAGGTCAACAGACAGAGGCCTCATCACCACCTGGAGATGCCCACATGATGTTATACACAACTTTTTATTGGGTGGACAAATTGAACTATTGTGGGTGGGAACGTTGCCATCACTTTGTATATGTGATTTGCGCACTCATTTTCTCAGATTCAGAATTCTTTTGTTGCTACCACTTGACTTCCAGTAAAAGATATCTTTTCTCTAATTAATGGAGTCTAAGTATTTCTTTCTTGGATTTTGAATGGAGCACCATCTGACATTTCATTCAAGAGACTCTGCTGGAAAATTGAAATTTGATACTCTAACTTGCAAAGACACAGCCAGACACACCTCTAGTCTCTACGTCAGGGGTGTCGAACTTTGGCAATTTTAAGACATGTGGACTTCAACTCCCAGAATTCTGCAACCAGCATGGGAGTTGAAATCCACAAGTCTTAAAGTGACTTCTTTCTGGTGAAGATTCTTTGCTGTGACTCACCTTTTGTTTTGTTTTTGTTTTAGCCATTGTTTCATTTGCCAACATATTTGTAGTAGACTCTGACAGGGTGTTTCTCATTTTTGTCAGTTCTGGTAAATTTGGCATTTGGAGCACGGTTTCATTCTCAAAACATTATTGATCTATTAGTCTTAAGGCACCACACAACTTTTAATTATAGAACATCAAGTACATTGCTGTTTTACTCTGGCACCCTTAAATCTGAATGAACTGGATGGGCATTAACCAATACAAATATATGAAATCAAGCCAGTTTCAGAACTGAGACATCCGCCTCATTTTTATAAGAATAAAGCATAGAAAAGTTATTGCAAAGAACAAGGCTGAACAAGAACTGCAACCTACCCACTCTCAACTTTTGGTTGTCTTCTTCCTTCTATTAGAATCTAGTCTCCCTGCTATGCAATTGAATATCCAGCTAAACTTTATTTTTATATTAAAAGGCATGATTTTATGCAGCAAGAAACTCTTCAAACTAATAAAACAAGATCCCAAGCAGTATAGCTCTTCACTCCCACCCACACACTCATTTTTCAGGGCAGAAGAAATATCAGCTTCCATTTGGGATGGATCATTCATCCTCTTGTTCAACTCTTGTTCAAAATAAACCTTTCTCTTCTCAGATTAGGCAGCAGGAAGCCAAAAAAAAAAGGAAAGGAAAGGAAAGGAAAGGAAAGGAAAGGAAAGGAAAGGAAAGGAAAGGAAAGGAAAGGAAAGGAAAGGAAAGGAAAGGAAAGGAAAGGAAAGGAAAGTTTTCCATTACAGCTGTAGTTCCACAAGGCAAAATGATTCAGCATAAATAAGGCATAAGTTACAACACACTTCCACAAAGCAAATGAATCAGGGGCTTGCCGTGAACTACATGTTTTATTTCCTCATTAGGCTGACCCAGTCCCTGACCTGTAGCTTTGTTTTACTCCAGAACTAATGAGGAATGCAAAAGTTACCTTAACTCACAAAAATAAAATTCATTTCAAAACCCCAAGGTGCAATGGAATTTCTTCTTTCTAGACATCTTTCTCCAATTTGGTTTCATCCCCAAGCCCTGCAGGTGGGGGCAAGATAATGAAAATTTCCTGAAAATGAAAATTTCCTCCAGTACAAATTAGCAGGGAAGAACACACACACACAACCACAATGCATTTGCCTGAGGCTTTGTCATCTTGAACGTTCGCACCATCTGGCTTTGAAGAAGCATGAAGTGAATTTACTGCCCAATTCAGAGTTTTTCAGTATATCAGTTTCTATTGTTCCAACTCACTGTGAACATTATAACAACCACACTAGAATTAAAAGAATAAAAGTGCCTCAACAATATATTAAAACACTGTGTAACATATATTGATTTCAGTTTGGTGGCCGCTGTATGATGCATAGAAGAATATCAGTGAAACTCAACAAATTAAAATCAATGCTTTTTCTTCACCACAATTTCTCCTCTCTCAGGATGTTTTAAAATTATGTTCCATATTTTTCCCTGTTTTTTCAGTCTTTAGATGGATAGAACATCATAGATTTTTCTTGATCTTGGCTATCTTCTTCCAGACCTTTCCACTAGGATAAATTATGTCCCCCTTTTAATCAGAATGCCGCCCTTTTAAAAAATGAATACTATTTCCAGTGAATATCTACTTACCTATATTACAATATAAGAGATTTTATACCCTCTCACATGGCTTTTATTTAAGGCTGATACACTAGCCAACACAATACTGTTGGTTGAGTTCAAAGAAGCAGATGATAGTTCTAATCCCCTTTCATGGAAAGCAATGCTATTTGTATGCTGAAACATCATCAGCTTTGAAATTGCTGTTTTTTTCATGGATGCCTGAAATCATAATGGAATATTTTAGAGATATCATCCGTCATTTACACATTTAGAAAGTTTGTGAACCACTGGTTATGCACCATAGATTTAGTGAGAAGCAAATAAAAAAAGAAAAGCTACAGCTAGTAAAATAAACTGTGTAGTAGACTGTGCTACATTGTTGTTTATACCCAGTTTGTGTAATCTTCTTGCACAAGCTGTATGATCTACTGTTTCTTCTGCTTCTTAGCATAATCTGCACTTTGAATCATTTTTTTCCAGTTCTGGACATGATTGTATTAGTTCACACAGCTTGCTCTTATTGTCATTCATCACACAGTCAGCCAGATGTTCAGACTGGATTTGGAATTTTTGTCTGCCTATTGAGTCCTTGCCAAGAACCTGGGATAGACAGATATCGATGTTTGATAATGTTACAGTTAGCATCTCAGGATGTAAGTTGTTCCAAGTAAAGTTGCCTATTGCAATTGACTGATGGTGAAGTTGTCAATTGCTGATAGTGTTCATGTGGCGCTCAGTTGTTTTGGGATTGCTCCCAAAGCACCTATTACTATTGGTAGTACCTTTGCTTCCTTTTTCCACAGTCATTCTATTTTTATTTGCAGGTCCTCCTATTTTGTTATCTTCTCTGGGTCTTCCTTTTCTGTTCAGCTGTCTCTAGGTACTGCCACATCCACTATCCAGACTTTTTTGTCTTTCTTATCGGCAGTTGTTGAATCCAGTTGTTATGTGATACATCCCTGTTGGTTTGAATTCTAAAATCCTACAGCACTTTAACTTCTTCTTCAGTATTATTATGGTTTGTCACACTGTCATCAAGATTTAGACTGGATTTGGCATTTTCATCCACCTATTCAATCCTTGCAATGGGCCTGGGATAAGGAGATATTATTGTTTGATGGTTTTTGCAATTTATTGATGGGGGTTGTGTCAATGCTGATGGCATTCAAATGACACTCCAAATGTTTTATTATTATAATACTAATCTTATAATTTCTCTTATAATAATGTAGCTATCATTTTTACAGATCGGAATTTCATCAAGAAGGTTTAAAGGCAGTAACAAATACTTAAGATTTCCCTGTCCAGTCGTGTCTGACTTTAGGGGGATGTTCATCTCTGTTTCTTAGCTGAGGGAGCTAGCATTGTTCAAATACATTTTCCGTGGTCATGTGGCTAGCATGACTATACACTAAGGCACACAGAATGCTGTTACATTCCCACCAAAATGGTACCTATTTATCTACTCGCATTTGTATGCTTTCAAACTGCTACTTTGGTAGGAGCTAGGACAAGGAACAGAAACTCACTCTGTTGTGCGGCATCTGGGTCTCGAACCCAGGCTGTCAGCTTTCCAGCTGACAAGCTCAGCAACTTTAACTGCTCAGCCATCATGCTCCCGAAAACTTCTGTATATATACATGTGTGTATGCATGTGTAAACAAATACTATGAAATACAAAAAAAAGACTAAAAATATATCTTCAGCTAAAAGATTCTCCTTCTATGAAGACCAACTCCTTAAGACTATTGACAACAAAAGCAGATACTGATATGTGTTTCTTTACTTAAAGCTCCATCTAAAAGAAAGCTTTCCAGAACAGCTTACAAAAAGAAGCAGGTAGATTCTCCTTGTCTTGAAGATTTACAATTCCTAATACTGTATGGCAGACAAATTGAAAGGAAAATGGATTGGGAGGGAAGAGAAAAACAATAACATACAAGTATTATTTTTCAAGTACGAACATTATTCCAATAATAATTATGTGCCAGTTCACACAATCCATATAACTCAGTTTTGCTTTTCAGACAGAACAAAACCAAAACATCTTGCAGCCAATCATGCTGTAGGTCAAGTTCATCTGTTCACAGCTGGCAAATAATGAAGTGAGCATAAAATGAATTGTTTGTGATAAACTGATCAATCCTACAAATGGAGCAATCAGCTGACCTTTTCTGTATATAGTCACTTATCAAACATTTGGAGTTCAATAACAATTCAGAGTTGTGTAAACTTATAAACCTCCAATTTGTAAATAACTTGGGCTAGGAATAAAGAGATTAGCAGAATAATATTTCTATAGTCCTTAGAAAATCTGTAATAGATTTATTCATTTAATTTCTACCCATTCATCCATGCAGTAGCTATACAATTTGTTTCACAATATATCAACTCCATGATTTTTATTGTTTTCAAAGGTCTGTTCTGAAAGAAATTGGGTCTAAGCCAATGAGATTTGACATGTGGCATTGTGTATTTGTGGGTATAAAATATTAAAAGGATCCTAATACACAAAGCATAATATGCAAAGCAATGCATTTTGACAAAAAGAATAAATGTAAATGCAATTATAGCATCTTAAAAATGATTTGCCACACATAAATAAATTGCAAACCTTTTAAAAAGTTATTTGCCAGACCCTTATTCACTTTCTTAATTCATTTTCAGTGGCATTCATTTACCATTTTTGTTTAGTTGCTTAAAGTGTTTGCTTACTATACACAGTAGAATTAAGTATTGACCATTTTGAGGAATCACAATGAATGTAAAAGCTTTATTTTACTTGAGACTCTGAAAAATTTAAATATAAATAAATAACTAGTCCAATTATCTAATTTAATATGTGCATCCTCAAATGCTTGCAGAAAGGCCTACTTTCTACTACCAGCATTCAATCTAGGCTTTTTCCATGATGTCAATCAATGTACCTCTGGATAGCCAGAAGTCAAGAAAATTGAAGTCTTCAAAAGAACATTCAAAGCCAGGAATCCAATTTTAACTGGACAAAATTTATTTTTTCCCTAAAGCCATTTAGAGTCTAGGGTTCAGGAAATCATGGTTCTGAAAACAGAAGATAAGGTAGGGTAACACACTGCAGAAATGAAGAAATTTGTTTCCATATATTGGTCAATTGACTTAGATTGATGTGATAAACTATTCTATGTTACAAAAAAAAACTTAATTGGCAAAATAATCATATTTAGTGTCTGAAAACTGCCGTAACAGTGATTGTCAGCCTGACTGATTAGATCAACCAGGGAGAAACTGATACAAATATCACACTTTTAGGTTTTGGAGGAGGGGGCTGAATCAAGAACTGTAGGGTCCTTGGGGCTCTCTGACCTTGGTGGTTTTCTTGTAGACGTTTCATTACCAAACTAGATAACATCATCAGTGCTCTGTTCAGCCCCGAAGTACCAATATTCTCTTCTATCAGAATCAAGGAATTCATTGCTACTTCTTCGTGAGAATGTCAATGTTGTGGAACAGTATTCCTGTGGAAATCCAGTTCGTTTTCTCTTTCCTGATTTTTGAAAAAAAGAAAGCTGGCTTGTTCTAGGGAGCTTTTTCCTGATTTGAGGGTGCCATATGTATTTTTATTTTCTATTTTATGACTACTATTGTTGTTTTATTGTGTTGCTTTATTGTTTGTTATATGATTCCTGAACTTTAAGACTGTATCATGGTCTTTTAAGCAGCACAATTTTTTCTATCTAAGCTGTAAGAATGTTAGACTGCATTGGCATAGAAATATGTTTAATAAAGAAGTAAATAAATATATTACAATTGTGTGAATTCTGCACTAACAATACATGCGAAGCATGTTTCTTTTAAAAATATAGAAAGAGATTGTAATTAATCAGCATCCAGCATCATATTCAAACCATATTATTTGGAATTGCAATAACAATGGGGGCAAGGAAATATTGCTTTTTAGATGCCACAAAAACTGTTCCCCATCAGCAGTTCAATCACTTCTTCATATTAACATCCATGCATTGGTTTGGATTTTGTATATAGAACCATTTTTGCTTATAATCTCTTTGCAAAATTATATTTTGTATATCCTTAAGAAACCTACCTAAGCCTGTAGGAGGAACATGATTATGAAAATTATGCATTCATGAACAGCCAATCTTTAAAGCTAATACAAAAAGTAAAAGGATTTCTAGTGGGTAAATAAATTTATAATTCCCAGGATTAGTGAAATCCATTAAGATCAGACAAATTTTATTTTCATTTTAATACCATCCATTTACTGCAGAAAACTGCACATTTTTCACTTTTATTTTATACTAAAATAGTCCTTAAATGTGTTATGCCTGAAATTGAACTAATAATAAATAGTTGATATGAATGAAAAAAACTAATCATACAATCACTTTATTTGCTGCAGAACTACATTAATTTGTTTGTTTGTTTACCTTAGTTTCCAATGCAAAGCCTATATCATCATTTGCTTGTTTAGGATTTCAGCAATATCTTAAGGCTGAAGTTTTCATGATGGAACTGATGATACAGGGAATGAATAGGTTAATATTTTCTGGCACTATAGCAATGTCTGACAACAAGAAAAATGAAAGAATGAATGTGTGTGTGTGTGTGTGTGTGTGTATGTATGTTTATATATGTATATATCTGTATAAATATGTGTGTGTGTGTGTATACATGCATGCATACATATATATATATATAACAATATAGAATTTATGGAAAGTCCAAAATAAATAGGAAATTCCAGAACATTGTAGATGTTGGTGCTATGAAAGTTTGCAATCATCATAGACAGAGGGAGAGTGGGTGGGAGAGAATTAAAGGAGGGAGGGAGGGAGGGAGGCAGGGAAGGAAGGAAGGAAGAAAGGAAGGAAGGAAGGAAGGAAGGAAGGAAGGAAGGAAGGAAGGAAGGAAGGAAGGAAGGAAGGAAAGGAGGAAGGAGTGCAATGACATAATCTCTCTGTACAGAAGTGCATGATCCATTCTTAAATTATTTTTCTCTCTGGATTTTGAACTAATGTGCTGAAATAAGAAGTCATGCCTGTATCTCAGCCATAGATTTTGTTGGCATTCTTAAATATATACCGTATGCATACATATAGTTTGTTTTTATGACCTTCTGATACAGCTAACTTTCAGAATGAGATGGATAAATTTGAATGAGTGTTCAACAATGTGGCAGTAGAGATTTGTGGGTAGGTGAGGGAGGGAAGGATGGAAGCAAGAAACATGAATTGCAATATTGTGATCCAATGAAATGCATGCTCCATCCCCTTGTCCATGAATCATGATAAAATACACAAGACTGGTATCTGCAGTTATGCATGTAGAGGCTTCTTCATTTCTTAGAATGATGGAACTCCCATTGCAGCATCACATCACAAGCTCTGTCCTTTGAACTATGAGTAAAATATTGTGATGCATGTAAAATATACACCCTAATCTAATCCCTAACAACCCTTGCCTTCCTTTGTAAATTCCACAGCCTATTTTTGCTGTAGTATTGCTATCCAGGTGTGATTTATCTGTTTCCATCTGGCATTTCTTTCTCTCCCCTTCCCTATAAGTGGCATTGCACATCTGTCCTACAAATTTAGCCACATAGCCACTAGTCCCATCTTTACATTGCCCATGCAATGTAATTTTTTTCCTTTTAAAAAAATAATTGCATAGTATTTTTTTTATATAAATTATCTCTTGATTTCAATTTCAGCTTTGGTGCACTATGGCTTCATTAAATGTTATTGGTCTGTGCATGGTTAAATATGGAGACAAAGATTCAGAGTAATACAATACCTAGGAAAACGTAAGTTTGTACAATCATGTCCTGCAGATATACAGGTGAAACTCAAAAAATTAGAATATCATGCAAAAGTTCATTTATTTCAGTAATGCAACTTAAAAGGTGAAACTAATATATGAGATAGACTCATTACATGCAAAGCAAGATAGTTCAAGCCGTGATTTGTCATAATTGTGATGATGATGGCTTACAGCTCATGAAAACCCCCAATCCACAATCTCAGAAAATTAGAATATTACGTGCAATCAATAAAACAAAGATTGTACATAGAACAATATCGGACCTCTGAAAAGTATAAGCATGCATATGTACTCAGTACTTGGTTTGGGCCCCTTTTGCAGCAATTACTGCCTCAATGCAGCGTGGCATAGAAGCTATCAGCCTGTGGCACTGCTGAGGTGTTATGGAAGACCAGGATGCTTCAATAGCGGCCTTCAGCTCTTTTGCATTGTTTGGTCTCATGTCTCTCATCTTTCTCTTGGCAATCCCCCATAGATTCTCTATGGGGTTCAGGTCAGGCGAGTTTGCTGGCCAATCAAGCACAGTAATCCCACGGTCATTGAACCATATTTTGGTGCTTTTGGCAGTGTGGGCAGGTGCCAAGTCCTGCTGGAGAATGAAGTCAACATCCCCATAAAGCTCGTCTGCGAAAGGAAGCATGAAGTGCTCCAAAATCTCCTGGTAGATGGCTGTGTTGACCCTGGACTTAATGAAGCACAGTGGACCAACACCACCAGATGACATAGCTCCCCAAATCAACACAGACTGTGGAAACTTCACACTGGACTTCAAGCATCTTTCAGTGTGTGCCTCTCCATTCTTTCTCCAGACTCTGGGTCCTTAGTTTCCAATGAGATGCAAAAGTTGCTCTCATCAGAAAAGAGGACTTTGGACCACTGAGCAACAGACCAGTTCTGTTTTTCTTTAGCTCAGGTAAGACACTTCTGACATTGTTTGTTGTTCAGGAGCAACTTGACAAGAGAAATATGACATTTGAAGCCCATGTCCAGGATCCGTCTGTGTGTGGTGGCTCTTGATGCACTGACTCCAGCCTCAGTCCACTCTTTGTGAAAGTCCCCAACACTTTTGAATGGCCTTTTCCTGACAATCCTCTCCAGGCTGCGGTCATCCCTGCTGCTTGTGCACCTTTTTCTTCCACACTTTTCCCTTCCACATAACTTCCTGTTAATGTGCTTTGATACAGCACTTTGGGAACATCCAACTTCTTTTGCAATTACCTTTTGAGGCTTTCCCTCCTTATGGAGGGTGTCAATGATGGTTTTCTGCACAACTGTCAGGTCAGCAGTCTTTCCCATGATTGTGATTCCTACTGAATCAAACTTAGAGACCATTTAAAGGCCCAGGAACCCTTTGCAGATGTTATGGCTTAATTAGCTGATTAGAGTGGGACACTTTGAGCCTAGAATATTGCACCTTTTCACAATATTCTAATTTTCTGAGATTGTGGATTTGGGGTTTTCATGAGCTGTAAGCCATAATCATCACAATTATGACAAATCACAACTTGAACTATCTTGCTTTGCATGTAAGGAATCTATCTCATATATTAGGTTCACCTTTTAAGTTGCATTACTGAAATAAATGAACATTTGCATGATATTCTACTTTTTTGAGTTTCACCTGTATAAACCTAAACAAAAATAATTGGAAAATGGAATCTAACTAGGAGCTAAAGTCATTTTGCCCTTATCTGCTAAACTATAAAAGAGAATTAACCCATCACTTCAATCTATCCAGGTTAAAACGCAACATTGTCATTTTTCTTTAAAAATTTTTTCATAATGCTACCTCATTCTTTAAAAGTCGTGCTGCATTCTGAGATAAAAATTTAAAAATCCCCCCAAAAAATAAAGGGAAAAAAATAAAACCTTGACCAATGCCTTCTGCTTATGAGGAATCAGGAAACAGAGACAAACCTTAGTTATTATCACTCACAGACAGCAATCAGATACTATCTTGTATGGTGTTAGACTGCTTACATGTAGATGTTTAAAGGTAATATGGAGAAGGGCTTGATTCTATTTGCATGTCCATTGGGAAGAGAAGGGAAAGTTCATCTCCTAAATCCATCATGAGCAATCGCTTTTCACTTTTCTCATACTGTCACCTCATCAAAAGGTACACAGAAAACACAGCTGGAATTTTAAAGACACTTTGCAAAGTTCCATCAGGGAAAAAGAAATGGCTTTTTGGGAGCAAATGGCAAAATGCATATAGCTGTCCACACATTTCAAGGAATAATTATTAGCTTACAGCAGTTATTTCTAGATTTGAGTCATCAACCACATACCTGAGTTCCTAATGCATGAATTCCCAGTTGATTGAAGTCAACTATTCCACTGGACAGTGATGGAATGACTAATGTACAGATAAATAAATTAATCACTTTAAGGAATGTACAAATTTACAACATCACCCAGAGAGATATCATTTCTCTCTGGGTGGGTGCTGAACTTGTGACAGGATAGCTATTATTTATTGGTCAACCTCTAAAACAGTTGCTCATTTTAGGCATGGAAATAAAGGACATATTAAGCCATTTGGAGCATGACCAAAACATGTGGATTGCCTAATGTTGCAAAATGGCAATATAACCAATAGTATCTCTTAATTAAATAGTTCAGCCCAGATATTTCAGCAGCTCAGAACTCTCAAATGACTGTCAGTGTTGCAATGTGTTTTTACTGATTCTAGAGCTATTTAGAATCAGTGTTTCTTTTAATAAACAATTATTATCATTAAGGTAGACAATATTTGCAAGAACTTTGAAATAAAGAGTATGCCACATTAAGAAGTCAATTGACTTAGAATATATCAAGTATGTTGCTTATTATCTGGACACTAACTGCATACAGTACCATTTTTCACATTTATTGGATCCCCTCAGATATTTTGGATAATCACTTCATTAGGCTGGAAGTGCAAAACACTTTACTATGTACGAAATATACAGGAAAACACTCAAATGATATTGGCTTATCCTTCCCCATTTTGGTTTAATATGTATTTTGCTTTTCTATATGAAGCATTTCCTTGTTTTTTCCTATGCTAACACAATTAAAATTAGTTATGTGTGTCAAATTTTAATGCAGGATAAATGTATCTCAACACTATCTATTTTCAGTTATCTGTTCCTCACCATCCTGAGCAATTCAGATTCTAAAAACAGGTTTGCTGGTCAACATATAAGTATTACATATCCGTGTAGCTATTACAGTTATTTGCAATAAAAGGAAACACAGTGAAATTTACTGTATTACAAGTTAGAGGAAGGTGTGTGTATACACACACACACTAATACACAAACATAGTGCACAAAATCCCATTTTAAAAAGGTGAATTTAGATGATCTAAAGCTCTTCTGCAGGGCAAATTATTCACTCAGCTAACTGGCAACTCAATTTGCCTTGAAAATCAATATTTATTTATCTGTCTTTAACAAAAAGCCTAAATCAGAAAAATACATTTGGCAGCAAACATTTATATACTGGTTCATCCTGTTTATATGTCTGTCGATTTCACAAGAAGTGATTCTGGGTGGGATGCAACAATCAATAAAACAATAAATATATAGAAACAATAATTATAAAATATAAAAAATATTTTATTTATTTATCACATTTATATGACTGCCCATCTCAAGAAGCAATTCTAGGTGGTGTACAGCAATCAACAAAACTATAAAAACTTCAGTAGTTATAAAAAGTATACTTAGAATATATCATAATATATAGAGACAAAAGGTCATCTGAACTGATACAATGAGAATGCAAAATGTCTAATTATAATAAAAATTATATAAGGCAAATTATTTATACCACTTAGTTATGAGGTCTCAACATGTGAGAGAAAGATGAGGCATACTTTTATTGTCTTTATTTCTTAACTAGAGATCTACCCACAGCAGGAATTTTACTTGTGAGTGCTCCGCCAATGTTAAGATAATGCCTATACAGCAGTGGTGGGATTCAAATATTGTTGCCACCAGTTTGGTGGGTGTGGTTTGGTGGGTGCACTTTGTGTGCACGCGCGTGCCAAACGCGCACTTTGCACAGGTGCAGAGGCATTCTACCTTGCCTCCTGCAAGCCTGCACGATCTCCTGGTCACTTCAGCAGCTGCTGCATGGCACTATTCTGTGCTGCGCAAAGCAGCTGCACTCCAAATTCAGTGGATAAAGTTGAGTATGGGAGTCCGGGTGGGTAAGTGGGCCCAACAGCAGAGCCATTGGAGCAGCGGAGAGAACCGGTTCGGTCTCCGCTGCTCATCATTCCTACCAGCTGTCCAGAACCAGGCAGAACCGGTCGAATACCACCACTGTTATACAGGTAGTCGTCAACTTACGACTACAATTGAACCCAGAGCTTATATTGCTAAGTGAAAAATTTTTTAAGTGAGTTTTACAACTTGTCATGCCACATTTCTTTAGTGAGATCCTGCAGTTGTTAAGTTAGTAACATGGTTGTTAAGTGAATCTGGCTTCCCCATTGACTTTGCTTCTAGAAGGTCACAAAAGGGGATCACATGACCTTGGGACACCGCAATGGTCATAAATATAAACCAGTTGCCAAACATCTGAATTTTGATCACATGATCATGGGAATGCTGCAAAGGTCATAGCTGTGAAAAACGGACATAAATCACATTTTTCAATGCCATTGTAACTTTGAGCAGTCACTAAATGAACTGTTCTAAGTTGAGGACTACCTGTATTATAGTGACTCTTTAATGTAAAGTGCTAAAGTGTAAAGGAAAGTATTCTATATAGCTGATGTGAGCAGCTCTCAGATATATTCAAGCCATTGCAAAACAAGATTTGTCTGCACTTGAACTTAAAACCATACAAACTAATTCTCCAAAGGAAGGGCCACCTAATAATATTATCTAAATTCAACATTAAGCATACCTGCATAAAAGGTATATATTTTGAACTTTGGCTCTATGACATGGGGTCTTCTAGATTTTTGGAAATAGATGGAACATTCTATCAATGTGAGGGGCTGTGCTCAGCTTTCTATTCTGCAGGCATAAAAAATAATAACTGCCACTGAAGTTTACCTTTGCAATAAAAGATCTTGAGTTGAGAAAGCAAGGGAAAGAATTCTGTTGGTGGGTTGTCCACAACTGACCCTTCCTGGCTCCCAGTTAATATAAAAATAAGAAATAAAAGTTCACAGCTGTCAGAAAAGAGGGATTGCATTCTAACAATTGAATCCCCCCCCAAATTGAATCTAGAGTTTGTGAAACATGGGAGATTGACAACCTTGGAGACTTAAAATGTTTTCTTCAGAGGTATGATATTAACTTTTACAACATACTGTAGTCATAACATAAACCAGCCACAAAAATTGACAGGATAGTTAAATTTTGGTAGTAAATTATACCACAGCTTTTGCTGTGACAATTAAAATGATTTGCTAAAATGTCAATTAATGCAAATCATCTTAATAGTTTCTGGTTTATGATACCTGTTTTGGAAGGGAATAATAGATGTAATTCTGGATAATGTGAGTGACTTCACAGCCATAATTTTGATTAATATGGTTAAACCTGAATCAATTGCCTTGTAACTTTTGTGGTTTTAATATCCTTTCTGAGTTCTAAACATAATCATACTCACGAGCAGTTCATGTGTCAGATATGTACCAAGGCACAGTCAAATAGAAGATATTAAGCCTTGGCCTATATAGCCACAATTTGGCAAATAAATTATAATCAGTTAGCTAGACACAGGTAGCCTTCAAATTACTGAAGATCTCAAGTTTTCTGATACAATAAGACACTTCAATATATCTTATGTTCTGTTTATGAACCCTATGCAAATTTTTAATTAGGTTCAAATGTGATTTGATTGAATTTTTGAATCGAAGTGAATTCAGTTGATGAGTAGAAAAAATGTTGGAAGATTGAAAAACTGAACCAAATTAACAACTTTGAATAAATGTACATCAGATCATCAAATCAGTGTCACGGGTAATTGAATTGTCAAGTGAGGCTGCATCTTGATTCCGAGCAAATCATCATTTGGATCTCAGTACTGCTAACATTATAGCTCTATGCAGGATTCACAAAAAGTCTGAATGTTTAATTGAGTAATATTGAACAGTTCCATCATGATCATATCATTATCTTTTAATGATCCCATAATCCCTTGTGGGGTGGAGTCTGGGCAACTGAATAGAGCTGAGTGATTACTGGCCGGATGCCCTTCCTGTCGCCAATGGGGAATTTTATTCAGCAGATAAATTCTCATTGTGCCCAGAGACAGAAATATCAGCCTCTACCTAGGATCGAACTCACAGCCTCCTGATTGTGAGGCAAGAGCTCCACCTCTAGGCCACCACACCACTCAATCATGATCATATCGTGGTTGCAAAATCAGTTTTAAAAAAGTCAAATTAACCTCTTTGATTAGATTAAAAAAACCAATATTTACATTTATGGTTGATTGGAAACTCCTTATCAACATTTTGCATGAAACAGAAGCCAAAAAAAAGCACTTATCATTATTAAAAAATATGGATAATAGAAAAGGATGAGACAGTTAGAGTTTCTTTGTAATCAGTGTGTAAAGAGAGGATTTTGTAAATGTTTCCTGGATTTTGCATGTTTGCTGGATTTTGTATGTTTGCTGCAAAGGAAATTTATTTATTTATTTATTTATTATTTGAACTTATATGCTGCCCCATCTCCGAAGACTGGCTTACAACTAAAAACAAGGAACAATAAATACATTAAAAAACAATTAGATTAAATTATAAGTCCAAACGTTATAAAATAATTAAAAATAATTAAAAATAACCCTCCCAAAGGGTCACAGGGTCACAGCCGGGTTGGTCAAATAACCAGGTCTTCAACTTCGGCGGAAGAGGTCAGGGGCCAGCGGAGCTCCAAAGGCAGTTGATTCCAGAGGTCAGGGGCCGACAGAAAAGGCTCGTTGTCGGGAACTGCCAGCCGGCATTGGCCTGCCGGCGGACCCGAGTCCCTGCCTATGAGCTCGCACAGGGCGTCGGTATTTGACATTGGAAGAAGACGCTCCCTTAAGTATTGAGGACCCATGTCGTGAAGGACTTTGTATGTTAACACTAAAACCTTGAATCTCACCGGCGCAACCGGCAACCAATGCAGGCGCGCGGAGTCACATGGGAGAACCGGGTAACTCCCATCACCACCAGCGCCGCATTCTGCACCAGCTGCAATCTCGGATGGTATGCAAGGGCAGTCCCAAATAGAGAGTGTTGCAGTAGTCGAGCCTAGAGGTAACAAGGGCATGAGTGACCGTGCGCAGGGCGTCCCGGTCCAGAAAAGGGTGAAGTTGTTGAACAAGGCGGAGCTGGGCAAAGGCCCCCTGGCAACGGCCCCCACCTGCTCCTCCAACCGGAGCTGTACATCCAGGAGGACCCCCAGATTCCGCGCCCTATCCACAGGGGGCAACACCTTTCCCCCTATGGCCAAAGATGGATAATCTTGACTGGGTCGGGACGCCGGTATGCACAGCCACTCAGTCTTGGCCGGGTTGAGTCGAAGCATGTTCCCGCTCATCCAGTTCCGTACCGCATCCAAATTGGAAGCTTATTTCTGTTTTCTTCTTTTCGATGCTTTTGCTTTTGCTTTTTTTCTTTCTTTACTCCTGCTCTTTAGTTTTTGTGTTAGTTTTTATGTTTTGTAAAACTTTGATAAAACATTTGTTTAAAAAATCATAAAGAAGTCATTCATACAACAGCAAGTATTTATGGGTAAAATCATATTCATGCTGGTCTTCAAACTAAATCCTCACAGCACAGAGTTTTATAATAAATGGAAACTAGCATTTTAGTCTTCTATGATGCAGACTTTTTTGCAAAGTATATGCACAGGAATATCTTTTAACTTATGTGACAGGCTCGATTTATGGCTTCTGACCCCCAGCTCGAGTAATAAGCTTTATGACTATTTATAATGCTTGAGTATCTTTGTCATTATTTGAGACACAGGATAGGTAATACTTCGATAACATATTGGCACACATCTGTCCAACATACAGCCAAATAAAATACTTGCCTAATCAGCTTCATTTTCTGTGCTAAATCCATATCAGGGTAAATATCAGTTATATATTAGCACACATATAGCCATTGATGCCTAGACTGAATCGCACAAATCAAAAGCTGACATTATTTGCAATTTTTATGCATTTGTTTTACAACAATTGTTTTAGTTTTAAGGTTATGTAATGCTTCAGATTTGATTACAAAAAGGTCCTTCAGAATACAGTACAGAGGGATACAAAAATAATACTTATCTGCAACTCTTTAAAGCATCTGTATCTTTTCCTATGATCATATGCCTGTAGAAGCATAGTGTAATTCCAGGAACATGTGTCTGTTACAAACAACTGCCAAATAATACTACATTTACACTCCTACAGATTCCAAAATACCATTATTGAATTATTTCCAAACTACATACAAATTATGCCATTGCTATAGCTTTTGGCATTAGATCCCTTAATTTTACCTCCAAACTCTGAAATTGCCCATTCATTTCAATCTCTCCTCCAACAAATTTGTGTTGCTTCTCTTAGAGCCACTGAAAATCATCATCATAATAAAAAAAAAAAACCACAGCCCTAGAATTAAAAACAGTTGTCTTTTCTTGGCATTTATACAAGACAGGATATATTTCTTATCTGAAACAATGGCCATGCACATAGCATATTCTTATCATGATTATAAGTCATTCCCAAAATGGTAGAAACAGATAACAAGTGTAGCCTATCAGCTACTACTATTATGCAATATTTAGTGCAATCTGTCCCCTAGGGAATAACTTCCATGCCTAGATCTCATTTGTGATAACATTGTTTAGTTTGCTGTTGATATATGTTTGTCTTAGTTCATAACTACTAGAACTGGGAAATTATTTTTAAGAGCAAGTCATCTAAGAACAGGAGAACATAAAGAACAGCAGTACTTACGGTATGCAGGTTGGGGGAAATTACTTTAAATTGCCACTTCAACTCAAATATGAATTCAATTATTTTTTATTCCACCTATTGTATGGTGAGTGTTCTCCTATGAAACAGCAAACAGATCATATTTGTTTTTTAAAAAACCATGAAAGTAAGATACACAAAATATGCTCTAGCCTCAATAGAAGAATAATGTGCATTCAACTATATACTGGTAAAGGATGTGCATAATAAGGCTATCCTCAGTCCCTGGCATCATTAAATGTTTGGGATGTATGACATATCAGGGCATTGAAACTCTGGTGGCACTTTCATTTCACTAGACCTAGTAATTGGCATTACTTTTCCTTCTAAACCACAAGGAAAATATTTGCTAGGTGCCTGAATCATGTTTACATGACCATGGGGATGCTATGAGGGCCAGAACTTTAAGAACAGCCATTTTTTTCTAGCATCACTGTAACTTTGAACTCTTGGTAAACCGTGAAGCTGAGAACTAACTTTATGGGAAAAAACAAGCCACAAATAATTAAATGATAGGAAAGGGAAGTTTTTTAAAAAAAATAAGCATAGGGAAAGTCATGAATTTATATTATGCTGCAGACATTAAGCCTTCCTTCTTAGGGAACTCAGGGAAACTGCAACATAAGAAGATAATGTTCATTGAAAAAATGTAGTTTTCAGAATTCTTCTGAGAAAATTGGAAAACTGGTTTAAAATCAGTGTCAATGCTATATTGTAGAAAGGCCTCTGCATATATATATTTGTTTTCTTAAGTTTTTGCGGGTATTTATATGTATGGTATTCAGCTTTGTTAGGGTTTTTCCCATGTCATTATAATTGTGTTTTTAAAGTTGTAGCGATGTTTCAGCAGAATCTCATTTGCCATCATCAGGTTTGTGTATTGGGTTCATCTGTGTGTCAAGGTTAGGGTTGGCCCCATGGAAAAGAATACCTAAACAATTTCCTAACACACCTAAACAGCACACACCCCAAAATCAAATTCACCATGGAAATGGAAACAAACAAACAACTACCATTCCTAGATGTACTAATCTACAAAAAAACAGATGCCACACTAGGACACACCATATACCAGAAGAAAACACACCAACTGCTACCTCAATGCCCAATCCCACCACCACCCAGCACAGATAAACTCCATAGCCAAAACACTAATTGCCAGAACCAAACACCTGGCAGACAAGACACACATAAAGACTGAACTATGCACCCTGACCAAAGTACTGACAGCCAACAGTGTCCACAAAAGCAAAATCACAGGCCTGATCCACAAAAACACACTGAGACATAATAGAGACCTAGAAGATGAACAGACCTATGGAACAACTGTCCTGCCCTACATAAGAGGTACAACAGACAAAATCAGTAAGATACTACACAGGCATCACATCAAGACTGCCTTCAAAACAGATAGAAAAATAGCAGCCATCCTAAGAAACCCCAAAGATAAAATTGACCTGGAAAACCAAGGCATATATGAAGTCCCCTGCGCATCATGCCCTGCCACATACATTGGACAGACCAATAGAAGAATAAGTAATGAACACAAAAATGCAGTAAAAAAGCTGGAACACACTTCCTCACTAGTCCAACACATGAAAGCCACAGGTCATAGCATCGACTTCAATAGCACCAAAACCTTAGCCACTATAGAAAACCCCAGCTACAGAATTATCAGAGAAGCCATAGAGATTGAAAAATGACCTGAAAGCATGAATAGAAGAGATGACTCCATCAGACTGTCGATTATCTGGAAGCCTGCACTCACAAATAAAAAAAATCTCCACACCACAAACCAAACAAACACCTGGGCACAAACAAACCCCACTGATACCTCCAGCCCAAACACAACCCAGCCAGCCACCCAGATGAAACCTAGCTTCCTAATAAATGATAGCCGGCCATTCACCTGAAGCCAAGCTGTGCTAAAAGCCCCCAATACACAAAACACAATGTTGCCAGCTAATCAACACAAAAAACTGCTACAGACAGAAGATATTAGAAACACCAATCAAGCAGAACACAGCAAACTCCAAGACCAATAAACACAGACCAAGATTTCCAACCAATCAGGATGAAGAAAAAACCATTCTAACAAAGCACGAGGCAGCACCACATTTAAAACAGAAATGGCTGGAAAGCCTGACACACAGACAAACCCAATACACAAGCCTGATGATGGCAGATGAGATTCCGCTGAAACATCGCTATAACTTTAAAAGCACAACTATAATGACGTGGGAAAATACCCAAACAAATATATATATATTTATTTCATTTATTTTCTTTCTCATATATCATGAGAAGATTAAACCTCCCCCTTGCATATTATCACAACTGAACTTTCTGATTTTTTAATAGTTTGCTTCCTTTATCGCTACCAAAATGTTTCAAAATGTCACATTATGCGACTGTAAACAATTCTGCACCTTTTAATTGTTGTTTTGAAAAGGGGCACACAAAGGTTAATAGACAAGTCTTTTATGAAAATTTCATTAAAGGGCTTCTAGAAAAAAGAGGCAATTAATTATTCCAAAATCACTGAAAGAGAAGTAAATTTATATATTTTAAGTAGCAAGAGATGGACAAGTGAATCCCAGTAAAAGCTACCAGAGATAGTAATACAAAATAAGCCTCTGTGTTTGTGGTATTAATTGAGAAGATATAGTATAACATGAGGTTCAGAAGAGTTTCTTAATTGATTCAGTATCTGCTGTTAAAACTAAAGCTAACAAAGCATTTGTAAGCTAGTCAAAATTGCTGATTAATTATGCATTCAATTACATATCAAACATATACCCCATGCTCTTCATTATAAATCTTTCATGAACTTCACCTTTTATGTAAGATTTGGATGAGAAAAGTATTTATTGAAAGTTAAGTATTTAATAGTTACATTTTAAAAGGTCTGTGAACTTTCTTAAAGCTGCTTTAGAACTTACTTTTTAAAGCTATTTTTATATTTCAGAAGAATTTTATGAGCCAACTCCATTTTTATTTCTCCCTTTCTAATAGAGCTTTGTTTTATTTTCTTTCCTTTTTTGAATTGTGTTTTATGTTGCAATTAAATGTAGAAAGCTGGACAAATTTGTAACTTCTAGTAATGTTTCAAAAGGCAACAAATTATTACCTTTGCTGTTTACAAAAAGATTGAACAAATAGAAATATTGATTTTTTTTACTCAGGTTATCAAATTCTACTCAAATGATGTCTTCTCTGAAACAGAGCATAGTGAAGCAAATAAGAGTTTGTGTATTTGAGCTAAAGGTGTATCATGGGGAAATTTAAGGCAGAAGGGATGCCTCTCCATTTCAAATAATGGCTCTTCATGTTCACACCTTTTTTTTAAGCTTTGGCAAACAGACAATACTTTCAATCTTTATGTAAGACATGGGAAGGAAGAACTCACCCATAATTGCTCGTACTCCTACATTATTGATGGTATCAAAATGTCTGAGACATAAAGGAGAACCAGGCTAGACTCACTAACTATACTGTTCCTGCCAGAAATCATTTACAAGTGTAATTAATGGTGTTTGGGCTGTATCCAAGCTAAAACATTGGGATCCAAATTATCTGCTGAGTTCTCTGAGGCTGTTGTGTGACTACCTTCCTCAACAATGTTTCCAAAAAGGGAAAGTTGAAGACAGGATGAAAATTGTCTGGTGGGTTCTAATTATGACTTCTTAAAAGTGGGTGGACCATCACATTAAGCCCCAATGAGACCAGGCCATCACTCAGATATGGATTTTCCAGTACCAGAACCCAGTAGCAGATCGAATATACTGGTGCCTAGGGAAGTCTTAATCTCAGCAAGATAGAATCTGAGCATCTATAAACCATCTGACTTGGAGTGATAACCATCTTTGGTTTGGGACACAGCTGATTTGGATTGATCATGATGATGTTGTTATCCATTCAGTCAGGTCTGACTCTTGGTGATTCTATGGGCCAGGTGGCTCACATCTTTTGATCTTGCACTATTTCTTTGAGTTTTTCTATGCTTTGGCTTGTGTCAGCTTTGATGGTGCGTCCACCATATTTTTCGGTGGCCTAGTCCCCCTTTGATTCATAGCAGTAGTTTATTGAGGCCAGTTCCATCTTATGAACCAGTTGCGAACCCTTCCTGAATGAGGGACTTTATTCACTTTTTGAAGGAATTATCACAAAGAGCTCTACAAGGGGCTGTTTTTGAATTCATAGTTTCAACTGATCTAGAATACAGAGGCTTAAGTAGATTTAAGCATCTTCTGCTCAAGAGTGCTAGGTTTACCAGTTGACTTCTGGATGCACTTCAAATGCTGACTTTCATCTTAAAGCCTTTTATGGCTCAGATCCTGGACAAGTTAAAGCTAATTTCTCACTAATATCTAAATGTCCAATATGATCTGCAGGGCAAGCTCACTCTTGATTCCTTCTCTCAAAGACTGTCATCTGCAGAGACCTTTCATCCCACCATCACCCCGTCATTCACCCCGTCATTGTCCCTGAAAATAGGAATGGTCTTTTCCCTCCTGGTTTTATATCAGCTCCATCCAACCAGTAGGTGTTAAGAAGAAGATAATGATTGCTCTCTTTCATGAGGAATCATCTTTAATTTTTTTTTGGTCAATTAAAAAACTCTGTTTTTTTTCCTATTGATTTTTCCATTATTCAATCCACTATTGCTTAATTGTTTTCAGTTTGGATTCATAAAGATGGGAAATTTTATGCACGCAGTGGGTTTTATACCTTCAATAATAAGATAACAAATAGATTTTTGATATGTCACTTTTTTCAGCATTTGAGGTAGTTCTTTTTTTGTCAAATAAGATGATTTCTTTAGTAATATGGTCAAAGTTTGTTTTATAATATAATTTTCAGTCTTTTTCTCTGCCTGATTTATTTCTTAATTTGCAGGTTATATCTACCTTTAATTCAATTATATACTTTTGTACATTTTGCTATTTATTTATGTAATAAAATTAAAAAATTCTACTTTCCTACTAATTTATCCCTCCTCCCTAAAAGTTACAGATACTTTTAAAATCAGATTGTGAAGTAATGTTTTTTTTAATCTTATTCTATCTCCTGCACCAATTTCTATTAAAAATACAAATATATTACATTTATCTTTTTCTGGAGAAGGAAACAAAATATGCAGCCATTTAGGATTTTTCGAATCTAGACAAATGGTTTAACCCTTCCCTGAACCAGGGTTTCAATGAGAACAATAGTATCTCAAGATGGACTATGTAATTTACAGAGCTGAGGATACAGCTCTTGAAGAGGAACAAGGTCAGCAGGTTTTTTGTTAGAACACAAAAAAGCTTCAGGAAAAAGATGAATCAAATTTGATTTATTTTTATTTTTTCCTGATTTTCTGTGAGAGAATAAATTTTGATTATAGAAAAAAAGCATGTATTTTTTCCAGATTATGTTAAGACAATCCATCAACATAGAACAGCATTAATTACAGCACATTTCTACATCTTATTGGTATCCAATTATTTATGTTCTAAACTCTGGCCAAAGTCTAGAGATCCTTCACAATTCAGCAGATGTTGTTACCCCTTAAATTCCTACTGAAATTCAGTGTACTAAAATATTTATTCTTTCTTTTTTTCTTTCTTTCTTTCTCTCTCTTTCTTTTTGTGCCTACTATTACCAACTTCAGGCATCAGCTGCTGAACTTCTAATTAGGCTTTCAGCTACCAATTAAGAATTCATTTATTCTACATAGTTGACCTTGGTTAATGGGAAAACATGATAAAAGGAAGTTTCTTTTACAACTGTGATTAGCCTATTTTTCTCTTATTGCCACCCACAATATTCACCTTGGGTTTTTTTCCTTCTATTTGGATTTGTTGAAGGCATACATTATATTTAGGAGCAAGATGCATTCTCTTTCTGTCTTTTATTTCTTCCTGTCCATCCCTGAAGCATTAATGCCATTTCTAATTAGGGCTTTGTGAAACTTCAGAAATATGGCATGTTTCCACCAAGTTTTGCATAATGCACTCCCTCAAAGCTGCTTGAGGAAACAATATGGTTAGGTCATTTCTGTCTGCAGAATATTCATCATGGACAAGATGGAGAGAAAGCTTCACCTGAAATGCTGGCTGAAAGCCTTTCAAACTTATGACCCTGGCATGGTCTGTAGACCACGAGGATAATCAACTATAAAAATCTATGTTGTGCCTGGCACTTTTAGAATGTTTAATGGATGTTGGATATAATCATATCACTGCTGGAAATGCAAAATTGAAATTGGAACATGAGCTTAAAGAGTTTGGACCCAAGTTTCAGCTCAGATATGAATATTAAAAAGTGCAGCTCCTTCAGTACACCACTATGGATGCAATGTAGATCCGTGCTTCTTCTAAGGAGACAACAACTCCTTAGAACAATTTTGACAGATAGCTCAATTGATTATCAGTTGAAAAGTGTTCAAGAGAGTAGTTATGACTTTAGAACTACCATCAATAATTGAGCCAAGACCTGCTTATTATGCTCTAGATAGCCAAAAGGTTTTTAAACTATGTATTCAACATTGAACTGTGTGAAAGAACATATGAGGAAATACAGAAATATCCAAAAGAGCTGAACTGTCATGAAAACAGAATGAAAGTGTTGGAGGAGACAGATATACCACTAAAAATAAATAGTGGGCAGCCTGTCATAACAAGCTGGCTCAAGTCTAAGATCAGATCTAAAAATGTCTTTGTATTTTATGCTTTCTGAATAAAAAAGATGAATAACCATTAGTGACCTTCATGGACAAACATCTATGGTAGCAAGAGGTTTTAATCAGGATGATAGAAAATATCTGCATACCAGAAAGCTACATATCGAAGAAAATTCAGATTTAAATCATATTGTACTCTCAATGCTGTTGCAATGTCTTCAGAGGTCTTACAACAACAATCTTCTGCAGCAATCCTCTCAAGCAACTGCCTTTGAATGTGCTAAAACAAATACCATTTTTTCCAGCTCTAAAAAGGAATAATGTATTGAGTCAAGCCCTTAGTACTGCAAAACAATATGGATAAAGTCTCTTTTAAAAAAAATAGTATTCTTCTATTTTTTTGCCCTCCATTGTATTGGAGAGAGAGATCTAGAACAACTGCCAGACATTTAAAAATAAGGTCTGAAAATGCAATTGTTTTGCTTGGTACAACAGAGAGCCCACCCACTCACACACAGAGACAGTGTTCTGGAGAGGATTATTTTTGTTCTTCCTTTATATTCAACTATGAATTAGAAGATGTATTTGATGGGACGATTTCAACTGAGAAGTAGGTTAGACTCTTAGTGTGAGAGAAGAAAGGCAATGTTGAGTCTGCAATCTAAACATGTCTCCACTGAAAACCCTTCGGGAAATATTGTGTTGTTCCTGTTGTTAATATCAACAGTCATATCTTTTCTTTTTTTTATCTTTTATTTACTCTCACATTTTTTTCTACTATCATCAATGTCATTATTGTTACTGTGAATTTCAATGCACTCACATATTATGCCTTCATTCTTCTTTAAACTGGTTATTTTGATAAATAAGAACAAATATTCATTTTTCTGAATCTCACATTGTCTTTCTTTGGTTTGGAATCATATTGAGACTTTCCAATATAAAATTACATGTCTGTAACTTCCTCCCTCAATAATAAGATTATTGTTGGTATTGTAGAAAGCTGCAGGGCCTGAGAAGTATCTTTATTTCTTGAAGACATGTAAGATAGGGTAAATCCTAAGTTGCATTAACAGAAGGATACAATCAAGATCAAGTGAGGTACTAATACCACTCTATAAAGCCTTAGTAAGACCACACCTAGAGTACTGCATCCATTTTAGTTCACCACATTATAAAAAAGATGTTGAGACTCTAGAAAAAGTACAGAGAAGAGCAACCAGGATGATTAGGGGACTGGAGACTAAAACATATGAAGAGTGGTTACAGGAACTGGGCTTGGCTAATCTAGTGAAGAGAAGGACCAGGGGAGACATGTTAGCAGTCTTCCAATATTTGAGGGGCTGCTACAGAGAGGAAGGGGTCAAGCTATTTTCTAAGACGCCTGTAGGCCAGACAAGGAATAATGGATGGAAACTGAACAAGGAGAGATTTAACCTGGAAATAAGGAGAAACTTTCTGACAGTGAGAACAATCAACCAGTGGAACAGCTTGCCCTCGGAAGTTGTGGGAGCATCATCACTTGAGACTTTCAAGAAGGGATTGGACTGCCATTTGTCAGAAATGGTGTAGGGTCCCCCGCTTGGATGGGAGGTTGGACTAGATGACCTACAAGGTCCTGTCCAACTCTGATTATTTGTCTGTTAAATTTGTATTGCAGGAAATTCACATTCTCCCTGATAAGAAAAAAAAAACCATTTACCTATAAGGAATTAGATTGATAAGAGTTGGATTAGTGGAAATTCAAAAATGGCCAGAAGAGTGGCGATATTAATTTATGAAAGGTTTTATGAAATGGCATCAGCTTCTGACAATATCAGACTATTGGTAAATATTTAGCAACATAATTTGATACTGCATAATGAATTGGTTGGTTGTGGTACAAGCCTTCCATATGATACAAGTTATTTTTTTGGATCAAGTTAAAGGGATTACCATTTAATTTTATTTTTCAGGTGAAAAGTGATGATTGTAGTCATTCTGCTTAAGGACCGATGATAAGAAATGAACACCTCTTGCTATTATATGCATACTGAGCTTTTAACAAGTATTAACATGTTCTACATAGCTTTATGGAACCTGTATATATATAAAGAACTGATAATAATTTTTGGATTTTACCATTAAGAAATACTTGAGAATAATTGTTGCAAGAAAAGTATATTTATTTATAGACCAGAGTAGATCATATATTACAGTGCAGGTTAGTGGTGATATTAATAGATAGTTCAAAATTCCCAAAAGTCAGTGGACAAGAAGAAATGTAGTAAAAAAATGTTTGAAGACTGGTATATGTTTGTTTGTGTATTCAAGAAGTATGTTTGTGTGTTAAAGTATCTAATAGGAATTTCAATTAAATATTTAAATATATCAATATTATAATTGTTTCTTGTGGAATGGTAAAAGTGCAAGTATATTCCTTTCAAAATTACCACTTTCAAATAATAATGGGAAGGGGGAGAGGAAAAGGGTTAAACACCTTGATTTTCAGCTATATCATTAAATTGGTATTGGATTGGAATGAAAACAAGACTATGGGGCATTACACACCCAACTGGAGCGCTGTTATTTGATACACTTGAAGTCTTGGCAAGGTAGTATTATACTTAGTAATACCTCAAGTATAATGTTGGAATTATACTTAAAGCTTAAGTGGGATTTCCATTTCTAAAGACTGAGATAAATTGGATAATATGGTAAGAAATTAAGAGAATGCAAAGGTAGATGTGTGTGTGTGTGTGTGTGTGTGAGAGAGAGAGAGAGAGAGAGAGAGAGAGAGAGAGAGAGAGAGAGAGAGAGAGTTCTTGCAAAATATGGGCTGCAAATGTGATAGCTACTTTAACTAGCAAATTATCATGACACTTTAGAAACTTTTGAAATTTTATAAAAAGACTATAATTTGCCCCAGACTACTGAATGGCAATATATTCAATACAATTGTTTGTTGTCTTGTTTAGCTCAGAGGCATTGGTTTCTGTGGAAACTCATAAAGCTTTGAATATATTACAGGCTACAGGTTGAAATGCTAATTCAGTTTTAACAACAAGTTTGAAAAGTACTGAAATAAATGTGGCTGATAAACAAGAAATTGGGAAATACAACTGGGATAACTTAACTAAATGTGCAACTAAATATTTTCAGAGTTTGAGATAGGTAAACTCTGTTTGCTATGGTCTTAAGACAAGATTATTTCAATAAAAATATAGGTATTTACTGTCCTCTTCAAATAATGTTTTTCAAAGCTTGGTTGATAATATGGTGGAAATGGAACAAACTTGAAGGTATGCTAATACATATGGTTTGGTATGTCCTTTAGCATTTTCCTCATTGGTGAGATATTTATAGTATAGTAAATCTAGGTTCTTGGACACCTCTTGGACACCTTCTTGGAAACCTAGAAGTATAATGATAAATTATATGCATAAAAACAGAAAAGGAATGCATTTGTTTATGGAGAACTTTGGAATTACTAGACCTGATTACTAGACCTTATTACTAGACCTGATCAATTGCAAAATAGATCATAATGTATTCTGCAAATATGCATGTCTAGCTGATATCTAAGGTTAGTTTGATAATATGTGTCAACTCTTATTGGCTGATTAGCCTTCTGTAAACAAGAAATTTGAACAATTCAATTCTATATTGTCAAGGTTAAATCCATTGTTTAAAAATGTAACTTAAAGCAAATATTAGGCAATTAATTTTAATTCTATCTATCCACACAGTTTTGCATTAATTGTATTCACATGCTTTGTTTTCTTTTTGTAGTTATATATTAAAATAAATAAAAATTATTTAGATTTACCCTATTAATGTCACAGTTTGAGCAGAGAATATTGTTAACATGTCAATTAATCACTGCTAGTAATTCCTTGCATGTGGAATCTATGAAGACATCTATTACTTTTTTTGTGCATGAAAAAGAATTATCCAACCTTGACAGGTGAAATACACCTGGATTGTAGAATGCAGTGATCTGTTAACATTTGAATTTGTTAGTTTTCAAAAATAGAGAAAGGAAGAAATTTTGGCAGACAATGTTGTGTAATAATTTTAATTTCCAGGTCATCTGTTATTTTTGGATATGGTGGTATAAATTTTGGCAACATATAAATTATAATTATACCAATTTTTCTAAATTATTTTTTAGAATTAATATTTTAATTATTCACATATCAGTGGGACTTGGAAGAGTTAAAAACAGAAGCAAGCCAAATATAAACAAAGTTAAGGTAAACAGATTTCTTACTGATTTATTATATGCAGTATTTTGAAATTTATTCCATAGTATTCAAGATAGAGAACAAAAAGCAAATATACTTTTATCTCATGTTGGAAATATCTTGTGCTTTTTTATTGCACAAACCAAATGAGAGTTGCATAGCCTCAAAAATACTGAGTTAATTTCACGAAGATGAGCACATGTTTTTATCAGAAGATTATTTTTGGAACTTCTCCAATTATATTAAAATAACTGGATTTTATTGCTCTAAGAGTCTTTCAGATTTAAGAATTTTATTGAATATCAGATGAACTTTAAAATATTAGCTAAATGGCCATAAATCTGCATTGAGATTAGTATCTGCCTAATTAGACTACAATATTTTAAATTAGCAATATTCATTTCAAAGAAAAATCTAGTTAAAAACTTCTTAAATCTTCTTAACCAGATGTTTCTGATATCTGAAATAAGCAGTTAAAAAGTTTAATATTAAAGAAAGGAAGAAGAGAAGAAGGGAAGGAAGATTTAGTTTAGATTCATTTAGGGTGTATACATAGGGGAAAATATATATTATTATAAAAGAAAGACAAAGCTGCTTAAGCTAACTTAATTAGATATTTAAAATGTTGCCATTTCAAAGATTCCACTACAGGAAAAGATAAGAAATGTTAGCAGGCTTTATTAGCAGATACTACTAAAATTTGGGCCTCTGATACTCTTGATATATAACTAGATGCAAAGCAATCATAGCTCAAATGGTTTCTCAGCTATAAAGGGACAATTTTCATAATGAGCCAAGGAAAAGAAAGTATTAAAGTTCAAACAGCTACCTCTGGAACCACAGTAAAATAACACACACTCATTCACTCACTCTCACATACACTATTTGAACTACTACTTTACCTCAGCACTCTTTTCATCATCTGATACTACCAGGCACAGAAGAGCATTCATATCTGTTTTTCCCAATCACTTTATACCTCATTCTACCTGCTTAATATAGGTGATCCCCACATAACAACCATTAATTCAGTGACATTTGAATTAATTAAAACACTAAATGAGTGGTACTTACAATTAGTCTATGAAGTTCTTTCCATCACATGCTCATCATCACATCCTCACCATTTGCAATGTTCACTGTCAATTTCTGACAATTTGTGGGGAAGCTGATAGGAAGTTGAAAATGGCAACCACATGTTGTATTTAATAATGGTGTGGGATTCACTTAAACAGACACATCTCTTAGCGATGGAAATTCCAGTTCTAATTACTGTTGTTAACTGATGACTACTTATATGTGATTACTAAATATCTAAATACTAAATATGTGATTACTAAATACTAAATACTAACCAGACACCATAGACTAAATCACTTTTGGAATCATCCATCAGTAATGTCCTTTATGTACTATATTTCTCATCACAGGCAGTCCTAGAAAAACCCTTGGCATCAAACTGTAAACCAGCATTTTGAATTGTATACAGAAGCCAATTGCTGTCATGTGCAAAAGATCAGGTCTATACATGAAGATCCAATTAAATGTATTATGCCTATGCACATACTCAACTAATGGTTAATACATGCCTGTATTTAAATAAGGATCCACAAATTCAAGAAAGGTCAGACTTATTTTATTTGTTCCTATGTAGAGATTCTAGGCTGATCCCCTTTAACTCCACCCCCAGGTTCTGCCATTCTTTCTTCAACAATATTGGCAATCTAAGAAAGCACCCACACTCAGTGTTCCTAAGCCTACCTACTAGTACCACAGTACACCCTTGTAAAATTGTAGTTTTAGGGTGGTTTTTAAAGATACCCAAGGCACATCACATTGCAATCTAAATGTATGGTGATGTGGGCATTGTTATGTATGCAGGTTTAAAGTCATTGGTTTAGTTTGAATTGTTCTTGTAAAATGTAAGAAATGATTGGTTTAAAAAGTGCGGGAAAACCCTGCACTCTGATTGGCTGGCAACTGCGGCTGCTGGCTATAAGTAGCAGCCGCAGCCCAGCCAAAGTGGGTTCGTTCTGAGCTGTAGTCACTAATAAACAAAGAGCTTGAAGCACTCCACGCCTGTCTCTTCATGCAAACTTAACAGGCATGATTTAATATTGTAACTCATCCCATTTGGGATTGGACAGTCTTGGTCTCTGTGCTTTTAAGAAATTTCTTCAAAGCTTCCTTTTTTAGCAGGATTTAACAATGATTTAGTGATGATTTTAATGCCTTTTCAAGATGAAAAATAATCCCGGGATTTTATTTTTCACTATGTTCTTATTTACTTTTGTGGATTTTTGTATGGGGACTTGCAGTTTCTAATTTTGCTGTTCACCTCAGAGTCATGTGATTGGGGCAATTAATAAATATTGTTAATTAATAAATATAATCCTTAAAACAGTAAGAGTGATCTATTCTTTTAACAAGCATTTTGCTAGAGGTAGGAAGACAGAACAGAAAACATTGACTCGGCCTTCCATCTTTCCAAGCTGGGTAAAATGAGGACCCAGATTGTTGGGGGCAATATGCTAACTCTGTAAACTGCTTAGAGAGGGCTGTGAAGCACTGTGAAGCAGTATATAAGTCTGTTGCTATTTTAGAAAGACAGGGGGTAGGAATGGAAAACATAAAAAGAAAATGGATGGTTCAATCCATGGCTTCGGGGTGCCATTAACCTTGCTACCACTTACTGCTTAGACCCCCAACATATTATTCTATAGTGCAGAATAATTATTACCTTTATTGTCAGAGTACAACATGTGTACAATGAGATTGGCTGAGCCTCCCTTCGTGTACCACTCCCACAACACAACTCACAATGAGGACATAAGTCCCTAATCCAGTCCCTATCAATTATGACCTTCCAAGTATCCCTTTACTGAGCCCCCAATTGCAGCAGCAGCCACAGTTAGGAGTGTATATTTGAAAAGGTCAAATGAAATGTTGTATACACAACAACCAATAAAAAAAGAGGCAGGTATGTATCATTGCCAACTTCTTGAATTTTTTTTTTACCCTTCCTGCAGAAGCCCAGTTCTTACATTAAATTACAGAACTGTACTTCGTCTTTCCATTTATTGCTTCCCAATGCATCAGTAAAATCAGTTAATAAATCTATGATTATGCTATGAATCACAGGTTAATTGTCTTTAACCCATTTTATTTTTCTCCTCCTTAGGTTTGATCACCAGTGATTATTCCAACCAGTCAGAGTTTCTGTTTCCAACCAGTGCTCAGATGTAACTGCCATTAATGATTATTTAAAAAAATCAGCATATCTTAAATGGTCAGGTATAATTTTCCAAAAATGCTTTTCTGAGCACTTTTGGGTGCATATTCACATATCATCCCTGACAGCAATAAAAATGATATAAGGTAGAATAGAAAGAAAAATATTGGAACATTAGAAAGGAATTAATTGCTATGATGAAACCCAGCATTTAAAATAGAAACCTGACTGATTTTACAGGGCTCAGATACAGGCTGATTCTCAGAGCACTGATAACTTGTTTTCCATAACTCATAATTCAAATGGCCTAGAGGCCATTTACATAATTAGCCTTGGTGGGATTAGCTGAATTCATCTTCATCTGAAAACATCTCAGATGAATTTTCCTGCTGAATCTCGCTCATGGGTGTTTTGTTATTACAACAGAAACTTTAGTTCAAGGTGTCCAACCTTGGCAACCTTAAGACTTGTAGATTTTACATTCAAATGTGCCTGACAGTTGAAGTCCACAAATATTAGGTTGCAAAGGTTGGACACCCCTGATTTAGCTTTTTGGGGGTGGGGGTGGGGGGTGGGGGGTAGGGATGGAATTGCCGTCAGTTTAATTTAAAAAGTCATCCCTGTTACACAGTGACCATCCAACAAGAACCAGTATGCAAACAAGATTTGGTAACCAGAAGGAATTTAGAAACTAAGAATAGATATGAATCTAAAAATGGCAACACACACACCCTCAGGAAAAGAAGTTACACACACACACATGGCACAGCAAGATAACAAAGATAAAGAGAACAGTAATTAAAGAAATAGCATGACCGAAGAAAATCCATGGCTTCCTGAAACTATAGTTTTCCCAGGGCAGGGAACTTAGATGAGTTTAAACAATGGACACATACATACATTTAACACTCAGAAGGTAGACACAGGTATATTTTGATCTGGACCAGTTTGATACAGCAAAGATAACAGACTCTTTCAGCTTATGACTCCCAATTCCTAAGAAGCTTTCCTAGAATTTGGGAAATCTTTGCTTCTTAGATTAAAGTAAGCAATTAACTGGAAGGATTTAATTCAGTGAATGGAAGGTCCAGCAACCTTCTTGATGCTGCAGTTTTAATTTCATCAAATGGAGAGGACCTTAAATAGGCTGCTATCTGCTTCATGATCACATTGACAATGTGACCATTGGCTTAGGTCAAATCCATTTAAAAAGCTGTCTTCCGACATTAGATGATGCCTGGAACAAGTGAAGACTTGCAAGGAGTAGGGAAACTCAAAGCTGGCTCATCATTAGCTACAGAAAAATGAGATGTGAAGCCAAGAGTATGGGAGGAGAAAGAGTTGTTTTGACTTCCATCTCTTATCCTGAGATTGGTTCACTGGCAAATGAAATGGGAGAGCTTAAATTGTTATCATTGTGGTGACACCAGGCTACCTAGAGTTTTTGGATGTACTACATCCATTCAATACTGCAAGCTTATTCAAAAATTTTACCCATGTCCTATTTTCAATATGGCTCAATATTATTTTTTTCTACTCATAATGATTGAAACCACGATTTGCTGCAGTACCATAATAAAATTTAGCAATAAATTACAAAAGAGAGAGAGAGGGAAAGCTGAACATGAAAATAAAGGAAAACTGGCAAAAAGATGTAGAAATAATTGTCTAATTAACTGCTAAAAAAATCAACATGCTGCCTTTTCATTCACTGAGAATATATTTCATTTGGCAAATATGTTTTCAAATAGTATGGTGACATGGCCATTAAGGAACTGGACTAGATAGTTCATAGAATGACTAAATAATTTTTCTTTCATAACCCAATCTACATAACATGGCTATTGTTGTACAGAAAATTGGGAGGATGGACTTCTATATACAGTATACTGCTTTAAGCTCCTGAACAAAGGGTGGGATAAAATTAATAAACACATTTCTTGCAGTGTCCTTCAATCTTAAATCTTCCAGATAGGAAAAACTACAATATTTATAGCTAGCTAGCATGAAATGTGTCATTATGTTCTATTGCATGTGTTTGAGTTGAATTGTAGTATGACATGGTCACTCTCACCCAAGGTTCCTGCAGTTGCAACTCCCTCTATCACTTCTTCTCTGTTTAAGTCCAATATGGCTGTCCCTCTAGTTCCATCCTCTCTACCTTTTGGACAACAGTCAGCTAGGTTGGTTAGGAACTTATTTGATTTATCACCTGGTGCAGAATTAGTTTTCCAATTGATATCAGGATAATTGAAGTCCTGATGACACAAACATGACCAAATGTACATTGTGATGTCATAATGCAATTTTTTTTACTTTCATCTTCTCATCAACTGCTAGTATATAAGTCATGTGGTCTGCATTGCACAATACACTTTCATCATTTATCTTCTCCTTCCTCCCATTTTCCTTCCTATGGGCTTCTATGTCCTTATTTGTTACGTTTTTATCCAGGAATATACCTAAGAGGAAACCACAGAACTCTTTACCATTCCTAAGTGCAACCCAATTCTTTTCAACTTACTTCTTTGCAAACTTGAAAAAGAGATGTTACTATTCTAAAGAGTCCACTCATTACAGTTCATGCATTTCTTAAATCAGCTGAAAGTTTTTCTCAGGCTGGAGGAAAAGCTGAAAAAAATCAAAATACTTTAATGACTAGTAGGGAAGTATTGTGCTTCAGCTCACATTACATCCAAAGCACTGTTTTCCAAATCATTTCTGAAGCATGTATAGTTGAATATCTAGGTAAAAATCTTAATTGGATTTGGAAAGTTTTAAATAACTTTCTTTTTCAAAAAGAAAAAATGATGAGCTTTCTAGTCTTTAATGTTTAATAATTCAGGTGATTTGAAAATGTTCCACACGTATGAACAATACGTGTTGCATGCTGGTTTGAGAAATGCAGTTTAAGTTGCACTAACATGTATACTAATACAATATTATGTTAAAAGAACAAACTTAAAACTGCAGTACCCATCCATGTTCCTGTAAAGTCATCCTATTAAATTCATTGGCAGAAACTTGGAGATTTTCGCTATATCTTCTGCTATTAATTTCTTACCTCTCTGTTTGAACTTCTCAGAAATGCAATTGAAAGAAATAATCTGGAGTTAAAGTGTTGACATAATACTTCTAATCATGCTGTGTTCATCAGGAATATATAACCAGCACTATGATTTGAAGATGATAAATCCTAACTTTATGCTTTTGAATCCTCACCCAAGAAATACTTCAAAGCATTGCTATTTTTGAGGAGAAAATAGAAAATAAAGAAAATAAAAGGAATCCTTTTGTTGTCTGAACTAAGTAGCTATTATAGATGCTCTCTAATCATGCTGGAATTGATAAATTTCCAAAAGAACTTATGGTTAGTACAATTGTGTTAAAATATAAGAGGTGGATGAAAAGTTATGTGTAAATGTCGGCTTCTGTAGGGTACTGGATACTTTCCAAAAAAAAAAGTTACTCACAAATAAAGATGAGTGATGTTAGAGTTTATTGCAGTTCTTCCAATCACGATCAGCAACAACAATGGCACTCTGTGCAAAGTTGCATTGGGGAGGATTGCTGAATCTCTAGCATGTTTATCGGGCTTTGGAAACTAGCCAGACTGCCGAGCCCAACAGTAAATTTAATATGTAATCAATATTTTAAAAGATAGAATCACCCATATTTCAATTTTATATCACAGAAAAGGCTGACGTGATACCATCAAACATGTTTGTACTGTACAAAATCACATTGAGTCACAAAAGAATTATATGATTACAAAATAGTAAAACAAATTATCATAGCAGGTTATATACACCAATTTCCATATATCAGACAAAACAATTTGATTATCTGAAAGCTAATTAGACATTACTGCTTTACTTAACAATATGTCCTAAGACGTGTTCAAGATAGCAAAAATAGTTAACCTAAATATTGAATCTCAGACTGAGAAGAACCCTAACTTTCTCAAAGTTTAATGCCTATACAACAACTGCCCTGGGAAGAAATTTTATGGATATTTGATCAGAACAAAGATTTTGTCTCTGGAGTGAAGAAATTATTGAAGTATTATGTTTTGTTTTATTGCTCTTATTATGAAGATGTCTGTAACAGCTAATAACTTTCTATCCATTAACATTTCAAGCACAAGTGAATTCATTGTATCCAATAACTATTATCAAATCAACATTTTTTAAAAAAATCTATGAATGTGGCAGAAAGATGCATAAACTCAGCTACAGTACGGATTAAATGCACCATTGGAATTGTTAAAGGAGCAACTTAGGGAAAAATTGGGTCATAGAGAAAAAAGTATCTATGTGGTTGGTAAGATTGGGCAACAACATGATGGCACACAATCAATCATTTGTAAAATATATAGAAAATCAATATTATGTTCTTTTATTATTCATATTTTCTGTTTCTGAATTTGTCTTATTTCTTTTTTTCTGAATTAGTCAATGGTGAATTAAACTTGATTTAATTTAATTTAATTTAATTTAATAATTGGACTTGTATGCTGCCCCCTCTCCAAAAGGACTCGAGGCGGCTCACAGCTAAAAATAACAACAATAAATACATTAAAAATGAATTAAACACCACAAGACCACATAAAATCAATTTAAAACCCCCTCCCTGAGAGGTCAGTCCAGCCCGGCCTGTTCAAACAGCCAAGTTTTCAGATCATGGCGGAAAGAGGGGAGATCCGGAGCCAAACAGAGCCCCACGGGCAGTTGGTTCCACAAGGCGGGAGCTGCTACAGAGCAGGCCCTTTCCCGGGGCACTGCCAGCCGACACTGTCTTGTGGATGGCACCCCGAGGAGTCCCAGTCTGTGTGCTTGCACAGGACGGTCGACATTCGATGTTGGCAGGAGACGCTCCCGCAAATACCCCGGACCCAAGCCATGAAGGACTGGGTTGACTGAAGGATTGATTGATATTACATAGCATTGTGTTCAAAACACTGCTACATTTTCTGAAGTGTTCTCATTGATTTTGTTTTTCCTTAAAGGAAATCAGTGAGAAAAAGAAGAATATTTATTTATTTATTTTTATTCTGTTATTATTATTATTTTATTTTATCATTATTACTATTATTAGTATCATCATCAACATCTCAAGGTAGAAAACACAGCCAGTACTCCTACCCTCCTATTTTCCTCACAGCAAACAACCCTGTGAGGTTTTGTTGGGCTGGAATGGAATGACTGGCACAAAATCATCCAGTTTGCTTTCATGGCTAAGGTGGAACCAGAACTCATGGCCTATTGTTTTCTAACATGGCGCCTTAAACCACTAGACAAAACTGACTGCCCCACTAACACCCCCCCCCATTTTTTCAAGGAGATTAAGGGGTATATGAGTGTGTCTTATAGTATATACCATCATAGTATATAGTACATACCATCAAAAGTCTTCAGCCTCCCCAGTTTCACACAGAATCATTAAATCCCAAGGAAAGGCTTAACATGGAATTGGTATATCTTTCTATTAAAATGAATATAAGAAGAGCTGTGAAAAGAGTGTGATATAATAGAAAGCAGCAATAATACTTTTATCACCTGGTGCATATTCAGAAACTCAATCAAAAGAATTACAAGGCAAAATTCTTAGTAAAGGAAAAATAACTGCATTTGAATCAAATGATTCCTTGTTATGTTATGTACATATTAACAAATCCTCAGAGTTATAGCAGGCTGCCTTCTATACATTAATCAGGTTAAAAGATTCCTAGCTTTTTAAAATCAGTCTGGTTTGGCTAATTGCTCTCATATAACATGGCTTTATATTCTTAAGCACCTGAACAAATATGGAGAAAAATACAGACAATTCTTTTGCTGAAGAGAAAAAGATTTGAGTAATTGGAGAGTGATTTCAGCACAACATTTTTATTTTTACTTGACTTCAGCGGAGCTTGGGGAAAATTTCCCTGCAATATACTTGTTGATAAACTGATAAAATATAGGTGAGATGTTGCAGTTGTTAGGTAGAGTTATGGCCAGATGAAGGACATTACACAAAATTGCTCCTTAGTGGCTCACGCAGCTTAGAAAGATAACAAAAAAGTCACAAGATCTTTATTAATGACTGAGATCAAGAAGAAAAAAGCTCACAAACTTTGCAGACAAAAGGTAGCTAATAAATCAGAACACAAAAACAATTTCAAAATTCTATGTATTTGTTAGAGAACTGACCAAAACAGAAAACAAATTCCAACAAAATAAATAAACCTGCACCTAGAAAGCACATATATGTGTAATAAATTAATTCCAAATTTGAAGATTTTAGACTAAAAGAATGTTGACATTATAGTACATCACAAAGAAAAGTCTTAGAGTTTGTAAGAGATCACATACCTTTACGAGCTAAAATAACAATGTTATTCAGATTGGGCCATACAGTTCTGTTTTAGCTTTATCAAGCTTTATTGGGGAATTGTGATTAATTCTGGGCTCTAAAGTTTAGGAGAGCTTCAATAAACCAAAGAACAAAAACATACAAAAATGTTCCTCTAGGAAAAGGTGGAGAGATTAGTATATTATCAATAGTCCTGATTTACAATGTACTACCTGATTTACAATGTATTAGAAAAATGAAGTTCAGAATTTGCTGAAGTTAGTTAATGAATCTAAGAATGATAAAAAGACCTTCAAAATAAAAATAAGAGGAGAAAAATCAATTTAGTAGTAGAGATAAGAAAAGAGTAAAAAAAAAACCCTAAACATAAGCCAGAATTATTTAACTTCTTTTTGGGCCCTGTATTTTCAGAGAAAAAAGATATGTGTTCATCAGGGAACTATGAAGAGCTAGTTGAAAGAGCAAGCTTGACAGAAAAATAATCAGGGAATATCAACTGACTTTGAATGAGTTCAAACCTTCAGGGCCTGATGAATTTCATCTTAAAGTATTAAAGGAATTTGCTGATTGACTGGCCAAATCTTTATCTATCATATTTGAGAACTCCTGAAGAATGGATGAAGTGTCAAATGTCTGGAAGAAAACTAATTTCCATATTTTAAAAGAAGGAAGCAAAGAATACTGAGGAGACTATAGGCCAATCAGTCTGCATTGGAACTTGAGGAGAAAAATCCATTTAAGACACAAATAATGGATTTAAGTTACAGAAAGGCAGATTGCAACCGAATACTAAACGGCCAAAAACCAACAGTTACAATGGGTTGGACTTGATGGGTATTGGACTTTAGTCCTCTAAATATATAAATTAGATTGTAATAAGATGGTGATAAGGTGATATAAAATACATTTTAAATACTGGAAAGACTGCTTCAAATATTTACATTAAACCAATCTTATTAAATATGGAAGTTCACTCAAACTTGCTATCTTCAAAATATTTCATAAACATGTACTGATTTTTTAATCAAATATCTAGTGAAACCTGATCTTCTTAATATACTCTTTCAAGGGTGTTAGTTTTGCTGATGATAAAATAGATATACATCATAAAATACATTTATGATGTATATCACACTGGAAGATGAGCCAATGTAGTATGAATTGTTTATATTATTATTCAAGTTCATATCCCTTCTAAAAATCAGTTCCAATTCCTATTACCCCCTTTTATATCCAATTTAGTTCCTCACTTGGAAGACAAAAACTAGGCCACATTGCTCTACGACCATATTGGAAAGATGCAAATTGAAGCATGTATCACAATAGATCCCATGAAAGTTTTTCATTTATCTGAGATGTACTATCATTTTGACAGGCTTGGTACATGTTCCCTGACATCTTCTTCCTAGTTAAGTACTTTAAGATCAGGACCCTGCAAAGAAGTTACGTTGTTTATCTAGACAATATTCCCATGCTTTTAAGGATGAGTGGCTTTTACTATTAATTTGTCCAGTGATTTTGGTATCTCAGGAGTCTTGGTAACTTTTCTAGTTCTCATAGTTTCTGCCTTATATAATTTATTTCCATTTTTTATCATTTTGCAGATGCTTTTCATTTTGTCTGGTTTTCATCTGTGTTGAGAATAATAATAATGTTTTTAAGTCAATCCTATGATTGGCTTATGTTTAGAGGATCTTGTTAATCTGTCTATATATTTAAATTGTACAAAGATGCTGAGCTCAGCTTTGTTCTTCAAACCAAAATCTTTATTGTACAAGCAGCTTAAATTCAAATAAACATACATAAAGACTTTTACCAGTTTCTTGTGCCTTCTTTAAGTTTCTCTTCTCCCAGGTCTTGGTTTCTCTGCCTATGCAGTTGGTTTCTCTGCCTATGTAGTTAGGTTTTCTCAGTCCTTTAGATTAAGAACAAACCCTATAGAAACTTAGACCTTTTTAAGTACTTAAAACTGTTTCAAGGCTTTTCCTCTCTCTGTCTCCTTTTCTCTTCTGGCAAGAGGTTCCTCCACCTCAAGCTTCTGAGGTACTCAATTAGAGCAGGCAAGGAGAGCAATGGACCCCAGTAGATATACACACTCAGACTCTCTGTGTGTCTCTCAGTGTGACTCTGTTCCCTTCTTGACTCCTGAGGTAAATTGCCTAATGGGCTGCCCCTTATATACCAAGGGGCGTGGCTTGTGATGCCACTCCAGGGTATCTGCTGTTACCCTGTCACTGGTGGATTTGGTTTGCCTTCAAATCCCCACAAGTTTGTAAACTGCATAGCAACACCAGAAAGTTCCATTTTCTGACAATCTGCTTAAACTAATCATACTGGACGATGTACTCTCCTAATAGCACTGGATAGCTTCTCTTATCCTGTCTGCATCTGGGTTTTCTGAAAATGACCTTCTAAATTTATATCTATCTGCCTAGTGGCCCAGCAAAAATTTTTTTTTAAATTCATATTTATATCCTGCCCTTCTCCGAAGACTCAGGGCAGCTTACAATTTTTTTGGGATACAACCCAATGCGCTCAGCAATAGCCTTCATTCCATTGTATATGCCTGCTTATTACTAAGTGGCATTTTTTACAAAGTCAGCTTATTGCCCCCAACAATCTTGGGTCCTCAATTAATATTTGAATAGAGTAGAATAGAGTAGAGGAGAATAAATACTTTATTTGGTCAAGTGTGATTAAACACACAAGAAATTTGTCTCAGGTGCAGAAACTATCCATGTACATGTAAAGCAACACAGTCATCATCATCATCATCATACCAATTGGGGGGAATAACTAAATAAAACCTAATAAGATAAATAATTAAATAAGTGATAATAGAAAACCCTATATCCATGATGGTGAACCTATGCCACGTGTGCCAGAAGTGGCATACACAGCCATCTCTCCAGGCACGCCACCTGTTGCCCATTGCTCTTCTGGGTTCCAGTGCATGCATGCATGCCAGCCAGCTGGTCTTCATGTGCACAGGAGCACCGGAAATTCGAAGAGCAGCTCCCTGGCACACATGCATGCACTGGCCAGCTGTTCTTCACATGCAGGAGTGCCAGAAACTGGAAGAGCAGCTCCCTGAAGCGCATGCGTGCACTGACCAGCTGATCTTTGCACATGCATGCACATTAGAAACCGGACAACCAGGTGGCTGGTGTGCATGCACGCGGGAAACTACAGTTCTGATTTCTGGTGCTCCCAAGCATGCACATTGGGAAGTTGCTCTTCCAGTTTCTGGCATGTGCACATGCACATGCTCCCATTTCAGCACTCGGTGCCAAAAAGATTAGCCACCACTGCCCTATATAAACTATATAAATGGATATAAACTATATCAACTGTCAAATTTCAGTCAGTAATAAGTTTACTTTATCTACAATGTAAGTTAAGAATTTAAACAATCTTAGATTTCTTGATTTTTTTTTGCAGACAATGGAGCAACTTTGTTTTTCATACTAGTCAATTAGGGGATTATTATTATTAGTCAATTATTAGCCATAATTAGGGATATTTCATATAAATAGGAAGAAGTGGACCCTAACACGATGAAAAGTTATATACTCAGTGCATCTTAACACTCAGTGTTAAAAACACATTTTTGGCCAGACAAACAATTTGTGATGCTGAACCTCAAACAGATAAACAAGAGCTGATACTAGTAAGTTAGGGTCTCTTGTTTAATTTAAAAAGCAAGACCACAAGTTTCCATCAACAAAAGCAAGACTAGAAGCAATTGTTTATAAAGCATTACTGTTAATGGGTTTTTGCAAATCTTTATTACAACGTATGGAGGAAATATATGCATATATATGGATAGACTAAGAGTCAACAATTTGATGGCATATAATCAATCAATCAGTTATATGATAGGGAAGGCGGAAGAAAATTATCAAAAGGACAAACTAGGGAAAGAAAAAGAGAAGTAAAACTTATTACCTTAATAATCTTTCATGATTGAATTGAATTGAATTGAATTCTTTTATTGGCTGAGTGTGATTGGACACACAAGGAATTTGTCTTGGTGCAAATGCTCTCTGTATACATCAAAGAAAAGATACATTCGTCAAGAGTCACAATGATAGAGTACATATGACCTGTAAGGTATCTAGTGAAGAGAAATATGAAGTACTAAAAATGCAAACAAACAAAGTCCTAGTAACCAATGAACTGGAAGCTTTCAAGTGGGGATGCTGAAGCTCAAGTCTCAATAAAACCTTTATTAGCAAGATTGTGGATTATTTAGCAGAAAGATAAGTAGTTTCAATAAAGACTTGGGAACAATAACAAATTGCAATATTTTCAAAGAATATCTACCAGAACTGTTTGCAACCCAGGATCATTTTGGCAAGACAGGAGACTATATAAACTGAATCAAATAAACTGGTCCCTAAATTAGTATGGCAATAAATGAAACCAACAGTTTTGGATGCAGACTAAAAATTATAGACAGAATGGGTGGAAGAGACAGACCAGCAGTAAGGTGAATGGACTCAGTTACAGTGTTGATGGGTCCCGCATTGGAAGACCTGACAGACTAAATTATGGATTTATTATCAAGAAAATCTATCCATGTATTCCCAGAATTCCAACTATTTCATGCCACATAATAAATTAATCCTGAAACTTAACATTCATGGAAAATGAAAGGAATAGAGACACTAGGACTGATTTCTGAAAATCAAGTTGTGTTGATGCTTAATAGATTTGCCAGGAGTAAAACTGAGAAAATCATTAAGGCAGACAGGTGTTAGAAATGTCACTAATTAGTGTTTGAAGCTAATGAAAAAAGAATTGGTAGAAGGCTGAGTCATACACCCTTGACAATGTACTTTCCTCTTATCTTCAAGATGTGAACACACACACACACACACACACATCCACAATGTTCCACTTATAGCCCTGAAATAATAAAGTCAATAGAGTTGCTTCTTTCTCTTGATAGTAGCATTTGGCTGCTGCTGCTACTATAGATAAAACAAGGCAAGTTAGAACAATGGGATGTGTAATTACTGAATTCCTTGGACTTCAGCCAGATTAAGGGCAGCTAACAAATCCCTCCTTATATTAAATCAACAGACTCCAGTACCTGGAGAAATAAGCTTGGCAATGGGTTCCTTACTTGTGCAGATTCCAGGCTGTGCTCAGTGCTGGGTCCTTTCCATGTTTGAAGCTTGATTCTTTGCCAGCCATTGTAATTTGTAATTAATAGCTATAGTATATTAATGGAATATCAGCTGACTAATATTCCCTAGAATATTGGTCAACTGATTCCCTCTACAAATAAATAAATACCAGGAGAGATTATGTTTTACAGGTAGAGAGGGAATGGCCTTGAGGGACAGGAGGAAGAGCTGCTACCAAGACAATGGAAAGATAAAAGAGGACTGAGTCTGGGGTCAGAAACATAAAATGGGTAAAACAAGCATGTCCTTAGTTTTCATGAAGATAAAGGGAGGAAAGAGGGAAGCACATTCAGACTTGCAATTTGTGCTAGAGCTTTGTAATAAAAGTAGAACTGATCTGCATGACATTGAATTCCTAGTCTGATCTACCCTGAAGGGCAACCACAGTAAAAATAGCTGTGAAGGGATTAAACATTGTCCGAGGAAGGGGGCATGTCCGGCAATGGAACCCTACAGGTTGTTGGTCCAACATCCTCTACTATGTGCAATATAGAATATTTGTGTAAGAGATCTTGTTCTATTTCCTAGTAGAAAATATGTTCCTACCAAATCAATTAATCCAGCGTTAAATCAAGCTGACCCAAAGATGGAGAGCCAATTATAAAGACATATCCATAAGAAATGGTAACTGGGTATTTCAGAAACTGGGTAGGAAATCTGTCTAAATTAGCATATAAACAGAATTTCAATTTTTCTGAGTTATTCTGGCAGTCTGAAAGTTATTCCAATTTTAATGGAGAATGAATGTTGCTCAGGATCTTCCAAGCACCTCTGCCCTAAATTAACTTAATTTAATCATACTGTAGCTGTGAAAAACAAAAACAAAAGAAAATGGGAGAAATAAAAGTAACATGAGAACAAAAATTTAATTCATACATACAGTTTAATTCTCTTTTAATTATTTATTGTTGTCATTGTTTTAGCTGTGAACCGCCCCGAGTCTTCGGAGATGGGGCGGCATACAAGTCCAAATAATAATAAAATAATAAATAAAAAATAAAATATAATCTTCTCAAGTTGCTAACACTTTTATCAACCTCAATATGTTAATAATTTATTTTAAATAAATGCTTCACTGATGCTAGATAAAATTAACAAGACCAAAAGATGCCAACCTATATTAAATCTTCAATAGTTTCCAAATGCATTTAATTTTAAAATGTTTTAATGAGGGATTTCTCAAATCATACATATAGCATAATGTTGCCCCTACAAAAGTAAAAAGATAGCACAACTGTTTCAAATGGATTGGTTATGAATATCAAAACTTTAATTATACACACATACACATACACACGTATGTATGTATGTATGTATGTATGTATGTATGTATGTATGTATCCTCATTTCTTTTTCCCTCCAGATTCAAAGATGAATGATAAATGATGCTGTGGTTGTATTGTTTAACAGATATTAACTTTTTTTTAAAAAAAGACATTATCTGAAAAGTAAAAAAAACCAGAAACTACTAAAATATCCAGAAAGGCTATATTGAAAACCATGAGATCAAAGCTGAAGAAACATGGTCAATGCATTATCCCCTATTATTATGACTGAAAGTGGATATGGATGACTTTGAAAAAACACAGTGGAAGGAGTCAGCCAAAAATCAAAGAAAACAAAGGAAAACTAAAAAGCAGCCATGGTTACTCTGAGAATAATTAATGATATGACTCAACCAACACATTATTGGAATAGGCAGAAAAGAACTGTACTTTTAGTAGATTAATAAATAGTTGGTGTCCAAATATCAACAGATTTATTTGGTGTCAAATTCTTTCAAAGATGATTACCCAATATTGTACTTCATAACAATTATTACCCTGTTCTGCTTTATTATTGAGTTACTTTCTATTTTTTTCTCTTTCTGAGATCAATAGTTTTTGCTCCTGTTGTTTGGCATGTATCCTGATGAGTTGGCATGTACTATTGACAGAAAATGTACTCTGTCCATCTTTTTAGCTTTATGCTCTACATTGTTCTTGTTTCCAAGATTTTCTAAAAAGTGGGGGGCGTGATTTTACTTTTGCTGTGGTTTGAATTACCTCACAGGAGATTGTGCATTAACCTTTTTTTACAACTATGTGCTTCATATAGAATTTCCATATAAGATTGGAAAGCAAATGATAGAAAATGTACAATATACATATGCATGATTATATGGTGTGTTTTATTAACAATCAGAGATGAATGGGGAATGGGAAATGAACACATATGGGGAGACGCTCCTCAAGCGACCAGCTGCCCACCCTGCCCAGTTTTGCTGTGCTTTGGCACTTGCTTGAGGAGCATCTGCCCTCGTGTGTGCACCCTCCCAGCCCCACTACAGCTCCTCTACAGGAGGAGGAGGAGGAGGAGGAGGAGGAGGACGGTTGCCTGAAGGGACGCTTCCACAATGGCTGGCGATCATTATTCAGCCAGTCTGGATTCCAAAAAGAAGAAATGAAAGAAATAGCAAAGAGCGCCAAGGAAAGCTTGCTGGCTTGGCCCAGCCACGGCTTTGGGGGAGAGATAGGGACCCAGCCACTTCGCTATTCCCCACCATCGCCCTTACCTTCTCTGGCCAGGTGAGGGAAGGGAGGGTGAGGAGCAGGGTCAGCCACTTCAGGCAAGGTGAAGAGGCAGTGACCAAGCACAGGAGAATAGAAGCTTGGGAGCAGTGGCTCCCAGCTCAGCCAGCCTGAGGAACTTTGAGATCAGATGGCCTGGAGTGGCCGAAATCCAAACAAGCATTGCACCATGGGTTCACCTGAATGCACACTTCTTTGGTGTTGGCTTTATGGAGCCATGGGGTGAGGCCTGGGCTGACATGCGACAGCAGTGTCTTTAGCTGTGCTTGCTTGTAAGTGTCCAAATAATCTGGCAAAGACCCCAGGAGACTCTCAGGTAGACCTCTCCCTCTGCAGTCCTCCTCCTGCAGGCCGTTCCCTGAGCTAAGAAGTCAAGGAGCTGTGGCTCAGCTCACCCAGTTCCTAGGACTACCCCAAATTGTCCCAATTCAGTGTGGAGAGGGTAGCTCCCCCTGGCAATCTCCCTTTCTCTTGGTGTTCTGACTTCCTGTGGCCCACCAGCCTGAATGCTGGGTCAAACCACTAGAAAGCCACTTCCCCGCTTCTCAGCTGTTTTCCTGTGCCGGGTCCCTGCAGCACCCTCCACCACCGTTTCCAACTTCTTCCTCAACTTTGAAATGAGGACACCTGTTGCCAACATGTGTGTGACTGGGTGGGCATGGCAGGTCCAACCTGGAGTGATTGTTCCAGGTCCAACAAAGGGGTTGCAGCTAGAGAGGGAAGAGGTGGCAGGCAAAGGGGCCATGTGGGCAGCAAAGTGTCATGCTCCCTAGTCACCACCCCCATCCCTGCCCCCCACTGGCAAGGCCCAGCAACTGCAGTGAATCCAAGCTAAGTTTTGCTGTACCAGACAACATGTGGAGAGGCTTGTGTTCTCCTGCTGCTGGGAGAGCAAGAGAGTCTTTCCCGGCACAGCGAAAAGTTTGCAAGTTCCCCTCCAATAGGTAAACAGATGGTTCCAGGCAGCAGAGAAGCAGCCTGGTTGAATCCTGTTTCTCTATGCCACCCAGAGCTGTGCTGGGAAAGACTTTCTTGCTTTCCCGGCAGCAGGAGAACACAAACCTCTCCACATGTTCTCCGGTTCAGCGAAATTTAGCTTGGTAAATTTGTAAATTGGTAAATTGGTAGCCAGTCTGCATCTCATCTGCCTGGATTCACCACAGCTGCTGGGCCTTACCTGCTGGGGGTTAGGGCAGCAGGCTGCAGTGGCAAAAGGCAAGTGGGGTGGGAAAGGCAACCGGCAGTGGCAGGTAGGTGACTGGGCCCCAGAGTTTGCAGAGCCTCACTTACCCAGGGAGATCAGGCAGGGCCACAGCGGAATGCAGGCAGCAATGGCTGGCCAGGAGGGTGGACAAAAGCAGGCTGCAGGCGATGCCACGCATGCACGATAATGATTGACTGGGTGTGGAGAGAATGTGTGGGTGGAGAGGGTTGGGGCCAGCCAGGGGCGCGATTTGCTGGTTCTCCAAACTATTATTTATTTATTTATTTATTTATTTATTTATTTATTTATTTATGAGATTTATATGCTGTCCTATCTCCCTAAGGACTCGGGGCGGCTTACAATACTAAGAACAATAGTGAGTTGGACCCTGTATTACTTGAGTTAGGTCCAAGGCCATCATGGAGGCCATGAACTCCTGCACTGACCCCGATGCCTCTCCCAGGGAAGGCAAGTTAAAGTGCCCCAGGACCATAAGCCTGGGGAACTCAACTGCCACCTTCCGAGAGGACATCAAGGAGGGCAGACAGGGCTGTAGCCATGCAGCTGGGAGATAGATACGCGAGCAACAGACCCAACTGACCCCCCAAGGCCCAACCTCAAGAGGAGAGACTCACATCCACCTATCTGCAGGACAGTGGTCTCCCCCAGACAAAGTGCCTCCCTGATCACAACCACCACCACCTTGCCCCTACCCTGGGCCTGGGGCTGGTGTAGCACATGGAAACTCAGCAAGCACAAATCCACAGAGGGACTCCCCCCTCCGGGCCCAACCAGGTTTCTGTAATGCAAGCCAGGTCTGTGTTTTCCTCCTCAATCAGATCCCTGATGAGGGGAGCTTTGTTCACCATGGACCTGCATTCAGATATGCCAGCCTGAGCCCAAAGCCCCGGTCCTCCAAGCCCCTGGGAGTGCAGGAGTGAACTTGCGGGTCAGAGCGCACCACTGCTTGAAGACAGCAGGGGCACACTCCCACAGAATGATGTGGCCCGCCATCCCTACCTCTGCTGCCTTTCCCGAGCACCATGGGGATCTCTCCCCCCACCCCTCCAGAGCCCCTGCCAGCCCCAGCCCCATACCTCTCCCCCATGACCCATTTCTAGTCCGCACTGAGGGTAACCCAGAGGAACCCCCCCAAATTCCAGCTACACTACTACACAGAATCATAACAACCAGTTCTATAGAACTGGACAGAACTGGTAGAATCCCACTCCTGATTAATTTCTTTATATATCCCGTTCCCTTTTACAATTCTGAATTTTTGAAACCTCCCATAATTTTTAAAATCCTACACTTTCTGTGAATTTGAATCATAGTATATAAAATATCCTTATGATGTTGAAGAGACTAGTTTTATGGAACATGTTCTGGGTTTTGTGCTGCAAATATCAATAGAAATCAATCACCAACATCTGCTTTTCAGTAGCTATAAATTTCAAACATATGAAGAACATGATGAAAATTCAGGACTTGTCATTTTGTCTAAACTGTTTTAAATGTTATGATCCTGAATAAATCAATATGTTTTCTTTATTTTTATGTTTTAACTGGGTGAAGATCATCATCCCAAACACTTTTTTATTAAGAGCACTCTATACTACTAGTTGGATAAAAAGCCTTTCCTGGCAAGGTTTTTTTTTTCCTGTATAACGATTTATATGCTCCTTCTTTGCTGTTAAAAATATTTGTAAAATCTGGTTACATTATGCACATACATGTGTGTGTATATACATATACATACATAGATATATAGATATATAGATATATAGATATAAATGGCTATTGTTTTGGTGGGTTGTGTTATCATGCAAAGGAACACAGACAGAAGAGCTGTAGTTAGGAGTAAATCATGTTTCCCCAGCATTTCTATTGCATTTCATTCAATAACTATTGATGATATAATAGTTTATTGCCTTAATGGAACATGCATATAGCTATAAGCACTTTTCTCAAAATGCACATAAAATTCCCTGGCAGGTCTTTCCACTAAAATCCATGAAGCAGTTGAATAGACAAAACTCAAAATAGCCAGATGGTCTTATGTATTGTAATACATATATATATAAAACATGGGTGTCAAACTCACCACGTCATATTGCCATCACATGACATATCTTGACTTTTTTCCCTTCACGGAGCTGGAGAGGGCGTGGCTTGCACGTGACCTATCCAGCCTGCAGGCTGCCAGTTCAACATCCCTGGTTTAAAACAACACAAGCAATCTTCTACCATCCCTTTCTGGAAAATATATTCAAGCATGAATAAAGTTCTAAAACAAAAGACTTCTGGGTAGGACAACTATTCACAAGAGGCCTTGTCTATATTAGGAGAGCCAAAAAAACAACAACCCAAGCCCTAATTGCAAGGGCCTTGGTGGTGCAGGCTGTTAAATGCCTAGCACTTAAGTTCCAGCTGCCTCAATTAGCGCAGGCTCGAATCCCACCAGGCTCAAGGTTGACTCAGCCTTCCATCCTCTCGGGGTAGGTAAATTGAGGACCCAAGATTGTTGGGGGCAACAAGCTGACTTTGTAAAAATGCTGCTTAGTAATAAGCAGGCATATACAATGGAATGAAGGCTATTGCTGAGTGCATTGGGTTGTATCCCAAAATTGTAAGCCGCCCTGAGTCTTCGGAGAAGGGTGGCATATAAATGTAATTAAAATAATAATAATAATTGTTTCTTCCTTCAAAGGTCATCCATCAGGCTGGTAATTGAATATATAGGTGAAAGCCAGGTGTTTAGTAAAATCCAAGAAATTTGGTTTTGTTCTGACTAAAGAATTATTCTGGCTTTAGAGCTTATGATTCACTGAGATTGGACATAGAAAGTATTTGCTTACTTGAATTTCACAAAGTGCATTAGTTAACAAGCTCAAAGTATAGTACTCAGTCAGGTCTTTTGTTTAAGCAGAGTATTGTTAGGGCAGAGAGAAGATAGCACATTTTAAGCATTCCTAGTCTGAACAATAAACACACTGACAACTTTAGCTTTGTCATTCAGTATTTCCCAGGTGCCACTGCAGAGTAGAGACATTAGTCTGCATATAGTGCCTCTTTCTCCATCCCACTGTGTTCAATGCAATGTGCCAAGACTTGCAGTTTTGCTTCTATCATTGTTGCTATTCTGCTGTTGCCTTAAAGACAGAGAAGGGGAAGAATTTGAGCTGTCTTTCATGATGACAACTGAGCAAACTGTTAAGTTTGCATGAAGAGACAGACGCGGAGTGCTTCAAGCTCTTTGTTTATTAGTGACTACAGCTCAGAACGAACCCACTTTGGCTGGGCTGCGGCTGCTACTTATAGCCAGCAGCCGCAGTTGACAGCCAATCAGAGTGCAGGGTTTTCCCGCATTTTTTAAACCAATCATTTCTTACATTTTACAAGAACAGTTCAAACTAAACCAATGACTTTAAACCTGCATACATAACACAAACGATATTTCATTTTATGTCATAGCTGAAAACATAAGCTTTCTGGTTTCTTTTTTTTTTATAATCATACATTCTAATGTGGAATGTCAATACCTAAATAGGCACATTTGGTCAAATGGCTTGTCTCAATGCATCTCTGAAGTGAACATTTGCTACAACTTCTTCAAGCAAAAGATTAAACATGACATTTTTTTCTGCTATTTTGAACAAACGCTTTTATCTATGTGTTGTTATTTGCCTTTTTAAAAGGAAAAGAAAATTGTGAATGAGCCACAGACAAAGGTTTGGATATCCATCAGGATGATTCAGGACTACTTTTAAAAATATTGTACAGTGAAGTTGGCTTGTTAGGCTTACTGTGAACTTACCAGATGAAGAAAATTCAACCAGTGAGCAAATATTCTGACCCTTCGAACCTGTCTGGTTGTAACTGTTGTTCAGTTTACTTTCAGTGTCAGTAGGTTACTCTAAACAGTTGCTATCTGAACTTTTGAAATGAAGATAATTCACCCTTACAAAGCAGGGAAAAGCTATAAAGAACACTTCCAATTCTAACTGTAAAAATGCTACCAGTAGTCCTTGAGTTATGACTGCAGTTGACAGTGGGATTGCAGTGACTAGGCAATGCAGTCATAAAGGGCCATGTCCAGAGGTGGTATTCAGTAGGTTCTGACCAGTTCTGGAGAAGTGGTAGTGGAAATTTTGAGTAGTTTGGAGAACCGGCAAATACCACCTCTGACTGGAGATTTTACAGTATCCTTCCCCTGCCACACCCACCAAGCCACTCCCACCAAGCCACTCCCACCAAGCCATGCCCACAGAACCAGTAGTAAAAAAATTTGAATCCCACCACTGGCCATGTCCCATGTCTGCATGGCTTGGCAGTGGCAATCCAGGAAGTCCCTGTTGTCATAACTCAAGACAAGCAGAAAATTAAGTGAGAAAGCCCAAGATAAAGAATGCAGGAGTGCTGTAAGGGGGTTGAGGGAGGTCATGTGAAGCCCAGTACAGGACATGTATGAATTGAGAAGGGGCATGCTATGGTGCAATATGAACCCAGGAAGTTCTGAGAAGGTGGGCAGAGGGGTGTGTGTGAGAGAGAGAGAGCACAGAGAGGTTGAGGAAAGAGGGTGTGGTGTATATATGAGTATATGTGCCAGAGCAGGAAGGCTAAGGAAAGATGACCCAGGGATACATAATGTCAACTGTCTTATTAGCGAACCTAAAACAAGGAAACACTCTTGGGAAAATTGAATTCCAAAAAGTAAAACTTTATTGGATATACCATGTTGCTATTGAAGGGAAAAAAATAGCTCTGGTTACTTGCACAGAGCCTTGCCCAGTTAAGCAATACTTTCTCCTTCCTGGGTTGATCATATTATCCTATTATGAGATGGCCCATCTCTTTCTCAAGCACCTGCAGCAGTGATCTTGCTGGTTCCAAATTCTCATGATCTCTGCATACATTCTCCACATTCCATTTTCCCCTTCCCTCCCCCCAGTTCATTGGCAAGTTGAAGAACATTAAGTTTTGAAAGAAGCAAAACGATTCCATCTTGACACGTACTAGTGAAGAAAGGTAGGAAATGTGAGGGAGACTCAAGTCGGTGAGTCTTTCCTGCCAGCTTCCCCATTGACTTTGTTGGTGGGAAGCAGGCAAGGTTGCAGGCACCCAAATTTTGTTCAGTGATTATGGGTTGCTGCAATGGCCAGGACTTCAAAGACAGTTCATAAGTCCCTTCATTCAGCACTACCCACAATATTAAATGGTCACTAAACAAATGGTCATAATTCAAGGACTACTTGAATTAACAATTGGAATTTACAAGAGAACTGTTGAAGGCTAGTCACAGTCTGGACAACTAAGAAAATCCCTGCTAGAATTCCTTGAACACTCTACTTCCAAATTAGAACCCACAAATTACTTCCAATGCGAGTACTTGGCGTTAGGTCTGCCATACAACATTGCTTATACAACAATGATCTGCAGGGAGAATTTATCAGAAGGAAACCTTTTCTTTGGCCTCATCATCATAATCAGCCCTTTCTAAGATGTTTCTACAGAGTCAGCATCTTGCCCCCAACAATCGGGGTCCTCATTTTACCGACCTCGGAAGGATGGAAGGCTGAATCAACTTTGAGCCCGTCAGGATCAAACTGCCAAACAGCTGGCAGAATTAGCCTGCAGTATGACATTCTAACCACTGCAGCACCACAGCTCTTCCTGTTGCCCATCTCAATGATACAGTGACTCTGGATGGCTTTTTAAAAATGTTATTTATTACTATGGGCTTTTTATATTTTTATCTGTTTTATATTGGCTGTTTTATTTATTTGTCACTGCTCAGAGTCACCTTTGGAAAGATGGGTGGCTATATAAATATGATAAATAAATTAACCAAGTTTGCAGTATCCTTCTGTCCACTAGAACAATAAACATTAGAAGATTAATTGTTGTAATTAAACAGTTATATAATTTTTATCAGGAAATTTTCCAAGGTGAGTACAAAAACTATTAAATGACAATAAACCTATCACATAGTAATAACTGATTCCAAAAGTAAATTAAAACCTGAGATTTGCACTGCCACAAACAACTGGTTGCCAATCTGATTATCAAATCTATAGTAACATACAGAAGGAGCAAGGGCTTTTCCTAGATGTAATCATATATTTTGAATGATTAGATAATCAAAATATCAGTTTAATATCAGTTCAACTCTGAGACAAGAATTGAGATTTATAAATTGAATCATGTTTTAAAATGGATTAAGGATGTTAAACTAAGTACCAAGTTTTAAAAACATAGCCAACTGGCCCCATACTTATCATTATAGCCCCTAGAATGCCTTTCTGGGTTGACCATTATTCCCCAAATGGGCTTTTTAATTGGTTGGTGGATATTGGCAAACAAAATGGGTGCTTTCCCAGAGCTTAGAGCTCCCATTTTCTGATTTAAACTCTCCCATCTCCATGATATCATGCCCAGTTTGAGTTCTGATGGCACTCATATTTGCATTACAGTTCTTGATGTTCTAGCAAATACTAGCAAATACTTGATGGAGCTTTGTGGGGAGTATTTGAGACTGCCGATCACATATGCGAGTGCATTACGTGGCAGATTAATATAGTCATGAACAGAAGATTGATTAAAAATTAAGTAGTTGAATGTTAAATCTCAGTAGCATTTAAAGTTAACTTGCATTAAATTATAAATGTAAATATTTCTATTATGAAATCATTAGAAAGAGATTAGGTAGTTAGATCTTGATTTGTGAGTAATGTATGAAACATGATGAATTGCTCATTAGTACTTCTTTAAAACTGAAAATGTAGCAACTGCATTTCATTCCCTACCGCTGGAGAAGCACAAGCAAACACTAGGAAGTCATTGTGCTTTACCTGAAAACAATCCCACTTTTCAGAACATCAAATATAGGGAGAATTCATCATCAAATGAAGTTTCTCCTGCCATTATATCTGCATTGGTCTCCCTGCAGATTCCTAGGATTCCTGATGGTTTGAAAAGATTGATGTAATTTGAGGGACATCAGTCACTCAATTCACAGTCTCCCAGTTTCTACCATGGCGCCTTACACCAAACTGGCTCTCAGGATGGAGCTTATCTTGCCATGTTTTGTTAAATTATTTTCACTACATGAAGTAGTTTGTAATGCTGAAATCTTCATGAGTGCACCAGAAGAAGCCTGCTTATGATGTGTTTGATTGTTGTATTGCACTACTAAAAACAGACAAGACCTCCCAGAAAATATTAATCTGCTGAACCCATTTTGGGCCTGTGGAGGTTTGCAACTTGAAAAGTTCTTGGCTTGGAAGGAGAATGGTTTGGAGTTTGGGGTGGGGGTGGGGGTTCAAATAATTGTTCTTATGCAGAATATAGTAGGAAACGTGTGGAAAAATGTGTCATTGGTGTGAATCTCTCATAAAGTTTTAGTATAGATTTTTTTTAAACAATACTTTCTGAATCTACAAATATAACTGTCACTGGTTTCTCTGATTGTTCCCTCTCTTGAAACCAAATGGTGAGCCTATTGGCTTTTCCAAATAATACAGAATATGCTGGCATGAACAAAGGAATTCTGGGATTTTATAGACAAGCAGACCATTCTATACCTATGGAGGATGCAAAATTGGTGGTGGGGGGAGAAATCTCACCTTCTTTCTAATGTTCACTCTACCACATGGAATATCTAAAAGAAAGCTATGCTTTAATACAATTCCTTTCTTTCCACAGTTTTAGCTCTGTATGTGTATGTGTGTGTGTCAAACAAGATTAAAATCATTTGGCAAAGTTTTTAATCTTGGAGAACTGCAGTTGAAAACATTTCATCTTGTAAATTTAAAAATACCACCTTTCTCTAAGATTGACAGAGCCAAAGTTAAAAATTACCAACATCATTATCTTTTCACCAGTTAGATAATTAGTTGACTCCTGGATTGTAATAATCCCTTGGAAATTTTATTTGCAATATGAACCAGTTAATCATTGCTTTTGTGATGCCATGGGGCAAGTGGCATATGAAACCTACAATATATACTGGTGATTAATTTATCCAGTTTGTAGTCTGACTCTTTAGATTGTATGGTAAAGGATTTACATAGCTCCATGGCTTCCAATCCCCAATCCCACAAGAGGAGTTTAAAAATATCTGTGATTATCTCCAAACCTGCTGACTTCATTATCCTGAGAACTAGCAACAAAAATCACCATCTTCTCCTCATCCCAAACTACCACATGTCTTACAGAAGTAAAAAAAAAATTTCATCACCTCCAGTCTACACAAAATGGAAATTAAAATGCTTGCTCTGCACACAGCCATCCATGTCCTTATTTTACATTATATGGCTACATTTCTCAGCTTCTACGCCAAATAGCACAATGTAATCCCTGTAATAATCCCTATCATGAAGAGCTGGAAACTTCATGATGTGATGAAAGCTTCTGACATAATTTGTGGATTTCTTTCTTTCTTTCTTTCTTTCTTTCTTTCTTTCTTTCTTTCTTTCTTTCTCAGTTTTCAACTTTTTTTAATCATCAACTTGAAATCATATTTTAATGGCATTTGGTTTGATTCTAATTTTAAAAAAGGTAAAGGTTTCCCCTGTCCAGTTGTGTCTGATGCTAGGGGATGATGCTCATCTCCATTTCTTAGTCAAGGGAGCCAGTGTTGTTCAATAATGTGGCCAGCATGACTATACAGTGGGGCACAAGGAAGGCTGTTACCTCCCCATCAAAGTGGTACCTATTTACCTACTTACATTTGCATGCTTTCAAACTGCTGGGTTGGCAGGAGATGGGACAAGCATCTTTGAACAATACTGACACGCAGTACTTGAACCCAGGCGGTCAGCTTTTGAGCTAACAAGCTCAGTGTCTTTAACAGCTGAACAATCATGACACCCCCCCCCAATTCTAATTAAAAAATGCTGATCTCTTAGAACAGAGGTGTCAAACTCATGTCATCATGGCGGCATCACATGATGTATCGGGACTTTTTCCCCCCTTCACTAAACTGGGGATGGGCGTGGCCAGCGCGTAACACATCTGGTCCATGGGATTTGAGTTTGGCAGCCCTGTTCTACAATAACAATAATGGCAGCTTTGTCATTTAGGGATGCTTTACATTGTTTCCTGTTTCTTCCTGGTTACCATTCAAGGTGCTGGTCATTGTCTTTAAAGATCTATACAGCCCAGGGCTAAGTTATGCAGGACCGCCTTTCTCTAAGGTCATCTATTTGTCCTACTAGGTTAGACAGGCTTGGCAAACTCCTAGCCTCTTCCTTTAAATACAGCCATTTTGGGGGAGCTAGGAACTATGCCTTTTCTATGGCAGCCCCTGCCTATGGAACAGTTTTCCCCTTGAAAATATACAGTGCATTTAGAAAGTATTCAGACCCCCTTCACTTTTGTCAATATTGTTATACTGCAGTCTGATTCTACAGTTGTTGAAATTCATTTTTCCCTTCATTAATCTACATTCAGAACCCCATAATTATATAAAATAATTATATATAATGGGGATTGATTTTTTGACTGAAATATCAAGAAAAAGTTTAGGCTGAATATACTTTCTTATTCTGAAAAAAATGGAAATTGTTTATTATACACAGGAAATATTTCTTACTAAAACCCAGAGCTCATAGATACGCTAGACAGTGCAATAAGTGTAGAGATAATACTTTGTCATGTGTATTACATTAAGACTCACTGAAATCTAATTTGAAGTGAAATACTCTGGTACCAGATAGTCCTAGAGAGACTCTAAAATTAAGAAAATTGCCAAAACATACAGAAGGAGAAAAGTAAGAACACAAATAAGAGTGAGATTTTTTTCTTGATAAATGGCAAAAATACCCAAGACTTATTGGCCATTAACTGGGTAACAGGATATAGGCTGAATGTTATAGTCTAACATTTCTGCTCTTTTCCAGACATGTATTGATACTGACTCTGTAATGGGAGAAATAGTCTAGATGACTTAATGTGTAGAACAAAAGAGACATTGAAAGCAAATACATCCTTTCCAATAATAAAGGAATGATAAAGGCTTTATTTTGCTCATAAACCTATAGGATTTCTTGTATGGTGAATAAATAATTATTTTTCTAAAAGTGATTTAAAAAAATCTCATTTGGGACATCTGTATTTCTCCTATAAACATGAGCCATACATAATTCAGTTTGTTTAACCTCAACATAGAAAACTCTCACTTAACTTCTTGAAGATACATTCAAGCTTTCCTATCTCTATATAAGTTTCATGTATTGTTTTTGTTTGAAGAAGTGAACTTCTTCAATACCCATAGAAGGACAGATAAAAATGTGGCAACACCCCCAATATTCATAGAAATGGAGACATTTGTATCAGCAAAGAACTTCTGCAATAAAAGATATTTATTAATTGATTGTAACTATAAGTACATGCATAGAGAAAGATGTCATGAAAGAGCACTGAGATCCATGAAATTAACAGACTGAAGTGTGATGTAGTCAGTCATCTTAACTCAAATTACCTGCTGCACTAGGAAAGTTATATTAATCTGGCAGATACCATATTGAAGTTCTGAAACTCTGACACCTATTGTTGATTCACCATCTGTTTTATTCAATTCACATTATTTTCTCCTAAGAAACAAATTGCTGGCTATTGGGAATTCAATCTCTGAGGAATAGCAATGGGTATCTCACTGAAAAGAAGGGAAAATACCTATGTTTGAATGTAAAGCAAGGAGCAAGGACTAGGTTATTGTTAAAAAAAAAGGAAATCAGGATTCATTCTGGCATTTTTATAAATATCCCAAATGAATGAGTCAAAAATGTAGGAACATATTGTACAAATTCATAATTACACATTCAACTACATGATTTTATCTAATTTCCAAGCTTCCGTATTCAAGTAACTTCAAGTCCTTACGGAAAGGATGGACTATTTATTATTCTTATTATTGTGAAGATTTATCTGATACATTTGAGAATTTCACAAATAAACCAATAAATTAAAAAGTTAAAAATCCAAAAGAACTTTAACACATGCAAGTTTTCAGCCTACAAAAAAGAACATGATTCTCCTTTGGGGGGACAAAGGGAAGGACTGGAAGAGAACAGAAGGATGGTTATTTCACTAGTGACTAATGGTTCGTCATATCATTACAGATGTCATGGGAAAGGCCTCCAATTATTACCTGAACAATTAAGCAAAGATAGCGATATCTTGGTAATCCTCTTCTAAGGTGGCCTTCTTTTAGATTTTGAAGATCAATGGCAATTTCAGAATGAGCTGAAGAACTAATGGGAAATCAGTCTTTGTGGTACAGGAGAATATGTTCAAAATAGCAAGGACTAAGTAGTCTTGCTGCTCTAATATTTGGAACTAAATGAAGCTTGGCAGCTACTTTCAAGTACATTACCCACATTGCAATAATCAAGGTCGGAGGTGACCAGTATGATGATGATTATGCCCAGGCTATGCAATCACAGCTCTTAAATCAACTAAAACTAATACCTGCCTGAGCAATAAAAGGCACTGCTAAACCAGAATGACCAAAGTTATATTTTTGTAGACCACTAAAATGACATGAGCCATTGTTTCCTAAATATTTTTAATTAGTGGGTTCATATGAAATTTTAAAAGTATGTTATGGACGCTCTACAAATAAAGGGACAATCATGAAACATTTATTTTCCAATAGATAAACTGATAAAGTCACTTGTTACTATTTTACTTTCTAGCTCCCAAGATGTTCAGTCCCACTAGATAGACCAAACCAGAAAATCAACTCCACAGGAAAGTAAAAAGTACTTTCACTGAGCTTGTTCTGTAACAGAAACTTGCACATTTCTTTGTGCTACACTTTTTCTTCTTTCTATTGTTACTGACAATCTTAGTGAATTAGACAGGTATCTACCTGGATTCATTCATTCATTCAGACTTTAAAAAAATACTTCAGTCTCTTTTGCCTAAATAACAGTTCCTTCATGCAATAGAGGTCAAAATTATCTTTCTGACACACTATACAATTTCAACACATCTTTGAATTTTGCCTGAACAGTATAACTTTTCCAAATAAAGCACTGAAATGCAGCTGTCCATCATTTTACATGCTAACAGTGTCTGATTCTGAGAGCTGTTTGGAGTATTGAGTTTTATTAGATTCAGGAGCTTGTGTGCTATGCAGTAATGGCACTTGGATTTTCAGGATTGGGGTGCCCTTCCCATTTTTACTATCAATAAACAATGATAAATCTGAGAGACAGTAGATGTATATACAGATTCAATCCATAGTCTCAAGAGAAGGAATCCTCCTATACAAGGAGTAGGAATGTGAGGCCCATAGTATTTGGCCTAATTTTTGTACTTTCTTGCTTCTTCCCTGAATTTTGAAATATCTTGTGTTATGAAAAGTTCTGAAGATTATAAATGCATGAACTCTTTATTTAATTTTATGGCTTCTTCTACAAATATTACTTTATTGCTGAGTTTGGATTTTTTAAAAACATCTTCCTAGCTTAACAAGTGAGGTAACAGGGAGAAAAAGATGTTGGAAAAAGTGCACATATTTTTGTTAGTTGTCTTTTGTGTTCCCTTCTCACGTTTTAGATAAATTAAAGCAAGGCAAAACAAAGAATAGTCTTTCAGATTGTGCCATGCTGGTGCAGTGGTTAGAATGCAGCATTGCAGGCTAACTCTGCCTGCTGACTGCCAGGAGTTCAATCCTGATCAGTTCAAGATTGACGCAACCTTCCAGCCTTCTGAGGTTGGTAAAATGAAGACCCAGATTGTTAGGGGCAATGTGCTGAATCTGTAAACTGCTTAGAGAGGACTGTAAAGCACTATGAAGTGGTATATAAGTCCAAGTGCTATTGCTATTGTTATCCATCATATTTATATAGTTGTCCATCTCTCATCAAGTGACTCTGGGCAGTATGCAACAATAAAAAATAAAACTAATATAATAAAGATATTACAGTATAATTATTGTAGTACAATATTTATTGTACTACAATAATAAAGATTGTACAACAAAAATATTGTGCAACAAACTTAGAAGTAAAATACTGTACTATAATATAATAATAGTATACCATTTTATGTTTGATACCCAGAATTACCACTGCAAGGTGGGTAGCTATATAAAGTGATATTATAAATAAGTAAATAAACTCCAAACATGCATTTTACAAAATAGTAACTACATTATTATTTATTTTATAATTTATATATCTGCCCATCTTATATGTGGTGAACAAGTATTAAAAACAAAACAAACTAGTATGACATCTGAAAAGCAACAAAATAAATATGTATGTAAAGCCTAAAAATGACATATAGATATGTTTCAATTGTTTAAAAGATAAGTATTTAGGTCAGAGTGACCTTTCCTCAGACAAATATGAAAATGATCTGATACATGTCCAGAATTCTAAATATCTCATACATTTTAAACATCACCTGATAATCAATTAATAACTAACCGTGAAGGGTTTTCACACTAAGGTTATTATGATGGCATCAGATTTGCTTGAAACATGTTTAACAGTCTCCTGAACTCCAGTGCAGAGTTAAACTAGTAGTTTTATGAGTTAAGAAAACAGCAATTACAGTAAAAACAAAGAACAATTTACTAATTAGAGAGTAATATGAAATTATCGTAGGTTTAATCCTGCAACAATATAGTTTAATCTCAAATTCATTCTAAACCGTTTTTTTTCCCAAGGAAATTCATCTATATTCCTTAACTGAGTAAATTTCTTTATGTTAGGTTCAAACACCAACAAAGTAGGTGCTTATGCAATCAGTGGGACAGAAAAGGAGCCTCAAAGCTCTTCCACATAGCAGCTTTAAATTTAACCTCCCATGCTGAAACTGGGTGAAATTTATTGGGGTAAGAAATTGCTGTCTGGGTTCCAATCTGTTCTTCAGATTTAACAATAATGAGGACCAGAGGTTCTGCCCAGACATTGTGGCTCTACATTTGCTTCTTTATGCATCCCATCCATACTAGGAAAGCAAGGGCCAATCACTTTACTTTCTGTGGACAGATCTTTGAGGACACATTATCTTTATTGATAGTCTTTTATATCAGCCCTCCTTCACTGATTTCACTTGTACTTGACTCTTCCCATTGGTACATTTACAAGGAAAGAGATCAGTTTTGTAATTGTCAACAAGTCTTCTCTGGCTGATGGGACAGGGGAGAGAAGCCATTGGTTCCCTGATCCTCTTGGAGCACTTGCCACTTGTCCTAACCATTGATATAGCAGTTTGTAAAGAATAACTGGTAGACCATCACTTGTTAAAAATATAAAAAGAATCTAAAAGCGCCTATGTAATGCTTGAGATTTGTTTCCCAAATAATAATCATGTTTAGTCTTTTTATGTTTCTCTTCTCCAATGCGGTCATCCCAAAAATGGTTCTGGAGGGCAGTGACCAACAGCTAGTAATGGACATGATCAGTTGAAATCCGGATATTACATAGATCAGTGTGAAGAAGAACAGAGAAAACCCTCATCCTGCAAGACATTGGAAAACTTATTTTTAAAAACAATTTTATTTAGATTTTTACAAAACAAACAAAAATAACACATCTTTTTTTAGTGAACAGCTTGGTTCCAGGTTCATATCTCCATACAGATATAATCTCGATTACATATTCCTTTCATCTTTCATATTCAATTTCATATCTTATCACTACTTTAAATATTCTTTATTAATTTTCCCCCTCAAATACTTCCCTCAGGCTTATTTTATAGCTTTCTTATTCATTTCGAAGTCTATTACATATCCTTTTCAAAGTTTTCATATTTTCATAATAATTATGCTTTTATCTGTCCTGTGTACACTTTCAATTCATATCCACATTTCAAACATTACAAAACAAGATTTCCCCTATAGTTGCCAATTAGAGTGTGTCACCTTTATATCTTATAGTTAATTTCCTTTCATATCTCATTAAATATTCTACTTCTAAATTATCCCATTAAACAATTATACCATTCATCACCTAATAGCTATATTATAACATAAATCCCTTTTTAGTCAGATTCCACATGGTACTTTCCCTTTAAATTACCTCTAAACAGTTTTAAATTTAAAAGAAATAAAAAATAAAAAGGAAGAAAACAATTAATCAATTCAAATTTATCCTGAAAACTGGTATTAATTTCCTTACAATCCTTCTCATAATTCATTTCAATCAAAAACATAATTGTTGAAGCATTAATCAGAAAACACTCTTGCAGGCTGCTTCTGAACTAGAATAGTAATTACTGACAGTGTTCACCATCCAATTTAGTAAGAATGCAGAATAAGGTTTACCTGTGAATGTCAGGCAAGGTGGAAGAACCCTCATGAATCTTCTATGGTTACTCATGAAATAAGAGCAAATATCAATAGCATTTAGAAAGAGTTAGGATATGAAGTCATCTGCCAAGGAGATGGATATGGCTGAGAAATGCTGACATGATGACTGTCTAAGATCAGATCTCCAGCACTTGATGATTCAAGATAAAATAACTATTCAGTTTGAAATTTGTATAGACAATCAAAATAAGATTCGGATTGGAATAATAAAAATAAGATGGGAAGATCCAGCCATGGATAGGATTCATTGGAAGAAGCTTGCTGCCCTATGCACTTTATGCAAAAGGAACCAGTGTTGATAATGACACTTAACGCTGATTGAAATTTTGTCTTTGTTAATGATAAAAAGTATACATTTATATATATAAATATAAGTACCGATTCCAATAAAATGGCACATTATATATACCAATAGAAGAGTCATTTACAATATATAGTGTAAGGACTGAAACTGCCATGCATAGGACAGACTGGCAGAAGACTAGCCATGCTGGCCTGATGTTTCCTCTTTGAATTAGGTAAACCAGGCTGAAGCCATGCTGGACTGATATTTCCTCTTCACATAGGATAGACTGGGCCAAAGTGATGTGGGCCTGCCCCTTACATTTTCCAGGATGGGCCCATGGGCTGGATCCTACCACATCACAGGCTGAATCCATCCCATGGGCCTTTTGTTTGACACCCCTATCCTAAACTATTGGTTTTTAAGAAGGCCATTAAAACTTGGCTATTTCAACAAAATCTGGGTGTTGTGATCTTTCAGAGTTGCTCCCTCTGGCTTTGGAAGTTTTCTTTAATGTAATTGATATTCCTAACGTTTATATATGTAGATATGCTTTGGTTTTTCATTTCTATACTTTTTGTTTTTGTTTAATTTCATTTATGGATGTCAGAGATGTATGCCACTTATAGTTGACAGCAATTAAAACAGCATATAAAATAATAAATATATATTCCCCACCTGGGTTTTTTTCAACTAAAACCTAAAGAGCTTATCTGTTTCTATTTTTGGAGGGTGTGCATACATGCAGTGTAGATAGTCTTCCTTAATAATGCAAAACTTAATTATTAAGTTTTAATTCGAAAGTTTATTTGGCGTTGATTTAATATTTTTTTAATTTGTTTTAACTTTTTTATTCTCTGTTTTTATGTACCCCACCCTGAATCCCTCGGGAGAGAGGGCGGCTTATAAATCCAAATCTATGAAGGATAATCATATGCGGGGATTTATATAGAAACATATGTTAAAAAGGAAAGTTCAGAGTTGTCAATAGTGCTAAACAACAAAATAATCAGGCAAACAGTTTCTGAAGTATAAAGGTTTTCTCTGATACTTTCTGAAGCTATTCAAAGACCAGTAAATCAAAGAAAATGAATAACCTCATTCAGTGAAAGTAAAAAAATAATATGATTAATCTGGGAAGGAAAATGGTGCAAACAACTCAGTCAGACCTAGTTTTCCCCATTTGAATGAATTCTTGTTTTGTCTAGAGTTGTCCTTAGAGGAAGGCTAAAGCAATAATTCCCACATAAATATAGATATGGTATTAAACAGAACATCATTAATTGAGTTATAACATGTACTATGCAGGAAATTCATTACCTATTTTAGTTGTTTCTCCTATTTAAAAGATACAAATTTTGCAAGCAATATCCTTTTAATATGATGCAAATATTAAACCATTCAGGGGATTTCTATTAATTACAGGTTCACTCTTTTCAATATGAAACTAATTTAAATTGCAATCATAAATTATCTCAGCTGTATTACCCTGACAAGCATGGCAAGAGTGCAAATATTCTTTAAAAGTGTTCATCATACTAGGACTCTCAAGATCTGAACATCCTCTAAAGCAGTTTGGGATTAATAGATCATTACACACATTTTCAGCCAACAGCAATTGTTTAAGAAAGCCATTTGGTTAATCTTCTGAAGTTATTCTATTGCCATCACATTATTAAAAGGAATTTCAGTTCAATTTCAGGGATATGGTTGAAGTTGTCTGAGAAGCAAAAATGTTTTTAGCAGGAAACTATTGATAATGGTTCTAAGAAAGAAAAATATTTTACTAGAGTTGTGTTCCAGGGGACTGAACAAATAGAATTAGTTATAAGTACTAAGCCTCAGGCATTAACCAGGCTATAGTTTAGTCCTAGAGTATACTCAATGGAAGTCATTTAGGAGCTTGGTAATGATGCCAGATTGTCTCACTACTCATTCTAGCAGAGCTACACTGAAATTAGACCCACCATATCAGCAAGGAAATATTAGACTTGGGGTACCTGTGTGCCTCATATTAGGAAAACCATCATATTGTAAAATGTTTACAGTCCAATGAAAATTGATCTTTCCCTGATCTATCAGAAACTTACAAATTTCTACCAGTTCATCCTGAAGAAAGAGAGCACATTTCTCCCTTCTATATTTTCTTCATTTTTTCTGTATCCTGCTTCTTCTGGACTCAAGATTCTTGAGCAACTCGGTTATAAAATGTAAAATAAAATTGTAGAGTGCATATGGTGGTATACTTAATATACTTTGCAGCTATACTTTAAAGTACTATAGTGCTATGCAGAAAAAAATCTGCTTCTTGTATACTTATTTTCATTTAATTTGATGAATTTAAAATATCTTTCAAAAGAGAAGACAATTTTGGTGGAGGACAGTGGCCTTATCACAAGATGGTTTGTGAAGATCCCTGTTTTTACTGTATGCCCCTCTTTTCCATGACCTGCAGTCCTATAGCCTCCCAAGCAATGGTGGCATTCTACCAGTTCGGCCCCGTTCTGCCAAGTGATAGTGGAAATGAGCAGTGGAGACCGAACCTGTTCTCTCCGATGCTCTATGTTGGGTCCACCCACCCACAAACCATTACAACTTGCTTCTGAAGCACAGCTGCTTTGCGTGGCACAGCAATTGCCACGTGGCAGCTGCTGAAGCATCAGGGAGAGTGTAGGATTGCAAGAGGTGAGTCAAAATGCAAAGTGTGCATTTGGCGTGCATGCATGTGCAAAGTGTGTGTGCGTGTGCAAAGCCCACCAAGCCATGCCCACCGAACTGGTGGTAAAAATATTTGAAACATACCACTGCTCCCAAGCTTCCTTTTAATCCAGGAGATAGCTAAGAGCAGGAAAATTGAAGAGGGACTAATTCTGACTGCATAAAACCACGCTCTAAGAACAAATTAATATAAATCCAGAATAGAGAAACAGTAACAGACAACAAATGTCTCTGGAATGAAATTTAAGAAACAGTTGATCATTTATTTAGCAGCTGCAAAAAGATTTCATAGACTGACTAACAAACAATGGCATGACAAAGTAGCAACAATGTTGCTTTGGAATATCTACAAGAAATACCACTTGCCTGCAAGGAAGAACTAGTGGGACCACAAAGTAGACAAAGTAGGAAATAAAGAAGTTAAAGTGCTTTGGGAATCCACACATCTGTCATACAACAACTGCAGCATAGCAATTGTTGATAAGAAAAACAAAAGTCTGAATAGTAGACTGGGCAATACCGGAGACAGTAATATAAAAGAAAAAGAATTGATGAAAATCACAAAACACAAAGAACTGAAGATAGAAGTAGAACAACCATGGCAAAAAAGCAAAGACAGTATCAATAGTAATAAGCACCTTGGTACAATCCCAAAACAAAACACCTTTGGCATTGACAAAATCCCCATCAGTCAATTGCAAATGTCAGCTCTGCTTGAACATCCTGCATCCTGCAACAGTACGTTTAACACCTTCAAGCAATATATCTGCCTCTACCAGGTCCAAATCCAGTCTAAACATTTGACTGATTGTGCAACCAGCCATTATAACTTTAGCTAGCCAGACCTTTGAGTTTCTTGCAGATTATTAATACTTGTTGTATATGTAAGTATTTAAATGAACAATGCAGATGCTTCTTATCTATCCACATCACTCTCCAGTTCTTTTCTGGGACTCAGATTAATGCATTTACCTGTACATTTCCACAGTGCTTTAACACAAACAATTCCATATTGGACAGTCTTTCTCTCAGACTAGGAAAATGCTTTATTTCAGAAAACCAGGTTACTAAAATTTTACAATATGCTCCAGTGTGCTGTTTCACTTAATATTTTATTAAATTATTTTGGACTACTGATGTATCTAAACTCATAACATGAAGAGACTTCCTTTAGCAAAATGGTAGCACAGAACGAAAACAAGTTCTGCAATAAATTTTGCCTGTCATTATGCACTACCAATCTATGGGAGAGGATAATATTAACCAGCATCTATATAAATCTCATTTCTAATAGGAATGCATGGATGATTAACAACATTTAGGATTGAAAAGCACAAGCAATACATAGCAGACCCCAGGAATATTAAGGGAGGTGTCAAACAGAACAAAATTGCAGTCTTATATTGCAACAAAAAAGAAAAAGTTGGTCAGGGTATCCAGATAAATCCTCTGAATTATTGCTATCTGCTTTGGAGTTAAGACCATTAAATGCAATTTGGAAGATCAACTTTTCCCATTTTAAAAGAGAGTATTAGGCAGTATCTGTGAGAACATCTTAAAGCTCTAGATGGCACTTCCAAATGCAATAAATCCAATTGCAATAAATCCAATAACCTTTTCATATGCCTGGCCAAATTCTACTTTGTTAGGATACTGAGGAGGCCTTTTAGAGAGCAATAGCAAGTGAATATGAAGTTCATAGACAGTTTGTGAAATCTTATACATGTATTTTATCTACAATATTTAATATGTTGTTCAGTCTGAGGGTGTCTCCATTGATGTGAGATGAGGAAACTGTTCAGGTGAATAATAAGTTCACCATAAGCTGGGTTTTTCTAACATCTTCATTTATTGCATGAATGCATCTTTCTATTAAACATGCCAATCTCCACTTTTCACAAAACATTGAATATCATACACCACCTTAAATTTATCATTTGTGAGCCTAACTTCAGCTAATTCTTATCAACTAATATGATTTGTCAGGCTACTAATCTAGAGTTGGGAAGAAATGTAGCAACATTCCTGCAGATGTTTTAATTCTTTCTTTGTCATGGAATAGTTACAATTCTACTGCAGTGTCTTGAATTGTGACTAAATAAATGCTTGAGAAATATACCGATGTCTTCAGTAGATTTGTGAGCTACTGCTGTCCTAAACATGCTGTGATCTGCACAAAGGGGAACTTTTTCTATTCAGCAAAAGTGATACATTTTGTTACTGTTCTATGCAGAAAATATGATGACAATATGTTAATGAGGAGCAAAGATAACAGATCTCATTCGCAATTCTTGGCTTCTTCCTTTTCTTTTAAAAATTAACATGTCTTTTCTTTAAAGCATTATTTTTTCCACTAAATACTAAGGTGTTCTTTGTATCATGGAATCCTGGCCTAAAAGGAGTTTATATTTAGATTTCTTTATGCAAGTTTCCAGCTAACCTCCCTCCTTTATTATTGGGACCCATATATTTACTTTATTTATTTAAGATACTTACATAGTCACACGATTTGAGAAATACAACCTGGTCAATGTACAATAACTGATGAAGAAAAATAACCAATAACAAATAACAATTAAAAAGGAATATGATCAGAGATTCAAAGGCATTGCACTTCTTCTGATGAGAACCCTGACAATTCTGACCCTAAAGGAGAAAAGAGCAAGTTTCCATCCCCACCTTTCTAAAGACCTGGGCCAGCTGTAAAGGGTAGTGACAATGACCTTGACAGAGAAAGAAGTCCATTACAAAGGCAATGACCAGATAAACATTGCAGAAGCTCAAACATGTGGGGAGCAATACAATCTTTCCCCAAATTCACATTAATATTTTTAAAAAAGGAGGAAAAGAAGAATATTCAGAGTTGTGAGTTTGTTACATTAACCAATCTAGTCATCTACACTAGCCAATGTGTAGTCTACCTCATACAGCTGACACCAGCTCTATGTTGGAAGAGGAGAAATTATTTCAGCATATCTCTTAAGTGCCAAAATATGACATTGTTTCAGAGAAGAGACTCTGTCTAGGAGCAAGTGATGGGTATGTACCATTTGCAAGCGGTAATAAGTAATCTGGTCCTATGCCATGAAGAGCTTTATAGGTGATAACCAGCACTTGAATTTCACTTGGAAACCTACAGGAAACCAGTTCAGCTCCCAGAGTAGCTTCTAAACTCCCACATCCAGTCAAGCCAAGTTAACCTATTCTCTTCAAAATAAATAAATAAATATTTCAGTAAACCTCTTTGCATCTAATTATGGCATATGTTCATGTTTGCCTTATGAAACAATTGTTCAAAAAATCTGAAAAGAGATCTGAAAAAAATACTTGATTTCTTTGCTTTTCCTTCAAGTAATTTTCTCTTGCTATGACAAATGGAAGATACAATACAATACAATAGATCTCAAGATTATCACAAGCATGGGAATAAGTTTTAGCTAAATGGGGAAAAATACTTACAATATAAACAGCTTCAATTTCAAGCTTGTTTTCTAGTGATAACATCTCACACTTGCATTTTTCCATGAAAACTAATATAGACTAATCTAGTTCTCCTGTGTATAGAACATTTAGAAATATGAATTATTTCTAATGTAATGTTCTTGAAGATAGGTCACTACATTTTGAAGATTTTTTTATGTTTGAAACCTTTGCCATATCTATTGAAAATTATTTACTAGAGTTTTCAAGCTGAGTTATTCTTGTTTCAGGTGAATCACTCACAAAACTTTATTACTGATAATAAAGTCAGTTGCTCCAATCCTTTCTTTTGCTGGTAGAATAAAAGTAGGTCTTTTGAACTCTAATTATTTCTTTATAATACATTGTTTATAATACACTTTGTTATGTTATATATTTGGGACTAATAGAATTTCACCTATGTAGTTTTGTTAGAAATTGATATCTTTAAAAAATATTAAATAATAATTCTGGAAGCTTGGGTTATAAATGTTACAATAATTAATATTTCAACATAGTACACAGTGAGATTAGATGAATTTAATGCTACGTTTATACAGCATAGCTTAATAAAGTGAAATCTTTGGTTCCTCATTTTTTAAAAAAAAACCTTCATAATAATCCATCAGTATATAACTAAAATAGCCTAAGGTTTTAATGGTCTTACATAAGGGTATCTAAATAGGATCAAAATATGCTTTTATACAACTTTTAGATCTGAAACCCTCAAATTTCATAAAACAAAAAGTTCAAAACTCCAGGCCTTCTTTTATGATCAGTCATTTCCAGTTCATATTCCTTTAATATATAGGTGAGGTTTGCATTATGTCATGTGTGAAAACTTTTTATTATTCTTTTAAAGTTCATTTGCCATATTTGGAGCATTTTGCTTGGAGCTTTTTAAGTTCTTTCTTTGATTAGTTTCTACATTAGTTATATCCTGCCCAATTCTACAGTTTGCTAGCTACCACAGATTTTATGCTCTATCTTTTGTTTCAGGAAACCTATTGTGCTCTATTAGGGTTTGAAAAACAGAGTGAAGACAGCACATTACATAACAACCTTCCCCCTTCCAGCCCCACTTCTTAGACCTCCTCTTTTAGATAATTTTAGATAATTTTTCAAACTGCACTTACAATCCTGCTCTTTAAAGTAAGCCTGCTCATATGCATAATTGTGTTTTCATTTCACTCAATATTACTTCAGGCCTTTGAGTGATTTCATTGATTCTGAAAGAAACATACCTCTTACTATGTTTCTTCATGAAAAGCCTAATACTCTGAATAGAGTTGATCCATAGCAACCCTTCCAGAGCAAACAGGTGTGCCTGAAATCTACTCTGATGTCAGTGTCTTGCTCCAAGAGAGACTGAGAAGGAAGCAGTGGGAAAAGATAAGTTTCCATGGAATACCCAAGCACTCCTATGGCAGTTCTATAGAAACCAACACAGAGTTGGAAATACAATACAATACTTTATTTTGGCCAAGGGTGATTAGACACACAAGGAATTTGTCTCCGATGGAGAAATTTTCAACTGTACATGCAAAGCAACAGAATAATAATCATAATATGATACCAATAAGAGGGGGTAGTAGAGATGAGAAGAATAATATTAATAATGTTACAGCCATACAACATGAGTAAATATACTTAAACATAAAACAATACTGTGACAATTAGGTGTTTGCAGAATGATGGCACAAGGGAAAAAATTGTCCCTGTTTCTAGATGTTTTAGCATGCAATATCCTATAGTATAGCAGCATCCTGAGGAGAGGAATTGATGTCCAGGGATGTTTGTAGATATTTTCTCAGTCCTCTTTCTGACCCCCTCAATATACAGGTCTTCAATGAAAGGCAGGCGGGTTGCAATTTTTCTGCAGTTCTAACTATGTAGTTCTAACTCGGACTTGCAGTGTCCTGAGGATGGGGATGCGAGTGGTCTGGCTAATGTGATCTGGACTGAGTTCGATCCTGTTTTGAGGATGAAGTGGACAGGATTATGCGGCGGCTGAGCTCCACCACATGTTTATTGGACACGTGCCCTTCCTGGTTGGTTTATGCATCCAGGGAGGTCACATGTGGCTGGCTCCGGGCAGTGGTCAACGCTTCATTAAGGGAGGGGCTGTTCCCTGCTGCTTTGAAAGAAGCGGTGGTGAGGCCTCTCCTGAAGAAGCCTGCCCTGGACCCAGCCGTGTTGAACAACTTTCATCCGGTCTCCAACCTTCGCTTTTTAGCGCAGGTTGTTGAGAGTGTGGTGGCGCAGCAATTGCCACTTTTCCTGGAGGAAGTGGACTACCTGGATCCATACCAATCGGGCTTCCGGTCCAGGTACAGCACGGAGACACCATTGGTCGCGCTGAGTGATGATCTCTCTAGGGCTCAGGACAGGGGTTTTTCCTCTGTCCTGGTCCTGTTAGATCTCTCAGCGGCTTTTGATACCATCGACCATGGTATCCTGTTGTGACGTCTTGGGGGATTGGGAGTGGGAGGCACTGTTTTACAGTGGTTCTCCTCCTACCTCTCGGGACGTTCACAAACAGTGTTGGCAGGGGGGCAGAGGTTGACTCCAAGGTATCTCACTTGTGGGGTCGGTCCTCTCGCCCCTCTTGTTCAACATTTATATGAAGCTGCTGGGTGAGATCATCCATGGCTTTGGGGTGATGTATCATCAGTATGCTGATGATACACAGTTATACATCTCCACCCCAGGCCACATCAGTGATGCTCTCTCCGTGATATCCCGTTGCTTGGAAGCGGTGCAGATCTGGATGGACAGGAACATGCTTCGACTCACTCCAGCCAAGACAGAGTGGTTGTGCATACCGACATCTCGGTCCAGTTTGGATATTCCATCTTTGGTCATGGGAGAGGAGGTGTTGCCCCCCGTGGACAGGGCACGGAATCTGGGGGTCCTCCTGGACTCATGGCTCAAATTGGAGGAGCAGGTGGGGGCCGTGGCCAGGGGGGCCTTTGCCCAGATCCAGCTGGTTCGCCAGTTGTGCCCATACCTGGACCAAGATGCCCTGCGCACGATCACTCAGGCACTCGTCATTTCTTGACTCGACTCCTGTAACGCTCTCTACCTAGGACTGCCCTTGCATACCACTTGGAGGCTTCAACTGGTACAGAATGCGGCTGCATGGGTAGTGATGGGAACTTCCCGATACTCCCATATTACACCCCTCCTGCGCAGCCTGCATTGGCTTCCGGTTGCCCTCCAGGTGAGATTCAAGGTTTTGGTGTTAACAATCATTTGAATGTTTGAATGTGGGTCCAGGATATTTATGAGAATGACTCCTCCCAGCATCAAATACCAACTGCCCTGTACGGGCCCACAGATGGGGTCTCCTCAGGGTGCCGTCAGCGACTCAATGTCACATGGCGGTGACCCGGGGGAGGGCTTATTCTGTGGCAGCTCCCACTTTGTGGAATCTTCTTCCGCTGGAGCTCTGGCTGGCCCCCGATCTCTGCAACTTCTGCCACGATTTGAAGACCTGGCGATTTGTACAGTCCAGGCTGTGCTGGATCTCTGGGGGTTTGATTGTTTTAATTTTGGGGTTCTTAACTTCCATTCGGCTTGTAATTGTTTAATATGTTTAGGTAATTTATTTATTGTTGTATTTTTAGCTGTGAGCTGCCCCGAGTCCTTTTGGAGATGGGGCGGCATACAAGTCAAATAAATAAATAAATAAATAAATAAATAAATAAATAAATAAATAAATAAATAAATATGTATTGGTGTCTATATCTATCTTGTTTACTTGCTGTAGCAAACCAGACAGTTATCAAAGTGCAGATGACAGATTCAATAATTCAAACTCAATATGTTCAAGCTTTTGGTAGGCACACACAAGCCCTCACAAAACCTAACATATGATGTCATGATATCAGAGAGTTCATCCAAGTCAACTGAAGCAGCTTCAAAAATCTCCAGTCTGTGCAATCAAAGCAAGTCTGTAACTTTAAATTTCCTCCTCAGTCCAGTTCTTTACTGTTTTGAACACAGGTTTTGTGATTTTCAGTTTCTGTTTATAGTTAGGGACAAAATGTGGGCAGGTTAAATTGGGTTTTAGTCTGTTTGGGCTTGTTGTGGTTTAATGGTTTTCTAAATTATTTATTGTTTGTATTTTAGTTGTGAGGCCCGAGTCCTTCGGGAAAGGGGGCGGCATACAAGTCCAAATAAAATAAAATAAAAATAAATAAAATGAATCGTACAGTGATCAGAGAGACCCACAGGTGTTCTTGGAACTCAATAGGGGCTACCTGATGTAAAGTATGACACTTCTATATCCACTATTTTAGGCAGCTGCTTCATTCTACTCATGGAATGGACAAGACCATCAATAAAGAGTTAGGTTGTATCTGTCATGACTCTGTAACCTACTGAAACTGCAAAGGATGCAAATACATGTCAACATTTAGGATGATGTTACCTACTATATATGCTGCTGTGAAAAAATTACAAATCAATTTGAAGACCACCACATTTGCTTCTTTTTTCAGGAAATATTCCATGAAAACTCCTAGATTATATTTTTTTTAAAAAAGAAACAACACAAAATTATATTGGAATTGGTTGGGATTTTTTTTCTATTGATCAGTAGACTTGCAAATGTAAAGCTGACTAAAGTGATAAACATTTTAAAAAGAAAACATTCTGAGAAGCAGATTAATTCCCAATGAAGATTTAATCAATTGGCAACTGGTCACCTTTGTGTCTACCCAATGATAATACAGGTTTAATTAAGACAAATTCCTAGTTCTGCTTGAGAATGTTTGTGGAGAATTGTTCTGACTAGAATTTCTAGAAGAGCACAGTATTGGCAATGTTCACACATGTTTTTTTAACCATCGTATATCATGTCCATCCACAAAGATTCAGAAGGACACAAATTTGATTTAACCGGAACCAAAGTTGTAACCCAGGAGAGAAAACAAGGAGAGAAAAAGAATTCCTTGAAGCTTGGTTTTCCACCAATAAGTCAATAAACAGACATATTGACATTGATCCAGTCTACCAATCACTGAGAACAAAAGAACCACGATCAACAATGATACCAAAGATAATATTTAAAATGAACAAACAGGCATGTCACTACGCAACAGTAAAAATCATAACCCATCAGCTCACAAGAAATTGCACCACATCATAGTAACAACAGTCACCCAATCAAACAATCCAAAACCAGACCATGACTCAGAAGTATCTGAACAAACAACACTAATTTATATCACACAGACGGTACTTAAAACCAAAGACCATGCCTCAATAACAAGAGCCAGCCAATCAAACAGTCCAAAAACAGACCATGACTCAGAAGTAGCTGAACAAACAACATCCACACTAATTTGCATCACATAAAAAGGTATTTAAAGGCCAGTCCTCTGACAAGCAAGCACAATTCAAAGGGCACTGACGATTTCCCCGCGAATGGTGATGAAATGTTTGCAACCAAATTGCCAAGCTCAGAGCTTGGCAACAGCCTAACTACCAACCTGAACTACTAATATTCAAATATATTTTTCTGTTGGATCATTATTTATTTATGAAGAAGGAAGAGCTACAGCAATTTAGGCTATTCTATATTCACATGGAGGATTCAGAACTGATGATGTCAGCTTCTTTCATTTATTTCAGCTAAGCATAGCATAAGCTGACTGCAAAAATATCCAAAGCAACTCCAGCTTACATTCATCAATCTGCATTTTTGACAGTTATGTACTACCTCCACACACACATGTATTCAATTCACTGGTTTTTAATTGGTGGTGAAACCAAAGAAATTTCTCAGCAAAAGAAACTATTCAAAGTTTTCAGAATAATGCAACTTGTAATACAGGAGAGAAAAGTGTCTTCCTTTACATTGCAGATATCAGATCAGATTAATTTTTCAGTGGGTATTATCTCTGTGATTCAGAGAGAATATTAGAAAGAACAGGCAGTTAGGGTGGTCCGTGTAATGTGACTATAATTCTTCAGCACGTAAACATGAGGCATGCTAACTGGGCCTAAGGGAGATGCTCTAGGACCATGATGGCAAACCTATGGCACGCATGCCAGAAGTGACACACACAGCCACTTCTGCTGGCAAGTGAGAGGTTGCCCGGAAGAGCCCCATTGCGCATGCATGCACATCCCCCGCCAGCCAGCTGACTGTTAGGTATCTGCTGCGCATGCACATGTGGCATGCGGGGAGTTGCGTGCGCATGCTCAGAGGCATGTGGTGTGGGGGTCGCATGTGCATGTGCAGAGGCATGCGGTGCACATGCAGGGGTTGTGCACATGTGCAGGGGGCAGGGAAGTCACACATACATTGCATCACAGCTCTAGAATATATTTTTTATTAATCTTGACATCTTTAAGATCTGTGGACTCCAATTCCTAGAATTCTTCCACCAGCATGAATTTTAGGAATTGAAGTCAACACATATCTTCCAATGTCGAATACCGATCACCCTATGCGAGCTCATAGGCAAGGACTCCTCGGGTTCCCGTCGGCGGGCCAATGCCGTCTGGCAGTTCCCCGACGACGAGCCTTTTCTGTCGCGGCCCCTGACCTTTGGAATCAACTGCCTTTGGAGCTCCGCCTGGCCCTGACCTCCGCACCTTTCGAGTTGAAGACCTGGTTATTTGACCAACCCGGGCTGTGACCCTTGGGGAGGGTTGTTTTAATTATTTTATAAATGTTTGAACTTATAATTTAATCTAATTGTTTTTAATGTATTTATTGTCTCTTGTTTTTAGTTGTAAGCCGAGTCTTGGAGATGGGGCATATAAGTTCAAATAATAAATAAATAAATAAATAAATAAATATTAAAGTTGTTAGTGTTGAGAAGCACTGCTCTAAAACTTCTGGAATATTTCAAGGTGTCTGTTCTTGCTATGAAGTAGGTGCTTTAGTACTATTGTTACTCAGAATATAAGATTGGAATCAGACAATAGATTGACACCTCTTGTTGACTGTGGAATGTACTGATGATTTTGGCCTGGTCACCATCTCACAACCCAACTATCATTCAAGATTCTATTGTGATAAAAAAAGAGGAAAGACTATTTCATAAGCACTGTAGATATAGAGTTACAAAGGCAAGATAGTGGAATCATTGTGCAATTGAAATCCAACCTCTTTGTAGATACATGATCTTTGTAGATACACAGATAAGGAAAAAGTTGTGTTTCTGTCAAACATTTATTACCAACATTTTTATACACATATTCAGGAACACATCATTGATACCTTTACAATGCTCAATGTACAATGCTTCACTCCCTAGAGTAGAGCTTCTACACCTTTTTGTACCACTTTGAGAGTCTGATAAATGGGTCCCAGTTATCAAAAAGAACAAATATTTGTTCTTTTTGATAATTGGGACCCATTTATCAAACTCTCAAAGTGGTACAAAAAGGTGTAGAAGCTCCATGGATCTCAGGTTAATAACCCCTTCTTAAACTGGCCTGTATAGACTAGGTGGCAAAATGTGCATTATGATAAAAAAAATTACACTGTCTGCAAACTGGTATTTTTATAATGCCACATACAAGTACACAATGCAAGTTTGCAATGCAGCAATACAGCACATATTTTGTCACTTGCCTCTCTGCAGACACCTGTGATCAGACTGCAATAAAGTAGACATTAAGATTAATGGAGACTCTTAATAAATGGATTTCAGTAAAGCACAAGGTAGAATAATTGAGTCTTAAGTTAGATGTAATAAATTTATCTATTGATTTGGGATGGAGGAGGCTTAAACTAAATCTACTTAATCTGAAATGAATTTAATATACATATACTCTACTTTGGAAATTAGATTTAGACACTGCATAATATAAAAATGTAAGTCAAACAAGTAGCGTATTTGCTTAAATATGGTGCTAGACTTCTAAGCATAACTACTAGTAAAAATTCTTTGCCCTTTTATTTACTTTTATTTACTAGTAAAAATTCTTTGCCCTTTTATTTATTTTTACGTAATTTCTTTGTTTCAAAATGAGGTGATCTCTTTTGTTATGTACGTAGGTTTGAAGTCATTGGTTTAGTTTGAACTGTTCTTGTAAAATGCTGGAAATGATTGGTTTAAAAAGTGCGGGGAAAACCCTGCACTCTGATTGGCTGGCAACTGCGGCTGCTGGCTATAAGTAGCAGCCACAGCCCAGCCAAATTGGGTCCGTTCTGAGCTGTAGTCACTAATAAACTAAGAGCTTGAAGCACTCCGCGTCTGTCTCTTCATGCAAACTTAACACTGGCGATGAAGGTGGGATTCCCCTGAAGAAGACGGCAATGCGGAACAGAAGGATAGCAAGATGGCTGCACTGAACACCCCCCCCAGCCCCGTTCGATCTGATGACAGAAGACTGGGAGTCATATGCAGATCGTTTCCAAATGTATCTGGAGGGAAACGATCTTGCCGACATTTCGAGAAGCAGAAGAGGGCGGTCTTTCTCACGCACTGCGGTCCAGCAGTTTTCAAGATGGTGAAGGCATTGGCGGGAGCTGCAGACATGAAGGTAATGGAATGGCCTGACTTAGAAAAACTGTTAAGAGCCCATTACGTGCCACAAGTATCATGCCTCATTAAGAGACACGAGTTTTACCGTCATGATCAAGGGAAAGCGCGTAAATGACTTTGTGGCAAGTTTAAGAGACATTGGGGGTGCATGCGAATTTAACAATTTTGAAGAGGCCATGCGCGATCGATTTGTTCTGGGCCTTAAAGACAAGGTGCTACAGAGCATTACTGAAACCTAAGATCACGCTGAAGGAAGCAATAGAAGAGGCCTCTTCAGCAGAAGCTACCAAGTCCTCAGCAGCAGCCATGAAGAAAATCAACAAGGCCACAAGCCATCCTGATGTGGAAAAGTCCACAACAACTCATTGTGAGCAAATAGATTCTGAGTCAGACTGTAGTGAGGTGGAGGAAGAAATTTACAGACTCAGAATGGAGCAGAAAAAGAAAGACCTGGGAAGAAAGAGGCAAGATTTCTACTGCAGAGGTTGTGGGGAAGCCACCCTGCACTGAATGCAAGTTTTAGACACCATTTGCCTCTGTTGTGATAAAAGAGGACACCTAGCAAGAGTCTACAAATCATCCAGAACTCCACCCAACAGAAGAAAGTTTGCTACAAGCAAAGACAAAGAATTCAGGCCCAACAATCTCAGTGAGAAAATGGGGCACAGCACAGAAGCAAATGGGAAGAATGAAACTCATTAAACAGTAACTATTGGTCATTCATCACCTTTAAAAAGCAGAAAAGTGCATGTCAAGGTACTTATTGAAGGAAGGCCTTGCCAAATGGAAGTGGACTCAGGCTCATACCTATCTATGGTGTCATGGGACACTATTCACAGACTTCTTCCCAACATCCAGAAGAAGCACTTCAAGAAGCAAGCATTGACTCTTAAAGACTACCAAGGGAACAAGATTCCAGTAGTTGGAACAAGAGAATTCAACATGAAATTCAAGGGCCACACCAAACGCCTACCACTGACCATCGTGGACAAGGACCGCCCAAGTCTGCTGGGCCTTGAGTGGTTCAAACCATTGGGCATCGAGGTGACTGGCATCAATCACATGAGCAACACTGAGTGGGAAGAGGCCTTGAAGTCTGAGTTTCCAGAGGTCTTCAGCAATGGATTAGGCAAGTACTTGGGGACCCCCATCACATTGAACCTAGATCCCAAGGTATAACCAATCCGTTTAAAACCCAGAAGGGTCCCATTTGCCTTAAAGGAAAAAATTGATGCACAATTAGATAAACTAATAGCCCAAGGGGTTTTAGAGCCCACTGATCACTCCAGGTGGGAGACACCCATAGTCACACCAGTCAAGGCTGATGGGTCTGTGAGAATCTGAGACTACAAGGGGACATTGAACCATGCGCTACAACAGAGCGCATATCCAGTTCCAGTAGTGCATCATTTACTACATTCACTTGGAGGGGGCACAGTTTTTGCCAAGTTGGACCTGGCACAGGCATATCAACAATTAACAGTTGATGATGCCACTGCTGAAGCCCAAACCATTGTGACCCATAGAGGTGCCTTCAAATGCAAAAGATTGCAATTTGGAGTAAGCGTGGCACCAGGCATCTTCCAAAGCCTTATGGAAAGAATGTTACAAGGGTTGCCAGGGGTGGTGCCCTATTTTGATGATGTTTTAATTTCTGCTGAAAATGACACTCAATTACACGAGAGACTCAGGGAAGTCTTAACTAGATTCAAAAAGCGGGGTTAAAAGTCAAAGAAGAAAAATGCACACTTAGAACAGATAAAGTGGAATTCTTGGGTTACATGATTGATAAACATGGCATCCACCCCACAGAGGCAAAGGTTCAGGCAATCAAAGAAGCCCCAGGCCAAAATGCAAAACAGATTTGCAAGCATTCTTGGGACTCATTAACTTCTATCATATGTTTCTACCTCAGAAGGCAACCATTGCAGAACCCCTACATAGGTTGCTGGACAAAAATCTGCTTGGGTCTGAGGGAGGAAGGAACAAGCTGCATTTAACAATATCAAGAGACTAATCACGTCTGATGCTGTGCTGATACAGTTCTCTGAAAACTTTCCTGTTGTTCTGACTTGTGATGCCTCCCCTTTTGGAGTGGGGGGGTTTGAGCCACATGCTTCCCAGCAGGAGGGAAGCCCCTATTGCATTTTACTCTCGCACTTTGACTAAAGCAGAGAGAAACTACAGCCAACTGGACAAGGAAACCTTGGCAATTGTTGCAGCTGTCAAGAAATTCCATGAGTATTTATATGGGAGAACATTTACTATTGTCACAGATCACAAACCTCTGTTAGGCATTGTGGCAGGGGACAAACCAACGCCCATGATCCTGTCACCAAGAATGCTGAGATGGACTGAATTTCTTGCTGCTTATTCATACAAACTGATCCACAGACCTGGTAAAGACATTGGGCATGCAGATGCTTTGAGTCGCTGCCCACTTCCTTCACACATTGAGGACCTGTTCCTGAGACTCACACCTTTTTCTAGAAACTGTTGCCAAACTTCCAGTACATGCTGCTCAAATTGCCAGAGAGACTGCCAAAGACACTTTATTGGCTCCTGTCATAGGCTGGATTAAGAAAGGTTGGCCTCTTCAAGATCTACCTCAACTCACCCAACCTTTTAAATCCAGGCAAACTGAATTATCTGTATTAAGAGGATGTATTTTGTGGGGTAACAGGGTGGTTATTCCTGCAAAACTACAAAAAGAGGTTTTGGAAATGTTACATGAGGGTCATCCGGGAATTGTCAGAATGAAGGGATTGGCCAGGAGTTATGTATGGTGGCCAGGTATTGACAAAATGGTTGAAAACTGGGTTGCATCTTGTCCCAACTGTCAGGTAGTCAGGCCTGCCCCACCTCTTGCCCCACACAGGAATGGGAATGTCCTAGGGGCCCATGGTCCAGGATTCATATTGATTTTGCTGGCCCTACCAGAGGGCACACTTTCCTTATTATAGTTGATGCATATTCCAAATGGCTGGAGGTTATCCCTATGGCATCCACCACAACTGAAGCTGTCATCAAACAGCTTAAAAGCTTTTGTAACTCACGGGTTACCTGATGTGCTTGTTTCTGACAATGGCCCTCAATTTACATCCAACCTTTTTGAATCATATCTAGCACAACAGGGTATCAGACATGCCCTGACAGCCCCTGGGCATCCTTCGTAACGGCGGGCTGAACGTATGGTACGATTTACCAAGGAAAAACTTCAGCAATTGGGTCCAGGGATATCACTGAGAAAGTTGAAAAACTTCTCAGTGTTCAGCATCACTCCTAACCCATCAACTAACTTATCCCCAGCTGAATTGTTGATGGGTAGGAAACTCAGGTCTCCCCTTGACTGCCTCCATCCCACTTACGCACCCAACGCACCACTAGATTCCACTAGTAAAATTCGCACTTTCAGTGTGGGTGATTCTGTTTATGCTAAGAACCTCATGGGTGAACCATTATGGATTCCTGCTGAGATAACCCAAATCACAGGCCCCAGGTCTTACAGGGTACAAACGGAGGATGGTGTCCTCTGGAGCAGGCACATTGATCAGTTAAGATCCAGATTGCCTCAGGAGCATCGCTTTTGCTCTTCTCTCTGGTTCCCATACCTACTGCCTCTTCTAGGGGAAGGGGAGGATTATGAGAGTAATCAGCAAGTAAGAATCAACCCCATGTGTAACAAGCTAACACACAGGAACCATCCCAAAACCTGTCACAATACCAACAACCATTTTCACAAATGGAAGATTGCACATTACTACCTGATTTAGGTGCTGACATTGGGTTGGAGATGGATTGGGAGGAGAGACCAGGTTGTAGTAACCAAACAGGTTCTACCATTACTACAAGTCCAAGTAAGGAAATGTCAGCAGACACATTTCCTCTCTCACAAGGTGAGAACCTTAAAACATCTGAACCACGTAGGTCTCAACGTACACGTAAGAGCCCACCTATTTAAAAGAATACATTAGATAGGTTGGGGTTTGAGTATGGACTGAACCTAGTGGGGGGGGTGTTATGTATGTAGGTTTGAAGTCATTGGTTTAGTTTGAACTGTTCTTGTAAAATGTTGGAAATGATTGGTTTAAAAGTGGGAAAACCCTGCACTCTGATTGGCTGGCAACTGCGGCTGCTGGCTATAAGTAGCAGCCGCAGCCCAGCCAAATTGGGTCTGTTCTGAGCTGTAGTCACTAATAAACTAAGAGCTTGAAGCACTCTGCGTCTGTCTCTTCATGCAAACTTAACATCTTTAAGTAGGAACCTTCAGGTCTAGTTTGAACCAATGACGAAACAAGCTTAATCTTAGATGTAAATGATAAAATTGGTGAATCATAATATTACACAAGTTATAAGAACCATAATATTACACAAGTTATAAGACTATAAGACTTACACAAGTTATAAGACTAAATTACTTTGAATACTTAGAACTTTTAAAGTGAATAAAAGATGGCTCCACTTTTCTCTTAGCTTTTGAAAACTCAAAATACTTCACATCAGGGGCTTACAGGAAGAGAAATGGTTAAGGTACCAGGCTGGCAACCAGCAGACTATGAGTTCTAGCCCCATCTCAGTTATGAAAGCCAGATGGGTGACTTTGGGCAGTCATTCTCTCTCAGTCCAATTCATCTCACAGGGTTGAGGGAAAGTAAGAGGAGGAAGGAGCATGAGGCATGTTCAACACACACACACACACACACACACACACACACGTACATCCCATAAACTTTAGTACAAGATACTGAAATTACTTCGCACAGAATCAGTACATTACATTAAAACTGTGTATTCTTCTACTAAAATTTCTGGGATGCTAGAATCTTGTTAAGCTTCTTGTTACAAACTTTAGAACAAGAATACACAGTTTTAATGTAATGTTCTAATTCTGTGGAAAGTAATTTCAGTATTAGTTTTTCACACAACTTAAACTGTGTCATTTGTTTTGTTTTGATAAAGTGTACAAAAGGCAATTGTTATTTTGTTGAAATATCAATTGTGGTCCTTAGATCTCCCTAATGCTAGTTATTTGTCTAATGCTTTGAAAGTATCTCTTTTATTGGGAAATACAATAAAAGAAATACATTTTCTATGAAGCAGGCTACTTACCTGGTGAATCATCTTCTATTGCATTTGAAACTCATAATAAGCAAGCTTCTTGAGAATAAACAGATAAATTGACTTAAACTTCTTGTCATGCATTTCAGCTGTATTAGCCTTTTTACACTGAAAAACAAGCCTTATTCAAAACCAGTGTGTTTAAAAAGATTGTGTGGCATAAAATCTAGCTATTTTCCTGCTTTTTTGAATCACTACACAATCCCAAAACATTTGAGTATTCTATCTCCAAGGTCAAGTTTGGGGCATGCGTTGCAGGAAGTAAGCTGAAGGTGTCCCTCAGGTCATAGTAAAACATGAATGGATGTTTTAATATTCATAAACAAAAATTAAGCAGGAAAGAGAATAAACCATGCATTATAATACAATATCATGCATTATTAAAGTGTACAAAAACTCAATAAACTATTTAGATTTCAGGAGCTCAAGGTAGTCTAAAGAAAAATAAATGCCATTTAAGCCGACAAACTAAAACACATTTTTTTTCCCTAATAGATCTCAACAGGTCCTATTTTACCCAGTCCAGATCAGTTATAATTAAAAGTTTAAAACTGATCTGAAACTATTGCAGCAGTATGCTAATTTTATTCCAGTATATATTTTGTAATACTTTTAGTAGACTTTTTTGTCTCTTTCAATCTGGACCAGAACGGGCAATAGAAAGAGTATTTGGAAGATGCCTTCTCTTATTGACAGATTGGAACATTCAATCATACATCCACCTAAACACCAATCTATTTCATTTTTTACTAATATTCCAGAATACTTGTTCAAGCTCTAGTTTTTAATGTATGTACAATGTAGCATATATTGCACATGCATGCACATACACACACACACACACACACACACATAGAATGTGTCTGCTTGGGAGAAATTGGTCCTTAACTTATAAATCTAGGTTCAGAATCGCATAATGAATGCAATATATACTTACCATAGTTATGCATTTAGGGGAAAATGGGTGGAAGAACAGAAGCATTGAAGTTTCCTAAAATAAACGTTGTCTATAGATAACTCCTCAAATTGTTACCTTGTAAAAGTATTGGACTACAACACTCATTGTTCTGAGCCATCATGATCAATGGTCATGGACAATGAATACTGTAAGCTAAACTATCTAGAAGACACCACAGCATTGAAGACTGCTTTATAGGATTCCTTATTAATCGTTTGAGGATGATGCTATGGGATGTGTGATTGTGTGTGTGTGTGTGTGTATGTGCTTTCAGGCATAGTTATGTTGAGCTTCAAAATAGCACTTTAATTTGAAGGAGTTAAACCAAATGCTGGGTTGAAGCAATGCCTTAATAGATTCTTGATCTGGAATATAAAAGAGGACTTTGTGGGCGCACACATTCATGGAAACATTTGCTTTTCTCCAGAGTGAAATGTTTACTGAATCATTTTATTCACTATTGATTTTGCTTAGTAAGTTTATATACCGCTCCAATCGATAATTGTCTCAGAGCAGCTCACACACCTCATTCAGGAGCCAGCTTTTAAAAAGTTAAATTCTTAGTAAAACTTTCACAAATAACAAACTAACTAAAAGTAAAGCAAAGCTCCTGAAAATCCCATGATCTCAAACATCTCTTTATAGGAGAGCCATCTTACTTTTCGGACCTCAAAGCCTTTCTGAAACAGTCTTGACTTAAAGGTTTTTAATGGAATCATCCTGCTTTGATTAGAGGAATCAAGATGAAGTGGTTCACTTCTTTAAAGTGAAGGAACTGCTTCAAGTCTGATTGCTTTGATCATTTGAAATGAAATCACACTTTAGATCACAGAAGAGCTGAACTTCATGACCTCTGTCATTTGGAAAACACTATGGTTCCTGTAGTGGGTCATAAGGGGCAACATATGCCGTATGGAGGGAGCTTAGTTAATAAAGAGAAATATATGAAGCAAGGAGTATATGCAAACAGGAATTTACCTAGATTTAAAGAAAGTAAACAGTAGTAACCAGAATTGGCATAACCATCTTAGTCCAAAACTCATCAGAATTCATCTCTACTATATAGGTACAATCACAATTGAGCTCAAAATTTCTGTTGTTAAGTGAGACATTTGTTAAATGAGTTTTGTCCATTTTATGACCTTTCTTGCCACAGTTGTTAAGTGAATCACTGCAATTGTTCCTGTGATGACCCAGAGTGTAACACAAACGTACCAAATCCAAAACGTAAATAAACGTCCTTTAATGCCTCCAACTTGGTCCCACTGTTCAATAATACTCAGTTGGAGATAAAACGTATTCAAAAATAGTCTTCAAAAGAAAGCAATACAGTCCAAACTTAATGAACAGATAGAGGTGAAATAAAAAACTAAAACAAACTACAATGAAGGAATTTCCACAGGGACCAGGATAAGTAATTACCAACTTCAAGGAGATAACAAGGCACAGTTTGTTGGAAGGATGACAACCAAGATAACTTCAGACCAAAATAACACATTTTTTGCTTCTGGCAATGCTGTGTTTTAACCATCTCTCTTATATACTATTATCCCCAGCTGCAACCAATGAGGGGGATCATGGATGCTTCTTCTTTCGTAAGCCAGGTTGTTGCCTTTTCCGTTCCTCCCTGCATGTCCTAGGATGAAGAGGGGATGGGCGTGGTTCTTCCTCTGACTGCCCCGCCGGCCTCTGCCCCTCCACAGCCTCCTCCACAACCTCTGGAGCCACACCTCCACTCCGTTGGCTGTTCCTCCTCTCCCTCAGAGTCTGACTCTAACAAAGGCATGACAGTTCAGTTAGTAACAAGTGAAACTGGCTTCCCCATTGATTTTGCTCGTCAGAACATTACAAAAGGTGGCCACGTGACCCTGGGACACTGTGACTGTCATAAATATGAGTCAGTTTCCAAGCAACTGAATTTTTATCATGTGACTATGGGGATGCTGCAATGGTCATAAATATGAAAAACTATCATGAATCCCTTTTTTTCAGTGCCATTGTAACTTTGAATGGTCACTGAATAAACTGTTGAAAGTGGAGGATTACCTATAAAGAATGTCTATGCAGAATGAAAGTGATATGAATCTTTTAGAAGAGCAATCTGCCAATGATATAATATAGCCTTGCACGGATATTTATATATTAATTAGTTGTATATAACATTGGATACATAAATATTCTGCTGCCTGATGATTGCTCTTTTTCTAATAAAGCTGCTGATGTTACTTCTCTCTCCCTCCCTCCCTCCCTTCCTCTCCTGTTTCTTGGCATATTCTCCAACAGATATTCTGCACTTGAAAAGTTAAAGCTCTATTTAAATGGCTTCCTTGACTGTTTTTCTGCATGTTATTTTTTTCTGACTGGAATTTGGAAAGAACTGTACATGAATCATTAGAAATGTAAGTGTGGTGTAGTTTTAGTTCTCAGAATTCAATTTCTCTGTTTAGATCGTTTAATACACCTTGATGAACTTTAGCAGCAGCATCAGAAACCTCAATGACTCTCTTCTCCTCACCCCACCTAAAATCTCCAGCTGGTCTTGGCCTATCTTTGATAAATATTTGTGGGGAATGGGGAGATTTCCTCAGCAGACTTTCACAAGAAGGGAAATAGGCTGTGCTGGTTGGTGACATTCCATCTATCAGTAGAATCCATAGGGCTTCATCTTCAGTATTTTTAGACTTTAGGGCTAACATGCTTTCCTTAATTATTATGCTGCATTTATGAATGTGCCTGAACAATAATTAAACCGATTCCAACAGCCACAAAATCCCTCCTGTTTAAGGTATTTTTTTTTCTTCAAAGAAGGAATTTTCTTGTTACTGAGCAACAACCACATACCAGGAAATAATTCATTTCTAGCAGCTTCTATTTCTTCTTTGTTCTCTGCTTTTTTAGATGAAGATTGGATGTTGAGTTTATTTACTCACTTCATTAGATTCGCTATACTTCCTTTCACAAGCTGAAAAAGAGATAAAGAAGGATTTAGATGCTTGAAAAAGAATGTTGCTGGAGTTTCCATTAGGGTTGGAAGAGAAAATCTAGAAGGAAATGGATAATCTTAAATACTGTTTGTTACTTGTTTCTGTTCTTAAAATATTAACATTTTTATATATGGTTGAAATACAAGGCTAAATTAGCAACAAATATGCTGAGTAATATCTATTTAGAAGAATACAGATTTAGCCAATTGTAAGAATAATTCTTCAAATCCAAGCCAGTATGAAACATTCTTCTTTTTGATTAGACACAATCAATTAGACACAAGAACAATTTTTTTCCCAAACACCATCATTCTGCTAAACAAATAATTCCCTCAACAATGTCAAACTATTGACTAAGTCTGCATTACTATTACTATTAATCCTCCCATCCTTCCTTTCACCCATCTCCTCCCACTTATGACTATAGACTATAACCTTGTTGCTTGTATCCTAACAATTTTTATTGACTGTTTCTAGTATGATTTGATTGCTTATTGTATCCTATGACTTATTAAGTGTTGTATCTTATGATTCTTGACTCTTGACGAATGTATCTTTTATGTACACTGAGAGCATATGCACTGAGACAAATTCCTTGTGTGTCCAATCACACTTGGCCAATAAAGAATTCTATTCTATCTATTCTATTATAGTAATGCACTCCACTTATACAGGTGAAACTTGAAAAATTAGAATATTGTACAAAAGTTCATTTATTTCCGTAATGCAACTTAAAAGGTGAAACTAATATATGAGATAGGCTCATTACATGCAAAACAAGATAGGTCAAGCAGTGATTTGTCATAATTGTGATGATTATGGCTTACAGCTCATGAAAACCCCAAATCCACAATCTCAGAAAATTAGAATATTGCGAAGAGGTGCAATATTCTAGGCTCAAAGTGTCCCACTCTAATCAGCTAATTACACCATAACACCTGCAAAGGATTCCTGAGCCTTTAAATGGTCTCTCAGTCTGGTTCAGTAGGAATCACAATCATGGGAAAGACTGCTGACCTGACAGTTGTGCAGAAAACCATCATTGACACCCTCCACAAGGAGGGAAAGCCTCAAAAGGTAATTGCAAAAGAAGTTGGATGTTCCCAAAGTGCTGTATCAAAGCACATTAATAGAAAGTTACGTGGAAGGGAAAAAGGTGGAAGAAAAAGATGCACAAGCAGCAGGGATGACCGCAGCCTGGAGAGGATTGTCAGGAAAAGGCCATTCAAAGGTGTTGGGGACTTTCACAAGGAGTGGACTGAGGCTACGGTCAGTGCATCAAGAGCCACCACACACAGATGGATCCTGGACATGGGTTTCAAATGTCGTCAGAAGCATCTTGCCTGGGCTAAAGAAAAACAGACCTGGTCTGTTGCTCAGTGGTCCAAAGTCCTCTTTTCTGATGAGAGCAACTTTTGCATCTCATTTGGAAACCAAGGACCCAGAGTCTGGAGGAAGAATGGAGAGGCACAGACTGCAAGATGCGTGAAGTCCAGGGTGAAGTTTCCACAGTCTGTGTTGATTTGGGGAGCCATGTCATCTACTGGTGTTGGTCCACTGTGCTTCATTAAGTGCAAGTTCAACGGAGCCGTCTACCAGGAGATTTTGGAGCACTTCATGCTTCCTTCTGAGCTTTATGGGGATGCTGACTTCATTTTCCAACAGGACTTGGCACCTGCCCACACTGCCAAAAGTACCAAAATGTGGTTCAATGACCGTGGGATTACTGTGCTTGATTGGCCAGCAAACTCATCTGACCTGAACCCCATAGAGAATCTATGGGGCATTGCCAAGAGAAAGATGAGAGACATGAGACCAAACAATGCAGAAGAGCTGAAGGCCACTATTGAAGCATCCTGGTCTTCCATAACACCTCAGCAGTGCCACAGGCTGATAGCATCCATGCCATGCTGCATTGAGGCAGTAATTGCTGCAAAAAGGGTCCAAACCAAGTACTGAGTACATATGCATGCTTATACTTTTCAGAGGTCCGATATTGTTCTATGTACAATCCTTGTTTTATTGATTGCATGTAATATTCTAATTTTCTGAGATTGTGGATTTGGGGTTTTCATGAGCTGTAAGCCATAATCATCACAATTATGACAAATCACGGCTTGAACTATCTTGTTTTGCATGTAATGAGTCTATCTCATATATTAGTTTCACCTTTTAAGTTGCATTACGGAAATAAATGAACTTTTGCATGATATTCTAATTTTTTGAGTTTCACCTGTACATAGAATAAAAATATACATAAATAAGTTTTGATAAGCTGTTCGTTACTTTTTTTTCAATGCTGTTGTAACTTTGAAAGGTTGCTAAATGAATAGTTATGAGACAAGGACCATCTGTATTTTGAAATCCAAATGATAATCCATGTAGAGACATATGTTTCTCCATCTCTTCTTCCATAACTGTAATGATTTTCTACAACATATTTACTATGCATTTTTATGCAGGAGGTAGTAGTGGTGGTGGTAATAATAGTAGTATCTTTATTTCAGTCATCGACCAACATAAAATAGTGTTCAGTGATAAAACTATCTGAACATGTGTGGGTTATACATGTAGCAAAGACACTGCTATAGCTTCTACAGCAGCCATGTCATAGCTGTTTGCCAAGCTCACTAATAAGACCACTTGTGTATTTCCCTACAAGTCTGTATTATGAAGCAATAGTTAATGCTATAGGTTTTCCTCCTGGAAGAATGTAGGGTTATGGTCTAAACCAGTATCTCTTTGTGTGTGTGTGTGTGTGTGTGTGTGTGTGTGTGTGTGTGTTTTTAAGTCAACAATAACTCCTGATAATAAGTCTCTACAGTTTTCTTGGCAAGAGTTTTCAGGTATGGTTGGCCATTGCGTCCTTCCTATGGTTGTGAGAGAATGGCTGGACTAAAGTTATCTGGCTGACTTCATGTTTAAGTTGGGACTAGAAGTCATGGTCTCCTGGTTTCTAGCCTGATGCCTTAACCACTGGCTAAACTGTGTCTGAAATTAACACTTGGAACGCCTCAAATTAGGGCAGAAAACATCTGACTCACATGCTAGTTTGCAACTTCAATATCTCTTAGCATGATAGCTAAAGCTCCTGACAACAGTTGTGCTTAACCAAGGTCTGTCAGTCAGCAGTGGCATATGCACAATGTCGTATTACTTGAAGTATATCAAATGTTCATTGCCACCTCAGCAGAATGCTAAGAGAAGACATAGTGGAGTTGACATCTTAAAAATCTTAAGCCAGATGCTATCCCTAACTATATTTTTTATATTAACAAGAAAAAGAAAATTCGCAAAACACACATGCCACTGCACCTTTAAGAAGATGTAAGCATTCCTTACTCTACATTTCCTTTCTTCTCAAGCTCGATATTAATTTTATTTCATTAGTATTTTGTCTAACAGGTCTATTTGTCTGAAATTTACACCCTCACTATAAAGTATTGATCTAAATGAAACAACAGTATGCTGTTGCATTATAACATAATTTCTCATCATTATGCAAAGTGATTCTAATGGAAATAAGAGAGGCAAACCATTCTCCAAATGCACTTAATATATTTTCCTCTGGCTTGCCATAACCAATATAAACTATGTTACACACTGGAAAACCACATTAAAAAATCTACTTAAATTACCCAACTAAATATTCTGGAACTAAAATAACCTTAGTCTTGTAAAGTTGAAGATTCTAAAATAGTGACAGGCTGACAGGAATACTGAAAATTTCATGTAATATCCCAAATATCTATTCATTTCTGCGGACATTTCTTCTTAACACCAGCATTATAAAACTTTATAATTATCAAAGATTTCAACCAGATTTTGACTTTTTTTTCCTTAATTCAACTCAGAAATTCTATTGTAAAATATCCTACCAGCACTATCCACAGAGATGGTCAAAACAAACAACGTGGTACAAATGACACTGCATCGATCATGTATTGATCTCAGATGTGTATACAAAGAGGCAGAATTTGGATCTTCACAACACATCCACCTTCCTGCATGTTTTGATCATCCTTTGTGAAGATGCTATGATCTTCATGAGAGAGAATGTGATTGATCCTGCACAAAATATTGGGAATTATTCTCAGGAGTATATATTCAAATAAGGACTTTTGCATAATAGAAAGAGCTTAGAAACTTTTACATTCACATTTTGGCCGCATGAGTCTACAGAACTACAGACATATCCCGGAGTTACACAAGAGACTACATCTAGACTTAATATGTTATCTCTGTTGTAATCAACAGCTATAATGGGTTTTATTGAGGTAAATGCAGAATGATTGATGTTTGAAAACAAGCCATGGGTAAAATAGAACAGCTACTAAGGACTGGCCAAGCAGCATTAGTTACCAGGAGCCTTATTTATATACCTTTGTAAATATACTGTATCTTTCTATATCAGGGGTGTCAAACTCACATCATCATGGCAGCATCTTGTGACTTATTGGGACTTTTTTCCCCTTCACTAAACTGGGCATGGGCGTGGCTACCATGTGATACATCGCCCATGGGCCGGGAGTTGACTGCCCTGATCTATATTAAAAGGCACAGAACATTCCAGGCCTCTGGAAGCAATCCAGTGAATAATTAGTATAAATAGTCCCAAAGAAACAGGCTTTTGGTTGTTCTAGCTTTAGGATTCTAGTATATAGCAGTAGCAGAATAAATGGAAAGGAGGACACCAGATAATTCTCCTCTATTCTATGCCATAAAGGAATCAGTTTGGTATAAGGGAGTGATGTATCCAACACTGTAAAGATGGTGAGAGGAAGAGTGAAAGACTGATCTGTTGTACCAACTGTGGCTTTAGGTCAGGCTGGACCTGATGTGTTGTTTTAAGTGAATCATCATTAGAAATAAAGTATTACCATGCTCTAGACTTTGAAGAGGCAACAGAGAAGAGAAGACCCTAGTGTGGCAAATGAGTCACATGGATTGTAACAACTCTGTTGTGAATAGAACTTTATATTTTTTTATGTTTCATCCTATGAAGTTAGGAACTAAGGGGCAACAACAGGGCTGGGATTCTATCACTTCAGACTGGTTCTATAGAACTGGTTGTTATGATTCTGTGCAGTTTGGAGAACTGGCAAATTGTGCTCCTGGCTGTGCCTTCCCCTCTCCACCTGCCTCTCCCTGTCCCGCCCAGTCAGTCCTTATCATGCATGCACGACATCACATGCATGCTCAACATTGCTGACTGTGTTCTCCCCTGCCCAGCTGATCATCAGGAGGGGTATTTTTCCCCTCCTGATGATCAGCTGTTCCGATGATCAGCTGTGCCGGGATCCCCCTTGCAGTCTTACTGCTTCACCCAGGAGGCTTCCCTGAGGCCCAGGAAACAAAGGGAGCTCACAGGGAGAGAGCTGCACCCCCCCACGCTCCATTTTTTGCCTTCCTGGGCCCCCAGGGAAGCTTCCTGGGAGCAAAAATGCCCTCCCAGGAATGCGCCCCTCCTGAGGCCCAGGAGGCTCAAAAATGGGTTGCTGCAAAAAAAGAAGAAGCCATGCCCACCCAGTCACATGGCCATGCCCACCTAGCCATGCCCACCTAGCCACACCCACAGAACCGGTTGTTAAAAAATTAGAATCCCACCCCTGGGCAACAATTATGCAAAGTGAGATCCTCACCTTCCCCCTAGTTTTTGAACAGTGTTTCTGAGGAATTTAATGGGTTTTTAAATGGAAAGTCTAGGCTAAAAATTTCCAGCCTAGCTTGGGTGAAGGGACTGTGTTACTGATTTTCAGCAATTTTAATTAAAGGAGCTATGAGTGAGCAGTTGACGATATTACAAAAAAGGGAGTAAGATAGCTAGTAGCTGAGCACAAAGAATGTCAGTGAATTGACCTGTAGTGTTTCTGCATCAAACTTGCTGATTCCTGAATTTACTAAATACGTCATTTAAAAAAGTCTAGCACTGTGTGAATACACGAAAAGACAAACACATACATTTCTATTTCCTCACAGACATAGCCCATGCATTTGTCCAAATATATTTATATGCATTAGTCTGATAGTTTGCAAAACATTACTCCTGAGGGGCAGATATGGCAGGCTGTTGTAAGGGAAAATTGATTTTTGAAAACTATTAGCAAATAAACTAAAAAGCCTGAAACTCTTTTGTCTCTCCATGGCGCCAGATCAGCAATGCAAGTCAACTGTATTACATACCTAGCAATAGCTGAAGCTGGCAGAGATGCATTCTGGGGATTTCTACATGCTGGGCTGAGTAAAATGGAACAAGGAGGATGAGGAAGTAGAAAATATAACCTATTCTGGAAGCTTTCTATCACATACTTGTTCCCGCAATCTTCAAGCATGTTGTACATTGTTTTTCTCATAATGTTTCACACTGAAACATCTGGGCCCTTATAAATTACAATCTTTTCTAAAAACAGTTTTGGGTAGCTTTACTAGGTAAACTAGGATTAAACATTTTACAAAATAATGCTGACAATGTTCTACATATGAGTAGATGTAATTATGTATTCCAGGAATAGTATAGGTTTCCTAGGTTTAAAATTCACTTTTTATACTAGGTATATGCTCCACTTGCTCACCACTTCATACACAAATGCATACCTATCCAAGTCCAAGTCTATCTGGACAGCTTATGTTTGAATTATCAAGATAGGATATCTCTTGCACACAGCACTTTGTTCTTTGTAGTATCTGTGAAGTACACTGTAATATCTGAACTTCTACAATTCCTACCTACTTTTTTTAATTTATAAAGGATGGTTCATCTGTTTCTGGATCATATTTCTGTATAAGTCAATGTACGTTCATTTTCAGAATGGGAATTATACAGTGAAAAGTGGCCAATCATTATGTTTTGTAATGTCATTAGATTAAGGCCACTAATGCCATTCATGGATTTTTTCCCATATAAATTGCCAAATTTGCATTAAAAATAACCAATTATCATATTTTAAACAGACTTTGTTGAATCTATTGGTAGAACATGGTGATTGAAGAATAACTCACAATTCTTCTCTAAATTGCTTGTTGATTTTTTTTATGAAGGAAATTGGATGCTTTCACCAACAGTTTGAAGAACAGCGTTAAAACTTTCTATGTGTCTAGCTGATAACCAAAGACAATGCTGTAAATAAAAAATATTTAGCAAAGAAACATGTGTCCTTAATATTAAAAAATTGTGTTTTCAGCAAGATAAGAAAAATCAGAATGTTAATGTTATTAATATTTAATTGGAAAAAATGATAAAGTCATGCACCAACAAACTATCCTTGAGTAGTATGATACACAAGTGGAGTCTTTTATCCAATATTTAATTTGTAAAATGGAAGTCCTAGAACATCACTTTAAAAAACAGAACAGTTTCTCCAGTACTATAACCATAAGAGTCTTTTTCAATGTAATTATTTTTTTTACCTCTTGAAGTCCTTGGTGAAAATGGAAAACAAAATCTACTGCTGTTTTCACACAGAGAAACCCCTCTCTGTGTTATTGAAAAAGACAGTTCACTACTAATTATTTTTATAGGTATAATGCAGTGATCTTCATGGGATATATTATTCTATGTAAGTCCTTTAAAAACATCCCTATAACTATAGAAAGACTTATAAATAACTTGTAATTATAACAGACTGTCTGTAGAATTACTATTGTTCAGAGAAATTACTTAGCAATTTTCACCTCAAAATATGTATGTATAGTTGTCATCCTTGAGGGCAATATTTCTTTTTGTACAGTGGTGATTTCTGCAAGTCAGGGCTGATGCTTTCATTAATCTGCCACAGATATTTATTTAAAATTGCTAAGATAGATAAGCATTCTTTAGAGACTGCTGAAATCCAGCAAGAAAATGAAAAGAACATGAATTTCACAGAATTACGACAGAACAGAGCATTTTTATAAATCCCATATTAACTCTCATATATTTCAAGACAATGATGCATTTCAGTCAGAAATAACAAGAAATAAAAATGCCATCTTATTTCAAATCAAGATTTGTCAGAGTGATTTAAGAGTCCTTGGAAATATATGCAATATTTATGTGTGGTTTGTAATAACTTGTACCTACATTTCATTTTTATTTTATTTATTATATTTTATCCCACCTTTATTACTTTATAAGTAATTCAAGATGGCAATTATACATAATACTCTTTCCTTCTATTTTCTCCACAACAACAACCCTGTGAGGTGGATTAAACTGAGAGGGAGAGATGGATTGATTGGCACAAAGTCACTTAGGTGGCTTTCATGGCCAAGGAAAGTGCTTTCTAGACCAGCAGCTTAACCATTACACCAAACTGCTTATTTATTATCTATTTAGTATATCTGAGGACCATCTTTCCAAGAGATTCCAGAATGATGAACAACAAAATGTCACAAATATTTTCATCAACTTCTCCCTGCCTAAATGTATCACTGAACCATATAGAATATCTGGTCTGAAGTTTCAATCACAATACAGAAAACCTTTGCTCCTCATATGTTCCATTTCACTTTCCATACTTGCAGGTTTACATGGAAAAACGGAAGAACATTGTGAGGTCCAATTAACTTCATTTTGAAGGAAAATGGCCTACTCATTATTTCCCTTTCCATTTGGATTTACCACTAAAATCTGAGGAGAAGATCCAATGTCATCTGAACAATTCTCCATTCATGGAGTGGCAATACCCTTTTCTCTATTTTTTTCAGTTGATTTATTCATTAATTTATTTCTTTATCAAATTTAGACACTGCCCATTTTCCCACATACCTCACTATCCCACAAATCAACTTCTCTAGGATAGATGTGGATTATGAGGAAACTTTATGAGGCAACACCTATGGTAATCATTGTGCTAGTTCTGTAGCTTGATTATAATTGTGCAATTTAAGATGGCTGAAATCCACGTATATTCATAATTTTGTCTATACTGAAGTTTGGAGTACTATGTTATTGAAATGTTAAATATTATAAAAGAAAATTATGCCAATGTGACAAGACAATAATGATTGGTTTTATATTTTCTTAATTATTATAAATTCATCATAGGGAAATATTGGAATGCCACTTAATATAATTCAATTATATTCTCTAATAATATTTATATTACTATATTGTTTTATGTATTGCATTCAAGCAGAGGTAAATGTAAAAAGCATTGAGGGTTTTGACTGTGTAGTTATAACTACTGTACCATCTCAATTGTTTTAATCTCCCAAATGCCTCTGCCATCAAGTCAATGTCATATCATGAACCTGAAAATAAAATCTTGACTTCATAAAATTATCATGCTGTATATAGATTATGAGCAATACTTAATATTTCACCTATTCCGTAGTATATCATGTAAGCCAAATAGGTTGTACTAAAGATCACACTTAGTATATTATTTGCGCACTTTCACACTGCCATTATAAAATAATTTCAAACCACCAAAAATATTTTAGAAAAATCATTTAAAAAATCTCAAGCAACCACAAGTCCTGCAGAAATAAAAATCCATTACTACTTAGTCTGTGTGGGTATTTTTTTAAAGTGACTCCTTGGGGAAATATTTCAGATTAAGCAGTCAAGAATGATATTAATGCCAATTTGCATTAAATGTTAGAAAAATGTATTTTGTTGTACAGGTGATATGGATCTTTAGGGTCTGAAAAACAGAAACAGGTGGTTTTAATTGTTTACCTTGGAGGAGATTTGATTGAAGAAATATAATGCAGATAATACTTTAGACCCAGTTACAATTTTATTATCATCTATAATATTCAGTGTGAAGAAGCATCAGCAAGTAAGATGTTTTAGAAACTGACTTTAAGTACTATATTTCAGGAAGTCCACTTTTTTCTCTTCTAAGAATAAATGTCTTGATGATTTTAAACTACTTAGATGTATCACAATGAACACTGTCACTAGCTACATTTCCAGTAATATTCTGTAGGTATCATATTCAGTCAATTACTTATGGAGTGCAAAATTTTTAGAAAATAATACAGACAGTATTATATTGACAGTTAGATTGTTGAAGCTATTAAGGAGGTTGAATTTTTAACTTGCTTTCCAATAAAAGCCCATCCGAAGGGACAAGACATGAGAAATAGTTCAAAACTGGTTAAGTCAATACAAGATTGACTCCATTACTCTTACTATCTGTGTATCAAGATTCTTGTTAAAGATGTTTACTCTTTTTTACTGACTAAGGGATATTAATCTTGCTTGACAACTGCTCAGTATGTAAAATAAATAGTTATCTCATCTTGTTGCCTAACAGCTGCTGATTCAACCATGCTAACATGTTCATGAAATATCAATCATGGATTTAAAAGGGACAAAGCTATCAGTATATGTGTGGCTGGAAGATATTAGACAATACAGCTGGTAAGAGTTAATGAAGGCTAAACAAATAAATCTCTCTCCCTTTAATGAGCCACATATCAATCATATTGCAAAGATGATTTTTCCCATAGCTAACATGCTCTGCAGCTATGCAGATAAAGCTATTTGCCAAAATAAGACTTCAGCCCCAAAGTAACAGTTTCTGTACTGATTGTTAATTTCAATTTTTATGGCTTTCACCACATTGGAGAGAATGACACAGTTAATTAAAGAACTGTTGTGTAATATAATTGATGCATATGGGCAATTTTCACCAAATGAAGGCTTTAAAAAAATAGAATAATATGGAAGCAGAAAAAAAATTGACGGTATAGAAACAGTTGGATTATATCTTTATTTTTTAAAAGTGTAAACCTTTAATAGCTCAAACTTTCAAAAAACAACAACAAACAAACCCCAGACTTCATTAACTGGTTCTTGATATTTTGTCTTGACTAAGTTGTTCTTTTTTGCAGGTTGATCATTCCAAAGTGCTAATTTTATTTGTCAAATAATGCATAATGCTTTAATTTCCTTGCCACTGAGCTGTCAGTAGTGTTCTTTTTTTAAGTGAGCCAAGAGAAGGCCATATTTGAATACAAAGCAGGGGATTTCTCAACTACTCTGGTATTATCTCCTGCAATAAGTTCTATGTTAAGACTTCCAGGTGCAAGCTGTCAACTTCAAACAACCACAAGAAAGCGGCAAAGAGTTAGAAGATTACAGATAGAAAAGATTACAGGTAGTCATTAATGTACAACCACAAATGAGCCCCAAAGACCTGTTGCTAAGGGGGACAGTTGTTAAGTAAATTTTGTCTCATTTTATGACCTTTCTTGCCATGGTTGTTAAGTGAATCACTGCAGTTGTTAAGTTAGTAATATGGTTGCTATGTGATTTGGTTTCTTCCTTGACTTTGCTTGTCAGAATGTCACAAAAGGTGATCACATGACCCCGGGATACTGCAATTGTCATAAATATGAACCAGTTGCCAAGCATCTGAATTTTGATCATGTGACCATGGGTTGCCGCAACAATAATAAGTGTGAGAAATGGTCATAAGTCTTTTTCTCAGTACCATTGTAACTTTGAATGGTTCCTAAGTATACTGTTGTGCGTCAAGGACTACCTATACTTGTAGCTCAGGGTTGAACTGTGGGGTCCTTGGTGGTGTCTTAGAACTTGGTAGTTTTCTTGAAGACGTTTCATTAACCAAACTAGGTAACATCATCTGTGCACTGCATGCTATTGTTACCTAGTTTGGTACTGAAATGTCTTCAAGAAAACCAATCACATTACAGACCACCAAGGACCTCACAATTAGAAGATTCTATGTCGTATTGCTACCATCTACAGATTCTCTGAATTTTGGCAGTCCCAATTTGATATACTAAAACAAGATTTTTTTTTTATTTTTATTTTTATTTTTATTCATATTATATCCCGCCCTTCTCCCGAGACTCAGGGCGGCTTACAATTTTTTTGGATACAACCCAATGTGCTCAGCAATAGCCTTCCTTCCATTGTATATGCCTGCTTATTACTAAGCGGCATTTTTACAAAGTCAGCTAATTGCCCCCAACAATCTTGGGTCCTCAATTTACCTACCCCGAGAGGATGGAAGGCTGAGTCAAGAATAAAGATAAAGTTAATGAAAAATAACTTCAGCTATATAGTAGCAAATCAGAAGACATAGATAATGCATCTCTATTCAATTTTATCCTTTGCTGGTCTATAGTCTTCATTTATGGTTAAACCTCAAGCACTTTGCAAGAAGAAATTTAAATGCACTCCACGCTTAAGTATTAACATTTACACAATAAAGATATTAACATTACCAGTGATTATGCTTTTTATTAAGCTGATATCCATTTGTTTGCACCTTTTAATAGCTGAATACTTACAGGATTTTTCATACTTACAGTAATCTTGTTTTTTAAAAAAATACTGCATACCCATTGAAACTAATTTGGTGATAGAATTAAGGGAACAATTATAAGGGCAACATAGAAACAATCTTGCTATCAGAGATTCTTCAGGTCTCACTGTGACTTTTAAGAAAGGCAATTTATTCATTTGTTTCCTTCCTACTGTACTTACTCATTATACAATTCAGGTTAAGGAGCACTGAGAAAGCGCACAAAAGGAGAAAGTAATATATATTTTTTAAAATTACATTTATATGCCGCCCTTCTCTGAAGACTCAGAGCAGCTTACAATTTTTGGGATACAACCCAGTGTGCTCAGCAATAGCCTTCATTGCATTGTATATGCCTGCTTATTACTAAGTGGCATTTTTACAAAGTCAGCTTATTGCCCCCAACAATCTTGGGCCCTCAATTTACCTACCCCGAGAGGATGGAAGGCTGAGTCAACCTTGAGCCTGGTGGGATTCTAGCCTACAGTAATTGTAGGCAGCTGGAACTTAAATGCAGGCATTTAACAGCCTGAGCCACCAACCATAGAATTAACCATAGAATTTAATTAGCATACTATTAAAACACAATTAAGTGTATTCAATCAACACAATTCATTACATATTTTATACCCTTTTATTCATATGAGTTGTCCTTGTATGTACCAATTGTTAGTGTCCACAAGACACTAACTCACACATCGCCTTTTATCATTTAACTTCTCACCTCTTTCTTTTTTAAGGATTTTATCAGATTCAGCTGATCACAGTTTTCTTGGTCTTCTCTTTCTTTTTGATTCTTTCAGTCTTCCTTCTTCCATTTATTTTGCTATTCAAACTCATTCATTCTCCTGATGTAACCTAAAATGCTTCAGAATACCCTTCATACAGAATGTCCACATTTGTATTCAATTGACAGTCCTTCAAGACTCATTCATTCTTGTTTTATTGTTAAATATGGTATTTCTACTGCATTCAACCTATTCTTATGCTTCTCCTGACACTCAGTTATCACCACTCTAACAAAATGGACAGAACATTTTTGTGTACAATTGTTTTACTTATTTTGACATTCACTTTTTCCACCATGTTAAACATTCCCTTTTGAACAATATTTTCATAGCTTAAGATTTCACTTCAATTACTTTAGTAAACTTCTGTCAAGGTATGCAAATTCATCTGAACATGGTTGTTTTTCTTTTTTTCTTTTTGCCATATTGGAATAACTTACAATCATTCACTCCGTTTTCTGTTTCAAAAGTAATTACCTTGGAGTCTGATACATTAAATTATCATTCCATCATATAATCTGTCTAACATTCATTGGAAACCCAAGCATCATTTGTGTATATTTAAGTTCTCAACCACACACTTCTGCTGTCATCATAAATAGTCCTTATTCATTTATCCATAAATACATTAAAAGGGGAACATCATACATCCATGTCATATTCCATCTGTATAATGTTGAACAATTCACTAAGACTTCCATTTGTGCTCATACATGCTTTCTTCTACCATGTGCCCTTGCCACATTTAGTAGCCAACCTTCAACTCCATAGTTGCATAAGCTAATGCATAATTAAAGCCTACTCTAAATCAACAAACATACATTCAATTTGCCTTTTCACATTACTGTGCATTTCAATGATCTGCTTAAGTATAGGAGTCCTTGTTGCATATCCACTGCCGGTCATAAAATTTCACTAAACTTCTGAAACTTTGCTTATTAACACCTCCCATATCCTTTTTATCAAAATTCTGCCATCCACTTTTCAAGCTGAAACAAAACACGAAGCTGACCTTGGAGCAGGACTGCAAAGATCATTTTCAGAATATCAATGCATCCCACTAATCCCAGGAAGAGAAGATAGCATGGGAAAGATTCTTAAGTTGCCCTGTCTTGACTCTATTTGGTATAAGAGGGAAGGAAAGAAAAATACTTTCAAGATTCTTCCATTATAGTCTACTGAAGGGGTTTTCAAACTTGACAATTGTAAGACTTGTGGACTTCGACTCCCAGAATCCCTCCTCCAGTTATGTTAGGTCAGGAGTTGAAGTCCACAAGTTTTAAACTTGCCAAGTTTGAAGACCCTTGGTCTACTGTATATCAATTGAAATACATGTAGAGTTTCAGTGTTTCTTGTGAAGTCCATATCTTGACCTGTCCTATCTTGAAGAGCTGACATCAATATTGAAAGCCTCAACATTCTTTATTATGTGCAAACTTGGTGTGATTTGAAGAGAATTCTGCTTGGCCACTCTACCATCAACAATATACATTGAACTGTGAATTCTGAAAGTGAAGAATAGGTCCTGGGCTCCTTCAAATATCTCTAGAAATCATCAAGGTAAACACAGAAATATTAGTTAGGTTGCCAAATCTGCTTCTGACTGAAGTAAGCCTTATCTTATCTGTGTTAGTTTCTACTACAGCATTGTGCAGGTTTTGAAACAACTTTCCTCTCCCATTTCTTCTTCAATTTCTTGATTTTTCTCGATCGTGGTTTGAAATTTTAGATATCAGCCATATTCCTTTGGCATATGTTAATATGACCAGACCTGCTTAATATATTTAAAACAAACAGTATTTTTTTCAGCAGTTGCTCAGTAATCACCTTTCTAATCTATTCTTAGATTTCTTAATAATCCAATCACTTTTTCTATTCTGTCTTTTTTTTCCAATTCATTCATGTCATGTAATAGAATTCTTATTGTTGCTGCTGCTGTTCTTTTCCTCTGGATTACATCCATTTAGAGTTATTTATTTATTTATTTTTCCTATTTCTAAACCATCCATCTCCCTCAGAAAGGTTGCACAACTCATTCAACAGTATCATAACTTTGAACACTCACTGAATGAGTGATTGTAACTCAAGGACTAGTGGAAATACTTTCTATTAATATTTAAAAAATACTACATATGAAATAAAGTTATAGTACGAACACTCGCCACCTTCAAGCAAATTAAATGATAACATAAAGTGAATTTATCTGGTATACCTCTCTAGAAATATGATTTACTCTATCAGATTTATCAGATGAAATAGGTTCTTATGTTATTAGTGGTTGTTAATTGCCACAATAGCTCTTAATCATGATTGAGGAAATAAAGAAAGGTCAGCTCCTAAAATGACTATGTCTGCTTTAGATCACTGCTTTAGATTATTCTTGAGATAATATGGTCTGACTTGACTGAGAAAATTCAGAAACTCAGAACTGTTCCCTCTCCCCCATTTTCCAGACCATTTTTTAGTTTTGATCTGAATGGAAAAAACGTTTTCACAAGATATGGATGAAATTTGCTCAAATCACTGTTGGGGATTTTTGAGATATGCTTCTTTTCATTCTGATTTTAAAATGTGAGTCCTTTTTTTGTCTGTTTATTTATTTATTTATTTATTTATTTATTTATTTATTTATTTATTTATTTATTATTTGGACTTGTATGCCACCCCATCTCTGAAGACTCGGTGCGTCTCACAGCTACAACAACAATAAATAATTAAAAGAGAATTAAACCAATCACAAGCCCAATAATAGCTAAACAAATTTAAAATTTAAAATAATTTAAGAACCCCCCCTCCTAGGGAGGACTCACAGCCCAGATTGGTTGAACAACCAGGTCTTCAAATTGTGGCAGAAGGTGCGAAGGTCAGGGGCCAGATGGAGCCCCAGGGGTAGCTGGTTCCAAAGCTCAGGGACCGCCACAGAATAGGCTCATCGCCGGGGAACTGCCAGCTGACATTGGCTTGCCAATGGGACCCCGAGAAGTTCTTGCCTGTGTGCTCGCACAGGGCGGTTGGCACTCGATATCGGCAGGAGTCGCTCCCTTAAATATTGCGGACCCATGTCGTGTAGGACTTTAAATGTTAAAATCAAGACCTTGAATCTCACCTGGAGTGCAACTGGCAACCAATGCAAGTCACGCAGGAGGGGGTAATATGGGAGAATCGGGAGACTCCCATCACCACCCGCGCAGCTGCATTCTGCACAGCTGCAGTCTCCGGATGGTATGCAAGGGCAGTCCTAAATAGAGAGCATTGCAGTAGTCGAGTCTGGAGGTAACAAGAGCATGAGTGACTGTGCGCAGGGCATCTTGGTCCAGAAATGGGCGAAGCTGACGAACAAGGCAGAGCTGGGCAAAGGCCCCCCTGGCGACGGCCTCCACCTGCTCCTCCAACCGGAGCCGTGCATCCAGGAGGACCCCCAGGTTCCACACTCTATCCACAGGGGGCAACACCTCTCCCCCTATGGCCAAAGATGGACATTCCTGACTGGGCCGAGATGCCGGTATGCACAGCCACTCAGTCTTGGCCGGGTTGAGTCGAAGCATGTTCCCATTCATCCAAATCTGTACCGCATCCAGACAACGGGTCATCAGGGAGAGGGCATCACTGATCTGGTTTGAGAAGGTGATGAAATTTTCAGGAAATAACTGCAGATATTCTCAAGAACAGCTACTCCAAATAATGGCTTTTGTACAGAGGAAAGGGATGGTATAAGAAATAATAATGATATTTTCTGTATGGAATAAAGTTGATTGTTGAGACATGAGAAAGGAAAAAGGTCTAACAGATTAAGTTGCATTTCCCCACTATGAATAATAATAGTCATTAGGCCATTCAGATAGCTAAGACATAGATAAAATATCATCACACAGTTTCAAATATCCGAACCTTGGAAATAATGAAATAGAATGCAATGTAAATCTAAAATCTTTATTTCAAAATTTCTACATCACATCTAAAACCCAGTTATTGATAATGGGCTGAAGGTTCATTCTTATCTCAGGCTGGACCAGACAGTCACAAAATTCAATCCCTCTCCATCCTTACAGGGATTTTCACAGAAGTGACAAACATTTGTTTACATTGCTGATTTTTGCAGGACTGCATACACTAATCCTGTCAAGTAAAGAGTTTACTTACATAATTTGTGACATATAAATTGATAATATATTGGTCTCCGTTTCTATTTGTAAAAATAGAGAAAGCCTGTGATCTTTAAAAACACTCATCAAACTGTACTAGGGATAATTTCTATGGAATAGGATCCCAAATTATGCTACATGAATTCCTTGCACTGAGAAGAACAAATTGGCAACTACAAATATATTCTGTCTTTCAGTTCCTAAATCAAGCGTGAAAAGTCAGACCAAATCCTGATGATATTAACTTGAAAGGATAAAAGGATGCAGGAGTGCTCAGAAAGAAATCTTAAAGAAATACCTCTGAAATTTCTTACTTTTACTATGCATATTTTCATTCTCTCTTCAACTTACCTTATCATTAGCCCAAGGGTTATGAGAGCTTTCAGTCTATAGTTGTGTCATTTAACTTGGACTTCTTTTTTTTATCATTCAAAATGCACTCCTAGAATACTGAATAATATTCCCTTGATGTGTGTTTGTATATTCTAATCAAATTACCATCTAAAGCAAATATTTAGGAAGCTGTTCATTTCTGCATTATTGTAAAAAAATTGTGAAAACTACTTGAAATGTGATTATTAATATAGAAAAAATAATAATCAAAGCATAGTTTCACCAATATCCAAATATGGTAAGATTTATATTAGATTGGTGTGATGATTCATCAAAATGATTACAGACTTTGGATTCACTCTATTTTTTTTCAGTATCGCATTAAATGGATAACTCTGCATAACTTGATCTAGTTTTTACTAACTTATTTTTCTGCTTTCATGCATAAAGTAAGATGGGACAATTGGCAGAATGCCTACATTTAATCAGTATCACAATTCTAGTGTAAAATGCTACAAATTTCATATGTATATTTTACATATCAAATCTACAGCTGCATATAGAGTCTGAACAGATTTTGTTCATGGAATCTAGACTGTGCTAAGCTGAGATCCATTATATCAAACTTTATTGTAAGGGTGTTGTTGTTTTTAATTTCACTGAAAAGGTTCTACCATGTTGCATGCATCTGTGCTATGGGAATGAAAATATATTTGTTATCCAAGGGACTGCTGAAGTTGGATTAACTATGTCTGAATTAATCCTCTTTGTAAATTCTCCAGTTTACCGGCTAAAGGGAGAATGAATTAGCTGCCCCAATGGACAAGGTCTAATCTGCCTCAGTAATGAATGGTTCTATTCTTACTACTCTACTGAGAGAACATTGAAGGACAGTGATTAGGATTAACAGATTTCTTAATTTTGTTTTCCCTCCTACCCAGGATTATTGGCAAGACACTCATCAAACTGTACTAGGGATAATTTCAAATTGTGCTAGATGAATTCCTTGTACTGGGAAGAACAGATTGGCAACTACAAATATGTTCTGCCTTTGAGTTCCTAAGTCAAGCGTTGAAAGTCAGACCAAATCCTGATGATATTAACTTGAAAGGATAAAAGGATGAAGTGCTCAAAAATAAATCTTAAAGAAAGAAAAACTACCAGCAATTGCTCTCCTTAATGTGTGGTGTGATAAACTTGAGTAAGTGTGGATGTGTGGATTCCTGGGACACAGAATTCAGCCACCTTCAAAGCTACCCAAATGGCTCGTGCCGGTGTGGAGATACTGCCTGAAAGTAATTTGTCTCTCTGGCTCTTTCTGAATACAGATTTACCAGGCTTTGTTGCCCAAAAATAGTCTGGCTAACCAGCCAACAGGATGTATAATTTGAAGCACAAAGAGACTGCATGGCACTTGGAAAGAATTCTATCTCTTTACTTCCCAAATTGCTTTCCTCCCCAACTTGTCAGCTGGCCTATTTATGCACAGAGATTGTTTTCTTTTTATGTGACTTGGTCTAGAAGGGAAAACTGGCAGAACTCATTCATTTCACCCTGTTATCCCAAACACACAAGTGCTGCAACAATTAGGGTAAGCAGTGCTGGCAGCAAAAAGGTTACAGTCAGCAGCACCCAGAAATATCCCACGGAGCATGCAAAATGACATTAGAGTTGGCAAATGACCCTGACTTCCTACCAAAGGAACAACAGCAATGCAATACAAGATTGTGCAGTGCAAGTTCCCTTGTTGACAGAATTGGGGAAAAAAAAACCTGTACTGCACTTCTTTGGGATAGAACCAGCAATGCAGCTTTTTCTCAGTTTAAATTGACTGGCAGTCTTTTCATTTTCTTTATTTGTGTTACAGACGGGTCTACTACTACTTTGAAAGATCAGTGAATATATATTGTATAAACAATCTAGCAATATATCTCAGAAAACCAATATACCTCTGCATATAAATTGCTCATTTAGTTCCTCGACGGAGTATTGTCAACCATGTCAAGGCATTGTACAAACAGGTGCCTCCACAGAAAGTACATGTCTGGTTTCTCCTTAAACTCAAGCTAAAATGGCAATGGAGGACAATGTCAAATGACTAGCAGCAACTTCATCTAGTCTACAGGAGTTCAGCAAATGCCAGACCCTGACTGCATCATTGCTATGATCATGAATAAAGCAACCTAGATGATTTGTATGTCAATTGTGTTGGAGAAGAAGCCAAATCTGAATAGCCAAGGATGAATTCAAGTTGCCTCTATATTGGGTTGGAAATGAGCCAAAAGCCATATTATGAAGATACATCCTTCAAAAATGGTTAATGAGATATCTTCAAGTTGCACCAAGCAAGCAGAAGGATAAGCATATAGCAGAAAACAAATTGAAGTCAGATTTTATATCACCATGGCAATTGTCAGGGAATGCAATGAAAATGCTAGTGAGGGGGGGAGTTGTAGAGGAAACTTACTCAAGATTGTTCTTAGAAGTGAAAATAATTTGAAGTAAGTTGCAAATAAACTAATTTGTGAGTAACTGGGGTATGAAAACAGAAAGTAGCTCATAACATATGGGTGTGTCACCAAAAAAAGTCACTTTACTTCTTTTTTTCTTTTTCTTGTTCTTTTTGATAATTCTATTTAGAGTAAATTAATGACAGCAAGTTGGGGGTTTCATCCACTATTTTTTCTGTCCAGAAAGTGAATTGAATAGGGCAAGTGTTGATTCTTGTTGTGGCTTGGCTCTAATATGTCTAAAAAAGAGCTGCTTTTCTCCAGGACAAAGTTTTGTTTGGCTGAAAGGCTAGCCTCATCAATTTTTATAGTGTGTCATAATTTTTAGGCTTATATTGGAAAGTATGCTTAATCTAGAATCTTCGGATCTCTTTTCCTGAGACTCAACCTAGGCATATTTAACATGTAAGTTGCATCAATGCTTTGTCACAGTCATAAGGAAATATAAATATTTACTTTAATATTAGCCAGTGTTGCCTGCTGTAGTTTTCCCATTATTATGCATTCCAGAAGCATTGGACTTTGCAACCCTCCATTTCCTACTGGTGACTGTGCTAACTGAGTTAACTTGGAATTGCAGCTGAACCTATCTTTGGTTGTAAGGTTGAAAGAATCTAGTCTATTTAAATTGTTATTAAAGAGGCTTGGTAGCATGGTGGTTAGAATGCAGTATTGCAGGCTAATTCTGTTTGATCCTGACTGGCTTAATTTTGACTCAGCCTTCCGAAGTCGGTGAAATGGGAACCCAGATTGTTGGGGGCAATTTGCTGACTCTGTAAACTCTTACGGAGGGCTGCAAAGCACTATGAGGCAGCATATAAATCTAACCGCTGCTGTTATTGCTATTATTTATTTGTTTAAGAAGACTTCTCTAAAGTAGACTGCTTTTCATCACAGTTGACCTTGGATTCCCTGAATGGAAATAAAATGTTAAATTGCTGCTACAGGCAACACACTTTTTCATAGATAATTTTGATTTGTGTAACTGATTTTTATGACATGTATGGAGTAATTTTCATGCTTGTTGAGGGACCTAAAATAATATTTCCTGCTGTAAGAGCTATGCACCTTGTCCTAGCAGGGAAATGCTATTGCTGCTCAGCCTCAAAGCATGACAGCTTGTCCTGAAAATCTGGTTCATGATTTTGCTATTGTTCCTTCTCTCCATTTTTAATGATAATCATACTTTTCCCTCTTTGCCTGTGGCTTGATTGGTTTCAGATAACAACATGTTTGTGAAGATCTTACATTCCCTGTGCAAACTTCCCAACATCAATATGTCCTGTGTTTGACTTATTTCACAAAATAAAATAGTATTATTATATAGATCCTGTATTTCTCATTAACATTCTGAATCTGTGAATATGCCGATAACTGAGGAAATGTCACAAAGGTGAAATGATTGTAAAGAAGAGAGCAATGGCAATTTGCTGAACAACAAATTTATTTGGCCATTATTCTCCTGCTCCTACTCCTTCTTTTTCCCCTCCTTATTGTTGTTGTTGTGGTGGTTTACTTGGGCACAGAATTTTGTAAGTGATTTTCTAATAAAGGTCAACTGAGTGATTACACGGTCTAATAATAAACTGCTTATATACTCTTCCTCAGAGCAGTGATTTCTATTGCTGCGCTGCCTCCAGTTAATAAACATTTATTCCCAGGTCAATCACAAAGGTGATTAATGACTGGGAAAGTATACTTTGAAGTTGCTTTGTAAGCACCAGATGTCACACTATGCAGTATTGCTTTTAGACAAAACTAACACAGTTGTGTCTGCATCACTGCCACCAACATTTCTCCTGTGCAGAAAAGACATGTGGGGACAATCATCTGGGCGTGCAACAGGCTAGTGCAAATTCATTTAAGAGCAGCTGCTAGCATGATTATATGGAGAAACTGAGCAGAAGAAGGGGCTTTGTCATATTTTTTTCTAAACAATGGCTAAATTTACAGGTAAATAATTAAAGAAGAATGGAATTAGTGCTGTCAGGGTCCTTATCTGGCACAACTGAAGACCAGAGCCACCAGAATATGAACTCTGCATTTAGAGCTATGCTAAGTCAGAAGATGGTTCACAGAAGTCTAATTTAGTTACTTTGGAAAAAGCCAGCCTCAATATCTTTGTCTCCTTCAACACCCAACAAAGTTTATTCGTACTGTTCTACATATCAAGGTATAAATTTAGGCCTGTTTATCCTGTCTTTCAGAGTCATTTGCTTTAAGGCCATGGGAAGCAAGTAAGATATCTTATTATAATGATTCTTCTGAATCTTGGAAAGCAGATTCTTGTATTACCAATTTCATTTAAAAATGCATTTAAATTCCTTCCTCTGGAAGGAATACTGCAACATCCCAATTACTGAATAATTGGGATTCAGCAGACAACTATTTATGGTTTATTAAAATAAGAATAAGACCAAGCCTTTTAATACAGGATGATCTGCAGTAATGATTTAATCTTTGTAAAATAGTAACAATAGAAAGCTGAATTATACAACATTTCTTTTATTGGTTTTCTTTTCAATTAGTGTGTTGAAAAAGTTTATTTTCTCTTATTACATGATTCTTTTGAATTGTTGCTAAATATGGTATGTATCCAATTGCAACATATTTTCTCTATTGTATTTTGGATTGAATATAGATCAGTTTCTTACTTCCCCCTTCCTACCCTCCATTCATAACATGATTTGTTGTCAATTTGCCAAGATAGGGAATAACCTCAGGACACAAGTTTATACTGCCCTTCATCAGGTATTTCAGGAAGATATACCAATGAACATAGCTAAGATGCAGTTGTCAAATAGCATGACCTGGGAAAGGCCTGAGCATTACTAAAAAATGCAATGAAAGTAAAAGTTTCTCTTGGACTTAGAATTAAATTGAAACAGATCAAGAATCTTCACAATCAAAGCTGTATGAGATCAAAGAGTAGCATGATGTCAAAGTGACTTTATGATCTCCAACCAAGAGCAGGGCAAACCTGAAAGGATAAGTTATCTATCTCTATGATGAATATTGTTAAGTTTTATTTGTGTTTCCTTTCTTAGCATGATGACTGCTGAACACACAGAAGGGATTGTTTGTATTGCCATGTCATATACAAAGTCTGCAAGAACAAACAGATCATATGTTACACATATATTTTCCTCAGCTAACTATTCCTATGTTATAACATATTTGCTGGATGAAAATAGCAACTATATACTGACTGTAGGATATTTTTAAACTTTAAAATTGCTGTCAGAGCTCAACACAGGAATGAAATATATATTTTGATTACTTCTTTATCAAAGAAAGGGAGAAGAGGAAGGAGGGTCAAATATACCTACAGTGGAGGAATTTATGACAGAAAATAATTATTGCAGCAATTGGAGGTTTGCATGTAATTTAATCTGTGGCAAAGTTATAGTGGTCTAAAACAAAATACGTTAGGCAAAACAGAATAAAACTTTGTTACTAAAGGGGAAGAACAGAAGAGTTAACAAAGCATTTTGATGAAGGAAAAGCAATTTGATGTTATCTAGCTTTTCACTGTAAACCTGAAGCATGTCAAAATATTCTGATATGAAATAAATCATATATCTGCTATGTTACCTGTTAACCTGTTATAATTTCCAAAAATTGCATTCCTTTTCATATTTACAAGCAAAAAGTTTCTATATATTAATACTTTCTTCCTTTTGTCAAATAGTCTCATTTTTCTGCTTGACTACAGCAATTTTTTTTCAAAAGAAAAGCTACAACAAGGGTTCATACCCTAGACCTTACCCTGGCTGGCTTCAGTTTGCTCTTTGATTAAAAATTCTTAGTGAAGCCAGGAAGAGAACTGCACATAATTTTCAATTGTGGGGATGATTTTCAATTAGGCTTGCTAAGAATCCCCAACAAAACTTTTATCATAGTCGGAAGTACATGCAGAAGCAACAATCATGCTGGCAATACAGCCATTTCCAACATGAGAAGAAACTATGAGCCTAGACATTCACAACAGGGACAAGCTGGGGCAAATTATGATGTGTGGATTATGACTGTGCACTGACATAATTTCATCTGACCGCAAGGTCCAAAGGCAAAAATGAGGGTGTGGTATGACATTTTTTAAAAAATCGTCCCTGTTTGTATTAAAATTCCATGCCCATGAGACTAAACCATAAAATGAGAGTTTATATTGCCTCTTAAATGTACTCATTAGGCCTGAGTAAAATAGAAAAAGGAAAAGGCACAACAATATAGGCAAATACATTATATACAGTTCTAGATATTCAAAGAGATTTAATGCATTTTTACATAATGGCTTTCAGGCAGCTGGAAACCAACTCTGAATCTTTCTGACTGTATGACATCAAAAGACTTGAAAGCTGAGACAATATTTTTCTAGTAGTGATTTTTCTCGTACATCTCCTTTACTGATCTTTTTGAAATCAAAGCAAGGTTCACTTTTTTTCCCCTGCTCCATGACCCTTGTGGGGGGCTTGTGTCTCTAGTAGCAAAGGTCTAGAAAGTGAGTTTAACATTTCCCCTCCATAGACATTCAGTAACTTGTTTTTGAAAGCTGAAACAGACACCTCTTTCCTGCTCTCCACTATTCTGCCACAATGGATGGAGATATTATGGGAAGTGCTTGTCTGCAAAAGTATTGATATACTGTTATTTCTTTTACAGAGGCTTTTCAGTGCAACAAAGGAAAAGCATCAAGTACCAAGACAGCTTGGATATGTCTATGTTTCTTTTTCAGATAACTGCCCATCAAAACAACTAGGACAGAGCATTGACAGAATTCCCTTACAGTATGTGCTTTCTGGCATGAGAGGAAGAGAGTTTGCTATCCTAGGATCTGCAATAGCTTTGACCAGAGAAGGCAGCTTGTTTGGGTTGTGGTGTGAGTTCTCTCAGAGTACAAAGTAATAGCACTTAAATATATATTCATAGTGCTTTACAGCTATCTTTAAGAAGTTTACAGAGTCAGCATATTGTCCCCAATGATCTGGGTCCCCATTTTACTGACTTCAGAAGGATGGAAGGCTGAGTCAACTTTGAGCCAGTCAGGATTGAACTCCTGACAATGAGCAGTGAGTTAATTTATAATACTGCATTCTAACCACTGTGCCACCAAAGCTCAAAGGCAGGAAACAGTTAAAGTGATTTCAGGACCTGCTTCAAAATGACTTGGGAAGATTGGGAAATGGAAACAAGCCTCTAAATAATGTTGTGCTTACAAATCAAAGCTTAAAATACAGCTGGCAGAATGGAATCTTCAAAATATTCAGAAAATGAGGGGTTCCCCCCCCCCACTCCATGGTAATTGAATAATGGCTATTGGCTACTGTCACAGCCCATGTTTTCTCATTTGAATTCCGATTTCAATATATATCATGCTTCAAAAATCAATATGATGACCCAGGCTCTGCCAAAATACTCAACCAGAGAGGTAGAAGAAATGTAGCAATAGAAATGAATAGAAATAGAAATTGCTACATGCAAATGGAAATAATCTTTGAATAGTTTTCTTTTCCCTTGAGTAAGATAAACCACAAGAAGCTGCAAGAATGAAGAAACACTTAACATAGCCTGTTGAATTATACATAGAATATTGCTAAATTTATCCTGCTTTTAGTATGCAAATAGGCACATATATCCACAAACACACACACATTTACTATCTGTTGAGATAAGAGAGCATTTTAAATACCTGCTGATCAAGTTTAATACAACTGTTGTAGAGTATTATAATATGTTACTCTGATTTCATGTTGGGAAACTGCTTACAAAATGAGCATAGCCAGCTTTCCATGCAGTTTTTATGACCAAATTATGTAACTTCAACATAGATAAAGGGTCTGTGAACAAGCTTATCAGACTTTCTTTCAACTGCTGGTAATTAACTGCACAATTTCCATTTTACAGCATTTTGTAAATCTGTGCAATCATACAATGCTGATGATTGTGTGATATATTTCACAGTGACATACAAGTCCTGCTTCAACAGTTTTATATCCTAGGGCATAATTAACTATTATACTGCATATAGTTAACTCCCAAAGTGAACAGTTTCTAATTGAAAGAAGTGTTGAAATTTATTTTTTGTTCATTTCTGGATTGTTTAAATGTTGGTCTTTGAGACTTTGTGACAGTGCATTGTTTTGGGACTTCAGTAAACAACAACCATATCAGTGATGCCCTCTCCGTGATGTCCCATTGCCTGGATGCGGTACGGATCTGGATGGGGAGGAACAGGCTCCGACTCAACCTGGCCAAGATTGAGTGGCTGTGCATGCCGGCATCTCGGATAATCCATCATTGGCCATGGGGGGAGATGTGTTGCCTCCCATGGATAGGGTCCACAATTTGGGTGTCCTCCTGGATTCACAGCTCAGTTTGGAGGAGCAGGTGGGAGCTGTGACCAGGGGGACATTTGCCTAGATTCGTCTGGTGCACCAATTGTGCCCCTATCTGGACCGAGATGCCCTATGGATGGTCACTCATGCACTCATAACTTCCTGAATCGACTACTGTAATGCTCTTTACTTGGGACTGCCCTTGCGGACCACTGGAGGCTTCAACTGGTGCAGAATGCAGCTGTGCGGGTTGTGATAGGAGTATTCTGATACTCCCATGTTACACCCCTCCTGCATGACCTGCATTGGCTGCCGGTTGCCCTCCGGGTGAGCTTCAAGGTGTTAATGATAACATACAAAGTCCTACATGGCTTGGCTCCGGTGTACCTGTGGGAGCGTCTCTTGCCAGCTTCAACCTCCAATCACCCTGTGCACTCCCACAGGCAGGGCCTCCTTGGGGTGCCATCGGCCAGACAATGTTGGCTGGCAGCACCCAGGGGTAGGGCCTTCTCTGTGGGAGCACCCACCCTGTGGAATCGACTCCCCTTGGAGCTCTGCTTGGCCCCCAACCTCCGTTCCTTCCACCGTGACCTAAAGACCTGGTTGTTTCAACAGTCCAACCTGGACTGAAGGGTAAGGGGTGGGGTTTTTATTGATATTTTAAATTTTATTGGGTTTTAATCTTTATTGGGCTTAGTGCACTTGGTTTAATGTATTTTTAATTAATTGTATTGCTATTTTTATTGTAAGCTGCCCTGAGTCCCTAGGGAGAGAGGGCGGCATATAAGTCCAATAAATAATAATAATTTTCTTTACATTTCTGCCCCATTCAGGAACGCACTGGGATCATGATGAAATATAATCGGTTTGTACTCTAAGAATGCTCACAATGAGCTACTAACCATATACATGCTAATCAATTGGTCAAGGCATTAGACAATGGAATAGCCACAGGATGGCCAACTGGAATCTAATATTTTCTTTTAGATTCAAAGATGATGGGTTCCAATCAGAATGAAATGCCAAATTTCTTCCTGATTGGAGATTTTATATTAGGATTTTATATTAGGAGAATTACAGAGATGAAAGCTAAAACTAGATTTCCAGAAGCCCAGAAATGGTAGCAGACAAACCTATTCAGTCCAGCTGTTGCACAGCACAATTGTTCTTGGGACATTAAATCTATACTAAGATTAATCATCTGAGGGCTTTTGCCATCATTTTATGTTTTCTTAAGGAACAGAGAGTATAAACAATAACATCTAAAAATGGCTTAGCCACAGATGTTATTAGTGGTCACAACTTCAGGTAGTAACAACTTCAGGCAGTCAAACAACTACCAACTTCAAATAAGATACCATATTATGAAGTTCTCACCAAATTACTCTAATGGAACAGGCTTAATTTGTCGAGAAATAGCTAAGAGGCCGAACAGGTCCAATCACAAATTCATTTTTCAAAATATGCTTCCTTCTTTAGACTCCTCTACTTCTCCAATTCAGCTTTATATATTTTTCCCCTAGACTAGTGTTCTCCTAAACAAAGCACCAGGTTCCAACTATCTGCAATTTTTTTTTTCAAATATGCCTGGCAGGATTTCTTTTGCAAGATGACTGCTTCACATGTGTTTATTTTAATTAAAATATTCTATACAAGATTATATTTGTGTCAAGAGGGCAGAATTCCAGATGGTTTAACCAAAGACATATTGCCTGACTCAAAACTTAATACATAAAACTTCGTAACTATGGACAAATTCCATATGTTATTTTATTAAAGGTATCCTGTTGGTTTTTCTTTTATAGCCATGTTCTCCATTCTATTTCAGTGTGTTGAAGACAGTCTGTGAACCAAGATCTTAATTTTATTTACATAGAAAAAAGTGGGGGATGTGTAAGTTCACTCAATCACACCTTCACAGTAGGTTTTCTCTGTGAAGTCTGTTGAATAATTCAAATTCCATCTTTTGAAGCACACCTGCAAATATTTTCAAGGCACTGCACATTTATTTATATAATTTCTTAAATGTTATTAATTTCCAATGTATCATATCATATTTATTTGGTTCTTCATTTTAAATAGTAAATACTTAAAACAAGCAAGTATTTATATTTCTCACAGTAAACATATATGTCTGCTATGTCAGACATATAATCTATATATTTGTGTATATATAGAGACAAGAAGTAAATTAACCATTGTGAATATTTAAGCATGGGTGTTGCGGAAGGAAGGGAGGGAGGGAGGGAGGGAAGGAGGGAGGGAGATATAAATTTATTTATAAATTTATTTATAACATTTATTTTTATATTGCATCAAACAAGTCTATTCACTTATCAGCATCTTTAACAGGAGACTAGAATTAGAATTAGAATAGAATAGAGCTGGTCTTATAATCCAGCCTCCTCCTCAAGCAGACAACTTTTATGTAGACTTCCTCCTCCAGGATTCAAACCCAGCTATTATGCGTGCAGTGGAAAAATTCTGTGTTGCTGAAAGGTCTACTAGAAAAAAATTGGTTACAGAATTATAGCTGTCAATTTGTGACAATTTTTGGAGATAGAACAAACTTTGGAAAATGATATTTACACACGTACTTATTGGCTCTCCACTCATATAAACCAGGGAGTGCCCCAACTGTTTGAGAACATGTATTTTCTTAACAGATGTTTTTTATTCACTATTAATGTATTATAATGTGTCAGTATTTTTTTTACATGTATTGTAAAAAGTGATGTCTATTGCTGGTCTAAGACCATAATAAAGTTCTATTCTATTCTATTCTATTCTATTCTATTCTATTCTATTCTATTCTATTCTATTCTATTCTTTAAGCAGGAAAACCTATACTCATTCAGACAAGTGACTCTCTAGTCTCTTCTTAAAAACTTTCAGTGATGGAGCGCCCATGATCTCTGAAGGCAAGCTATTCCACTGGTCCTGTTAGGAAGTTTCTTGTTAATTCCAGGTTGCTTCTCTCTTTGATTAGTTTCCAACCATTGTTTCTGATCTGCCCTCTGGAGCACTGGAGTATAATTTGACCCCTCTTTGTGGCAACCCCTCAAATGCTGGAATAGTACTATCATGTCATCCCTAATTGTTCTTTTCTTTAGTCTAGCCAGACCCAAAACCTGCAGCTTTTCACCATATAGTTTAGTCTCCAGGCCCTTGATCATATTAGTTGCTCTTCTTTGAACTTTTTTTTCAAAGTCTCTTTTTTGTAGTATGGTGACCAAAATTGGTTGCAGTGTTCCAGGTGTGCTCTTACTAGGGTTTTGTAAAATGGCACTAATATGTCATGTCATCATGATTCTATGACTCTGTTTATACAACCCAGGATTGTATTAGCTTTTTTGGCTGCTGCTGCTGCACACTGTTGGCTCATCTTCAAGTGATCATCCACTAAGAGCTTTGGTGGCTCAGGCTGTTAAATGCCTGCTCTTAAGATCCAGCTGTCTACAATTACTGTAGGCTCGAATCCCACCAGGCTCAAGGTTGACTCAGCCTTCCATCCTCTCGGGGTAGGTAAATTGAGGACCCAAGATTGTTGGGGGCAATTAGCTGACCTTGTAAAAATGCCGCTTAGTAATAAGCAGGCATATACAATGGAATGAAGGGTATTGCTGAGCGCATTGGGTTGTGCTCCAAAAATTGTAAGCCGCCCTGGGTCTTCGGAGAAGGGCGGCATATAAATGTAATTAAAAAAAAAAAAAACTAGGACTCTAAGGTCCCTCTCAGAGTTACTGTTTTTGAGCCAGGTCTCACCAAATCTTTGGTTTTTCCTGCCTAAATGTAAAATGGTCTAAAATGACTAAAATGTTCACACACACAGGAACGTTAACTGATTAGTTCTGCTTTCTTAACATAAAATTGTAATATGTATTTTCCAAAGTTTAGCACTTTTAATAAATTAACTATAATTCCCCCTTTTAAATTCTGTGTGAAAAACTGTTCTTGCCTGAGTGGGCAATTCCAGTTGCTGCCATGGCAGAGGAAGACTCATATCCTTGGCTGCTCCTTTGCTTTTGTCTTGAGGAGAGTTTAGCCCTCTAGTTTTGATTTGTAATATCTATATGAAATCTCCACAGAGTAGTGATTCTGCATTTCCTGCATTGGATGAGGAGAGCACATCTTTCTCTTTCTGTCCTGGCCACTTTTTACAGAGGCACAATTGAGAGGGTTTTAATGAACTGCATCACTTTGTTTGGTTTGGTAGCAGCAGTGCCTCAGATACAAGCTCCATACAGAGAGTAGTAAGGACAGCCGAGAAGATTATAGGAAGCTCTCTTCCCATTATTCAGGAAACTGCTTATAAGTACTATGTGTTTAGAGCTCAAAGCATTGTTAGAGACCCCACGCATCTACTTTACAGTCTGTTTCTGTTGCTTCCTTTGGGAGGAGGTTGGATGTATTTCTAGCAGAACTACAAAATTCTGTAACAGCTTTGTTCCCTATGCCATCATCTGTTTTACATCTGGTAAAATCGCAAGATTCATTTTTCTTGCTATGTATATGTATACATCAAAACTAAACTGTGTTGTTTCTCTGTGTCATATAATATATGTGGGTATATGCATAATATCAAAACTGGAACTGAGGAACAGCAGGCAAATGCCTGTAATTTATACTCTGGGCCCATAGGGCCTTAATAATACTTGGAAAAAGCCCGTCCAACTATGAATGTTCTAAGTTTCCCTCCAAAACAGTTGGAGTTAACAGTTAAGGTCATCTAAAGGTTAGTTTCACTTTAGCAGGACTTAACACAACTATATATATTCAATAGATAAAAGTATTAAAAAATTATGAGAGATCAAGGAGGACCAGAAGAGTTGTAGTCCTCTAAGCCAGAGGTCGCCAACTGGTGGGCCGGGGACCACTGGTGGGCCGTGAGAAAATTTTGGTGGTCCGCAGAGAAATGTCATCCCCAGAGCACCCCCCAAAGCAATTAATCCAGGCTGCATGGGAACACAAAGCTGCACTGCCCACATGGTCCACAGAACCCTCCCCGCCCACTCACTCCTTACCTGGCAAACTTGCCTGCTAAGTTGCTATTTTTCCTTTTTTTTCCTGACCATCAGCTGTTCTGCTGTGCCGGGAGATTTAGATTAGCTAGAAAGCAGGAAATCATTGGATTTCTTGCTTTCTAGCTAATCTTTAGATCTTAAAAGTAGAGCCAAACCTTCCTTAGGACTGAAGCTTCTATTATTCAGTGCAAACTCACTGCAAGCAAATTTTATGTAACAGACTCAGGTAGCCAATGGCATATAGATCTCTGAATGATTCTGTGAGCAACTCAATCTGCCTGCCTGCTTTGCCTGATTTTGGGTAAAAGTTGCTCTTTTTTTATAAAAAATTCAATATTTACATACATGGTGTGTTGTGAGTTAATTTTGTGAGTTTGCTTGCAGGCAAATTTTATGTGACAGACTCAAGTAGCCGATGCCAGAAAGATAGATCTTTGAATGAATCTGTGTTTCTGTGAGCAACTCAATCTGCCTGCCTGCTTTGCCTGATTTTGGGTAAAGTTGCTCTTTTTTTATAAAAAAATCAATATTTACATAAATATTTATAATATTTACATACAAGCCATGCCCAGCCAGTCACATGACCAGCAAGCCACACCCACAAATTAAGCCATGACCACAGAACCAATTGTTAAGAAATTTGAATCCCACCCCTGCCTCTGTGTGTTTGTGTGTGTGAGAGAGGGGGGAGAGGGAAAGGTTAGGTCAGATCTCTCTCTCTCTCTTTCTCCCACCAACGTCAGCAAGCCACCGTCAGTCAAAATTCATATTAGTGGTCCCCGGGATTTAAAATTATGAATTCTGTGGTCCCTGGGGTTCAAAAGGTTGGTGACCCCTTCTCTAAGCCAGCCTCTCTAAATGTCATCCAGGAGTATGGCCACTGTAGTTTCTGTGCCATAACCTGACTTGAAACCCAGCTGCCTAGAATCCATATAATCCATTTCTTCAATAGTCCTTTAGAACTTTAGAATCATCACATTGTCTGTATTCTGCTGGAAACAATTCTAAAATTATCAATATTTTTAAAAGGTTGAATAAGGACTTCATGAACTGGGAGTATATCACAACATCTGTCAGAACCTCCAGCTCATGCCTACCATTCAGTACCAGTTTGCCATGAATCCTGGGGGAAAGGGGAGAGGAAGGGGGAGTGCTAGGGGGAAACTGAAAGTAACAAAAGTGAAGGTGCCTCTCTGAAACGGCATTTCAAGGGCGCCTCACTATGAGAAGAACGCAGCTGTGAGCCAGCCTACAATCAGAGTGACCATTCAAAAACATCTTCTTGAACATTGATTGCACGATTGGGGGGGAGCAATGGAAAGTGTCTAAGTAGATAAAAGTTTTCACTTGGGGAATTGGTGTGAGAATTTAATTTGGCCTCTGGTAAACCATAACTTTCTCAACCCTATGGTATTAAGGACCATTTTTACTTAGAAGCTGAAACTGAAGCAGGTCTGACAACCTTTTTCATAGATGATGGGAACATCGACTCATCCTCAGATATAACTATCCAAAGTACAAAATCAAATGTATTACAACTTCAGTGCATTAACTATTTTAGTTTCACAGTCATTAATGTTGATTATTCTAAATTATTTGGACAAACAGCCTTTAATTTGTTAATCTCTTCTGATTATTTAGATAATTTATAGATGGTTTTAGTTCTATAGTATCTAGTGTTTCTGTCTCTTTTGCGGTAAGGCAAAAGACCAAAAATATGTCTAAATTTTTCTGATTCATGGTTGTTGATGAGAACCCATAGTTCTTAGAAGTAGTATGCATGGAATGTTTTTGAAATTTGTCAATCATTATAGAAATTTCCCATTGAATTTATTTCTCCTTACAAGTAGATGTTGAGAAGGGAAAGAATAAAAATGACTGCTACCTCAGTCACTGAATATTGAGTTAACTAAAAGACCCAATCATTTTCCTTATCAGGAAACACTGTTGTTTGAGAGAATACTGTAGTCTTAAAACTTAAAACTGTAGTCTTAAAACTAGAAAATCTGCAACCAGGGCATCCTGAAGCAATAACTTGCCAATGGCAACTACTGAACAAATTATTTCACAGCTTAAATGAACATATAGGAAGGGATAAAATGAGTAGAAGCAAGGAAGGAAAGACTGACCCACAGTCAATACCATGACGCTCTCTGTGTTCTCTTTGGACTATGTCTACTGTCCAAGTAATAATAAATGCATTGTTCAGATGTTAGCAATTTTTATCATGATATCAGTCATTTTGAGTACCTCTTTATTTGGTTTGTGTGTGTGTGTGTGTGAGAGAGAGAGAGAGAGAGAGAGAGAGGGAGGGAGGGAGGGAGGGATAGAGAGATATTATAAAATGACACCTACCATCACCACCCAAAAACCATTGTGCCCACATTATTCATGTAATTAACACTGCAGTAGTTTTTGTAGGCTTTATAAGTCCCTTAGATCAATTTCAGCTACTAGCTTGTAAATGAACTTCTTGGTATAATTAATTGACATCAATATCAATGGCTATTGCCTTCAGTCTACCACAAATGACCAACTTATCCTATTTGGAATTCAATGATCTTTAATTATCCTGAGCAATTAGAAAATTATGCTGTGCCCAAGAGGCCAAATTCTTGGTTGCTTTTATGTTATTTGATTGTTTATTTATTTTTTGGTTTAATCAAAACTTGTTTTGACTTTGCTTTACTCTGCAGTTTCCATATTAACTAGTACATTATGAATGACTGTCAGCCTTTTTTGAGAGAGGGGAACATATTTTTTAATTCTGGCCTAGTATGCAAAATAAAATTAGGTTTCTGATACATAATCTCAATTCACTGTATGAAATTATAGGTACACAGCTATCACATTTCAACCAACTAGTTACAATTTAATATATTCAGTTGATAAAACTGAACTTCCATCCTTCTTTTGTAGTAAAATCACAAAAAGAAATTTGGAAGCTTTAACTTTTCACTTCTGTCAAAATCTGACAATTATCAAATAGATGTTCACAATTAAAAAATAATTTTCCTAGAAGCAAAATTACACATTTTTTTAAAACTGAATATGACATTTTGTCTGAATTTGGATCCCTAATATAGAGTTAATTGTGATTCATTTTCAAAATATTTTTGTTTGATACATTTTTCTTTCTGTATTTAGGATCAGATCATATTTCCTAGTTTAAAAAATGCTCCAAAATAAATGTTGGAAGTGTAAAAATTAATACATGATAATTAATTGACTAATAGGATAGAGATTGTCAATGGTTAAGTAAGAATTGATGTACTACTTTTTATTTCAAATGTTTTTCGTGCATCCCTCTCTTGCATCACAATGTGAGGGGGGGAAATCTACTGAATCTGCAGTACAAATCATCAGGAAAAATGCAGTGTTTTAGGAAATAGAGTTCTAGAAATAGGTAATATGCTATAGCAACAAATATATTTTGTCTTCCATCTTTTTTCTTTACACAAACATGATTTTTGTTGAATTTGGGGAATCTGAAACAGATGATGTAAATACAATATGTTGGACTGCCTAATGCATTATGTCCTGCCAGAATTAAAACTATCAAAGATTTTTTTTTGCAGAAAGGAGAATTACAGGTGTGGTTATTTAAATATTTTTACAAAGGAAATCAAATCCTTGTCTTTTATATCCTGAAGTACTTCTATCTTATATCCTATAAGTTTTCTATTTAGTGCTTATATCCTATTTAGTTATCTATTTAAGCATCTATTTTTAACCATAGAAAAAACATCTTGGCATGACTCTTATCACCCAAGGGTATCTAAACAAAAGTTCTCAATGAAGAATATATTGTATAATTATTTCAATTTAACAATTTGGTTCAAATATTTTGAGATGAATCCACTATCCAAATGGATCGATTGAATTGAGATGGATGAATTTTTAAAATTTGGATTTGAGGATTTGATAAATTTATATAAACCTAGCATCACTGGATTATTGATTTTTATTTTTTGGAGGTGAAAATTAATTTTTATTTAGGTTATATAAAGAGTATCCAATCCAATTTTTAATCTCTACTCAGACTTCTGAAAATGACCTGATCTAATCTAGATTATTCTGGAATTGCCACAGAGAACAGTGAAGCCCTCTTCTCATATATGATATATGGGAAAAACATGAACTGTAATATTTTAATGCTTCTTTTCATGTATAACTAAAAATAATTTTAGGTATAAAAAAAGTTAAGTATGCAACCAGAAACTGCCACATGAGCGTTTGAACAATGTCCTTTCAAATATAATTCTTTAAAACATTTTTAAAATAAAGGCACAATGATTGGTGATATATTTTATGATTAAGTGATCACATAAAATATTCAGATGTCCATAATTGGTTTTAATTATCATCATCAATCATCATATTTTAAGTAAATAACTGGTCTTCTATTTTCATTTCCTTTTTATGTTCATTTCAAATTATCCTGCTCTTCTGTAGAAATTAAGTATGTAACATATCTGGGGCACTTTCCTATTTTTCACTCCATCTAAAAATATGTTGGAATTGACCGATTAGATCAGGCAGAATAGAGTTAAATGGTACAACACTAATAAAAATGTAAGTTGCTTCTTCTACCAACCAGGAAAGTCTGACATCTTTAGTAAAATTGGAAAGCTGCAGTTCAGGTCTTCTTGAACTGAGACAATTATGAATTATGGCTCTTTTAGATCAGCTCACTCTCCTAAACTACTGAAAGGTCACTCAAATATTTCTTATACAGCTGCTGCATGTTGAGTCCCTCTGCAGATGAGGAAAGACAGCCTTTCACAAAGGAGCCATTTAAGCTCTCCCAAATGCACCATGTATATTATTATTCTTTGGAAAGAGAACAGTATGATTTCCTAGGGGTGGGCTAGGGGTGATGTCTTTCCTTCCCAGAAGAGAGCTACTGCATACTAATTGCAGACATTTATTTGACCTAGGATTTGGCTCTGAACTAATATTTGTGAATGTAATAGCTGTTGAATATCACAAAGTTTCCACTGGCAAAGGAGATCCCCGCAGCTTTGTTTTCACAAAGAAGAAGCCAACCTACCTTGGAAAGGTGGATTTGGAGATTCAGATCCATCTGTTGTAATCAGAGGACAATCTGCTTTCTTGGCTCCAGATTATTCAAACTTCTTTCTTCTTTGTCCAAACCATAGGTAAGTAAGGCATTGAGTGAGGGAATTTGTGATTTTTAATTGAGGAGAGATTAAATTCCTAACGAAATAGCTCTATCTTTCTCTTAGACCTTGGCTAATAAGTACAATTCTTACATGGAATTATACAATTGTTCAATCATCTGAGATCCAATGTTTTTTTAAAAAATGGCTACCCTTTTAAGATATGCATAGACCATACTTGTTTATGGGTGAGAAGGCTATTTGAATCCACAGAAAAAAGTGTATAAAATCATCAATCCATCAACTTCATTCAGGCAACAACTGGCTTAATAAAAGTCCCTTTCCCTTTCCAAGGATTGGTATTTAATAAATACTTGGAATTCTTCTGCACCCTTATCCATTTGTCTGAAGTGGTATAGGGTTTCCTGCCTAAGCAGGGGGTTGGACTAGAAGACCTCCAAGGTTCCTTCCAACTCTATTATTCTAGATTCTAGATTTATTTGTTTGCTTGTTTGTTTATTGGAATTTGTCAAACAAAAATGAAGACAAGAGAATAAAAATACAACAACAGAGATGATAGTGCACTTATGCACACCCCCTCTACTGACCACTTAAATATGACATAAGGTCCACAGAAGTCAATTTGTGACTGAAACTCTGGAAATGTGTAGCTGAGACAACTGAATCAGGTAGGGCATTCCAGACTTTGACAACTCTATTACAGAAATCATGTTTTTTACAGTCTAGAACAATTTGCATTGAGTTCAAAGTGGTTGCTCGTACGCGTATTATTGTGATTAAAAGAGAAAAAGTCATTTACAGGTAAAACATTACTACATATAATTTTGTATGAAATACCTAGGTCTGACCGCATTTCTAAGTTATCCAAACCAAGAATTTCGAGCCTAGTAGCATAAGGAATTCTATTGTGTACAGAAGAGTACAAGACTTTTCTCATGAAGTACTTTTGAACCTGCTCAATTGTACTGATGTCAAATATATGGTGGGGATTCCAAACAGTTGAACAATATTCTAAAACTGATCTAGCATAAATTTTATAAGCTTATGAATCTTTATAAGATTTGGATACAACTTTAGTGCTCAGGTTAATTAATGGGAATTTTATAGCACAATCCTATGTATTACTAAATGGCAGTGAAGTTTATTCCATCCAAAGTAATTTTAAAATAGCTAAAGTCAATCTATGTTTGTAACACAGACATGTTCCCTGGCTTACCTCATCTTCCACTTTGTGGCATTTCTTCCTGTGGTTTTCCCATTTATTACCAGAGATTCAGTGTCTTGTCTAATCCATTGAACATTTATTCACAAATTCCCCATACAAAGGCTGCATATAGGTCTGAATGAATTTATCTAATTTACTTTTTATAACATTTGCATTTCATCACGGCAATTTTCCTCATTCCAATTTCAATGTCAGCTTTCAGCTATCCTTTGAAAGATTTATAGACATTTTTACTGAACATTTAGGTTTCCCCAAAATATGCATTAATATCAGTGGTGGGATTAAAAAAAAATTATTATGTGATTCTGTGGGCATGGCTTGGTGGGTGTGGCAGAGGAAGGATACTGTAAAATCTCCAGTCAGAGGTAGTATTTGCTGGTTCTCTGAACTACTCAAAATTTCCGCTATCGGTTCTTCAGAACTGGTCAATGCTGAACCTGCTGAATACCACCTCTGATACGTATATTTTCAATTGTGGTTTTGCATATTGTCCCATTCTCTTATCATTCAGATGAAAGACAGATACGCACCCTGATGAAACATTCAATCTGCTGCACTTCTTTAAAGCAGCTAGCACTCTATTGACCTAATAATATTGGCAGTAATAGAAAATGCAGAGAATTTTGCTTCCCACCCACACTATCCCATATTATTACATTTTACCAGAGCAGTTACCTCTAATTATATGCTTTTTGAAAACATTTCTAAACTTTTTCGGCTGCCAAGGACATCAAACAGCAGTGCTGGATTATTTTCATGATCCTGGGTGGCCTGCAAATTCAGGAGTGCAAACAGTTCCTAATAAACACATTAAAATGGTGGGTGACATTATTTTCCTCAGTTAAATATCAGATTGAATACAATAATTAGACTTCAGCACACAAGCAACAGCTCTTAGAAATGTAGCCTAGTTTCATGATGACATCTGAGTTCAATTTCTTCAGTTATTTACAGTTCTTTCTTTTCTTCCCTTTTCTTCCTATTAAAAAGTACCTCTTCCCTGCTGTGTGTTATATTTAAAGAAAATAATATATTCCCTAATTCTTAGCACACCTATGGTTCCTGAAGCTACAAACACAAATGCTTATTTTTACAATTTTCTCTCATACATACATTGATTTTATTTTTATGTGTTTATCAACCATGCTGTACCTGCTGATTTTAAAACAAGTACAGGTAGTTCTCCACTTACAACAGTTCATTTAGTGACCATTCAAAGTTACAATGACCCTGAAAATGTGATCATTTTTCACAGTTATGACCTTTGCAGCATCCCCATGGTCATGGGATCAAAATTCAGATGCTTGGCAACTGATTCGTATTTATGACTGTTGCCCTTTCCCAAGGTCATGTAAGCACCTTTTCCAACCTTCTGACAAAGTCAATGGGGAAGCCAGATTCACTTAACCACTGGGTTGCTAACCACTGGTTATCAACTGCAGTGATTCACTTAATAACTGTGGCAAGAAAGGTCATAAAATGGAGCAAAGCCCACTTAACAATAGAAATTTTGGGCTCAATTATGGTCGTAAGTCAAGGACCATCTGTATATGTACCTGTTTCATTTTACCCATCCAACTGTGAGCCTTAGCTGAAAAGAAGATTTACTTATTATGTAAGGCTGCTTTTAAAAGTTCCTGGAGTCATATCAAACTATATATAAACTATGCCTCACTCAGTAGTCATTTGATTTAATGCACTCACCTTTCTGTTTGTCAATGTTGGAATAAGCATATGTCAAATCATACAAATAAGCATGAATTCAGAATAACACAGACAAAACATTGACATGAAGACAAAGAAGCTAAAGAATCATAAGACTTCGGTCAAGAAAATGTTCAAGAGGGGGGGAAATGATAACTTGATATCAGAAACAAATAAGGATGATGGTACTAATTTGCATGTCTTGAGTTGTGACAAATGTGAGGCTGTATTAATAAGTAAGCATTGTTGTCTGTTGTTAAGGTCTCAAAGTCAACACTCAAATGTATTCAGACTATGGCTTCTATGCATTTATGGATCATTTGATCAACATATTTATACTTCCATTAGAATATATGAATCTTTAGATGTTAGTTCCAGAACATTTAGGACATTAAAGGTCATAACCAATTTTTAATCCCCTCCAACATACAGGTAAATGCAAATTGTATTGGATCAAGGTGACTGAGCCAGGCAGTACCTAGGAAAAACTTAAAAGGAAATTGTCAACAATAATTAACTCAAAACAATGAAATCACTGTCTAATTACTAGATAATCAGTATGCCAAAGTTGGTTATTTTTATTTGAAAAAAATCAATCCAACTAGCTAATGGGGTAACAAAAGGTAAGCCCTCCATTAATATGTGAGCTGCATTTACTACCTAATGTATGAGATTCCTCTCCCAGCTTTACATGTGAACTGCTTAAAGTGTTTTTATAACAAAATATGCAGAGCAAACTGAATTGTCAACAGAGAAAAGAATGTCAGTAAACCAAATTGCTTATATTCACTGACCATATCTCAGTATGGCTAATATGCTGACCCAGTAGGAAGCGATAAAGAACAAGAAGGTCACACAGATAGGTTTATCAAAAACATCCCAACCATCATGCTGTAATTTATTCATTTACCCAATGTCTACCTTTCCCCCCTTACTTTTACAATACAGTAAGCCAAGATAATAGAATAGAATAGAATAGAATAGAATAGAATAGAATAGAATAGAATAGAATAGAATAGAATTCTTTATTGGCCAAGTGTGATTAGACACACAAGGAATTTGTCTCCAGTGCATAAGCTCTCAACATACGTACAACAATAGTGATAGATCAGATATAAACTCTGGTTCTATCTTTGCTCAAGGCTGCCCAAACAAATTGCCAAGGTTTCATAGGGAATTCAGTATATACTGTATTCATGCTAATAAAATTATGTTGTAACTTCAAAATGATTTGGATCGCTCTATGTAAGGCAGATTTTTGGCCATAAAACAATTTCAGGTGATAATACCTGATCATTAGCAAGAGATTTTTATTTTCCACAGGCAGCCAAGTAAACTACTGTTTATAGCTTCAGCCATAAAGAGTAGCACAAATGCATTTCAAAATTCTCCTCAACATTCCTTGCATCAATAAAACATCTTGATAGAGGGAGATGCACCACCCAAACTGCAATTGTCATCACTTCTGCCACCCATGTAACATGAGTAATAAAGGAAAATCAAAACAACATGTGACTGTTCCCATTTTGAACTGTACCATTGAAATTTATCCATATCTTTAAGAATGAAAGCAAAATTCAGCCTCTTTTATTTTAATGCAAACATGTCAGGTGTGAAAAAGCAGGTCCATACACTAAGGTTCAATTTAACTGATTCGTTGCTAAAAGCTTATGCATAGCCATCTTCTTAACTAACAGTTAGCACATGGTTAGACTAGATTAGGGTCAAAGGCAATCAAAGTGGGTTGGACATAATTAATTTGTGACTATATAACAACTCTTTGCTGATTCCTATTTTTACCCTACATGCCTACAACATACCTTTTTCTACCTTAGATCAATACTGAAATTATCCCTCAACTTTGCATAATCTATCCTATATTTTTTAGGTCTAGGCAAAAAAATATACATATGAATATAATATAGTAAATGTTTTACAGTAAGTAATTTGGATGGTAAAATAGGAACATTAGAAAAGTCTGTGCAAAAACATGGATTTTATAAGAAGACATTTTTATTTATTTATCAAACTTATTTGCACCCATCTTTTGATTCAGAGAACTCTAGAAATACTAAATTGTATATAACATTAAATTTACACTCATTCTTAATTTCACCTAAAGGTGTTTCTTTCAAAGAAACGCATGGGATGACACTGATAAGAGTTGTAATTCTACATTATACATTCCTTTTGAAGCACACAGAAGTTGTCGTAAAATCCTTCAGGATTAAACAGACAAAAAATTAAACTTGACTCCAACATTAACAATGTCATGGGCCAGAACTCAGTCTCAGATTCTGACAGAGCTTGGTAGAGAGATGGGTAGCATACAAATTTAATAAATAAATAAATAAATAAGCTGCTCTGGTTGCTCTGGTGAGTTATTGTCAGGAGACATCAAGCCAGGAATCATCTGAAATTGATCAAACACAGACACTATCAGAAAAGCTGGAGCAGTCAGATGATGAGACATAGCCCTCAAGGCCTCTGACTCTGGAAGTAAAGTGGAAAACAAACCAAAGGCATTTGATGAGACTCCTTGTTAAGCAAGGGATAAATTGAACTTGCATCCTGATTTAAATGGCAATTGTAATTTCAGATGAGTCTTCACTGGTTTCCATGTGTCTGATGCAATTTTAGATCCCATTTTTGTCTGAAGACCATGGTATGTGATTGACTTTTCCATATAGTTCCACAATATATGCAGACTAATTAATTTAGAATCTGACTTAATAGCTAGCTCATGAAACTATCAATAAACTTTGCTAAGGGTTTAGGTTTTTTTTCTCTGAACACCAAAATGACTATTCTTTCAAAAGTCAAGTGACTTTTGTTTTTAATCACAGGGCATTAAATGAACTCCCTAAAAGCCTGTTAATCATCACATTTCCAATGCTGATATCACTACCAAACTTATTTTCTCTTTGACCATACCTGCATTTCTATGGTCTGGATTTGTTGTTGGTTTTTTTTGCATTTTTGGCAGCAAGATAATTGGTTATAGGTTGTAATAAACAGATGATGTAATTAAACTTTCTAAATATTAGAAAGTATGAGCTGCAGTACCACTTCAGTGTGTTTGCATGCATGATTATTCTACTACTAAGCTTCATTTTATGATGCTATCAGAAAGCATTGTGAAATTGACTGTGATCACTCATACGATAACTGTGTTATTACAGTTTGTCACCAAGTATAATTACATTCACTGCCACAATGTAGCCTGACTTTGCATATAAGTCATGCTACCAATGACAAGCAAATATACTATTTTAACAAAGCTCTTTCAAGGAGAAAAAATGCACCATACAGAGTGGAGCATTGAGAAAGGGAATTAAAGCAGTTGCAATCAAGATGTTCAGCGAGTTACAAAAAATTTCATTTTGTTTCAAACTCACCAACCTTGAGGAAGAAGTTCACCCATTGCTTAGTAATAAAAAACTAAAACCAAAACCAAACAGATTATAAATGTGTGAAGAACACATGCTGGCCTACTCTTTCTCCCGATGTGTGGGCACAGACACACAGAGAGAGACACACACATAGAGAGAGCCTTGAAATGCTTTGGGGGAACAATATCTAAAAACTGGATGTACAATATAGAGTATATGCCACCAGAGCATTAAGGTCAAAATCAAGAGCCATAGTGGTGCAGTGGTTAGAGTGCAGTATTGCAGGTTGTAATTAAAAAACTTAATGGACATTTATTACAATTTAAATTGGAGGAGGAGCAAGTTAAAGAAACGATGATTGCTTGGGGAAAAAATTTGGATATGGGATTGATTTAGAGAAATGGCAAAAATTATGGTCTCAAAATTCTAAAATGACAATGTCAACTGCTTATAAAGAAAATTTATATAAGATGTTTTACAGGTGGCACTTACCCCCAACGAGAATTGTGAGACTGTTTAAGAATAAATCGGACAAATATTGGAAATGTCATCATATACCTGGCTCGTATTACCGTATGTGGTGGACGTGTTCGGACACAAAAAGATATTGGACTAAAATCCACATGTGGCTGGAAAAAATGATAAAACAACATATAGAGAGATATTTTTATTGGGAATTATACCGGAAATGTACAATAAAGAATTGAAATATTTGATTGTAAATGTGTTGACAGCGGCTAGGATTGTATTTGCTAAGAATTGGAAATATGAAAAAATACCTATGCAGGAAGAAGTTATTAAGAAAATTATGGATGTGCTGAAATGAGTAAATTGACATTTGAAATTAGAGAACAAGAAGATAAACAATTTTACATGATATGGGATTTGTTTTATCAATGGTTGGATAAAAAGACATGGTAATGTAATGCATCAGGAAATCTTATAATAGAAGTTTAATAGATTGATATAAAATACAATACAAATATATATAACCATTGGATGAAAGTGTAATATAAATTTTATAACAAAATTGAGAATATATCGTATAAATGATGGAATAAATAGTTTAGTCATGAATGATTAATAATTGATAAATATATAAGCATATGTTAGATTGACAATGTGAGAATTTATATAAACTGTGAGTGATGACTACAAAAGGATAGCACAAAAGATTTGTAACCAACTGACACACTGTATATATATAAAATGGAAGATGGTTTTATGTTTTTTATGTTTTGTCTGTATAAGTTTGTCTTAAAAAATAAAAATCTTTTTGAAAAAAAAGAGTGCAGTACTGCAGGCAACTTCTGCGGATCACTGATTGCCAGCAGTTTGACATTTTGAGTCTCACCAGCTCAAGGTTGACTCGGCCTTCCATCCTTCCAAGGTTGGTAAAATGAGGACCCAGATTGTTCGGGTAGATATGCTGACTCTGTAAACCGCTTAGAGAGGGCTGTAAAGCACTGTAAAGCAATATATAAGTCTAAGTGCTATTGCTATTGCTATTTGAATTATCCTTCCTAATCTGGCAGTAAGCTTTATCAGAGTAGGATATTTTAAGGGAAATATTTTCAGCAGTAGTTCTATGATCTGAAACTATTGTCCTGTCTCCAACCTTCGCTTTGTGGTGAAGGTTGTAGAGAGTGTGGTGGCCTGTCAGCTCCCACGGTTCCTGGATGAAGCTGTATATCTAGATCCATTTCAATCAGGCTTCAAGCCTGGTCACAGCACAGAAACGGCATTGGTCGCATTGGTGGATGATCTCTGGAGGGCTCGGGACAGGGGTTGTTCCTCTGTCCTGCTCCTTTTAGATCTCTCAGTGGCTTTCGATACTATCGAACATAGTATCTTACTATGTCGGCTCAGGGGGTTGGGAGTGGGAGGCACCATTTTGCGGTGGTTCTCCTCCTACCTCTCAGGTTGTTCACAGTGTGTGTTGGCAGGGGGGCAGAAATTGATGCTGAGGCCACTCACCTGTGGGGTGCCTCAGGGGTCGGTTCTCTCACCTCTCCTGTTCAACATTTATATGAAGTCGCTGGGTGAGATCATCCGTGGTTTTGGGGTGCGGTATCATCAGTATGCTGATGATACCCAATTATACATCTCCACCCCGAACCACTCCAATGATGCCCTTGATGTGATGTCCCAGTGCCTGGAAGCTGGTCAGATCTGGATGGGGATGAACAGGCTCAGACTCAACCTTTCCAAGACTGAGTGGCTGTGGTTTCCGGCATCCCGGTTTGGTCAAGTTGTTCCATCATTGACGATTGGGGGTGAGATCTTGACCCCATCGGAGAAGGCCCGCAACTTGGGTGTCCTCCTGGATGTACGGCTATCTTTAGAGGACCATCTTTCGGCCATCGCCAGGGGGGCTTTTTATCAGGTCCGCCTGATTTACCAATTGCTCCCCTTTCTAGACCGGGATGCCCTATGCACGGTCACCCATGCCCTTGTCACCTCCCAGTTGGACTACTGTAATGCTCTCTACATGGGGCTCCCCTTGAAGAGCACCCGGAGGCTCCAACTGGTGCAGAATGCGGCTGTGCAGGTTATTTATGGGAGGCCCCTGCATGTCCATGTAACACCTCTCCTGCACGGCTTACACTGGCTACCGGTGGTCTTCCAGGTGCGATTCAAGGTGATGGTTATGATCTTTAAAGCACTCCATGGCTTAGGCCCAGGGTATTTGCGAGACCACTTACTGCCGATGACATCCTCCCACCGACCAGTGAGGGCCCACAAAGTTGGCCTCCTCAGGGTGCCGTCAGCCAAACAATGCCGGGAGGCAGCCCTCAGGGGGAGGGCCTATCTGTGGCTGCCCCTGCCCTCTGGAATGAGCTACCGGTAGAGATCCAGACTGTCCTTGACCTGGGAGCCTTTCACTGCGCCCTTAAGACATGGCTGTTTAAGCAAGCCAATTTATCCCTATGAGATATTTTAAATTTTAAATTTTAAATTTTTTGATTAGATTTTTTGGATTGGATCTACCGTTTTTAACTAATGTCCTAAATTTTTAAAATTTGATATGGGTGGGGCTTAATTAATTGAGTTTAATTTTATTTTAATATTTGTATTGTATGTTTTTTTAATTGCCCTGTAAACCACCCTGAGTCCCTTTGGGGAGAAGGGCAGTATATAAAACCAATTAAAGTTAAAGTTAAAGTTAATCTGAAAACTCTGTTCCCAATTCTACATAGCTATGTTTTCATCTTTATTGTAATGGTCTTAGAATCCCATGGCTTTTAGGGCTGGATTTAGATTTGTTTTCTTAAGAACACAACTATGTTCAGTTGTAGGTCTTGATTTTGGCTTCTCGCTACCCCCTTACTGTTACCCCATCACTTGGTAAAATGGCACATCCAACTGATATGAATTTGTGACCCAACTTGTCATTTGACACGTATTTCCCACTTAATCCTGCTATTCTATTAAGTGATCCCATGCCTCTGTCCTCGTTTCTTTCAGTGTTCTCTGTTAATGACTGTGGATTTTTGATCTTTGTGGTGTACATATGATCATTTTCTCTGATGATGGTATTTTGATTCAGATTTGATTGTTAAAGAAATTAACTCTTAAGATTTGCAGCCAAAATGCTGGCAGTAAAGGAACCAGGCCATATAATAAATGTCTTCATGTTTTTGTTGTGAAAGTTCACACAACAAAATTTCCACAGTTGAATCTGAACGACAGCTTTGGTACCTTTTTGCCAGTCTCATTTCATTTTCCATTTGCCAATTGAAAGCTTTCATCTCTACATAGGTTTTCTCAAAAATATGTAAATTTATATTTTCTCTAGGATTTTTCCCTATTTTCTGATTCTTTATTGCACTAAAATAAAACTAGACTTCCAAGGTTGGAAAGTCCAATTTCTAGTACTCATTTTAGTGAATAGATTCTACTCATCAGAAAAAGAAATTATTTGATTATAACCATTTGCTATGTTTTTCACATCAATCACAATCCACAGCATGATTTTATATGACAGATGGGATTTGCAACTGCAGGGGTTATACATTTTGAGGTATAAAAACATTTTGATCATTCTGCTCTACTCTGACCTGGACTGGAGTTATCCTAACATAACAACTAAATGCTGTTTTATCTGTGCCTGTTTGTAGCAAAGGTATTTAAACATCATTCATCATTCTACATTCTACAGAACATAAGACCTTAGCATATTTTTTATGGATCATCACAATTGTTTGCATAAATGTTATCAGCGTTTATTATTTGGTTTTATGTCTTATAGCATATATAAATTTTCAGAAAATGTATAGAGCAGGGGTGTCAAACTTGATTTCATTGAGGGCTGCATCAGAGTTGTGTTTGACCTTGGGGGAGTAGGGTCTGTGTGGCCAGGGAGGGCATGGCCAGCTCAATGTCACTCATGTCAGAGGCACCTGTGATGGCCCAAACACTCTACCAGTGAAAACTGGCTCCCAAGCTCCATTTCTGGCTGCGACAGCCTCCTGCAATTCTCTGCCAGCAAAAATGGAGCTCAGGTTGCCCCATGGTCCAGCTCTAAGCACCCTGTGGGCCGGATCCATCCCATGGGCCTTAAGTTTGATACCCTGGTATAGAGGATCCACTCTTCTTCTTAAACTGAGGTTTGAGCCAAGGTCAAGGTTAAGTTTGATACCCTGGTATAAAGGATCCACTCTTCTTCTTAAACCGAGGTTTGACAGCTGATAGCAATTCATAGAAAAAAATGCTTTTAAAGACTCAGGAACCCTGGTGATGCAGTGGTTAGAATGCTGGCTAATTCTGCCCACAGCTGGAATTTGAGCCTATGGACTCAAAGTTGACTCAGTCTTCCATCTTTCCAAAGTTGTTAAAATGAGGGCATAGATTGTTGGGAGCAATGTGCTGATATTGTAAACCTCCCAGAGAGTGCTGTAAAGCACCACAGGGTGATATGTAAGTCTAAGTGCTATTTTTATTGCTATTCCCAGTACTCTTACACAAGATGATCCCACTCTTCACAATTGATAAAATTATGTTGAACTAGGGCATTTTCTATCCATCTGGATGCCAGCAGATTGTGTTATGCTCCACTGGCAGGGGCTCATGATTCTCCATGCATCATAGCAGCACATTTTCCCTAAAGTTAGAAAAAAGGTACAAACTGTAGATCTGTCATTAGAAAAATATTAGTAGTTTTGGATACACCAATTCCTGTACAATTCTGTGGCTGCCTTTATTGAAATAGAATTATTACAATAATTTAAATCTTGCTATTTTGCTCTCTTTTGCATAAAATGGTTTCATACCAAAGTAAATGGTTCTAATGTAAACATTCAGAGGCTTAGTTGTTCCTGCATTACCCTTAAAATAATGAAATTATTAACAACAAACAAGCTAGTTATGAAAGATAAAGCTATTGAGATATTTTGGCATGCAAGAGAATACACAGGCCTTTGAGGCACAAGGCAACAAGTTATCATCTTCCCCCAAAAATCTAGAAAATAGAGCAATTCCATCTATCTTCAGACAGTGGTTGTTAATAATCAAATTTATGTGAATAAGTTCTTCACTTTAAATCTGTCATTTAGCGTTTTAGGAATGACTGGTGAATATGAGGTCTAAATGCTAGGATCTATCACTTGGCATTAACTTTAAAAGACCAATAAGTTGATTTTTAAGTCTGGGTAGTATAACATTACAGGAATAATTACATTTTAAATCAAGGAGCAGACTTAGATAGTTAAAAACTCAAATCAATTGGAGGGTACTCTGTCATACCCTCAGGGCAGAACATGAAAAGGAAATTGGCTAACTCAGGTTACCCAAACCAGTAAAAATGGCAAATTGGTTAAAGAAAGATATAATAAGTACTCTTCAGTATAGATCTTTAATGGAATATTCCTTGTGTTAGTTCATGCTCTTAAAAATCTACATGGGCTATAATATTGGACCTTTGCAAATCACAGGTTGCAAATTTAGAGTGAGAAAGGAGGACAGTCTGTAAAATCTCTCCTTTTACAAATTGATCTTCATTTATCATTACATATTAGATGTGTTCTCTCTTCACTTATCTTCTCTTTATATACCAATAACTGCATCTCAAAAGATCCCTCTGTTAAAATACTGAAGTTTGCAGATGATACAATAGTGATTGGTCTCATTCGAGACAACGACGAATCTGCATACAGACAGGAGGTTGAATAATTAGCCTTGTGGTGCAACTGGAACAATCTTGAACTAAACACATTTAAAGCCATAAAAATGGTGGTAGATTTTAGGAGAAACCCTCCCATACTACCACCACTAGACAACACAGTATCAACAGTAGAGACCTTCAAGTTTCTAGGTTCTATCATATCTCAAGAGTTAAAATGGACTCCTAACATCAAAAACATCATCAAAAAGCACAACAAAGAATGTTCTCACTGAGCCAACTCAGAAAGATCAAACTGCCCAAGGAACTGCTGGTACAGTTCTACAGAGGAATTATTGAGTCTGTCATCTGCACTTCTATAACTGGTTTGGCTCTGCAACCAAACAAAACAGACACAGAATTCAACAGTAATTAGAACTGCACAAAAAACAATTGCTACCAACCTGCCTTCCATTGAGGACTTGTGTACTGCACAAGTCAAAAAGAGGGCTGTGAAAATATCTACAGATCCCTCACATCCTGGACATAAATTGTTTCAACTTCTACCCTCAAAATGATGTTATAGATCATTGCATAACAGAACAACCAGACACAAGGACAATTTTTTACCACGTGCCATTACTCTGCTAGACAACTAATTCCCACAACATTGTTAATTTACTAAGACTGTATTACTATTATTCTTCTCATCCTTCCTATTACCTATCTCATTCTACTTATGACTATAACCTTGTTGCTTTACAATTATATTGTTTTATTTAGTTTCCTAGTATGATTTTGATTGCTTATTTAGTATCATATGACTATCACTAAGTATTATATTTTATGATTCTTGATGAATGTATTTTTATGTATACTGAGAGCTTATGCATGGAAGACAAATTCCTTGTGTGTCTAATCATATTCAGCCAATAAAGAAATCTATTCTATTCTATTCTATTCTAGATAGAAGATAGAATTCTTTATTGGCCAAGTGTGATTGGACACACAATGAATTTGTCTTGGTGCAAATGCTCTCAGAGTACATAAAAGAAAATATACATTCATCAAGAGTCAAGAATCTTAAGGTACAACACTTAATAATAGTCATAGGTTACAATAAGTAATTCTATTCCATTCTATTCTAGATGTATGCATCACATTCAACAATCCTGATTGATACTGGGCTGAAAAATATAATTATATGGCTAATTTTTTGGAAATATCCAGATTTGAAGAGTGACTTCTCTACAACAGAGTCTGAAAGTGAAAATCCTTCTTCTGCTAAAAAGAAACATTCTCCTATTTTTTAAACTGGAAAATTAACAATAAATAAGCACCTTAAGTGAAATAAATTTATATTTCAGAATGAGGCAACTGAAATCTGATTAAAGAGGACACCATTTTCTTGTCCCAAATCAACCAGCTTCAAATAGCAGTATTTTAGAGTTACCATCTGAAAAGTAAGTCCAAACTATTGCAAATGGAGAAAAGTAACTATAAAATGATAGAAATAGTACATTCACCCATGCTAGTCTTAAACATAGTTGGCTAGCTTGCAGCTTTCTCTTGTGAAACTAGCCAGCTTGGTATTATTCAATATCTTGCACAAAACCCAAGACATCAGGTCAATTCAGTAAACCACATGATAGTTAACCATGAGTTATTTTTTTGTCTTTTTTACCCAGAATATTCCAAATGCATGGCTTTCTCCCATTAAATAATTGACTAAATGAATGACACTTATTCATATCACACCATTACATCTACCAAAAAGATGAGGGTATAACATAAGCAATCATAAATTAAATACAATTAACAGTTTAAAAATAACTTAAGAGGTCCTTTCCATGAAAAGTTGGTAGCAATTGACTTCGTAAGGGTGGAAAGAAATATGGGATAATGTAATGTAATTTCCCCCTATCCTCCTTCTCCATTTGCTATAATGTTTTATCAATGGCTCAAATTAAAAGTATATTTAATATATTTTTCTGAGTTCATATGACATATTAAAGAATAATCTAATCCTTCTGGCTGTATTTGCAAAGTCCACTAATCTAAAATGTGTTTGGCTAGTTTGCTTTTGTGACTATCAGGAGAAGACCCCAAGCTAAACCATCATTTGTTTATTGAGTCATAGTTAATAGGTTTCACACAAGTCACAAACAAGCTACATTATAATTGATATAATTGATATGCAATTAAAACCCAGGCCTCCAATATTCATAAAACTACAAACTTTGATCACTGATCCTGAAGAATTTCAAGTTAACCTTGTGAACTTTCTCTGAAATGAAATGTTCCTCTGATTGTTAAAACCTTCTTCACCATGTAATTAAATGGAAGAAGAAAGTGTGTAAGGAAATTAAATGTGACTTCACACTGCCACCAGCTGGTATAGGAAGCAATTATTTCTGTACAGTAGGCAGTCATTTCCATTACTCCTGTAAGTTTATGAATTCCAGAATGAATGCCCTCATTATGTGCCTTACTGCCTGGACTTCTGCAAATAGTTCCAGTCCCTTTTGATTTTTCCCTTTGAAAAGTTCACTGAACATACGCCAAGGTTCAAATGAACCGATTGTAATGGTTTCAAGCTCATTTTGAGCCTGTTTAATTATCTTTTGATGATGAAGCAGGATAAAACACCTTTGGTGGCTCAGACAGAAAAGAAAAAAATCTGTATTCCTTCTGCCCTCCTCCATCAATTAATGTTGATTAATCTTTTCTTTTGTGCCTCCAACAACTGTGTATCAGGCAAAAGTTTCTAAAAAGCAAATTTTCTTGGCATGCAGGAGTATAAACTTGCCCTTTTTGGGGTAGTCAACCTGTTACCAGCTCTTGTAAATGTACCTTCCTTCAAAAATAAAAAATCAATGCTGTGACAAATTATGGAATTGACTTCATCTTTATAGATGAGAAAACTTTTCTATTCCTACTGGTCACAATACTCTTAACCAAAGAAAAATCAAACAAACGATTCCTCTATTTATTTTAATGTATCTAGTCCAGGGGTGTCAAACTCATGTCATCACGGCAGGGTCACATGACATATCGGTACTTTTTCCCCTTAGTTAAACTGAGCATGGGTGTGGCCAGTGCATGACACATGCAGCCCATGGACTGGAAGTTTGACAGCCCTGATCTAGACTTCATCCCAAAGTAGGATTACTTAAAGATATTGTCCACTAGCTGAATGCTCCAAATGTTACTGAAAAAGTGAAAGAAAAAACCCAGATGAAATGGCTGCAGCATTGTTAGGTGTAATCAGGAGTTATGTGGGTTATGGGGGAGAAAAGGGCCCTGATTCTTTTCATTAGCTGCAGCTGGGAAAACAGGATTTAAAAAGGGTGTTTGCACACAGCACCTTGCTGGAAACAAAGAGTGAATTATCTTTGTTTGTCAAGTCTTATCTGGGTTCTGTGTCCTTCCAAATGTGTGTGTTTCGTTATCTTTTGAAGTCTGCAATTCTTATCCTGCCCTGTCTCGTTAATTGCTGCAGTGTAGTTTGTGTTGGTTTTTATTTATAATCTATATTTAATTTAATTTAATTTAATTTAATAATTGGACTTGTATGCTGCCCCCTCTCCGAAAGGACTCAGGGCAGCTCACAACTAAAAATAACAACAATAAATACATTAAAAATTAATTAAACACTACAAGCCCACATAAAATCAATGTAAACCCCCCTCCCTGAGAGGTCAGTCCAGCCCAGCCTGTTCAAACAGCCAAGTTTTCAGATCGTGGCAGAAAGAGAAAAGATCCAGAGCCAAACGGAGCCCCGCAGGGAGTTGGTTCCACAAGGCGGGAGCCACTACAGAGTAGGCCCTTCTCCGGGGCACCACCAGCCAACACTGTCTTGCGGATGGCACCCCGAGGAGTCCCAGTCTGTGCGCTCACACAGGGCAGTCGACATTCAATGTTGGCAGGAGATGCTCCCACAAATACCCCGGACCCAAGCCATGAAGGACTTTGTATGTTAATACCAACACCTTGAATCTCACCTGGAGGGCAACTGGCAACCAATGCAGCTCACACAGGAGGGGCGTAACATGGGAGTACCAGGAAACCCCCATCACAACCCACGGCTGCATTCTGTACCAGTTGAAACCTCTGGATGGTATGCAAGGGCGGTCCTAAATAGAGAGCATTGCAGTAGTCGAGTCAGGAAGTGACAAGTACATGAGTGACTGTGCAAAGGGCATCTCAGTCCAGATATGGGTGTAGCTGGTGTAACAGCCGAACCTGGGAAAAGGCCTCCCTGGTCACGGCCCCCACTTGCTCCTCCAAACTGAGCCGTGAATCCAGGAGGACCCCCAGGTTTTGTGCCCTATCCACAGGGGGCAACACCTCTCCCCCTATGACCAAAGGTGGAATCTGTTGACTGGTCTGAGATGCCTGTACGCACAGCCACTCTGTCTTAGCCGGGTTGAGCTGTAGCCTGTTCCTGCCCATCCAGATCTGTACCGCATCCAGACAATGGGATATCACGGAGAGGGCATCACTGATTTGGTTTGGGGTGGAGATGTACAGCTGAGTATATGTACTTTGGGTTTGGACCCAAAGGGAAGAAACCCATTCCTCCCTGCATGCCTTAGGATGAAGAGGAGATGGCCCTGGGTCTTTCTCTGAAGGCCCAGCTGGACTGTGCTCTTCCCCAGTTTCTTCCACAGCCACAGGAGCCACACTCCCACTCACTGTCAACTGCTCGACCTCCCAATCGGAATCAGATTCCAAGAGGGGCATGACAGATTTGTAGAATGCCATGGGATCAATGTCTCAACCAGAGGTGGTATTCAGCAGGTTCTGATTAATTCTGGAGAACCAGTAGCAGAAATTTTGAGTAGTTTGGAGAACCGGCAAATGCAACCTCTGTCTGGAGATTTTACAGTATCCTTCCCCTGTCACACCCAGCAAACCATGCCCACAGAACTGGTAGTAAAAAAAATTGAATCCCACCACTGCTCTCAACTCTTCTTGTTTAGTATCTATTTGAGGCTTCTGGGTCAGTTCATTCAGTATGTTGATTTTGGGTCAGGTGTCATTCTCTCTCAGCCACAGGAAGAAGCCAATGGCAAACCATTTTGTGAAATCTTGCCAAGAAAATTGCATCAAGTTATCAAGAGTTAAGGCCAACTCACAGGCCTAATAAAATAAATAAAATCAGTATACTGAAGTTTCAAGTTGCATCTTGAAAACCAGTTGGAGGCTGAAACTGATTCAAAATTTGATAGTACAAGTGATTTACCACTGCCACCTTCAATAGTATTTCAAATTTCCAGTATAGCCTTTAGCTCTCTAGTATTCTCTCAAGCTTCCAATGTATCTGCTAATTATATCCAAAGCTGCTTAATTTCCAAGGCAAACATGGACTAAGATGGGCAAACATTGACCAATATTTAGTGGTTAAGAAAAGACTGTTTTTTTCTTTTTGCTTCCTTCAGTAAATTCAGAAAATATAGATATTTGTGGGCATCTTCTAGTTAACGCAGATGTTCTGGTTCATGTATCTTAATTACATTTCTACATTCTCACCAAGAATAAAATACAAGGACTCAGCTATCCTTTAAATCAGCAGAACATTTTTTTCTTCTGCCTCTGATTCTGATATACTATTTAAAGGCTCTTATTCAAAATAGGAATCATCCATTCCATGCTAAGAAATGTGACAATGGGACATCATTTTAAAATGAAGTACTGAACTAAACTAAAATTCAAGTCTGCCCAGTTATAACTCTATTGTTATCATTATGACTTCATGACTCATTTTAGCATATCTCATTTCTTTGGAATAAAAATCCAATTAAGTAACTGTATGAAAACTCATGCCAGGTAATATACCTTTTACGCATCTTGAAAAGTATTGCATTGCATTACATTTTCTTTGCTTATAAATGATAAACAGAAACTTGGCTTTTTCAATGGGTTCACATCTCCAATGATAATGCAAAGATCCTCCTCTCATCTAGGAACAAAGAGAATCTTATAAGGCATCTGGTACGAATTAAGAAATTTTCTTCTAATATGCAGCCATTCTTTAATTTTGTTAATGCCTTTCAAATACATTTAATTCTCCTGATTCATTAAACAGTATGGCATCCTTTTAAACAGGTAGGCATTGTTTCAACAGATGCAAATGTTTTCCACTTCTTGAAATTATATTTTGTTGTAAGCATAATTATCTAATAGCTGTAGTATGTTATGAAGAAACAGTAGATTATTCTTTTCTATGGTAATTATTCTTTTCTATGGGGAAAAGTGGTTGATTTTTCCTATGGAACTTTAAGCAGAGGCATAAATTGAACACATGCATGTGAAAGCCCTGATAATTAATTAGACATTCACTGTTAAAAATTTTGACCTTATTAATGTTAAATAGTAGCTAATTAAACTGATGCTATGTTAAATAGTATTTGAATACTAAAATATTTCTCACATTACAACATATTAACAAGAATGCAATTGCATAGTCAATGCCCTAGTGATTTTTCAGTCCATTTACATTAAAATAAAATTTTCCTTATATTCCCCTGAAAATGCTTCAAATGGATCATAAAACTGTAGTTGTGCAATCAGGACATGATGCTTCATTATCATGGGATGACAGAAAGTCCAGAGTTGCACACTAAACCTATGTAATGTTCTAACATCAGATCTACAACTTTACTTAGATATGTTGGAAATAAATCAACAATAATGTTTAATAGCACATCTATTTCAATTGTTATGGAGAAAGAATTGGCATAGAACCAATCCTAAACTACATTAAAAAAATAGCAAATAAAATGGTTTGCTTAACCTGAAAAGGATGTTTTGTGATTACATACTGTAAAGCATATAGAAAAAGAGGAGATCAAAGAATATAGGCAGACCCAGAAGAAGATGGAGAGACAACATCAAAGACATGCTGCAACAATATTTACAATGGTTGAAGCTGCCAGAAGTGCAAGAACCAGAATTTTGTATCTTGGGGGGAGGGGGGAGGAATAGTTATGGAACTAATGGAACATATGAATAACCCAAACAAACCCCAAATAAAATCTATATAGACTTTGCCTATATAGCTGTGCCAAAACACCACCAACACAAACAGCCATTTGAAAAGCCAGATATTCAGGAGTGGAATTCTACCGGTTCAAACCAATTCTATAGAACCGGATGTTATGATTCTGCACAGTTTGAAAAACCGGCACATCATGCCCTTGGCTGGCCCTGGCCCTTTCTGCCCTCCCCTCCCTTTCCCACCCAGTCAGTCCTTATCGCGCATGCACGACATCGCGTGCATGCCCTGTCACTACATTTTTTGATTTGTCTGCTAGGCGTCTAAGCTAAGATTTGCAGGCAGAGCCTGCTAGAACATTGTTATCTTGTCTCTATAGCAACATGAGATAAGACTGTCTTGTGATGTCTGATTTACTGCGCATGCTTGAAACAAGAGTTTTACTTTTTTTCTTCACTTCCTGTAACTTTTTTTTATATATATATGCCTGTGTGTGTTTAACTGCTGGTAATGTAGTCAGTTAGGTTTGTTATTTTTGTAAATAAAAATACATTTCTTAGATTATTTTCTGGGTTTTATTTAATCAGAGTTGACAGCAAAAGAAAGGCATGGTCTATCATCTCTAATTAGCAGGGATTTATGGAAGCTGTTTTTCTATGCCCTGACATGCCCGATATTGCTGACTACATTCTCCCCTGCCCAGTCACTCCTAAAGGTATTTTTCCCCTCCCGACAATCAGCTGTTCTGATGATCAGCTATGCTGGGATCCCTCTCGCTGTCTGTCTGCTTCACCCAGGAGGTTTCCCTAAAGCCCACGAAGCAGAAAGGGACACACGCAGGGGTGGGGAGTGCAGGGGGTGCTGCATGCTCCCCTCGTGGTCCATTTTTTGCCTTCCTGGGCCCCAGGGGAGTGCTGCAAAAAAAGCCACATCTACCCAGTCATGTGGCCAGGCCAACCTAGCCACGGCCACAGAACTGGTTGTTAAAAAATTTGAATCCTACCCCTGCAGATATTGTATTAAAAGTTGTCAAGATACCAAATACTTGAGTGGTCAGTTCATAGATCTAGTAGTAGTAGAGAAAGATTTTAAAAAGGAGGTAATTTTGTTCATTTAGCTACCCGCTGTTCATTGTAGAAGTCAAACTAATGCAGGTAATTGCTTACCTGAAGACAAAATAGAATGGCACAGAACAGGAATTGCCTACTGAGAAGATATGACAGTCCAGATTAATTCCCTTTAAACTGCTGCCAAAGTGTCTCCATCCAGACAGAGTTTTTAAAATCAGATTACAGTTAAATCTGCATTCACATAGGAAGGAGGACCTTAAAAATGGAGAATGGGTAGATTCACTCAGATCAATGATACATAGGATTCCTTACAGGATGGGAATCTAGTGGGAAAGATGGATAGGAGTTGAAGGAAATACTAAAAATGCAATTGCAAATAATACCTATGAGGAAAAAAAATAAAGGATGGCAGAACAAACCAACATAAATAAAATAGTTTAATTATGTTCTAAGAATAAACAAATGGATAGAAAAGTCATGTCACAAAGGATTCACACATACTGCTAAGTATTGAGAGGTAGAGGGGTGTCAAGTTGTTAAAGCACAGAACATGCTGGGTTGGTGGAGGAGACATACAAAAACATACTTGGATCATATGTCCAAAGACAATTTTGGGATAGATGAACAAGGCGAGTGATCAGTTAGCTATAGATAATTTGCTCATCTTCTTGGAAAGGTGAAATTACTTTTAAATGGATTCACATGTTGGGATGGAGTGTAAAAGGCATAGGGGCTAATGGCAAATAATACTTTTTTAATCACCAAAGCTGAGTTCACCAACTTTTAAGTTACTTAGAAAAACAGGCTTTCTCTCTATTAATGTGCTTGGAACTATAGCAGTGTATTAGTACTCTAGTTCATTCTAGCTGATGGAATGTAGTTGAGTCGCAGGAAGGAGGGACTCTTTCCCAGAAAGCAAAAAGAATTATTAGTTTGCAGGAAAAGGATGAAGGTAGACCTCTCCCAAACAGTGGTGGGATTAGAAATTTTTTACTACGATACCAACATTGACGCAGTTAATTGCATCTTTGCTTCCAGACTTAATTTAAAGTGGTTTTGATTAAAACCTCCAGGTTCTTTGAAGGACTGTCCAACTTGATTAGTAGTTAGATAGGCAATCACCAGAAAAGGACGGCTGAACAGGAGACTAACCAAAATGCCCTGAAAATAATGGTTACCACTCCCTTAACACAAAAACTAGATGGACTTCTTAATAAAATCACTGGGAATTAAATCTGACTTAAAGAGACTTGATCTTTCCTAGACCCAAACCATTCCATGATTTAAACTGGACAGTAATGATTACTATTCCAATGTCCTATCAATGTTTATTAAGCTGGTGACTATCAAAAAGATAGCTGTTTGCAGAACTTATTTCTTCTCTTTTAAAGTGACTATAGTTGTTGTTAATTGTGAAGTCGTGTCTGACCCATTGTAACCTCATGGACAATGTTCCTCCAAGCCTCAACCATCTACTGTCCTCTACCATCGTCTGGAGTCCATTTAAGCTCACACCTACTGCTTCAGTGACTCCATCCAGCCACCTCATTCTCTGTCATCCCATTCTTCTATTGCCCTCAATCTTTCCCATCATTAGACTCTTCTCCAGTGAGTCCTTCCTTCTCATTAGGTGGCCAAAGTATTTGAGCAGTCAGGGTTGATGTCCTCTAGGAGTGACCAGTTTGATCACCTTGCCGTCCAAGGGACTCGCAGGAGTCTTCTCCAGCACCATAGTTAAAAGGCCTCAATTCTTTGTGACTGTGTGTATATATGTCTCTGTGTGTGTGTATTGACTATAGTCCTTTTTTAAAAAATACATTGTATTATTAAAAAGTGATATGCTCATCTGTGAAGTTGTTGCTAATTTTAGTTTTCTATTTTAAAGTGTGAAGTTTTGACTCTTAAAGGCACCGTGTTAATTTCCAAAATAAGAGCAACACCTAAGCAATAGTCACAGACAATATTATCTTTGCCCTCACTTTGAATTTCCTTGCCTTGTCTTATCTTTGGTGTTGTGTTGTCATAGAGAGGACAAATTTAAATGAGCATAGAAACAAGTTAACAAGAAGTTCACATTGTAATATGAAAAGTGATAATACTTTTTAAGGCATGTTAATTGAAAAGCAACATGTGAACATAACAGACACATAACTATATAAATAATGTGATTTACTTCTTATTAATGTTCTTACTATAAATAAGAATGACTTGACATGTTTGAAAAGATGGATTTAAAAAATAAGCAGGGCAGCAGGTTTCCTGGTTTTCAGAAGCATCTTTCCCCTCTGAAAAAGCATTTGCCTTTATTGGGTGTATCATTCACTTTGTTAATTATACTTGTTAGGAAATGGGCAAATTTATCATTTTTGTTTATATGGAAACAATGCTGAAAGATAGCTTTTGAAAAAAATTAATTATAATGCTTGCAAATGAATAACTTTATGGCAGCTAATGCATTGTGAAATCAATAAGCACTTTATCAGTCTATAGATGCATTATTTGTTGTGGGCATTAACCAACATTTAAATAAATTGTTCTGACAGCATTGCTGATTCTTGCAATTCAGTTAATTATGAAACAAAATGAAAGAAAGCAATAGCCAGACAACATTGTTCAATGATGCTCTTATAGCAAAAGAGATGTCCTCCAAAAAAGAGGCCTGAGGGCAAATGCATATGTAGATATGTTCATGAGGACCCACCCCACAGGACAGAATGGGACAACTTGCTACTACCAACTATCCATGGCCAACTCATCATGGTTAATTCGCCATGGCCAATTCACTGCAGCCAACTCACCATGGCCACTCACCACAGGACAACTCACTGCATGACAATTAAACCATTCCATGTAATTATTTAAAATAATAATAATAATAATAATAATTTTAATTTTTGCCATTGCCATTTCATTTTGTCCCTCCCTTGACATCCTTTCTTTAATGATTCTATTCCACCATTTCTTCAATATTAGTGTAACTCTTGTCCCACGGCAATTTGTCCTGTGACGAATTGGCCATGGTGAGTTGGCTGCAGCAAGTTGTCATCACCCCCACAGAAGGGAAAGATACTCTTTGGTAGGGGCTGTTCTGGAACACACAACTGGAATTGTACAGCAGCAGAGACATTATTTATGGGAGGATGAGTACATTGCAAGTTATTGTCAAAGTATCTCCATCCAGACAGGATTTTCTGGAAGTGATTTAGACTTAGACTTAGAATAACTTTATTGTCACTTTGAATGTACACTAATCAGCATATATTAAAATGAAATTTTGTTGCATACAGCTCCCAAAGGATCACCACCTCCAATATACACTACATAAACATGACAAAATAAATAAATAAATACAAAATTTAGAAAAATTTTGACCTGAACTTAGATAGCAGCACTTTAAAACTAGAATGTGGATGGAATATAACCCTCTAGGAAATTTTTTTAGAAATGCATAATATTTGTACGGGGCAATTTTGAAAATTTCATAGTGTACAGAAACATTACGACACATGAACACTTCTAATAAGTTTAATGTTCTCCCAAAATGTTGAACTTCTAATCTAATCTAATCAGACTTTGCTTTTTACCACTGTATCATTAGCTAAATAACCCTACCAGGGATTACTCTGTAACCTGCCTGCAGATGCACACAATATAATAAACAGAACAAAACAAACTAGTCATCTCTAAATGTGAATCTTTCAAATGACTTGGCAGTTCTGTCTCAAGACATTATGATGGTACAAATTTGGACAATACTGATGAGGATTATATTTAAAGGGAGCTTTGCTTACATAATGTAGATGCATTTGGTTTTGAATTAGTACAAATGACAACTCAAACCCTTGATACCTGTGAGTTTCAGAGCTATTATGGCTAGCAATGTATATTAAGGAAGATATAAAAGTATGCTTCATCTGCTTAATACAGCTGAAAATTATATTACAAGGTGTCCACATTTCTATTTGTATCATCAAAGGTTTCAATGCACAGAAGAATGTTTAACTTTACGTAGTCTAGTTTACACCAGTGACTTTGTGGTAAATCCCCAAATCACAAAGTCCTAGTTAAATTCATGTCAGATGAATCCCTGGAATAGAGTTCTTTGGGGGCAGACAAGTTATTAGCTTTGCATATATTTTTAAACTAATTAGATTGTCTTCAAACTTAGCCTCAAATACTTATGTCATGCAGGAAATGTTACATTTAAATTAGCTGTCAATCCCATCTAACATTTAATTTAGCTGAACACAAACCTCATGAAACCAAGCACAAAAGTAGAAAATCTACATGCTAGAAATATTACAGCTGCTAAATTCAATATGTTCTTAATAAAAATGCTATTTTACATCAACAGTTTTGGTATGTTGGTACATTAAAATTTGTGCAGAATCCCAAGCTTGTAATGAAAATCCATGACCTAATGAACTTCCTGGAAAACTCAAGTGTTATCCATTAAAATAAATGACAATGATGCATACATACATAAATATCCATCACAATATTCATTTTCAAGTACATAATTATGCAAAGTGCAGAAAAGTAGTACAAAATAAGATAAAAAAATTAAAGGTACAAGATTACAAAATAGGAAATATAGTTAAATCTCACTTAAACCAATGGCTTCTATATTTACATTCTTCTTTATTTTGCAAACTGATCTTGTTTCTATCCTCCATTAATTCATATACATATTTGTTCTTTAAGCTTCTCAGCTTTCTTCTTGAAAGTCTAATCAGCTCTCTCTAAAAACAACTTTAGTCTTTCCTGTGATGACCCAGGGTGGGATACAAAATAAACACAGTCGCAAAAACAGGTGAAGCCCCTTTTATTCCTTCACTTTGCTTCAAAGCTCCAAATATCCATGACTGGAGACAAAAAACTCCCCCACAAACAGTTATGAAAAGGAGGAAATGCTGTTTAAATTAAAAATGCCTATAAATTATAAAGAGGAAAAACAACACAAACCACACTGAAGCAATTAAGGGAACAGGCAAGATAAGGACTTGAAGATGTCCACAGATATTGGAACACACACTGGGAAGGACATCAAACTCAGAGAGGAATGACAGACTAGAGATATTTCCACGCTTTGTTTCCAGCACTGGCCCATATGCACGTCCGTCCTTTTAACCAGTTCTCACAACTGCAGCCCATGAAGAGGATAAAGGCCCTTTCCTCCCCCATAGACCATGCCATTCATGTCTCTCCCTTATCCTCTCCTCCTTGTGTGCTCTAGGATGGAGAGGGGATGGGCCTGGGTCTTTCTCTGACTGCCCAGCTGGCCTCTGCCTTCCCCAGCCTCCTCCACAACCTCTGGAGCCATACTTCCACTCCCTGCCAGCTGTTCCTCCTCTCCCTCAGAATCAGTCTCCAACAGGGGCATGACACTTGCCCTTCCCTTCAACTTATTCATCATTCCCTAAATATGTGTTCTTCAGTTTTCTCCACTTTCATTTTTTTCTACATGACCAAACTCAAGCGTTCTACCAAGGTACACAAATTCATCTACTTACTCTTTTTTAATTGCATAATACTCTGCAATATACATTGATGAACTCTTTAATTCATAACTTCACTTGCACATATGTATTAATTAACACTACTCCAAAAGATGAGAACATCTTCATTCAGTTTTGGCACATTTTAAACAGTGCTCCAAGCAGACTCTCAGTTCATTTTTATCTCAAATGTGGTTCATGGCATTTCAGGAAAACTAACTTAGAAACTTCCTTTGGAAGTCAAAATAATATGGTCTGCATCCTACCAACTAGGAGGCATATGAAGTATTCTGACATGCTCAAGATAATACTTACAGTTGATCTAGATTTTTTAGACAAAAATATTAAACATATATTAAACACAGCCTACAGCTGGACTTAAGCGTAGTACACAAAATTACCTGCTACAATGTCCTACCAGTCAATGACTACTTCAGCTTCAACCGCAACAATACAAGAGCACACAACAGATACAAACTCAATGTTAACCACCACAAACTTGATTGCAGAAAGTACAACTTCAGTAACAGAGTGGTCAATGCCTGGAATGTACTACCTGACTCTGTTGTTATATCCTCAAACCCCCACTCCTTTAACCTCAAACTATCCACTATTGACCTCACCTCATTCCTAAGAGGTCTGTAAGGGGCATGCATAAATGCACCATCGTGCCTCCTGTCCCTGTCCTATTGTCCCCATTTATTTGCACCTATTTCCTGTATTCTTACTCATGTTTATATTTATACCTATTATCTTGTAAGCGATTGACAAATAAACTAAAATAATAAATAAATAAATAAATAAATAAATAAATAAATAAATAAACAAACAAACAAATTGTCCAAAAAAGAGACAACTGATGATATGGTTAATTCCAAATAGGGGTCTGGGGTTTTTTAAGGCAAAGGTGGGAACATGCATGGTAAGAATCTAAATTCAAAATCCAAATATATATTACGGACTGTTATTCCTTTTTTTAAAAAATAAATGGAAGCTTTATAAATGTCAGCAAATAAATTCTGTACACGATTGGCTGTGCAACTTAAACTAGTTAATGGCTTTTTTAACCAGGATTTACTGCAAACTTGACAGTTGATGACATTCACTCAGTATGCCTAGTTATAAATCATGGCTTACAAGCTATAAGGTTGTATTTACAAAATCCAACAAAGCACCTTCACATTTAGTCAGATTAGCCACCATAGCAGACTTCTAATGCTATAAACTAATATGTCTAGCAGGCAGTGAGTTAGGCTTACCTTTGCTGCTATAGGTAAATTACCAGTAGCAAAAGGATGCAGATAACTATTCTAAAAAAACTACTTCCTTATCATCCTTTGAAAAACATTTTGTCTCATTACAGCAGCTTGAATTAGATTCTGACATACCCCACAAATCTGACTTGCACAGATCAGCTGTTAGAAAAATTTTAGCCAGAGGTTTGTCCTCCAAACTTGCTACTTGGGTTCCAGATGTTTCATTACCAAACTAAGTGGGGAGTTTTGGATGAAGTGTCCTGTTCATTTATATAGGTCCTGGGTTGTTGGTTGGTGACAGGTTGAGTCACAGGAAGGGTTGAATCACAAGACTGAATAATAAGGCTGGTTGATTCACAAGACTGGTTCTGGCCTTGTGACTTCTGACTGGTTGCTGTGAGGTGCAAAATTCAGCTGGTGGGGGGTTTAGTTCTGTCCTCGATTGATGGATCTGATGGTCTGCTTCTTTATTAGTTCATATTCTGCTTCTAAGTCAATGTGTTTCTTGATGGATCTGTTGATAGAATGCCAGACTTCAATAAATTTGGATGCCTGATGTGTTTTGGGCTAGCCGATGATTTTGGCTTCATCTCAATCAAACCGGTGTTGTTTGTTGTTGGTGTGACTAGCGATCAGGGACTTTGGGTCATGTCATTTGACAGCCAGCTGGTGTTCATGGATTCTGGTTTTTAGTTGTTGCCCTGTCTGCCTGATGTAGAACTGGTTACAACTGTTGCACTGATTATGTGTATTAAATTGGTGCTATCTTCCTTCTATATTCTGTCTTCAAAAAGTCCTTCACTGTTAGAAAAGTCCTTCACAGCAATTTCACTGGATTAATATCTGTGAGAATTTGCTGGGATAACAGACCTCACAAGATTTTCTAGAATAATGCCAAGAATAGGGTTAGTAGGTGTCTGGCAAAAGGAGAACATGTCCTCCTTTCCCCTCTGATATCTGGCAGGTACAGCCTTAGATTCAAATATTGGCCAGCTGTTTGAGTATCTTCCCAATAAGCTTTTCTCCATGTCCCAGCAGGCACCTAAAAAGTGCTAACTGCAAGCTAACAAGCTCAGGTCTGTGTCCTTAATTAATTGATTAGTACCTTGCAACCACTTGCACTGAAATTGACAAAATCTTACTCAGTTGCATGCTGAAGGCCTTTGTTTCCTAACTGACTCTAGCAGATTCCTGCCATGGGGTGGGGGGAGGGGAACCATCTGATACTAAAAAAGCAATGCCATATACATGCAAGTCTTCATACTTTTTCCAGCTTTTGCTGTAATTTTTGCCACTGACGGATGCCAAGAAAGTTGAATAATTAACATGCCCTTCTTGCCCCGCTCCCTCCATTTGTCCTACTTTCAAATTGTCTGTGTTCTCTTATGCCTGTTCAGATATCTGGTAAACCCAGCTGTGATATTCAACAATTCATTGATCTGAAGCAGGAAATGATTACTGTTTAGGTGGCATTCTCATTGTCTGGCCATTGGTTAGATGGGTAGAGCAATGATTAGCTGAAGATTCTCCCAGTATGCCCCAAATCCATGCTACTTCATTTGGGGGTCTGGTGCTAGTAAGGACAAAGTAAAAAAAATTGCAGATTGGATTAAAAGTGAGTTGAGATATTGATTTTATTTATATTTTTTTAGCCAAAAGGAGGACTGTGAAAATATTTACGGACCCCTCACACACTGGACATAAACTGTGTCAACTCCTGCCCTCAAAACAACATTATAGAACACTGCACACCAGAACAACCAGACACAAGAATAGTTTTTTCCCAAACACCATCACTCTGCTAAACAAATAATTCCCTTAACACTGTCAAACTATTTGCTAAGTCTGCATTACTATTACTATTACTATTCATCTTCTTATCCTACCTTTTACCCATTTCCTCCCACTTAAGACTGCATGAATGTAACTTTGTTGCTTGTTTCGTTATGATTTTTATTGACTGTTTATTAGTATGATTTGATTTGATTGCTTATTATTATGGTCCCTAGTATGATTTGACTGCTTATTTGTACCCTTCAACTACTATTAAGTGTTATACCTATGATACTTGATGAATGTATTTTTTTCTTTTTATGAACACTGAGAGCATTTGCACCAAAAACGAATTCCTTGTGTGTCCAATCACATTTGGCCAATAAAGAATTATATTCTATTCTATTATTTCAAAACAGCCACATGCAGGGTTTGTGTGCGGGGGGGGGGTTGGTTTTGCAAGATAAATTCTAAGCCAATCAGAGACTTTCTTTTTCTTCCCAGGGAAATATTCATCATATATTATTTTCTTCTGGAAATGTTTCTAATCCATTGACAAACGGCCATCTTGATTTCTGACTATCCACATATCAATACAATGGATAATGTGTTGGGAGATGTAAACAGACAAAAGGGTGGACATAGCATTGCAATGCAAGTCCTCTCACTTTTGTTTGCATGCGTTGCCTGTACATATAAAAATTTGGGTTTACACTTCAATGCAGCATTGATTCAGCATTGCAGCTTTGTTCATTTTGATCCCTCCACACTCTCTTTGGGTTGCATGTAGTGCTGTGATATATTGTTGATCAAGCAGTTGCTGGATTATTGTGACTGCGGTAATGTTGTTTTCATTTCATTAGCTTTCATTCTTTGATTTAGCTGTCAATTGTAGAAGCTGTGATTCCTACAAAGCTGGAAGGAATAGACTGAGAAAGACTGATTTCATTGTTTTAATGAAAAACAAGGAAAATTGAAAAACAAGGAACAAGGCTGTTACAGCTGTTAAAGCTCTTACTATGTTTGCCATTGTTAAAGACTTGTAAAAACATTGCTTCATCAACTATCATTTTAATATCAACTAGACAGCTTCTATTTTATTATCTTCTCATCTGTGTTATCAGTGAAACTGATGCTGTAGATGTAACAAATACGTAATCAAAACGGCATGTATCTGCTCAAATCAATTGAAATCTACTTTGGGGCAAAACAATTAAAGTAAAGTATTACAATGAAACATTTCAAGCTTAAAGAAAATGACACAGGCAAAGGAGAGGTATTTGTATATCTTTGAAGTGTCTTATGTATGGCATTATGAAATGGTTTGGCAAAAAGTATTAGTTTTTCAGTGTGCTTTTCATTTCTACAATATTGCAGATCCTCTGTTCCTATTTAAAGACCTAGAAATTACTGCCCTTTATATTTTAAAAATCTTTAAAGAAGTTTAAGGGTCAGATTGGTAAAAAATAAATAAATTAGAAAAATAGTATCTTGATTTTTGTTACAATCTGGACATTTTTAAAAGGTGCAAAATTCCGTTCAGTTATAGCAGAGAACAACCTGTGCTCTCTGTTGCCTAACTCCAGACTGCCTTTAATGTTCCTGAGCTGATGAGGTCATGATAGTGAATTTGATAGCCAAATGGCTACTTTTCACTGACACAACTTGAGAGGGAGGGAGGGAGGGAGGGAGGGAGGGAGGGAGGGACAGACAGACAGACAGACAGACAGACAGACAGAAATATGTGAAAAACTGAGAAACTGAAATGGAAATCTATGGGTTGTAATTGCCACTGCTGGTCCTATTCTTTAAAAAGACCATTAAATTGTGGTGGCAAAATTTGGGGATAAATGGCTGCATTTCACATTATTGTATATTAATCAGTGCTTGTGTGAAGGGGTATTAAGTGTGGAAACAAGGTAATTTTGTCTCCTAGAGGTTCTGCTCTTATTCCCAATCTTAAATACATAAGAAAAAGGAAAAATAACACCTAGAAAAAGGCTCTTTTCTACTGGCAACATCACCAAGAGACATCTTCTAGCCATTTGGGAAGTCAGGATGAATATTTGTTCCTACTCACTGAGAGCTTAGAAATATCATTCATAATACTTATATACACAAAAAGGAAGCATCAGAACTATTGACATAATGTCTACAAAGCACCAGAAGTGGATAAGAAAGGAATTGCTTTCAAGATAATTCTAGTGACTTTTTTATTTTTTAAATTTTTTATTGAGTGATTTGGATCATACAAAGCTTAGATAGCTAGTTTTGATTAATAAATTTGATATGCACAGATAGGACAGAATCGTGTTCTTTTTAACTGTTGACTCTGACATACCATAGATGTCTCCAAAGGAAAATCCAAGAGCAAAACTCATCAGATCTTCCGTAGAGTCCCCCAGTTGACTCTACCTTCCCATTCAGAAAAATAATTATAAATTCAAAGATTTTATTTATTTATTTATTGGATTTCTAACCTGCCCCATCTCCCAAAGGACTTGGGGTGGTGTACAATAATAAAACAATACAAAATATACAATTAAAAAATATTAAATGAGAAACCCAATTAAAGCTAAAAACAATAAAACCATCGTCTAAAACTCCCCTTGAGGTCCTGGCAGAAGGAGCAGAGGTCAGGGGCCACCCGAAGCTTCAGGGGGAGCTGGTTCCACAGAGTGGGTGCTCCCACAGAGAAGGCCCTGCCCCTAGGGGTCACCAGCCGACATTGTCTGGCTGACAGAACCCCAAGGAGGTCCATCCTGTGAGAGCACACAGGACGATGGGAAACAGTTGCTGGCAGCAGGGTCTCCCGTAAATATCCTGGTCCTAAGCCATGAAGGGCTTTGTAGGTTAATACCAGCAAAGATGTGGGCTGAGCCTTTAGGATGTTGTCTGGTTAATATTTTCCAGAAATTTATTGATGCTTTTTTGTTAGTTTGGGTAAAAGGTTATGCTGAGTTTGTAGAAATGTCAGCCATATGTACTGTAGGTTACAGGATTTGCTGAAGAAAGAAATGGTAGGAGTGACAAAACAGTGACTACATTTCAAAACTTTGGAGGCTCATTCTGTAATCCTTAGGACCTTCTCTCTCTTAGAAGTTACTCAAGAGGCTGGAGAATGTCTGCTTGTGATCTACCTGTCAGATATATTCCAAGTAAAATAAGATTCAAGCTAAGAGTTCAAGAAAATATCAAACACCAACTTCATGTCTAAAGAGATTAGGTTCTGTTGAAAAAGGAAGTGTGCAAGTTGTCCTTGCATCAGAAGCACATTGACAAGAAGGAACAAGAAAAGTTTAAAGGACAAGACAAGTTTAGGAGAATCAGATGCAATAGGCTTACCCAAGTTAATAGGGAAGAAAGTCTATTTCACATTTGCACTCATTGCACTCCATTAAGGAAATAATCCCTACAGAGACTAACCTTTTTATTTAGTTTGCAGCTGCTGCTCTTGAAATCTCATCCTATAGTGATATTCCTGGTAGACAGATCTCCAAATCTATTTTCACCTAAGAAATATTTGACCCTAGCTTTGCAATAACCATTGAAGAAGCATACAGATGAAAAGGCATATTTAAAATTAGATTCTGTTTACTCGCTAGCGGAGTTATGGGCCCTCAGGACTGCGCCCTTGTCCTTGAATTGGCCCATTGGGTTATCGACAGCTTACCTTAATGACGGATCCTGGGATCCCGAGAGGTGGCATGGCGTGACCAAGGGGTTAAATTTTAAATCTGGTTTTAAGGGACGACTTTAAAAAATTTTAATTCGGTGTTTTAATGGGATAGGGAGGAGGGAGGGGGTTCAGCCCTTGTTGGTAGAGTCTAGTTTATCCAGGCCGGAGAGGGGTCTCGTAGTGGAAGGGCGGGGTGAAGGGACCACGGAGTCCGCGTTGAGCAGGGAGGGATTAATAATCCCTAGGGCGATCGGTTACGGTAGGAGTGGACGAAACAGAGGGCCAAATTATGTGTTGGGAGCGCGCCCCCGCTGTCTACGAGCGGTGGAGCACTCCGACCCCCAGGTCTCTGCCCGCTCCCCTGGGATCCTGGGAGGTGTGGTCCCTGGGCTTAGGCTGGTGTATGTAAACACCAGATCCGTGGCTAATAAGGCCCCCCTCCTCCATGAACTTATTGAGGAGGAGGCTGTGGATCTGGCATGTATGGTTGGGACCGGAGGGGGGTGTCCCTCTGTGTGATCTATGTCCCCCAGGTTTCCAGGTCATGAGCTCAGGGAAGGGGCGGAGGAGTAGCCATTGTTATTAGGGAGGCCTTGTTTCCAAGGGAGGCCACTGTCCCGCAGATAGGCGGGTGTGAGTCCCTCCTCCTGAGGTTGGGCCCGGGTGGTCAGTTGGGCCTGTTGCTGATGTACCTGTCCCCCAGCTGCATTGCAACGGCCCTTCCCGAGCTGCTAGATGCCCTCTCGGGGGTGGCGGTGGAGTTTCCCAGGCTTATTGTCCTGGGGACTTCAACTTGCCCTCTCTGGGAGCGGCGTCTGGTTTGGCTCGGAAGTTCTTGGCATCCATGACAGTCATGGACCTGACCCAGGTGATTCAGGAACCCACCCATGAGGGGGGGAACATGCTCGACCTGGTTTTTGTCTCGGGGCAGTGGTGTAGTGATCTGGGGGGTGGATCTCCGTTACTCTACCCCTATCATGGACAGATCACTATCTCCTGAGGCTGGTCTTCAAATCGGCTGCCCCTCGCTGCTGGGATGAGGAACCGATACGATGGTTCCGCCCCAGGCGCCTGATGGACCCGGAGAGGTTTCAGATGGCCCTGGGGTCCTTGCCCACCTCCCTCAACCACAGCCCGGCCGAGACCTTGGCGGCCACTTGGCAACAGGTGGCCTCGGCAGCGCTCGACTGGGTTGTCCCCTTGCGGCCTCTTCCTCGCCGCAGACCTCGTTTGGCTCCTTGGTTTTCGGAGGAGCTTCGGGGGATGAAGCGGTGAAGGAGATGCCTGGAGAGCAGGTGGAGGACTAGTCGTTCCGAGTCTGACCATGTTTAGCTAAGAGCCTATATTAGGACTTACCTGGAAGCGATTAGAGCAGTGAGATGTGCTTACTTCTCCGCTCTGATCGTGTCCGCAGATGATCGCCCTGCGGCCCTGTTGAGGGTCACTCGCTCCCTCCTACATTTGGAGGAGAGGGGGGACCCTTTGCGGGGCAGAGCAGAGGAATTTAGTTTACATCTGGCGGATAAGATCGCTCAGATTTGGGCCGGCTTGGACTCTGACTGGCAGGGTTTAGATAATGGAGTGGCGATGAGTCTTGTGGATTCTATCTGGGTTGAGTTTGACCCTGTCTCCCTGGATGAAGTGGACAGGATCATGCGGAGGCTGTCTTCCACCACGTGTTTATTGGACCTGCGTCCTTCCTGGTTGGTTTATGCCTCCAGGGAGGTTACACGCGGTTGGCTCCAGGCAGTTGTCAACGCCTCTTTGAGTGAGGGGGTTTTTCCTGCCACCTTGAAAGAGGGGGTGGTGAGACCCCTCCTGAAGAAGCCTGCTCTGGACCCAACCGTTTTGAACAACTATCGTCCAGTCTCCAACCTTCGCTTTTTAGCAAAGGTTGTCGAGAGCATGGTGGTTCAGCAGTTTCCGCTGTTCCTGGAGGAAACTGATTATCTCAACCTGTACCAATCGGGTTTCAGGCCCAGACACAGCACTGAGACAGCATTGGTCGCACTGGTGGATGATCTCTGGAGGGCTCGGGACAGGGGTTTTTCCTCTGTCCTGGTCCTTTTAGATCTCTCAGCGGCTTTCGATACCATCGACCATGGTATCCTTCTGCGGCGGCTCTGGGTGTTGGGAGTGTGGAGCACCATTTTACAGTGGTTCTCCTCTTACCTTTCGGACCGCTCACAGTCGGTGTTGGCAGGAGAGCAGAGATCGTCCCCGAGGCCCCTCACTTGTGGGGTGCCCCAGGGGTCGGTTCTCTCACCTCTCCTGTTTATTTATTTATTTATTATTATTTATTAATGGGACTTGTATGCCGCCCCATCTCCGAAGACTCGGGGCGGCTCACAGTTAAAAGACAATAACAATAAATAATTAAAAAGAAATTAAACTAAACTAACAAGCCCCAAGACAAAATACAAATTTAAAATCAATGCACGATCTAAAACCATCTCACCCAAGGATCACAGCCCGGATTGGTTAAACAACCAGGTCTTCAGATCATGGCAGAAAGTGCGGAGGTCAGGGGCCAGGTGGAGCTCCAAGGGGAGCTGATTCCAGAGGTCAGGGACCGCGACAGAATAGGCACGTTGTCGGGGGACCGCCAGCCGGCATTGCCCAGCCGATGGGACCCCAAGGAGTCCTTGTCTATGTGCTTGCACAGGGCAGTTAGTACTCGATGTTGGCAGGAAACGCTCCCTTAAATAATAAGGACCCATGCCATGAAGACTTTGTATGTTAAAGTTAAAACCTTGAATCTCACTCGGAGTGCAACCAGCAACCAATGCAGGCAGTGCAGGAGGGGGGTAACATGGGAGAACCGGGAAACTCCCATCACCACCCGCGCCGCCGCATTTTGCACCAGCTGCAATCTCCGGATGGTATGCAAGGGCAGGCCTAAGTAGAGAGCGTTGCAGTAGTCGAGTCGCGAAGTAACAAGGGCATGAGTGACTGTACGTAACAAGGGCATGAGTGACTGTACGTAGGGCATCGCGGTCCAGAAACGGGCGGAGCTGGCGAACCAGCCGAACCCGGGCAAAGGCCCCCCTGCTGACGGCTCCCACCTGCTCCTCTAACCAGAGCTGTGCATCCAGGAGGACCCCCAGGTTCCTCGCCCTATCCACAGCGGGCAACACCACTCCCCCTATGGTCAACGATGGACATTCCAAACTGGACCGGGATGCCGGAATGCACATCCATTCAGTCTTGGCCGGGTTGAGTCAAAGCATGTTTCCATCCATCCAGATCTGTACCGCATCCAGACAGCGAGTCATCACGGAGAGGGCATCACTGATCTGATTTGGGGTGGAGATATACAGCTGTGTATCATCAGCATATTGATGATACCTCACCCCAAAGCCACAAATGATCTCAACCAGCGGTTTCATGTGGATATTAAACAAAAGGGGAGAGAGGTCCGACCCCTGAGGGACCCCACAAGTGAGTGCCCTCGGGGCCGACCTCTGCCCCCTGCTAACACCGAATGCGACCTCCCCGCGAGGTAGGAGGGGAGCCACAGTAAAACAATGCCCCCCGCCCCCAGCCCCGCGAGGCGTCGCAAAAGGATACCATGGTCGATGGTATCGAAAGCCACTGAGAGGTCTAATAGGACCAGGACAGAGGAAAAACTCCTGTCCCGTGCCCTCCAGAGATCATCCATCAGTGCGACCAATGCCGTCTCTGTGCTGAAACCAGGCCGGAAGCCTGATTGGCACGGATCCAGGTAGTCTGCTTCATCCAGGAAAAGCAGAAATTGCCGAGCCACCACACTCATCCGTGGTTTTGGGGTGAGGTATCATCAATATGCAGATGATACCCAGCTGTATATCTCCACCCCAGATCAGATCAGTGATGCTCTCTCGGTGATGTCCCGGTGCCTGGAAGTGGTGCAGGCCTGGATGGGGAGTAACAGACTCCAGCTCAACCCAGCCAAGACTGAGTGGCTGTTCTTACTGGCATCTCGGTGTTCAGTGCCATCTTTGGTCATGGGGGGGAGGTGTTATCCTCCATGGATAGGGCGAGGAATCTGGGTGTCCTCCTGGATGCACAGCTCAATCTGGAGGAGCAAGTGGGAGCTGTGGCCAGGGGGGCTTTTGCCCAGGTTCGGCTGGTTCGCCAGCTCCGCCCTTACCTGAACCGAGATGCCCTTCGAACTCATGCGCTCATCACTTCCAGAATCGACTACTGCAATGCTCTCTACATGGGGCTGCCCTTGCGGATTACTCGGAGGTTGCAGCTGGTGCAGAATGCGCCCGCGGCTGTGATGGGGTGTCCTGATACTCCCATGTTACACCCCTCCTGCGCGACTTGCATTGGCTGCCGGTTGCCTTCCGGGTTTCCTTCAAGGTGTTAGTAACAACTTATAAAGCCCTAAATGGCTTGGGTCCAGGGTACTTGCGGGAACGCCTCCTGCCAGCATCACACTCCGATCGCCCCGTGCGCTCCCACAGGAGGGGCCTCCTGGGAATACTGTCGGTTAGGCATTGTCGGCTGGCGGTTCCCAGGGCCAGGGCCTTTTCTGTGGGAGCGCCCGCCCTATGGAATCAACTCCCTGCGGATCTTTGTTTGGCCCCTGATCTCTGCTCCTTTCGTCGAGACCTGAAGACTTGGCTGTTTCAGCAGGCCTGCCTGGATTGACCCGGGGGTGGGTTGTTTTAATTGTATTGTTTACTACTGTAATTTTAATTGTCTTTAACGCTTTTAGTAATTTATAGACTTGTATTTATTTAATATTTTTTTATTGTAAATATATTTCTTTTTATATGTTCGCCACCCTGAGTCCTTAGGGAGAAGGGCGGCATACAAGTCTAATATAATAATAATAATAATAATAATAATAATAATAATAATAATAATAATATTCTCATAAACTATTGTTTTTAAGTTTTATACTTTCAGAGTATAAAAGGTGTTAGTATGCCTGTTCTTTGTCTTTTTGTAAGCAAGTTTGAAAAGGTTCATAGAATGCTGAAGTTTGCTTGAATATAAAATACTATAAATCATTGATGCCAATGCAGGAAAAGAGAGTAGGAACAGTATACATGGGATTTGGTTATGGAGCATGCCAGCTTCACAGCTTTTTTACTTTTTACTATTTTTAACCAAAATCTTTGTTGCAAAGTGAATGGAATATTTATTATTATTAAATGGCAAAAATAAATAAACTCACTATTATTAATTTTCTAGGTGTCAGTTTTTGATTCATTTTTCCTTGCAGTATGTTGTAAGAGTTGAAACAAATATAATAACCCCTTGTGCTCAGTTTGGCATTCCTGAAAATAATTTATTTGATGAAACATCTGCCTGCAACCATCTGCTTACAGTCACAGAGCATTAAGCAGTACAGTAGATAGATAAGTTATGAGTATGTTTTTAGGTTCAGATCACTTCATCACTACCAGCCTGAGTGCAGATGGGAAACTTTCATCAGCATGTCACTAGTTCATTGATTTAGACTAGAGAAAGTCTAAAATCAACTGAAAATCAGAAAAAAAAACCCATAACAGACCAGAGATGTTATTATGCAGTCATTTATGCTATGTATGTGAACATCAGACCTGAAATGTTGATGCTTGTTATCAACCACCTCTAAGCACACAAAATCCAACAAGAAGAGGCTGGCAAATGACAAAAGGGCTACATTTAGTACTGGTCTCCATCCTTTCTGGAACAGTGGGCACATTTGGAAGTTTGAGAGCATTTTGCGGATGTCACAAAATATTGCCTATAGAATTATACCTACTGTTCTTTTTTTTCCCTAGGAGTAGCCTTGATAACCTAAAATAATATTTTATGTCACTTTGGGTAAGGAACTAATAGGTATCAAGAAAAATTATTTAGCCTTTATTAGAATCCTAATATGTAAAATGTTGTGAACAATTATTCATTAAAGGGCTCACTATACATATGATTGAGCGATCTAGAAAAGGGTAGGTAGATCAGTCTAAAGCATATGACTAGAGAACTATATAGTAAAGTCTAGTAGCTAGATAAGTATAGAGGTACAGACTGCTAATTTTGTGAAGCAAATTCCCATGAGCAAATAAACTGTGGAGGGACAAGAAAGGAGCCTCCCCTGATTGCCTACCTGCATTCAGGTATCCAGCAGGTAAAGATAATACAGCCTGAAAAAATTCCTTTCACAGAGGCAACCAGCCACCTTGGTGATCCCTGGCTAACATGTGCCATACACTAAATAAATAAATCAATGTGAAGGAAAAACACAGCCTCCTTGTGTTTAAGCAACAGTAGCAGAGTATGTGTTGATTCAGTGTCTGCTGAGAACTGAAAAGCTTTGCTTCAAATGTTATAAGCACTGAAGAGGGGCTGATGAACCTCAATCAGTCATCTATTGAAGACCTTTTACTCACATGTTGTATATTTTGAGGCATAGAGAAGGCCTGGCAATTTGGTCAGAGAAAAAACAGGTTTGAAGAGTTCACAAGAATATTGTTTATCTTATAAAAAATCCCTAGTGTTGCAACTGCTAATAAAGAGAACATGGACAGGAATGTTAAGTTTGCATGAAGAGACAGACGCGGAGTGCTTCAAGCTCTTTGTTTATTAGTGACTACAGCTCAGAACGAACCCACTTTGGCTGGGCTGTGGCTGCTACTTATAGCCAGCAGCTGCAATCCCCAGCCAATCAGAGTGCAGGGTTTTCCCACACTTTCTAAACCAATCATTTCCAACATTTTACAAGAACAGTTCAAACTAAACCAATGACTTCAAACCTACATACATAACACCCCTCCCCACTAGGTTCAGTCCATACTCAAACCCCAACCTATCTAATGTATTCTTTTAAATAGGTGGGGCTCTTATGTGTACGTTGAGACCTACGTGGTTCAGATGTTTTAAGGTTCTCACCTTGTGAGGGAGGAAATGTGTCTGCTGACATTTCCTTACTAGGATTTGTAGTAATGGTAGAACCTGTTTGGTTACTACAACCTGATCTCTCCTCCCAATCCATCTCCAACCCAATGTCAGCACCTAAATCAGGTAATGATGTGCAATCTTCCATTTGTGAAAATGGTTGTTGGTATTGTGACAGGTTTTGGGAGATTACAACACAAAACATCAGGAGGTTGCAGCACAGACAACGACCCAGGAGATTACAGCACCACACCCAGGATGTCACAACAATAGAACTCAGAAGGTCATCACACAGCCCATTACCCAGGTCGTTACAACACAAAAGGCTGAGAGACACACCTCCAGCACCTCAGCCACACAGGGTCTCAGGAAAAAGCCATCCAATCTGCATACATCAACTCCACAAACCAATCAAAAGTAACAACACAGCCAACTCTAGAGTTTAAAAGGGAAAAACAGCCACTATCACACACTTCTCCCAGCTGAAGACACCAGCCTGAAGATGACGGATGAGATTTCGTCGAAACGTTGCCAAGGTATTCTCAATCTTACACGGGACAAGACCCGAATACACCAAGACCTACATATATATATATATATATATATATATATATATATATATATATATATATATTTATGTTTTAAAATGCGTCTGTAGGCTAAGCACTAGAGAAGTCCACAAAAGCTGGTTTGAAAGTAAGGCTGTGGATCTAATTTCAGGGCAAGGAACTGGTGATATTTGGAGCAAGGAAATAAACATATCTGGCACTAGCAGTTTAAGATTTGGTCTCCTGAAGTCACCTGAACAGCCTCAATAAGACTTCCAGACTCAACTGTGATTATAAAAGCAACTCATCCATTCCCTCTGAGGAAAGCTTTCCATTGTGAAGAGCGAGCAATCTTCACTGCCTTGGGCAATGAGCTGTGTCCCAGCCAGGCCACAGGGAAGGATGGGGAAATTTGTTTATATAGTTTGATAAGGGTTATCCAACAGGTATTTTTATCTGCAGACTTATAAGTTTTCTCTTAGCATCTTCCATCTTCTTCAACTTTCTTCTCCAACCCTCCCATACCTGCTCTTTCCTTCAGAAAATCTTCATTCTGTGGTATTAAGGCCATCATTAAAGTCAACCATGTCCACTTCAAATGTCATATATGTTACAGATCAAGCACAAGAGACTTCAGCCACTTGGTCTTCTGACAAATTGGTAGATATTTATATTTAGTAGTATAGAATATCTAGCATCTTTTATATAGTGAACACATGATCTAAGTATCTAGATCAGGGGTTGCCAACCTTTTGGACCTCAGGGACCAACAAACTCATAATTTTAAATCTCATGGACCACTAATATAAATTTTGACTGATGTGGCTTGCTGACGTTTTCCCAGGGTCTCTGCAGAAAGCAGCAGAGACCCTGGGAAAATCCCCAAAAAAGTCTGCAGGAAAATTCCCTATCCTGTTTTTTTTACCATTCTTTATTTGGGGTTATAGGATACCATCTCTAGCTCTGTTCTCAGGAGGAGAGAGAGAGAGAGACTTTTGGCTTCATGCAAGGAAAGCAGCAGAAGCAACAGAAGCCTTTCTTTCTCTCCTCCAAACTCTGCCAGAATGGCACAACCTCTTGGAGCAGGATGCCTTACAGGATCTCATTTCTGACTCATTTCTGGTGGAGTTTGGGGGAGAGAAAGACTTTTGCTGTTTTCCTTGCATGCAGCCAAAGGCAGAAGAAAGAAGCAGAAAGAAGCAGCCTGGTGGCCAGGCCAGGCGTGTGGGGTGAGTGGTGCAAGTTCCCCCCTCCGCTCTTTCCTGTCTCCCCTCACTACCTCATGTTGTTCACAATGCAAGTGATACAAGCCTTGTGTTTCTGCGGGCCATGTGGGCGGCACAGCCTTGTGTTCCCACGCAGCCTGGATTAATTGCTTTGGGGAGTGTTTTGGGGGTGACATTTCTCTGTGGACCACCAGAATTTTCTTATAGACCACCAGTGGTCCCCGGCCCACTGGTTGGTGACCACTGATCTAGATTATTGTTTTCTGTTTAATAAATAGTTTTAAATATTTTAAATTTAGTATTATTGGGCTTTGTACTTGTTTAATTCTTTTTTAGCTATTTATTGTATATGTATGTTTTTAGCTGTGAACCGCCCCGAGTCTTTGGAGATCGGGCGGCATATAAGTCCAATAAAATAAATAAATAAAATAATAAATAAAAACTGTAATGGGAATATAAAGTAGTTTGACTCTTCAGAGCAAGCTTGCAAAGAAATTTGCCTGGGATGTAAGGTGGAATTGCTGAAGGGAGCCTTGAACACATTTTCTGTCCATCATTTCATCCATTAAGTCCATCATTTATGGCTCTCATGCAAACTTCTGAAAGGAACAATAACAAATAAAATATCTCTGTCAATGAAAAGATGCTCTAGAAAGGAAAAATGAAGATGAATGAACATAAGCTTACAGCTGTGACCTGCAGTGCTTGTGGCATTTTGTCTTTCTCTTTGAAAACAGCCAGCTATTATGGGATTTGTGCCAGCATAGTCAATTTGCATGAAAGATTTGAAAATATACCAAGCTTTCTTTTCACCAAAACAGTTTAAATATTCTTCCTCTAAAGCTCCTTTCTACCCTCATTTACCGCTGTATCATTTTAAAGAACGTAAACTCTAAAATAAAATAAAAATGAAATAGCCCTCCATAATGGAGATAAAACAAAGGGACATAGTGTATGACACTAACAACTGCAAGATAGGTTGATATCTGATCAAAAAGTTAATAAAAGATTGATTATTCTGCATCCTCAGAATAATTTTTTAGACCCTTGAAAATGAAACAGACTCTTAAGTATTCAAGGGAAGACAAAGAGGCATTGCAAATGGGAGATAGCAAGAAAGACCCCTAAAAGGCAGAAAAATATGCAATTGGGTCATAAAGGAAGTCAAAAAAAGACTGCTGCTTCTATGACAAAATGACTTATACCTCAAGAGAAATGATGCTTCATAAAACACATAATTTGAAATCCTGGAACAAGACTCTGGTAGTTCAAGTGATCTTCTTGTCCCTTCTTCCAGTTCATGGAAAGGAACCAGAAAATAAATGGATATAGCATATCAGTGACTGGCTACCCAAAGATTGTCAGTAGGCAAGATTTGGTTTTGGGAGCAGCGGACATGATTTGACACATCTAGATAATGGACTCGACACAATGTCTCAGTGGTTAAAGATGCTGAGCTTGTCAGCTGGAAAGGTGGCAGCCAGCATTTAAGACCCAAGCACCATATGACAGGTGAGTTCCCTTACTTGCCCAGCTGCTGCCAACTGGCAGTTCAAAAGCATACATACGTAAGTAGAAAAATAGGTACCACTTCTGTGGGAAGATAACAGCATTCCAAAGACTTCAGCCTATAGTTACCCTGGCCATATGACTACAGAAGCATCTTCAGACAATGCTGGCTCCCTCAGCTAAGAAACAGAGATGCACATCAGCCCCTAGAGTTGGCCATCTTTATCTTTACCCTTAGAAAATGGACTACTGGCATGTGATGAGTTTCATCTTACAAGGATTATTAAAAATATTGTTGACTAAATCATAGTGAGCTTAAGAGGATTTTAAACTGAATCTTGGAGATAGGATGGAAATGAAAATTCTAAAGTAAGGACCTTGGATAAGCTCGTCTACGGAAGGAAGCATGAAGTACTCCAAAATCTCATGGTAGCCAGCTGCGTTGACTTAATGAAGCACAGTGGACCAATACCAGCAGATGACCAAATCAGCACAGACTGTGGAAATTTCACACTGGACTTCAAGGATCTTGCAGTGTGTGCCTCTCCATTCTTCCTCCAGACTCTGGGTCCTTGGTTTCCAAATGAGATGCAAAAGTTGCTCTCATCAGAAAAGAGGACTTGGGCCACTGAGAAACAGACTAGGTCTGTTTTTCTTTAGCCCAGGTAAGACACTTCTGATGTTGTTTGTTGTTCAGGAGCAGCTTGACAAGAGGAATAAGACATTTGAAGCCCATGTCCAGGATCTGTCTGTGTGTGGTGGCTCTTGATGCAGCCTCAGTCCACTCCTTGTGAAAGTCCCCAACACTTTAGAATGGCCTTTTCCTGACAATCCTCTCCAGGCTGTGGTCATGCCTGCTGCTTGTGCACTTTTTTCTTCCACACTTTTCCTTTCCACATAACTTTCTATTAATGTGCTTTGATACAGCACTTTGGGAACATCCAACTTCTTTTACAATTACCTTTTGAGGCTTTTCCTCCTTATGGAAGGAGTCAATGATGGTTTTCTACACAACTGTCAGGTCAGCAGTCTTTCCTATGATTGTGATTCCTACTGAACCAGACTGAGAGACCATTTAAAGGCTCAGGAACCCTTTGCAGGTGTTATGGCTTAATTTGCTAATTAGAGTGGGACACTTTGAGCCTAGAATATTGCACCTTTTCACAATATTCTAATTTTCTGAGATTGTGGATTTGGGGTTTTCATGAGCTGTAAGCCATAATCATCACAATTATGGCAAATCACGGCTTGAACTATCTTGCTTTGCATGTAATGAGTCTATCTTATATATTAGTTTCACCTTTTAAGTTGCATTACGGAAATAAATGAACTTTTGCACAATAGTCTAATTTTTGAGTTTCACCTGTATGTAATACAGACATGTGTAGTATGTCAATGGAAACAATGCCAGTAGTCCATTATTTAAGGGTAAAACTATTCAAGGAAATTTTATGTAATGGGTGAAAACTATTCAAGGAGACAAATAACCTGGAATTAAGGAGAAATTAAGGAAAAACTTCCTAACAGTGACAACAGTTAACCAGTAACACCTTGCCTTCAGAAGTTGTGGGTGCTTCATCACTTGAGGTTTTTAAGGAGAGACTTAACAGCCACTTGTCTGATATGGTGTAGGTTTTCCTGCTTGAACAGGGAGTTGGATTAGAAAACCTCCAAGCTCCCTTACAGTTCTATTCTGACTGATAGTATATAAAATAGGAACATTGCTGAAACTAATCAATAAAAACAGGAAGCATAAACATATTAGTGTATACGGAAGAAATAGGATTTCATAGGCATAGACAGTCACTCATCACTGACTGTCCAGGTTATGCCATCAGAGATAGCATTTGTTCAAAAAACAGAAGCCATAGAAAAGGAAGAGGATGATGTTAAAAAAAATATCTACCCCTGCTCAGAAATCAAATGAATGCACTTGGCAATTCTGTGCACAGCATCTGTGTTAAAGTAAGTAGAGAAAGAAATAAAAGTAAAACTACATTTCCACTGTAATACCATCTGTCCAACTAAAGAAAAGACATGGATAATGCTTTCCAAAAGCAAAGGCAAATCTTTCAAAGAGGCATGGAGTCATAATGTTGTAAGAGTTTAATTATCCCCAACATCTGTTGGGAGATAAACTCTGCCAAACATGGTCCTTCTAAGAAATTCCTGATTTGTCTTGCTAGGAATTTCCTCCATTAAAGGGTAGACTAGGCAGAAGAGAGTCACTATTCCTGATCTGATACTAATCAATAGTGAGATTTAGTTGACACAGTTGATGTAGCAGAAATAGTGGGGGAAAGTGATCATGTAGTGCTGAAATTCTTGATTTTAAAAGAAATTTAACTAAACATAATCAAATAGGTATTTTGGACTTCAAAAAAGCATCTTTTAAATAAATTAGAGTAGACATAATAAGGGTAGCTCAATTGCAAAGAATTCAAATGAGGATAAAACTTGAAGGCAACAAAACCAGCACTGTCACAGAAAAAGAACATGTAGGAAATGGAAACAGAGCCAGAAACAAGGAAGATTACAAACAAGTAGCCACAACCTATAGAGCTGTTGTCAAGGAAGCAGAAGCTCAAAATAAACTGAGATTAGCAAATGATGAATGGAAAGGAACAACAAAAAAGCTTTTTAATGTATATTCAAAGAAAAGAATCAGAACACCAGATTTTCAGTGAAGCAGGCAAAATGCTAAGAAGGAGTAATAAAATAACAAAGCTAATTAGCTCCTATTTTGGTTCAGACTTTTCAACAAAGAACTAAGTATTCCACCTGGAAATTATGAAAGGTAGGATAAAGGAGCAGAATTGATGCATGAGAATGAGAGAAACATGATTAGGGAATGCTTCTACGCATTGAATCGATTTAAATCACCAGGCCCAAATTTAGTGCCTCAGAAACAAGAAAGAAAACAGTGTCAGTGGAAAACAAATAAAAACCTCTCCAAAAAGTTTACAAGAGTTTGACAGCTACTAAGGATTCTGGTGAACTTTTGTTCACTGGATGTATTCAGGCCAAGTTTACACAGTCATCTGTCTGGGTTGAATTCCCACAATGAGCACGAGTTTGGACTCAGTGACCTAAACAGCCTTTCCAACTCTATGATTTTAACTTTGAGAAAAGATATTTACCTTCTGTTTTTGTTCATTCAACCAGAACTGTAACAAAGTGAAAACTGTTGGTGGCCTGTGCTCATGGCAGGGCCACTTGGCAGCGTGGATGTGATCTGAATGAGTTCATGAGAGATTTCAACCCATCCTTCCTGTCCTCACATTGAAAATAAGAAATGTTTCTGGATATTTTCAAGCAAAAAATATTTGGTCAAAAAATATGGTGCCATACATCTCTAAATGTATTTTGCATTCTGTATTTGCATTCTGTATTCTTTTTATTTCATGAAAAATAATAAATATTTATAGAAGACAAAACTTCACCAGACTTGGTCACTTTTTTTGTATGAAAAAAAAAATGGGAGAGCACAACAGGAGAGAAATTTGGGTGGTAGTTCACTGTCCAGAATAAATACTTTGTAAAGTTGCTGAAGTATTTCAGCTCAAATTAGATTTTCTTCAACTGGCTTTACAGTCAAGCTGGCATGAGCATAGGACTGGAGCAATTTAAATGGTAGTGTGGATATGCCCATGACATAGATTTTTTAAAGGATTGTAGCTAAGTAATACAAGAGAACTGTTTAGAATACTTGAAAGAACTACAGGCAGTCCTTAATGTACAACAGTTCATTTTGTGACCATTTGAAGTTACAATGGCACTGAAAAAAGTGACTTATGACCATTTGTCACACTTATGACTGTTGAGCATCCCCACAGTCACATGAATAAAATTTGGATGCTTGGCAACTGACTCATATTTATGATGGTATTGTGGTTAGCTGGCAGCAGGTGTGAATGGCTGAGGAGAGCGAGGACTCAGATAAGGAGCCAGGGCTATTAGGGAGTGGACTGCTGCCTTCAGAGATTGTGGGAGCTGGCAGCAGCAATGAGGAGGTTCCTGAGGAACCTGTGCCAAGTGCGCGTACGCACAGGGCTGCTCGTAGGAAAGAGCAGCTGCAGTAGCACGGGCAACTTGGGAGTAAGGCTGCAAGGTAATGGCCCCTCCTTCAAGAAGATAAAAGCCAGCTGTGAATTGGACTTTCTTTGCAGGAAGCAAAGACATTTTGAAACTCAAGCCTTGTGGACATTGCAGTATCTTAGTTGGTATTTGAAGACTCTTGTGTTGTAAAATATTTCTAGGTAACCTTATCTGTTATTCTTGGCAGCCTCACACAGTTTTGGTGAAGCTTGTGCTTATCAAAGTTAATTAGTTTGCAGAAGCCTTTCAACCAGGGATTCGTAAGAATCATTAAAAGGTTTCTGTTCCCTTTGGTTCGTGTTTGTTTTATTGGAAATGGGTTTGGGTCAGAACAGTTGGTTGCAGTGTCCCGGGATCATGTGATCCCCTTTTGCGACCTTCTGACAAGCAAAGTCAATGGGGAAACCAGATTCACTTAACAACCATACTATTAATTTAACAACTGCAGTGATTGATTTAACAAATGTGGCAAGAAAAGTCGTAAAATGTGGCAAAACTCACTTAATAAATTTCTCATTTAACAATATAAATTTTGGGCTCAGTTGTGCTTGTAAGTTGAGGACTCCCTGTACAAGGTATGTGTTACATAGCATTTTCCACCCACAAAATAACTAGTTGTGTTCTTGAGCAAGCAACAAACTAGCAAAACAATGACTAGACCATAGATGCAACTAAAAATGCTGCCTAAGGGTGCCCTACTCACTATCATCCCTTTTGGATCCCTAGCATCCTATAGTGATTAAGACCACTTTTTTCTTTTACATTTTTGAATTTTTTTAAAAAAAATTCTGGTGGAAAGATAAGGGCTCAAAATAGATAATTTAAGATGCCAATTGGGAATTGTTCTGTAAAAGTTTGAAATACATTTTCTATTTGGTGCCTACACCTACTTGTGATGCAGTTAAGAAATTCCTTAAATCATTGAAAGTCAGTCTTTAATTCACTCAAAAGAAAGACATGTTAAATTGGCAAGAGAAAAAATAGTCTGGATATTGAACATGCTCATCAATTTTCCAACAGTCTTCGTATATTGCAATCTTTTTGTTTGGTTGGTTTTGATTAATATATATCTAACTCTTGGTTCTTGCTTTGCCTGACTTCACAAAGCTTATCTGAACTCTATCTTAAAGTAGCAATGTAGTAGTTAATGATAAATTATACAATTATGTCAATCATTTTATAAGGCTTTCTTTTTGACCCAGCCAAATTGGGTCCGTTCTGAGCTGTAGTCACTAATAAACTAAGAGCTTGAAGCACTCCGCGCCTGTCTCTTCATGCAAACTTAACACTTTCCTTTAGAAAGTTCTTAAAATCTTTGGATTATGAATTCTGAGCACATACTCAATAGTAATCAATTATTTAAACCACCCACAGCTCAATTTTGTTCTCATATCAGAATGAAGAATCTTGATGCCACTGTTTGATTCTTTTTACATGTGCAAATTTTCCACTGGCATTTCACTCTTTAAAATGTGCATGATTTTTGGAAGGATAAGCCTTCTACAATTACATAAGATTTTCTTTTTTTATGTGTTTTTGTTGTCTTTCACCTTTAATTTTTTACCCTCTTCCCTGAAATACTTCATAGAGTCTCTTTTTTCTAATCCAGCTACTGTACTCTTTTATATTCATGTAGAATTTAGATTCCTGGCTGAATTACAGATAAACTGCTTGGGGAAAAATGACAAAGCAACTATTGATTGCACAAAAATAACAAATATTGTGTGGCTCACCAAATTAGTGTATAAATGTTAGATGTCCAGGGTAACTAACAGATGCCAGGAGAATAACAATATTGAAATATCCCTTGCAATACTTATTTAAAGTATTAAGAAATTAACCAATGAAAATACTGCTTACCATATATGTTTTTTTTATTTATCAGGTATAAATGCATATTACATGTGTTGTTGCTCTACTTTCTAGTCTCTGACAATAACATAATAGAAGGGAGGGCACAAATTTAAGATTCTATCTACACACTAATGAGTTTAACAAGTTGAGATTATATACATAAACATAGATGAGAGGGAGAGAGAGAGAGAAGAGGGCAAAATAAGAGTAAACTGGACTGATAAACTAAAAGTATGCTGGACTGAGAATTAAATGTTGGCTTCAAAGTCATGGAACAAAATACCCAAATATTTTACTTTCTCCTCAATCTTAAAACATGTTTTAGTCATCAATTCTGTTTATATCTTCATGGTTTTTCTTAAGACCTTTGTCTTCCAAATGTTAATTTTGAAACCTGTTAAAGCTTCAAGTTCTTTTAATGTACTTATTAAAGATTCAGTTCCCTTTAAAGGGTTAGCCAAAACAAAACCAGATCATTTGCAGGCAGCCTTTATTTATATGACTCCTTTTTAATTGTTTTACACAGAATCCTTTGATCTTATCTTATATCATAATTCAATATTATAAGAACAAAATTAAACAAAAGAGTAGACCGAGGAGAATCCTGTCCTGTTTTATTTTGTATTGACTTCACACAAACCAATGTGGCAGACTCAATTTTATTCATTTGTAAAATTATCTCAAAAATTCATCTTCCAAAACTTTACATAAAAAGGTCTAGTTTAAATTGTCAAAGATCTTGTCTGCATATAAAAAGATCAATGGATCTTGTTTTTATTACATTTTTTCAAATATTCCAAAATATCCCACACAATTCTAATATTATATTTCCACTGTCTTTTGAGTAAAAAATCCACATTGATCCACATGAATAACTTCTTGCAAAATTATTTCTAGCCCTTCAGCTAAAATCATTGTAAACAATTTGTAGTCATTATTTTAAAAATGATATTAGCGTGTAATTCCTTATTATGACCAAATCTTGCCCTTGAAATACTTTTCTTCTCATAACAGCTTCTTATATCTATCAAAAATGATGGTAAATGTCAGATTCCATGGTTTGGGGAGGGGGGGTTGGTCCTCTGTGATAATGGTTCACTTTTAGGAAAACCTTGATGTGTCTTTTTTAGGAAGCTTGATCAGATCAGTCAAAAAATGATTCACTTTATGAATCATATAGATGATTTAATGGAACTTAGATTTCTATTTTAAACTTTCCTTTCTTGCTTTTAGCATGAGCAAATTGCTTTGCACCTCTTTTGGTATAAATGTTTCATGCAACTAATAGTGGTTAAAGATGCTACTGACAAATCTCTTGCTGGTAATGTTTAAACTACTTTCTTTCTTGTATTTTTGACATAACACCAGGAATTTATGGCTGACAGCTTTTTCTTGTAACCATGGTGAATTATATATCTTCACTCTATTTGAAGATGTTATGTAAAATTCTATAGTCCCTAAAATGGTGTTTTAAAAAATAAGATTGGTAACATCTGTCATCTGCAAACTGAATAATTTATGATATAGCAGTCTCTTAAATCATTTGTCTTAGAAGAACTACTTATTTTCTTCTTAGTTGGCTTCCTGGCATTTGGAATTTATATTTCCTTCTCCTTTCAGCTATATTATAATAAACATTTTCTCCCTTTCTGCTGCTTTGTAACTCAAGGCCATAACACAAGGTGGTATTTTACATTTACTAGTAAATGTTCAACAAATGAGAGAATGTGTGTCATTTTCTCCCCCCACCCCTTTGGAGAGCAAAATTCAGTTCTGTAAACAAGTAAGTGAAGTGAAGTGGAATAAAAATAGTTTGATGTCTAAAATACCCCCAAAACAATTGAAGATTTACTGCTTTAAACATACTTGGTTGATGCAGAGTAACTGCACAGTCCTATTACAGACAATCCCTTAAGTCCCCTGTATATCAATCAGAATTAAGTACAATTAAATAAACATTCAACATCATGCTTATATTAATTATGTAGCCAACATTTTTTCTCATCCCTTTTATTTACTCCAAAGTAAGAATTTTAAATTCATTCCCTCATCTGCATTGGCATCACCACACACAGAGTAGAAATTCAATTCCCTTCAGCTGCTTCCAGCTCAACATAATTTATCCAGTGGCTGATTCAAAAACAAAAGTCAATTGCATTGCTGTTAGAACTGAGAGCAACAAATGCAATTACAATTTAAACAAAGGGATTCTGTAATAAACAGAAAGCTGTTGGAAGGGCTCTTTTTTTTTAGAGAAATCAGGAAGAATAAGCCCTTTAGAAGTGGGGCAAAATAAACAGGCAATTCAGAGGAAGTGATAGAGTTCTGTTGCAGAGAGGCAAAATAGATTAGAGACCCAGAATGCTATTAAAGAGGATCCAGATTTAGGGATCCAAAGCCAGGACAGAAAAATGAGAGCTAAGAGAAAATGGAGGAGGGAAATTTGAAGTTAAAAGTATTAAAGCTAAAGAGTGAAAAAAGGCAAGGAATGAAAGTGGCACAGTATTTCAGTTATAAAGGGAAACAGATGCTATAATGACGAAGAAGAAGAAAAATGGTTGAAAAAAACAGTTTAAACGCAAAAATAGTTTTAGAAAAGTGGAATTTACAGGAAGAATTAGGAAAAAGAATATGGAAATGAAAAGTTTTGGGTTTTTTTTATAGCCAATAGGTATAAGGAGAAAAGCAGGTTGGTCTCTTGCAATCTACAACAGAGAACCAGAAAGATGATTCAACAGTAAGCAAAGGTGAGAGAAAAATGAAGTTTTCTTTTCTTTTCTCCCCCCCCACTTTAGAAGCAGATCTACCCAGGTGGGATTCATTTCTCCAGAATAGGGGAGAAAAGGAGCAACCCAGGGTTCACAGCAACCTGGTTCGCAGCAAACCTGGTTCGCAGCAAACCTGGTTCGCAACAAAGAGGTCATCAGAGAAACAACCGACAAGCCAGATGGCATCACTCAAGAGAATGAACAGAGAATGGGGAAACCAATTAAGAAAGAGAAAGTTGTGAGAAAGCCTTCCTTTTCTCAGATTCAACATTAGTGTTCTAGGTATTTCATTCTGCCCAATTGAAGTTCCTTATCAAAGATAACATCAAAAAAGATGACAATGCAAAAAAAGAGCAATTGTCTTCTCCTGAAACATATACCTACATTGACAAAAGGGGAATGGCTACCAGCAAGCTATGATAGTAGTAGAATTCTACCTAATTTTTTATTTACTTTGTTTTGTTTAAATAAGAAACTTTCTGGAACTGTTCCATATATGTTTAAGCCTTGTATTCTAATTACATTAGGGATATTCTCACTTACACCAAGTTGCCAGTACATAAATTCAATCCTAGTAAAAAAAAAAACTCAGGTAATGTCTCAGAGTTCGATAAAGCAACTTTAAAAGGAAGAGCAAAATGATTCACAAAAAATTGAACAACTACACAAACTGGCTGCCCACTTGCATACTTAATATAAATTTGCTAGTCACTGATAGCAGCAATCAATATTTTGTAAGCATTTAAATTTATTTTCTTCTTGCTTTGGAATGCGATATTGCAGTTGAAGATTTCAATAAAAAAGAAAAACTTGTATGCAAAGTCCACCTTGTCCTCTTTTCCCCTTTTTTTCTTCTGCTTCTGAAATTATTTAAACTTCAATTATTATTAATTGAAATTTTGAATTTCTATAAAATTATGATTGTGATTATGGGTCTTGTACAGTTTGAAATGCAACAGATATTAATTGAAGCTGTTTTGGAGAAAGAAGAGAAATGAGTGCAACCTGTTCAGTAGGGTGGAGAAAAATTAAAGCTGTTTTAGAGAGAGAACAGAAATAAATGCAATTTTTTGGGGGGAGAAAGGAATGAAATAAGACATTTTGAAGGGAGCAGAGAAATTAATTCAACCTGTTGGGAGAGAGCTGTTTCTTTATGTGCTGAAGGTTCTGGGATCAAAAGCAAGGCAGCTACCAGTATGAAGATACCTTCTGTTTGCTGTCTAGGGGAAAGCATGGTTGATGACTAAATATGTTTATTATTTAGTTTCAAAATGTAAAATGTGATTTGTTGTATTTTTGTCTTCTTAAATATTATTCATTTGCATTTTAATCTGCATTGAGCTGCACTTGGGAGCATTGTGGGCTACATGCAGCCTGCTAACCATGTGTTTGACACCTTTGCTATGGATTATAGCAGCCTATAATAAAGAGCACATTTGGAAAGCCTTTTTAATATTTTAAAATAGTAGTAACTTTTAGCCCTTTCCAATCTGCCTCAGAGCTGTCACATTTCTACTTCTGAAGAAAAGATTCAGTAAAATTAAGATCCAGATAACATGCTGGCATTTACAAACCAGCCTAAAATCCTACAATTGCCTTTTAGGCAGTTTCTTTTTCTATATGTTACTCCCAATGCTTACATTTCAGGAACTTGTAACAAGTTCTACATATAAAATGTGTAATAGCTTTGGTTCATTTTAACAGCATGTAGTGTTCTATTTCTAAGGACTCTGTAAACTCCAAAGATACTATGGCAAAATGTAGTAATTTAGGTTCTGCAGTGACACTTTATACGATCATTTGTATTGAGTGGTGTGTATTATAGTGAAATGATTGATTTGTGCATCATTTTAATGTCAGGGACAAATAATCAGCAGAAAGTTTAAATGAAATGAAGCTGTGCAGGAAAAATCATGGGCAGCACTCATATTTATTTATTTAATATGCCACTTACTATTTTTATAAATAATAGAAGGAAGTGAACATATCTAATATTCTTCCCTCCTGCTATTTACCTCATAACAACAACCCTGTGAGGTAAGGTCAACTGAGTGAGACTGACTGATCTAGGTCATCCAGCCACCTTTCATGCCTAAACAGAGGCTAGAACTCAAGGAGGGAATTAGCCTTGAATTCTTGCACAGGAACAAAAAATCCAGGACTGATCTCCCCCCAACCTTATCTATTTGTTTCCAAGGGAAGGCAACCATTTGGGGAGATTCCTGTATTATAGGCAGAATACAATAAAGTATTTAGCTTGAACTTTACATGTATGTATCTGGTTGCTAGCACCTGACATGATGAGATGATACACACTAGCAGTGTGCTAATATTGATAGATATGTGCCTACATGTAATTGATCAATACCATTTTCTTTTTCATAATAAATGAATCTTGCTCTGGATACTCTCTGATAAATGCATTTATAGGGAAACATTTATTGCCATACAAGAATGCAGTTATTTAGTATAATTTTAATTGTCTTCCACAGAAAGATAAGTTCAATCCTAAAGGGGAAAAAAGTTAATTATAAAGCTTTCTGAAACTTTTTCAGCCAGATATATTTTTTCAGTTTAATCTATCCAACAGGTAGGGTGTATGGATCGGAATGATGTGTGTGTCTCTGTGTGATTGTGCACACTGCCCTGAGTTTCTTTAGGGAATGGAAGAATAAAATGAAATAATATATAAAAATGGAAAGAGAAATACAATTTTTGAAGCGGCAACCTTGCTTTCTGCAGTTCAACAAAAGGCTTTTAAAAAAATGTTGGGTATGACCTAGAAAACAATCCCTATCACTTTCTACTTAAAAAGTTTGAAGAAAATACATGAATAAGAAATGCAACCCTATTTGCTATAAAATCCAGCCCATTCTTCCTTGCAGATAATGCAATTTCTCACATTTTCATCTATTTCAGTTTCTTTTACTGCAGAGGTATTGAGATTGACTTTTTTTATATAGAAGGCAACACCGAAAGGGGTCAACTTTGCCATTGCCCCAAGTATACAGAATTATTCCTGATATGGAATTCTTGATTGCATTGCCCCATTTCATTTGAAGTGACACAAGCAATGGAAAGCCTGTCTTAGAGTCTTTTCAGTACAGGCCTTTATACCAATCTTTAATCCAAATTCTTATTTTTCCTTCTCCTTTATTTAATGTTATGCCGTATGTGTACAATTTTGCATATTATCATCTTCTGGATGTTCAGTGTAGCACTTTCAAATTCTCCACAACATTTATGCTACCAAGTTATTTTAATAACAATGAAGGCCAACCAAGGGAACCCATAATTAAATATTCCAACAGAAAACAACAAATGTACCTCAGGGCTGAACGATTTAGCTTTTGGTGCTCTCTGAGCTTGGTTGTTTTCTCACAGATGTTTCATTATCAGGCTGGTTAACATCATCAGTGTGCACTAATGATGTTACTTAGCTCACATTGATGATGTTATTTAGCCTGGTAATGAAACATGAGCAAGAAAACAACCAAGCTCAGAAAGCACCAATACCCTAATAATTAAATACCTCAAACAAGAATGCTTCAGGAAATAAATACAGTTGATTTGATCTACACTTTTGGAAATATCTTATGAAGCAGTGTTGTTAGGCTCTTTTTTATCTAAAAAAGAGGCAAATGAGAGGGGACATGATTGAACTGTACAACATATACATGTTGTGGATAAAGTGGACAAGGGGAAGTTATTTCCCCCCTTCCCAAATACTAGAACTGGGAGTCACCCAACACAACTGAACCCTGCAAGAAGCAGGACAGACAAAAGGAGATATTTTTATATCTAAAAGATATCATTGAACTTTAGAATTTGCTACTATGAGTTGTATCAGTTTGTCTGGCTTTTAAAAAAGAGTTGGATCAATTCACATAGTGACATATTGTGATGTTCTTTTGATCAGTTAACGTGATGTAGTTGGCCATTGATTAGCCTAACCACAAAATCTAAAATAGGCCTAAATTTACAGAAAGTTCTATCCCACCTTCTTTCACCTGCAATTACCTTTTTTGCCAAAAAGAGTATGAAATTGTTATGAAACACTGTATAATGTTTTATGTTTAATTTTTATTCTATCTTGTCAATTTTTTTCAGGTAGACCAGCATGATGGTGGAAAAAGCTATTCCATGTTAGAAAGTAATATGGAAATTGGATTTTTCCAACTATTATATGCATTCAGTTTAGAGCAAAAGTATTTGCCTGTTTTGAGTTTTCAGATTTCTCCTTTTGTCACTGAATATTAATAGAGTTTTAAGATGGTCCATAATAAATGGGCAAGCAAGTAGCCACTCACATTCCCCGATCATCAACAGCATCTGAGTTTCAATACACATTCAAGCAAAATGAAGCATAAATGAAGCATGGCTGAAAATCATACCCATGGGGATTGTCTTAATTCCCTTTCTTTCTGCTAGGGAGAAAATTTGTATTTTTAAAGCAGGCAGAAGTTGGGAACTTAGCCCAAGAAGACGAATGGGCTTCATTCCATTCCCCAACAACCTGAGAATTAACTGATTGGAATTCTTGGGAATGTGACCAAAAAAAAAAAGAGAGAGTTAAGAGAGAAATGTGTTTTCAGGATAATGGATATCCTTGAAAGAATAAATTAAAAAATATTAACTATAATTTTTGGAGAAGTTTTTTTTAATTTTTGTCTGTATGTGTTTAAGGTCAAAATATTATCTTAGTGTTTATATTCTCCATACAAGTTCAATACTGCTATATTCCATGCAACTTGGGATCTCTTTACATCAATTGCTTCTAAATTAGGAGCAGAAAATCATATTCTTCTGGACTACCCAGAAACTTTTCTTCCATGTTTTTCTATAGAAGATCATTTTGAATCACAACTTTATATTTTTAATCCTCCTTGTTACTTGATGTTTAATGTGACTTTTTTTCAGTGACATTATAACTTTGAACAGTCACTAAACGAACTGTTGTAAATCGAGGATTACCTGTATATGTTCTTTCTTTAATCCTAAATTTAGGATAAAATTCCTAAATTTAATCTTATCATTCTTAGTTTTTATTATTTAGAAGTTATTCCCTATGTGATTTTTTTAATTATTTTTTTCTATAAATTTTATTCATTTTCTATTGTTTACATTTTGTTAGTGCTTAATGAACATTGTGTTGTCTAGGTTATTTTATTTGCTTAACAGTACAAATTACATTCTTAATCTCCACCCATTTTTTCCAACCACTGGTAAAATAAGTTCCATGTTTGATAATATTCTGTATCTTCTTTCTGTTTAATCTTCAATGAAGGTCCATCCATTTCTGCACAATCCAGTATCTTCCTAATTATCTCTTCATCTCGTGATATTTCTTTATTTTTTTCAATATTGTGCAATATTTTTTATCATTTTTTTAAATGTTGTTTTTAAAATAGCAGTAGAAAACTGGAACTGTATCAAGAAGACTGGCTTAGGCATGTATAGCTGTTCATAGATGGATTCAGAAGTCTTTCACAAGAATACAGTACATTCGTCTGCTGATGCAATCTTCTTATGGATAAGCAGCTGCCTAAATAACAGAAATTAAGGAGCAGGAGTAGATGGACATGTCACATGATGGAGGGATATAATTAGTGCGGTCCTTCAAAGTTCTGCCCTAGTTCCAGTGCTTATAAATGATCTGGAATTGGGCATCACTATTGAAAAAGCCAGGTTTACTGATTTTACTGACTGTTCAGACTTTAAAAGAGACTGCAAAGAGCTCCAAAGGGAACTCTGCACATTAATGGAGTGGACATCAAAATAATAGGTGCTATTCAAGTGTAAAGTGATACACATAAATGCCCAAAATCCCAATCATTCCTACAGGCGAATGAGATCAGAACTAGCAGTGACAGATAATGAAAGAAATCTTAGAGTAATGGTAGACAGTTAAATGAAGGTATCAGCACAGACTGTCAAGTTAAAAAAAAGCCAATAGCATGTTAGGGACAATAAGAAGTAGTATTGAAAATAGATAGATGCCTATATCAAGATGCTCTTGTATAAATCAATGATATCAACCACACCTGGAATATTATATGCAGTTCTTGATTGTATGTAGTTCTTGTTGTGATACCTCAAAAAGTTGTTAATGGAGCTAGAGAAGGTTCAGAGAAGGACAATCAGATGGTTGTTAGGCTCTTTTTTATCTAAAAAAGAGGCAAATGAGAGGGGACATGATTGAACTGTACAACATATACATGTTGTGGATAAAGTGGACAAGGGGAAGTTATTTCCCCCCTTCCCAAATACTAGAACTGGGAGTCACCCAACACAACTGAACCCTGCAAGAAGCAGGACAGACAAAAGGAGATTTTTTGATATCTAAAAGATATCATTGAACTTTAGAATTTGCTACTATGAGTTGTATCAGTTTGTCTGGCTTTTAAAAAAGAGTTGGATCAATTCACATAGTGACATATTGTGATGTTCTTTTGATCAGTTAACGTGATGTAGTTGGCCATTGATTAGCCTAACCACAAAATCTAAAATAGGCCTAAATTTACAGAAAGTTCTATCCCACCTTCTTTCACCTGCAATTACGTTTTTTGCCAAAAGAGTATGAAATTGTTATGAAACACTGTATAATGTTTTATGTTTAATTTTTATTCTATCTTGTCAATTTTTTTCAGGTAGACCAGCATGATGGTGGAAAAAGCTATTCCATGTTTATGTGTTATCTATAGATAAACCTACTGGGTAGTCTGGTTTTTTTAATTCAATGTTGCTGTACCATTTCAATAAAAAGAGTTTATTTTGGTATCAAATGTAATACTTTGTTTCTGTTGACACAAGCAGAAGTCCCTTCATGGTCTATTAAACATGGATAGACAATATTTTATAGGTCAGTAGCAAAATCTAGTATCTTCAGGATGCTCTCAGAAATGGTCGTCATGGAGGAAGGAGTACTTATATGCTCAAAAAAAAAAGACTGAGGCAAATCATCAGTTCACTGGGGGTTGTATATCATCACTTCTAATTCCACACAAATTTCTTTTCTTTCCTCACCACCTAGGCAAATAGACATTCTTCAAAAAGCACCATTTTTATTTTCTATGAATGGCTATGAAACTCATATCAGAGCTCTATACAGGTAGTCCTTGACTTAAGATCACAATTGATTGGTCGTATACCTTATTTATGTTAAGTTCAGAAATGCAGTAATTGTTATACTTGTTCACTAGTGGTGACACAAGGATTATCAGTACCTGCTGTTCAATTTCCTGGTTTGATATTGTCCATCTGTTCATTATTTTTCCTCAAGTAGTTACATTTCTTCATTTGATCACTGTATACCTGAGTAGAATCTGGATATATTTTAAAAGTACATTCTTGAAGAATCAAGATTTTAACTTGACTTTGGATGGCTTCCAAACAAATATTTTTGAAGCAAAAGCTACCCAACAAAATCAGAGATGGTTCATATTTATATAACAGAGTTATGCTTTGCAGCTGCAGCAAAAATGCACTATTTTAAAATAATAATGTTTTGATAACGTTGTTAAAGTCTCAGACTTTCATTGTGTAAATTGATTTTTCCATCAAAATGAAATTTTAGCTGATGTCTTGGAATTTTCAAGTTTCCTTTTAATGCAAGCTAACAGCAATTGTCAGAAATTAAATCAAAATTTTCTGATCTGATCATAACCTAATCTAAATGCTTAAAGTATTTTAAACAACTCTCAGGGAGATTATGAACATCCTTTGAGTACCATACATTTTTTATGCATTCATTTGTGATCAACTCAGTCAAATGATTAACATTTTCATAAAACCAATTTAAATTAAGCATTTGCTTTCATTGATTACTTTAAATTTTTCTTAGTGCAAAAAATCAATTAAAGTTATTACACAATATATTTAGTTTTTCTAATTAAACCCAAAATGATATGTCTATAAACACTTAATTGAAAAGCCCTAACATTCTTTTCTTTAACACTGATGAAGTATTAACAAGATTCATCTCTTCAATGACCTATACTTTTCTCTCTTCTGCTATTATTTAATGCTGCTGAGTTATTATTCATATACAGCATTCCCTACATATTCCCACCAGTTTTTCGTCTGGCAACCAATTATTTTTTCTCCAATTTCCATAATTCATTCTCAGAGCAAAGCATCAGAAGGGAAATGAAGTTAAGGAGGAACAAATGAGGTTTTCAGATGGACTTGAAATAGTTTAATGAATCAATTAGGGTGGAACCCAGTTGGTGGTTGAAGGCAAGAAAAATAAAGTATCTGTTTGATACTGTAGAAAGCTTTTTTAAAACAAAGAAAATCCCATCTTAATTTGTGCCGACTAAGTACATCTGATCCATTACAATATTTATAGATAAAAATGTTGACATCAATATTTTCCCTAGAAATATGTACCCAAGTCAACGCACAATTGAAATGGAATGGTTTGTTGTATATAAAAAACAATAAAAATTTAGTAAAAAAATATTTTCCCTGAATGTTTCTTATTGGTTTATATAATTTACATGGGTGCCCATCTCACACAAAACCACCCATGGCATATTGGAACACAGCATCTTGACTGGTTGGAACATTGGGCAGGAGGTTAGTAAGCCCACATTTGAGACCAGAGAGCTACTGTGGGGCAGGGTTGATTTCTCGTCCTTTACTTCTGCCAGGGACATGAAAGGAGACCTCAACTGGCCATCCCCAGGGCAACAGTGGAAATCCTTTTAACCCAGAAGACCTCAGTGCTTCTCAGTCCTTCTGACAGGAGTGCAAAAAACCCACAACAACCACCATGGCATACAATTCTTATATTATAGTTCTTATAACAAAAGGTGGATCCATAGTTTTATTATCACTTTTCATACCAATATTTATCCAATGCATAAAGAGATCCTTATTGTACCAGCAGCAGCAATGTGGGCAGGTTTTGGAATTTTTGGTTATGCCTGTGTAGCATAGCTCCCCATGGGTTGTATTCACTCCCAGAAGGATTCCAGATGCGATTTTGTGTATTATCTGTAAAGCTTATGTGGTATAAGGCTATATATTGAATGACCTTTCTCCAAATGTTTCTGCTCATCTTACTACGATGTAGTAAGCAAGCTATGCTCAAGATCCTTTCTATTAAATAATGCCTTGATGTTGAACCCCAGAGTTGGGCTTTCTGTGTGGCAGCACCTTCCCTATGGAATAGCATTCCCAAGGAGATTTGGATGGCTCCAGTCCGGGTTGATTCCCAGATCTTTGGGTGAGGAGGTTAGATGAGATCTTCTGGTGATTTGATTATTTCATTTCTTCTTTGAGTGGAGTTATTGTCAATTCTTGGGTGCCAGGGGTTTATATGTCCAATTATAAATAAATATGTTGGGTATTTGTAATATGTAAGTGCTTTTAATCTTTTTATACCAACCAGAGTCACTTGTGTTAGATGAGCAACCGTATAAATAAATAAGTAAGTAAGATCCTCTTAGGTATGCCCCTTTTTATTTATCCAAGTACACAGATTATATTTATAATAACTTTGTTTATAACGAAACACACTTTTATCTAGGATTGCTTCAACTGGAAGGTAAAAATAAGGATTTCTCTACCTAGCCATTGTGATGATATATAGCTAACATAGTCCAATAGTTTTTTCTTTTTCTTTCTTTCTCTTTCTTTTCTTTCTTTCTTTCTTTCTTTTATTCATTCATTCATTCATTTTACTGTATTATAGCACCACTCCAACAGATCATGAGTGGCTTTCAAAATCTAGAACATGATTAAAACTGTTAAAAGCATAAACAAAATGATACAACCTAGAGTTAAAGCAGCCTCTACAATAAAAAAATACAACAAGGCCTCCCAAATTTTAAGCCCAAGCCTGGAAACAGAGCCTGGTTTTAAAAGATTTCTAGAACCCCAGAAGAGTGAATGGCACTACCTCACTGCCACAAGATGACAACATTTATCAGATGGGACCTGGACCATCCATACTCTGCTCGAACATATAAGGCATTGGAAATAGATGGTACCTCAGATAATTGCAGTAGAGTTTTAATTAGCAAACAGTCAGCATATTATTATGTCACACGTCTTTCTGAATCCTTCAAGGAGCACAGCCAGGCTGCTAACTCATGTCCCCAACATAATCTGCCAAATTGGTATTGCTCTCTATAAAATGCACTGAGAACTTTATGGTTCCAGCTAGGTAACTTTGGGCCAGTCACTCTGTCTCAGCCCAGCCCAACTCATGAGTTTGTTTTTCTGAGGAAAATGGGAGGAGGATGGAGTATTACAGTATAACTATAGCAATAGCACTTAGACTTATATATTGCTTCATGGTGCTTTACAGCCCTCTCTAAGTGGTTTATAGAGTCAGAATATTTCCCCAAAATCTGGGTCCTCATTTTACCAACCTCAGAGGAATGGAAGGCTAAGTCAACCTGGAACCAGTGAGTATTGAAATGCCGAACTGCCAGCAGCTGGCAGTCAGCAGAAGTAGCCTGCAGTACTGCATTCTAACCACTGTACCACCATGACTCTTAACATATTATATATGTTCATTACCTTGAATTATTTATAAAGTAATAAATGTGGGATAAAAATCTAATTATAAATAAATAAATGAAAACATTACAGATGAAAATATTACAAACCATACATGTTCAAAGCATGGATAACATCTAACTGATGCCACTTGCACAAAAAAGTATCAGGGACTTCCATTTTTCTTTGTTTGATCCAAACAAACATTTGTTATTTTTGGATATAATGATAAGAGGAAGATATGAAAAAAAACATAGTACAACACTGGATGATATGTTAAATTACCAAAATAACCAGCTAGTTTAATATTCTGAGAAAATATGAAAAATGATTCCACTAATCACAGGTCCCTGTTGAGCATACCTGTATAATTAATCTGTTTGTCAACATATTTGTTGTATTCACATATTTTATTAAATGTAAATACTTGTAGAAACAGATCCCTACTTCAGTATTTTAACAGTGCAATATGGCAGAGATTCTGGTTAAATCAAAACAGCTGGTCATAATTGCTCTCAATCCTTCCCTCCCTTTCTTTTCCTGTTTCCTCAGCATAGGTGACTAAGTTGGGGTAGAGTGACAGACCAAAAAAAGATACAGCTTCCCCCCACCCCCACTGGTGTTCACGATGATACATGCTACAAAATTCCTATTCTTTAGAAATCTCCCTTTCTGAACAGAATGCTCAATGTGCCGACAGAGATTGTATTTATTCCACTGCAGCCTTGCACTTCATTAGCATTCTGTTCAAGAAGTCATATTAATTTGGCATATATTTGCCACCACCATTTTTTTTAACACATCCACTTTCCTCAGAGAAGCTTCAGTGGTCACATTCTGCAGCTCATTGCCAACAGTTACTAGAGTGGAACAAAGCTCAGTATGAAACACAGTGAAGAGAGAAGAAATCATAAAAGTGTGATTCAGTTCCATCCACTGTTATGGGCCTTAATCCTCTTTCACTGCATGTTCTGGAACATCAGCCAAAAAAGCTCACCAGAAGAAGTGAAGAGGAAAAGGACAACTGCTGCTTCTTGCTCCTCTCTTCCTCTCAGCAGCCACCCCAAGAACAAAGGTCATTGGCAAAAAGCCAAGGAGAAAGTTCTTTCCAAAATACACCTAGAAGAAAAGTTGTGGCTAACAGGCAAGCTTGTGTTAAGTATCAAAAACTTTTATTTATTTATTTTTGTATGAAAAGCAGACTTTACAACCATAAACAATATATATGCAAGGATACAAATGTATTATTTTGCATGTGGAAGTATTCCTGGAAATCTTGATTGAAAGAAAATAGTTTTTGGAATGATACATCTCACTCTGAGGTAGAATATCAACCTAGCTTTCAAATTCCAAGATTAAAGAGGGATATTGTAATGATCATCAGAAAAACAAAATGACTATATAATTATTTGTGGCGTAGGCTGGGTAAATGCAAGTGAAGAGAAAATCCTCCTAAAGATGCTTGGACTTTAATTTGTAATGGATTCAGGAAAGAGGAATAACATTATTCCACTGGAATTCAATTGATAATTACATGGTCAAGCAGAGCTTCCAGGAGATCCTAATCGCATTACTAATGTTTGTGACCACTCCATTGGATGCCAGAATGTTTCTTGGTGCAATTTGAAATGTGGGTTTTAATACATAAAGCTGTTTAGGGTTTCACACCTAAGTATGTATAGGATTGCCTTCTCCATGTAGAAATGCCTAACTTGCCCAAGATACACTCTACAACCTGTCGACATCTTCTGATGGATCCAAGCCAAAGAAGTCAGTGGATGAAGGATCTCAGGTAGTGCTTTTCAGTTGTAGCCTCCATATTGTGAGCTAACTTTCTTCTTAATATTAGAGTGTTTGATATGGAATACAGTGCTAATGTTAGAAAGTAATATGGAATATAGTCTTAAATTTCAACTTCAGGGAAAAGCAGAAAGTAGAATTATTTCAGTATCTGAAATAATGAAACAGGATCTTTCCAAGCACAAGTCCAGGCACAATACTTGGGTTGAAAGATGTACAGGGACTTTAATGGAGAGGGTCAGGTAAAGAATAGCAATTGAGGATTGATAGCAAGAACAATACCCTTGTGGAAGCAATGGCTTTTATGACTTTGTAACATAATGTGATCCTTCCAGTTCAGCTCTTTTAGCCCCCTCTGAATCCTCAAGGGATGCTGAGATTTTCTTGATCACATGTTTTCTTGATCACATGTTTGCAAAATTTCAAGACCTGCTGTTTGATGCTTAACTTGTGATCTATTCACAAGTACCACGGTTGAGTTTAATATTCACCCAAATGCTTTCATCAGTATGTTCAACTTTAGTTCCAAAAATTTCTTTGTACATATAGTCATTCTTTACATATAATATAATCCAATCTTCTTTTGTTATTAATATTAATATCATTCACATCTACTGACAAACAAAGTAGCATAAAATCCAGAAAGCAAAAAGCTGTTGCTTTGTTGTTAAAGCTCACAAAACATCAAATATATGAATGGACAAGAACGCTTCTTCAGCAGGGAAGGAAAAAAAAAAAACCTCAGTAATTCCTTCTTTGTAGAACTGTAGGATTTTTGTCATGCTTATTACATTAATACCGATATGTATAACTTCAAAGAGATAAAAAGACAATACAGCAAAAAATATGCATGAATAATAGGACTGAACCAAACAGCCTTGACTATTCATGGTTAATTTAATACCAATGGAATGCTTCCCTCAATGCCATGCTGTGTTATTATATTGGAACCACTATCAGAGGCAGCACATTGAAGGATCATTGCTTTAATGTGTTACAAATTGTATTACAACCTGCAAGTGAAAATATATTCTTCTTGCCCACATTATAGCCCACAACAGGCCATGTAAAACTTTATGGAAAAATAGGGAATGAATATTAAAGCATGCCCTGGCTGAATATTTCAAGCACATTGTAGCCTAGACATAGTCCTCGCAGCTTCTAAACTTTCCTTTTTTGCCAATTAACTAAAAAAAACCATCAGTGGTCTAGCCCATTAATAAGCTATCAGACAAAAGAAGCTGTGATTGTCCTCAAATATTGAAAATTATTCCTTTTGCCTAGTCTAGATATATATTTAGCAATAGAAATTTTTAAAAAACCTGCTCTGTTTAGTTTTGTTACCATTCATTTCAATGGAAGTGGAACCATCATGTAATAGGGAGAGACTATTAAAGAGGCTACGTTTATATGAAAGGATTGGGAAAATGGAATGTTTTGTGCAATTTAAAAACATCAGGATGAACAAATAATAAAAACAATACATGGTTTGCTTTGCATTTGCATAATGCTGTTGAGACCAGGTCTTAGTGTTAGGGGGGTAAAATCTGTTTTTCCTTTCAGTACTTATCCATAGGGATAAACTTTGTGAACCAGTGATTGAAAAAAGAGAAGAAGCTTATGAATTACTTCTCCTTTCCTACCTTCCTTGCATATATGTACTTACAGTTTGGAAAAGAATGGCTTGCAATGTACAGAATCAACAAATATGTTCAGAGTTTTGCAGCATAAATTCAGCACCAGAAAAATAAACACAGATGGCAGATGCTTCATTTAATGTCTTTATAAACATGTTAAGTAAATTTTACAATACCAGTTGTAGATTTGTCCAACATGGCACAAAGTCAAACAGAAGTAGACATTTTACAAGTGCAGAGCAGAAACTCAACTCAACTTCAGCAGACAAGCAAGCAAGTTAGTTTCTCTTTCCCTTTAGAACTGAGCACAGAACAGAGATAAACCCCATCCAGATTCTCTCTTTAAGTTTCAGTCCTCAGTTCAGCTCTCATTGGCTGACCTGATTACTAAGCTCTATTCCAGTTCATGGATATAGTCTGACAAAATAGTTGGTATTGAGAAACATCACAGATGAAAACTCTGTCCCTATGTTCTAGGAGTGTGGGGATATCCTTATGGTATACAAGTCATAAGCAGAAGTTTCACAAGTGTTACAGTTACAATAGTGGGGAGGGCCATTATGTACTAATAATAATGCTCATGTAAGGATTTTGGTATGCAACTTGAAGTATAGATATACAGTATATATTGCAAAAGGGAAATCTAGTTGTACTGCTGTTTTTATAGCTATGCACTAAACATGTATTGATCACCTTAGACTTAGAATAGACTCAGAATAACTTTATTATCACTTTAAATGTACACTAATCGGCATATATTAAAATGAAAATTTGTTGCATACAACTCTCAAAGGGAACAAAGCTGTTACAGAATCGGGTAGTCCTGCTAGAAATACTTGGAAACCTCCTCCCAGAGGGGAGCAACAGAAACAGATAGTGAAGTGGGTATGTGGGGTCTCTAACAATGCTTTGAGCTCTAAGCACAAGTGCTTATAAGCAGCATCTGGAATCATGGGAACAGTGGTGGTATTCTACCATTTCGGCCTGGTTCTGGTGTACTGGTAGTGCCGAAGAACAGCGGAGACCAAACCGGTTCTCTCTGAGGAGCTGCTGGAGCTGCTGTTGGGCCCACCTGCCTGCCCAGGCTCTCATACTGACCTTTATTCCCTGCTTTTGAAGCACAGCTACTTTGCGCAGCACAGCAGATTGCCGTGCATCAGCTGCTGAAGCAAGAGGGAGAGTGCAGGATTGCAGAAGGGGAGCCATAAAGCCTCTGCGCCTGCGCAAAGTGCATGTTTGGCATGCGTGCATGCAAAATGTGTGCGCGTGCACAAAGTGTGCCCACCAAGCCATGCCCAACAAGCCACGCCCACCAAACCAGTGGTAAACTGAACAGGAGGTGAGCTTCCTATAATCTTCCCGACAATCCTTACCACACTCTGTATGGACCTTCTATCTGAGGCACTGCTGACACCTAACCAAACAGTGATGCAGTTTGAGAATCCACATTATCATAAATCTACTCCTTTGTTTGTTCATTTTTCCAAGTTCAGATTCCTATAAAAACATAGCAGCTCTATTGGATTGGGCATAATCTAGTTCTGCATTTTGATCACACAAAGTGCATTTGAATTTGTGCATCACAAATCAGTAGCACTAGCTTCTTTAACTGCTGCTTCCTAAAAAAAAATTGTTTCTTTGTTCATTTGTTTGTATCCTGTCTCTCTTATTTTTACAATTAACTCAAGGTGATGAACATATCTAACAAACCTTTGTCTTTCTATTTTCTCCACAACTATCTTGTGAGATGGGTTGGGCTGGGAGAGAGTCAAAGTTAACCAGCTGGATTTCCTGGCTAAAGCAGGACTTCAACTCACAATCTCCTTCTTTCGAGCCTGGACCTTTAACTGTTGTGTTGTGTTTCTGTCCGGAGGATATATGATAAACATAGAGAGCTTTACAATTCATGAGTCTGGTTTCGAAAATCTCCTAAATTGGTTGCCTTCCTTGCAATAGTAATTAATTCCATAATTTAACAAAACTGTGGTGTTTTTTTTCAACTAAAGCAGCCATATGATTTCTGGTTAATCTGCCAGGAGCCACAGACCTAATCAAGACTCACCTTGAAAGGTTGTGTTTCATTGTCACCAAACAGAAAAGATCTTGGGGAAGAATAGCATTCTTTTGGGTGAGGGCAGTTAAATTAAATTTAAAAAATAATAAAACTAGACTCCTAGTAAGTATATGCAGGTTTTTTTGTTTTTGTAATAGTTTTGAAGTTTTCACCAGACCAAATGCGATTAGCTTCCAAGCCTAACTATGTTACTGAGGTTAAGTAGGGAAAATGTAAATGGTCATCAGCCTAGGGGAAGGGAGAAAAATAACCCTTCTTCTATGAAGGCTTTGCATAGACTTGAAAGCAGAAGTCATCTAGAAATGTCATACTAGGAAAAGAGAGAATTATTTAAAAGCGCTCAGATTATTGATGATTATTTTATACAGTATGTATCACAACAGAATGTGTCGTCTGAATGGGCTGGTTGTCCTATAACCAACAAATGGGTTTTGTATTGTAGGATAGTGAGGAAGAAATCAAAGATTTTATTTTCTACAGAATTGATTGTGAAAGCGAAGACACATTGGGTAGGAATAGATTTATAGGTGACAAAGAGGGAGAAGCTTATTTTTAAAGGTAACAAAGGTAGCTTTACCTTTTCTGTGGCATTTCAATATTAGCTGCCTGTTTTATTATGCAATAAAGCAAAAATAAGTCATTTTCTGGGTCAAGTGAATAATAAATATGAATATATATAGGCAAAAAAGAAACATTCTGGATCAAAAGACAGAGAAAAACTCTACTCAAAGAAATGATTTCAACTCAATCCAGGACACCAGTTCAGTGTGTTAATAACAACATATTAAAGCTGTGGTATTGCAGTTAAGTTGTTATGCCTCTGTAATGTCATGGCTAGAATCTTACACAAGTTTTCCTAGAAGAAAGTTTAATTGAATTCACTGGTTTAAGCAGTCAGGGCCTGACTAAGTGTTTGGAGGGAAAACCTCTGTATCTATTAAGGACATAGACTTGTCAGAAAAGCGGGGGGAACCCGATGAAGATGACAGTGAAAAATCCCTTCTTTGTTTTCTTGCCAAAAATAAATAAAATTTGCAAGGTTGTGTCCATGGTGACAAGAAATTATAAGGTCCTTTTTGTTATGTATGTAGGTTTGAATGTTATTGGTTTATTTGAACTGTTCTTGTAAAATGTTAAATGGTATTGGTTTAAATAGTGCGGGAAGAAACCCTGCACTCCCATTGGCTGGCAACTACGGCTGCTGGCTATAAGAAGCAGGCGTAGCCCAGCCAAGTGGGGTCCATTCGAGCTGTAGTCACTGAATAAACTCTTTACTGAAGCTCTTCGCGTTTGACTCTTCATGCAAACTTAACACTTTTTAACTGCCATTCTCAGGAACCGAAATGTAGTTCTTCCCCTGGTAGCTGTCTTATGAACAGACTATCTAAATACATAGATGTATTTTTCCTTCTAAAGCCCAGTTTAACTTGACAGTAGGGAGGACTCAATGGGGCAAAGGGACATGAAAACTGACAGTCCATTTTTCTACCTGATTTCCAAGTATAAAATCAGTTATCTAGATAATTTAGGATTGCATTTCATTAGGATAGGACAAAGAGCTGAATTCCATGTCAAACAAATGCAAGTGTAGAATCCTTTCAGATTCTGCCTAATGCATGGAAGTAAGAAATTAGGAGTGGAGCTATACGAATGTCCTATTATCAGTCCTGACTTTAGCCATTCATTGATTCAGTTGAATACCTGAATTTGTTTTATTTTACTTGGAAGATTCTGTGCAAAAGAAGACGCATCAGGTTAAAAGGAATTGGGGCTGAAAATTGGGTGTTTCATTCATCGTAAGTTGAAGATTGCCTTAATGAAGAGACAGCACTCATTCAGGACTGCTATTTGTTTCCATGCAATCTTAAGAAAGGAGATAAATGAGCCCAATTAATTTCAAATATTCTCCAGCTTTGCAATATAAAAACGAGATGCTTCTCATTTGTGAAAAGGCATGTTTCTAGAAAGCAGAAAGTTTCTAGAGCTCTGAAATGCACTCATCTGAATGTCTTACACCAAACTCGCTGTCAGACTCGTGGCTCCCAGGCCGGCTGGCCACACCCAGTTTAGTGAAGGGAAAAAAGTCATGATATGTCACATGATGACACCCTGATGATGCAAGTTTGACACTTCCTTTTAGACTGTTGAGCTAAATTTGACAAAGCTAAGGTGGAGCTGAAACTATAAGAGTAAAAGATCTTGAGGGCTGGGAAACAATAAGGTTCTGCCATCCGAGCAAGCAGCAGGTTTTGTTAACATTGCCATCAGTCATTCAGTCATGTCTGGCCCTCGGCCACTCTGTGGATCAGTGGTCTCCATCCCCCTCTGTCTTGCACCACTTCCTTCAGGTCTGCCATCCCGATGTCCAGCCAGTAAATACTAGAGTGGCACTTCTTTTTTTTTCCCACTGATAACTCCCAGCACGATTGATTTTTCAAATGAGAGTCAGTTCACAAGACATGGCCGAAGCATGATAGCCTTTTTTTGGCAATCTTGGCTTTGGGTGATACTTTTGGTGAGTTCCAATCTAAGACTTCTTTGTTTGTCTATGGGATGTGTAATAGTCATCTCCAACACCACAGTTCGAAGGTGTTAATATTTAACAGTTAACATTATAGCAGGGCACCAATAGACTTATTACATCCACTAATTTTGGGAGAAGAAAATATCCAGAGAAAGTCTCTAATGCTCTCCCATACTCATATTCTCTTGGGATTTAATTAAAATGCTAAAAAGCCAGAGAGGTGCAGGCATGTGGAGAGATGTTTGTATACTAAAAGATAGGGTAAATGGCCCTTTGATTATCTCATAATTAAATATGTGTAAAAACATCACACTCCACCCAAGCTTCCCTTTTCCTTTAAAGAAAAATGTGAAACAAATTCCCTATCATCAAACTGAATGAGATCTTGTAGGGGAAAAAGTAGGGCAATTTGCCTGCTCAGCACTAATTAATATAATCTCAAAGTGTTCCTTTTATGGATTTCTCTCAATTATTTCTTACAGCTATCTTACAGCTTAAGACCTTTCCTTGGTCCTACCAAGGGAGGGAGGGAAGGAGGGGAGCATAGCTGCAAGAAACAATACAATAAAAAGCCTTCTGGGGCATCATCAGGGCACCTATCAAAACTTTACAAGCTGAAATATAAAGTAAATCTCTCTCCCAGCACGTAGGTACTAAGTAATGTACATTTCAAATTGAGCCAAAATGAATTCACCCGTTCTGTTCATTTAATACGATAATTCTAAAAAGTGCCCTCTTCTTGCTATGTAGGAGAGGGGGAACTGGATAATACAATAGTATGATTTTTTAAAAAAATCTATCAGATAAAGACTACACTGATATAACACTGGAGCACTTCCAGAAGATTAAGCAAGTTTGTCTCCTGACCTTCTAAAACTTCTTTAAAACTCACTGGGATCTGAACTGAGCTTTTTAGACTGATTTTTTTTGTAGCTACTCAAAAAATTAGGAATCTGATAGCCCTTTTCTAACCAACACTTTATTAAAAGGTGTAACTGTTTGTTAGCTGCAGCTCAGTTCCTGTGAATCAGATTGAAGATTCGATCTTTGATGATAACAATACAGGTAGTCCTTGACTAACAACCACAATTCAGCCCAAAATTTATGTTACTAAGTGAGACAGTTAAGTGAGTTTTACCCCATTTTACAATCTTTCTTGCCATCATTGTTAAGTGAATCACTGCAGTTGTTAAATTAGTAACACGGTTGTAAATCTGGCTTCCCCATTGACTTTGCATGTCAGAAAGTTGCAAAAGGTGATCACATGACCCCCAGGACACTGCAATCATCATAAATAAAATTTGCCAAGAGTCCAAATTTTGATCAGATGACCATGGGGATGCTGCAGTGGTTATCAGTATGAAAAACATTCACAAGTTACCTTTTTTTCAGTGCCGTTGTAATTTCAAATGGCCATAAAATGAGTGCTTTTATTTATTTATTTATTTATTTATTTATTTATTTATTTATTTATTTATTTATTAATTCGACTTATATGCCACCCCCTCTCCCGGGGGACTCGGGGCGGCTCACAACTAAAATAGGATACAACAATAAGTTACTTAAAAATATATTAAATTAAAGCCGAATTAATATTAGTATTATTATTAAAACCCCAAAATTACGTAAAGAACCCCAAGGGTCAACACTGCCCAGATTGTAAAAACAGCCAGGTTTTTAGCTCGCGGCGGAAGGTGCGGAGATCGGGAGCCAGCCAGAGCTCCAGCGGAAGAAGATTCCATAGAGTGGGGGCCGCCACAGAATAGGCCCTCCCCCGGGTCCCCCAACGACATTGAGTCACGGAGGGCAGCCCGAGGAGACCCCGCCTGTGCGACCGTACCGGGCGGCTGGTATTTGAGGCTGGGAGAAGTCGTTCTCATAAATATCCTGGACCCATGCCATGTAGGACTTTGAATGTTAAAACCAAAACCTTGACCTCACCGGAGGCAAACCGAAGCCAATGCAAGCCACGCAGGAGGGGTGTAACATGGGAGTATCGGGAGGGCTCCCATCACAACCCGCGCAGCCGCATTCTGCACCAGCTGAAGCCTCCGAGTGGTGCACAAGGGCAGTCCTAGATAGAGAGCGTTACAGTAGCCCACCGGAGACAACGAGCGCCTGAGTGATCGTGCGCAGGGCATCCCGTCCAGGTATGGGCGCACTGGCGAACCAGCCGGACCTGGGCAAAGGCCCCCCTGGCCCCTGGCCACCTCCCCCCTGCTCCTCCAACTTGAGCCGTGAATCCAGGAGAACCCCAGGTTCCATGCCTGTCCACGGGGGGTAACACCACTCCTCCCCCATGACCAAAGATGGAATCTCCCAACTGGACCGGGATGTCGGTATGCACAGCCACTCTGTCTTGGCTGGATTGAGACGAAGCATATTCCTGTCCATCCAGATTCGCACACCTTCCAACAACGGGACATCACGAGAGAGCATCACTGATGTGGCCGGGGTGGAGATGTATAACTGTGTATCATCAGCGTACTGATGATAACTCACCCCGAAGCCACGGATGATCTCACCCTCGGCTTCATATAAATGTTGAACAAGAGAGGCGAGAGGACCGACCCCTGAGGTACCCCACAAGTGAGAGACCTCGGGGTCGCCCTCTGTCCCCTGCCAACACTGTTTTGCGACGTCCCGAGAGGTAGGAGAGAACCACCGTAAAACAGTGCCTCCCACTCCCAACCCCCGAGACGCCCAACAGGATACCATGGTCGATGGTACCAAAAGCCGCTGAGAGATCTAACAGGACCAGGACAGAGGAAAACCCCCTGTCCCAGCCCTAGAGAGATCATCCATCAGCTCGACCAATGCTGTCTCCGTGCTGTACCCGGTCGAAGCCCGATTGGTGCGGATCCAGGTAGTCCGCTTCATCCAGGAAAAGTGGCAATTGCTGGGCCACCACCTCTCAACAACCTTCGCTAAAATGAAGGTTGGAGACCGGACGAAGTGTTCAACTGGCTGGGTCAGGGGCAGGCCTCTTCAGGAGGGGCCTCACCACCCTCTTTCAAGGCGCAGGGAACAGCCCTCCCTTAACGAAGCATTGATAACTGCCGGAGCCAGCCGCACTGACCTCCTGGAAGCATAAACCAACCAGGAAGGGCACGGGTCCAATAAACATGTGGTGGAACTCAGCCGCCGCTAATCCTGTCCACTTCATCCTCAGAAACAGGATCGAACTCAGTCCAGATAACATTAGCCAGACCACTCGCCTCCCCCTCATCAGACCACTGCAAGTCCGAGTGCAGCCCTTCCCGGATCCGAGCGATTTTGTCCTGCAGATAAAGACCAAATTCCTCAGCTCTACCCCGCAGAGGGTCCGCCCCCCCCCCAGTTGTAAGAGGGAGCGGGCAACCCCAAACAGGGCGGCTGGGCGGTTATCTGCGGATGCTATGAGGGCGGAGAAGTAAGATCTCCTCGCCGCCCCCACAGCTACCAGGTAAGTCCTAATATGAGCTTTTAAGTCAAGGACTACCTGTAATTCATAAACAGGAATAAAATGAAGTACATGACCAGCAGCCTGGCAAACTTAATACTGTTGGCAGGTTAGGATTATTGTGTGTGGGCTTAGCTGTCAGTCTACCATACCTACAGATATAGAACAAGTGAGAGATAAAGCAGGAGATCAAGAATTTTGGCTTGAAAACCAGGCAGTGCTACATTTGCAATTCAAGTGCAGCAAGTGATCTCATAAAACAGTCTCTACCTGTTAGTAAACCAATAGAGGTCAGAAATTATCTCAGCTGCCTATTATCCTTTGACGACACCATTTGACCATTTTGGCAGTGGGGTGACAGTGGGGCTGTTGGTCCTCTTGTTCAAATAACTTTGCTTTGAAGAGCCCCAAATCATGACATTTTCCTCCTGGGTGCTGCTTCGTTATGTTATACCACCAACTTCATTCAATAAGACCAGATGATAGAAGCTTCAGTCCAAAGCTTCTGGTGAGCACCAAGTGAAGAAGACTCATTTGGTGTACATCGTCAAAAGAAGAAATTGGGCAGCATTTCCTTCCATTTTCAGAAACAGAAGAAGCTATAGATCTGTGGCTATTTAACTCTGGCTTGCAAAAAGGGTTAATTTGGAATTAGTACCAGGTTTGGATGAACGACAAATAACATATTGTAAGCAAAAAGCAAAAGCATTCAATCATCTTTTAAAATTTATTTTTTATTTTATTTATATATCGAATTTAGACACCATCCACTCGCACTCAGAGCAACTCACATTTTTCATGTGAACAAGAAAACAAAGGGGAGGGAAGGAAAACCATGTCACCATTCTGCCTGTTTATAATGTCTGAAGATGTAATTCTGCAATAGTAAAACCATTACCGGCTTTTTTTCTAATCCAGAGAATACTGTTATCCAGCAACTACTAATAAAAAGTTATATGTTACTGATTGTCACTACTTGTGTACTGCTGACAGTGCCATTCTTAACATTCATGTTTTGAAATCAAGCATGTGCATTCGTGTAATTCACCTAGGGAATTACAGTCACACAAAATCTCAAATGCCTTTACAAAATGTCCCACCTATCACCTTCTGAATGCACCACAGGATCCCTGAATGACTCTAGGAATGTTGTCATGAAATGAATCCTAATTTCAAATACATCATATTTGAAATGATGTTGCACAGATTCATTTAGTCAAAACCTTCAATTAGAGGATGTTTCTATCATCATTCAAGGAAAATATTTCGATTGAATTGTGGCTCTAAACTGATGTCTGGGTCAGATGATTGCATATTTTAAGAGTGATTTGAATTTGATACATTTGATACATTCTTGCACATAAAAGACCCTTGCAATATGACACTGATTCAGTCAAAATATAAGCATAGTCTTCTTTTATTTAATTATTTAACTTACTTTTTAACTATCCCAAACAAGGCTGTATATGTTTTATAAACATTAAAAAAACAAACTACATCACACCATGTAATTTAGCATTTTGCTACACTGATCATTAGAAGTAACCAGTTGATGTGTTTTAACAGCAGATAATTATAGGGTTTCCTTTTTTTAGGTAAAGCACAATCTGTTGGGATGTAGCATTGCATCAGGGTGATGTTTGACAGAACATCTTGGTAGAGATAAGCCGCCCTGAGTCTTCGGAGAAGGGCGGCATATAAATGTAATAAAAAAAAAAATAAAGCATAATATTTGTTAGATTTGCACGAAGAGTCAAACGCAGAGTGCTTCAGGGAAGAGTTTATTAGTGACTACAGCTCATAACAGACCCGATTTGGCTGGGCTGCAGCTGCTACTTATAACCAGCAGCCACAGTTGCCAGCCAATCAGAGTGCAGGGTTTTTCCCGCACTTTTTAAACCAATCATATTTGACATTTTACAAGAACAGTTCAAACTAAACCAATGATATTCAAACCTGCATACTAACACCCCTCCCCACTAGGTTCACTCCATACTCAAACCCCAAACTATCTAATGTATTCTTTTAAATAGGTGGGGCTCTTACATGTACGTTGAGACCTTCGTGGTTCAGAAGTTTTAACGTTCTCACCCAGTGAGAGAGGAAATGTGTCTGCTGACATTTCCCTAGTTGGACTTCCTGTGAAAGAAGACCCTGTTTGATTGTTAGAATCTGGTCTCTCCTCCCAACCCATTTCCAGCCCAATGTCAGCACCCAAGTCAGGTATTGATGTACAATCTTCCACTTGTAAGGATGGATTTTGGCATTGTGACAGGTTTTGGAATGGTTCCTGTCGTAATGGCTCGTTACACATGGGGTTGATTCTTGCTTCCCCCCTAGAAAAGGCATTAGGTATGGGAACTAGAGAGGAACAATTGCGATGTTCCTTAGGTAATCTGGATCTTAACTGATCAGTGTGCCTGCTCCAGAGGAGGCCATCCTCTGTTTGTACCCTGTAAGAACGAGGGCCAGTTATTTGAGTTATTTCAGCAGGAATCCATGAAGGTTCACCCATAAGGTTCTTAGCATAAATAGAATCTCCCACACTGAACGTGCGAACTTTGCTAGTGGAATCAAGTGGTGCGTTGGGTGCATAAGAGGGATGAAGGCGGTCAAGGGGAGACCTAAGTTTCCTACCCATCAACAACTCTACTGGGGATAAGTTAGTTGATGGGTTAGGAGTGATGTGCTGAACACTAAGAAGTTTTTCAACTTTCTCAGTGATGTCCCCAGGACCCAATTGCTGAAGCTTTTCCTTGGTAAAACGTACTATGCGTTCAGCCCGGCCATTAGCTGAAGGGTGCCCAGGGGCAGTCAGGGCATGTCTGATACCCTGTTGTGCTAAATAGGATTCAAAAAGGTTAGATGTAAATTGAGGGCCATTGTCAGAGACAAGAACATCAGGTAACCTGTGGGTTACAAAAAGCTTTTTGAGCTGCTTGATGACAGCATCAGTTGTGGTGGAGGCCATAGGGATTACCTCTAGCCATTTGGAGTATGCATCTACTATAATAAGGAAGGTGTGCCCTCCAGTAGGGCCAGCGAAATCAATGTGAATCCTAGACTATGGGCCCCTAGGACATTCCCATTCCTGTTTGGGGCGTGAGGTGGGCAGGCCTGACTACCTGACAGTTGGGACAAGATGCAACCCAGTTTTCAACCATTTTGTCAATACCTGGCCACCATACATAACTCCTGGCCAATCCCTTCATCCTTACAATACCAGGATGACCCTTATGTAACATTTCCAAAACCTCTCTTTGCAGTTTTGCAGAAATAACCACCCTGTTACCCCACAAAATACATCCTCCTTAACAGATAATTCAGTTTGCCTGGACTTAAAAGGTTGGACAAGGTGAGGTAGATCTTGAAGAAGAGGCAAACCTTTCTTAATCCAGCCTATAATAGGAGCCAATAAAGTGTCTTTGGCAATCTCTGTGGCAATTTCAGCAGTGTGTACTGGAAGCTTGGCAACAGTTTCTAGGAAAAAGGTGTGTGCCTCAGGTTCAAAGTACTCCTTGTGACAAGGAAGTGCAACGACTCAAGGCATCAGCATGTCCAATGTCCTTGCCAGGCTTGTGGATAAGGTTGTATGAATAAGCAGCAAGAAATTCAGTCCACCTCAGCATTCTTGGTGACAGGATATGTGTAGATTTGTCTCCTGCCACAATGCCTAACAAAGGTTTGTGATCTGTGACAATGGTAAATGTTCTCCCATATAAGTACTCATGAAATTTCTTGATAGCTGCAACAATTGCCAATGCTTCCTTGTCCAATTGGTTGTAATTCCTCTCTGCTTTGGTAAAGGTGCGAGAGTAAAATGCAATAGGGGCTTCCCTCCTGCTGGAAAGCCTGTGGCTCAAACCCCCCCATAACAATACATAACAATATTACTTTCCAGAGCAAGGTGATATCTTAGCCAAAATGAGTGGGTATAATAGTGGCAGGGAAGGGTGAGGAATACAGATTGTAATCATTTTAGTGGCCTAAATGTTTACTTTTAAGTTTCCTCTTGGCTGCTTTCATTAGATTTATGAGGGGAAAACAGAAAAGAGAAAAATCATACTAGAAGTATGCAGAACTGCCTTACTTCATGGGCACAATTCTGAGTATATACATGACTCTGTTACACTCAGTTTATGATAGACAAGATTGATTTGAACTTCCAAAATCTAGCCAATTACTGGATGGAAGAAAGAAACCAAAGAAATTGAGTAATTATTTGTTCTTAGATAAAATGCTAAATTGCTAAATTAAAATTACATGAAAAAATATCTTCTTTACAAATGGTGGTAATATTATCAATAGCTTTCCTGATGGATTTTCCTCACTCCCACTTCTATTATTAAGCAGAATGAATCAGGTATTTAGTGATATAGTATTAGAAGGGATCAGTAGGGGCTTTCCCATTGTTCATTTATGACTCTCCAGGATATTCCATTTGATTTTCCATGTAGCCTATCCTGCATTTTGTCAACTGGCCTCCTGCTGTCAGGTACGGTAGCAGATTCTGTGCTATTCTAAGCACTGAAATAAGATTGAAATATTGAAAAGGTAGTCTATTTGAATTTTTCATGTTGAGCTAAGGGAGGAGGCATAATGTGCAAATAATAATTTTTCATTAAATCTTATGCAGATATAGATATCAATATAGATATGTATAGGACATGCCCCTGAGTAAATATATAGTGTAATATTTGAAAAACCACACAGGATAAATCAAGTAAAGGAAGAAATAGAATGAGAAACACAAATGAATTAAAGTATCATTGAAAGAAAATGCATTGTCTTCTATTTCACCCTTGGCCTCTTTTACTGGTAGTTGCTCTAATTAGTTAGTTGTCTCAGCAGCCATAATGGGTACCAGCTTTTAGTTAGGAATCTGTACAAAACTTTTCCTTCCTATCAGGGCAGCATTAAAACCAGTGGTGTTCAAAAGATTTTAAAAAATTACTACTGGTTCTGTGGGCGTGGCTTGGTGGGCATGGTATGGCTTGGTGGGCATGGCTTGGTGGATGTGGCAGGGGAAGGATACTGTAAAAATCTCCATTCCCTCCCCACCCCACTAATCTGATTTCCAGCTTCGTTCTCCTGTGCAGGGCAACAAAAGAAGACTCAGCCAATCAGCTGGGACTTGGGGGGCAGATAATCATTCTATTTTCCACTCCTGTCCTTCTTTCTCTCTCCAATTCTAGGTAAGGAATGTGGTTCTCAATACCAAGATACCAAATTGGACCAATGGCACTTGCTGTCAAAACCCATCTGGCTAGCAGTTGGTAGGATCATCTGCCCTTGTGACACTCAGCTGCCCTTTTAGGTTAAAAGTGAGCTTCTTTTTCTCCTATTACTCCAATGGTTGCTCATACCAGCACAACAGCATTCATGCCAGACACTAAAAGACATGTGCTACACCTTCTTTGTGGTAATAATCTAATTTTTTACTATTACAAAGGTATTCTCCAGAATTATGGGTTTTTTTAAATAAATTGCAGGAAATAAGTCACAGTAAGTAAACACACAATAAAAAAGTAGTAATGTCTTACATATATTTTATTCCAGATTTTGATTTTCCTGCTGCTTTATTGTGACTGTTGTGATTAGTAGATAATACAAGTAAGCTTCCCACTGAAAAATAGACTGTAAGTTATGTGCAATATTCTTACAGTGATCATAAATACATGTGATACAGAAAATCAGAACACCCCTGTCAGTTCTTGAGGTTTATTTAGTTAATATATATAAAATTCTTTGAAAAAGAAAAAAGTATTTATACTTTCTGGAGTTTAGCAGTGGGCATTTGTTTTCTTTGATCGAAGCCTGCCAACATTTGTGTCATATTATTTTCAAGGCTGCGATAGGAAGAGCTACAACAATCCAGATGGCAGCAAGGGGTTAAAGTTTTCTACATCTCTTGGCACCTTCTTGTGATCATCTGGCATTTTAAAACCCAGTTCAGATAGCCCTAGACTTCAGAGAAACACAATGAGAGAAAACATTGCTACACTGTTTTGGAGAATATTAACAAATTACAGCAGACATCAAATTAATTATTCCTGAATTTCTAGAGGACTTCCCCTCAGATCATCAGTGAGTCATCTGTATGGAAATGCCTACTTTGTTCCTCAGTCGCTCACATGATTAGGAAAAGGTGGTAGGGGGGACTATTTGTTTAAATGAGAAACAGGCCTCTTGCCGTGCTCTATAATTTACACACATTCTTTGAAGATTTGTATTTATCCCAGCTGTGAATGGAGGTCCCAGTGATTCATTTTTCTGTATTATTTTATTCACTAAACAATAAAAAAGCTTTAAATCGAGAGCATCTCCTTTGACTCCCGTTGTCCCACTTAATATTAACTCAGTACCACTGTGAGAAAATGGCAGTTTTATATAGATGCTGATTGTTAAAATGCTGCCATCTCACCTAAAAAAATAAAGAATTTAACTTAGCCAAAGTGCTGCATAATCCATTCAAAGACCATGAGGATTGAAGGATGAAAAAATATAATATTATTAATCATGAAGAATTGATCTTTTGTGGTACCCACTTGGTATTTCAAAAAAAAAGAGAGAGATGAAGGGACATTTCTTTCAGCTCCAGTTTTGTGAAATAGTTCCTCATAGAATTCCTCTCCATCTTTGTCTTACTTTCCAGAAATTACTAAAGACAGAAAATTTTAAATTCCTTTACTTAAGTCAGAAATTTCTAAAAAGCATTGCAAGATATTTTGTTGTTAAATCTTTATATTGATTTTACCTTCTTCTCTTTATTTCATTAATAACAATAGTGATTTGAATAGTATGTTATTCATTTATTTCTATTTTATACTTTATTCCAGATGTTTTAATTTTGATCTTGTTCTCCGGCTGCTTTTTTTGTTGATTGTTCCTATAAACTACTGTGTATCATTCATGACAAACTTTTTTTAAATGGTTGGTATAACAAGTATCTTACCTTCCTGGAACATATTTTTAAAGAAAATTATTACTACCCTTTACAAATACCATGTAGATACATGCATCCTGCAATCCTATGCTATTTTTTTCCAACCTGGCCTCCTCCTAATTTATTGGACTTCAACATTCAAAAGCTATGCTAGTTAGCAGTCATGGGAGTTGAAATCCAATATATCTAAAGGCATCAGATTTGGGAAGCCTAATCTAGTGTGGTACACACCATCTATACAGGCAAATATCTGATAATCAGCTGGGGTAGATCTATACAATTAGCTAAGCTTTATTGATTGATCATATTTTATATGTTTTTGAGTAAGAACAGTTTCAATTTCCTCAGTCAATATTACCATCAGTACATTATGATTTTAGGGATTTATAGAAAAGAAAATATAGATTTTTGGAATTTTTTATAATAGATATATCAGTCTTCTCTGTGATAATGAAGTAGAAACCTTCTTTTGCCTTTTGTCATGTTGAAAGAGTTGTGGGTCTGTTTGGGGAAGTGTTATAATTGTATCACCACCATAAAATTCTCAAGCTACAACCAAGGCTACTGCAAGCATTATGTCTTCATCATTAGATGTTCTTGTCTTTTTTTATTTTATTGACTTTGTTATCTTCATGTTGATATCCTTATTCCAGTTGACTGTCCTTTTCATTTTGGCTTTCAATTTGGCTACAAACTCATCTTTTTTTTTCGTTCAGAGTCTCTTCTTGGTTCATTTCCCTTTGAGATGGCCACTTCCCATGACAACAAAAGTAATAGCTTTGAACTCCTGCTGTTAATATAATCAAATGCTTTCAAACTAGTTTATAAGAAAATTGTGTCTTGCCAACTGGGAAGATTCTAAGTAAATTTGAAAATTAATTAGTTCTTGCTAAAACAAACTTCTTGAAATGCCATATATTTGTAATCAAGGATTTGACTGGTTAGTACAATTGAATATGTGTTTTTTCCTGGATCTTTAACTGTGTTCCACTAGCCATTGCAGAAACCCCAAAGTCTTTCTGGGATAGAGTTATGAATATTCTGGGATAGAATTATGAATATCCCCACTTATCAACTTAGAACTGAATTATCAAAATCTATTCAGTACCAACACTTAGAATTGAACCAGAAAACAGACTGGTTAGTGCTGGAATCATGCAACTGTTTCAAGCAACCAATTAGTAACTCAGATACTATATTGTTGATTTGCTGATGTTTCTGAGTTGTTTTAAAAGGAAGTCTTGTTTACAATGTGTCATAATGACCCATCCAGAGTACAACATGTTACATTGTGTTGGGATGTATTTTTACCCATTTTGAGCTGAGGCAAGTTTAAAAGGGGGGGGGCACAAAATGTCCTCCACCAAAAGAGAGAGACAGAGAAACACAGAGAGAAAGACAGAAAGCAAAACTGCACATATGGAATTAAAGTGTGCAGATGGCCTCTGATCCCTTTCTATAATGAATAAATTCTTTATTGGCCAAGTGTGATTAGACACACAAGGAATTTGTCTTGGTGCATGTGCTCTCAGTGTACATAAAAAGAAAAGATACATTTGTCAAGAATCATAAGGTACAACACTTAATTATAGTCATAGGATACAGTCACACAGGATACAGTTCATATTAGGAAACAGTCAATATAAATTGTAAGGATACAAGCAACAAAGTTACAGTCATACAGTCACATGTGGGAGGAGATGGGTAATAGAAATGATGAGAAGAGTGATAGTAATAGTAATGCAGACTTAGTAAATAGTTCGACAGTGTTGAGGGAATTATTTATTTAGCAGAGTGATGGCGTTCAGGGAAAACTGTTCTTGTGTCTGCTTGTTCTGGTGTGCAGTGCTCTATAGCATCATTTAGAGGGTAGGAGTTGAAACAGTTTATGTCCAGAATGTGAGGGGGGTCTATAAATATTTTCACAGCCCTCTTTTTGACTCATGCAGTATACAGGTCCTCAATTGGAAGGCAGGTTGGTAGTAATTGTAAGATGTCTCACCTCACAATGGCCCATTACTATATCTTGACCGAAGGAAGCAGGCCACTGGCTGGCTTCATGATTTCACTCTCCTTCTAAGATCTGGACCAATCTATATTGGCATTTATGTACATGGCAGGTATATAATGATCTCAAGAAACATAATCCATGTTGATTGCAAATAGTAGGACATCATTTGGATAATGGAAAATATTATGGTGAGGTTTAAGAGCTTACTATCAAAATCTAAGTCTGATGGTATCTAAACAAACACTAAAAGCTTTGATGTCAGGGTACCAGTCTCTCTTGGGTGTGAAGATAGCAGAAATAAATATCAGTGCATTCAAGGCCTTAAATAGGCCCAAAAATATCTGAACCATTGCTGATCTAGTTGCAGTAGGATTTTCTTCCCTGAATAGTCTCTCTTTCAAATGATAGAAGGTGTTATTATATAGATATTTTATGGCTTACGGTAGGAATATATATTAACCTTTGTAGTATACCTGAATCTCTCTTTTGTATATTTCCTATCTGTGCTGGCTTGCCATCATTTTTTTCAAAAGACAAAAGGATGAATTATTGCTGCAGGGGAGACTCTGTTGCTATTCGTCCAAAACAACTTAAGACATCAGCAGGCAACTATTTTGTTGCCAGTAAAATCACAATCACTAATATCTAATAAATGCCAATAATGCTTTGGCATTTACATGTCATACAAGAATTCTATGCACTTGGGAGGACCCAGTGTAATCTAATACTCATGCAAATCATGCTAAAAGCATCCTCCGTTACAGAAACATATTCAGTGGCTTTGGTCAGTCTCTGTTTAGTGCATCATGAAGAAATGTTGCAGGGATAAAAATATATGGAGGAAAAAGATATGGAGGAACTATGTTTATCTCCAAGCACTCCTAGAGGAAAGATGAGCTATAACTCCATAACAACATCATTTGCTATCATTGGTATTTAATAGAATTTGAAGAGGGAAATTCTGTTTTCCTAACCATTAAACTTTGCTTCATACTAGAATCAAAGATTAGCCTGGTAAGCAATGGCTGGATTTTTCAGTGACTTACAAATCTGCATTTCTTGTTCTTTAAAACTTTTATCTTAAAAAGGTAATCCCCAAAACATATCACATCTGTATGGTAAAGATAGCCTGTTCCAGCTTACACAAAAGGAAAATGTAATGAGGCAAATGAAGCAGGATTATCTCATTTCATTTCTTTTTCTTTTTTCAAATTCATTTGAGATCCCCTCTAATCTGTAAGCCATTGAGGTAGCTAGTTACAACAGGCTCCAGACTGCTCTACAATTTATCCTTGATTGCTACCCTTCAAAAAGACCTCAACTATGTGTCAGAATGGTGAAACAAGTGGTAACTTCAAATCTCAACAAACAAATGTTCTGTCTTACATATTGGCAAAAAAATTCAGAAAATAAAATAACAGGCTGATTGGTCAAGACCTTTTTGATGACCCCCCACTACATCAAGGACCCTGGAGTACTCATCTCTAATGATCTAGGTGCTAGAGCCCACTGTAACTATATAGCTAAAAAGGCATTAAGAGTTGTTAACCTAATCCTGCATAGCTTTTTCTCCAGTAATATCGCACTACTAACTAGCGCATAAAAAACATTTGCTAGACCAATACTCAAATACAGCTCATCAGTCTGGAACCCACACTGCATATTGGATATTAATACAATCAAGAAAGTCCAGAGATATTTCACGAGAAGAGTCCTCTATTCCTCTACTCATAACAGAATACCTTATGCCACCAGACTTGAAATTCTAGACCTAGACAACCTAGAACTATGCCGCCTTCAGTCTGACCTAAGTGTAGTACATACAGTTATCTATTGCAATGTTCTACGCATCAATGAATACTTCAGCTTCAACCACAACAATACAAGAGCACACAATAGCTACAAGTTCAAGGTAAACTTCACCAAACTTGATTGCAGGAAATACGACTTCAGCAACAGAGTGGTCAATGTCTGGAATACACTACCTGACTCTGGTGGTTTCTTCCCCAAACCCCAAAAACTTTAACCTTAGGCTGTCTACTGTTGACCTCACCCCTTTCATAAGAGGTCTGTAGGGGGTGTGTATAAGTGCACCAGTGTGCCTACCGTCCCTGTCCTAATGTTTCTTTTTATTTGTATCCATTTCATGTATTCATAATCATGTTTATGCTTATCTTCCAATAAGTTGCTAGACATAGTTTTTCATCAGGATCTTGAGTGTAAGACACAGTGCTGTGAAGTTTTCAGCTGTGAATTGTACAGTTTTCTACATCTGGTATCTTTCCAGCATAAGTGAATGGCATAAGCAAAAGCATAGTTGATTGCAGTTTCCCTTTTTTCTTTACCGATGTCCCATGGCAATAGAAAAACAGTAGTATAAAAGAAAACAACTATAAGATTTTAAATAGCCCCAAGATGCTACAGTTATGTATCTAAGGGAACAATACTGTAAAAAAGAACAGGGAATCTTCCCTTTTCATTGCAGCTTCATGTAACTCAAGAGAGCAGAATACTACAAAAGACTTCAGGAACTGTTCCTCATGGTTCTTTCTTTAAAAAAAAACACAGAGTGCCAACAGTGAATTCATTTCATAAGATCAGGGACATAAAAGGAACACTCTGTATTTTGTTCTGGGTATGTGTATAGTAAGACATGTAGAATAAGATTTGCACTTTAAAAAAGGATAGTTTCATTTAGAGAAAATTCATAATTGCTAGACTTCATAAGGATTTGTGCGCACTTACTTTTTGCTGTCTCTAAGTAACAAGAGCATCTTTAGCATCAGCTGTAAAAGTCATTCCTTAACCCCTTTAGGGCTTTTCATTTCATTTTTGACATTTTCAGCTGTCTGGGGGAAAATAGCACTTTTGAATCAAGTTTTAGGAAATTGCCAGGCTTGGTGATTCTAAGCTTGTATGTTGTTAGATCTTGTATGTTGAAAAAGTGAGTCAATTTTTTTCTGACATTTGTAAGCCTTCTGAGAATGGATAGATAGATAGATAGATAGATAGATAGATAGATAGATAGATAGATAATCAATGTCCTAATATGATGTAGAAAAAGAATGATATAGCAGAATTTAAGAAGTATCTTTTCTATAACATCAACCACCTTTTTCCAAGAATTAAATATATTAGTGACTACAATGCATAAACCATACAATTGATTCGAAAACCTATGTCAAATATCTTCACCATTGTGATTTACCTGACTTTGAAATGCATTTCTGACTATTGCACCACAATAGGTCAATATAAATAAGATGGATTGACATTCCAAACTATACATAGCTTCATATTTTCTTTATATTATTTTTCATGCATCCAACCAAAAAAGAACAAAAACATGCCATTTAAAGCCTGAATAAAATTGATAACAAGGTTAACTTAATAACTTAAACATCTAAATTTAGTAGAATTGATTTAATCATTGCCTTATAATGGCTGCTTGAAAAATACAAGAATTTTAAGAGAATCATTGCCAAAATTGGAACCAGGTAATACTAAATCCAGGGCTTTTATTGCTTAAACATTTATGGATTTGATCTGCTCACAAAGGACATACAATCTAGTTTTGTGACTGCAATATTATATTAATTGCAATGTTTGCAAGATATTGTGGGAAAAGAGTAATGGTGAAAAGGATAAAAGGAACAAAGATGGCACAGTGGTCAGAATGCAATATTGTAGGGTAGGTCTTCATTCCACTGCCAGGAGTTCAATCCTAATAGGCTCAAGGTTGACTCAACCTTCTATCCTTCTGAGGTCAGTAAAATAAAGAGGCAAATTGTTGACTCTGGTTAGAGAGTTCTATAAAGCACTATAAAAAGGGTTTATAAGTCTATTATAAGGGCCTTGGTGGTGCACGCTGTTAAACGCCTAGCACTTACTTCCAGCTGCCTGCAATTAGTTGCAGGCTCGAATCCCACCAGGCTCAAGGTTGACTCAGCCTTCCATCCTCTCGGGGTAGGTAAATTGAGGACCCAAGATTGTTGGGGCAATAAGCTGACTTTGTAAAAATGCCGCTTTGTAATAAGCAGGCATATACAATGGAATGAAGGCTATTGCTAAGCGCATTGGGTTGTGCTCCCAAAAATTGTAAGCCACCCTGACTCTCCGGAGAAGGGCGGCATATAAATATGAATTAAAAAAATAAAAAAATAAAAAAATAAAATAAAAATATTTGTCTATGGAGATTCTCAGTATCCAGGTCATGGTTGTCTCAAAAGTGCTTTCTCAAAAGGTAGCTGGACTTTGTTTTATCTTGAAGATGTTTGCTTCTCATCCAAGAAGCGAATCTGAAGAAAGTTCTTGGATGAGAAGTGAAATATCTTCAAGGAAAAACAAAGTCCAGTTGCCATTTGTAAAAGCATCTTTGAGTCTAAGCGCTATTGCTGTTACTAACAGTGTGACTCTTAATTAGATTTTTTTAAAACTACAATTTACAAGTGAAACTCGAAAAATTAGCATATCGTGCAAAAGTTCATTTATTTCAGTAATGCAACTTAAAAGGTGAAACTAATATATGGGATAGACTCATTATGTGCAAAACAAGATAGATCAAGCCATGATTTGTCTTAATTGTGATGATTATGGCTTACAGCTCATGAAAACCCCAAATCCACAATCTCAGAAAATTAGAATATTGTGAAAAGGTGCAATATTCTAGACTCAAAGTGTCCCACTCTAATCAGCTAATTAAGCCATAACACCTGCAAAGGGTTCCTGATCCTTTAAATGGTCTCTCAGTCTGGTTCAGTAGGAATCACAATCATGGGAAAGACTGCTGACCTGACAGTTGTGCAGAAAACCATCATTGACACCCTCCATAAGGAGGGAAAGCCTACTTTAAGGATGGATCCTTGGATCCTGAGAGGTGGCATAGCACAAAAAGGTTTTAAATGGGGTTTTAGGGGGTATAAGAGGAAAGTTTTTAAGATCTCACTGTTTAATTTTTTAACTAAATTCTTAAGGGGTTCAGGGAGGGGGGTAGGTTGTAGGGTCTGGTTGGAACTTGGGGAGTCCCACCAGATCAGTTCCAGTCCAGGTTTGGTGAGGGTCACGACGGCAGGGGAAGGGGGTTGAGGCTTGCCGAGACTCTGGGGGAAGGGGTGGGGTTGCGATCCCCACAGTGATTGGGAATGGCAGTAGGTGTATGAACAGAGGGCCTTATCGACATCTGGGAGAACGTTGCCGCTATCTTCAAGCGGTGGTGCGCTCCAACCCTCTTGTTTCTGCCCGCTTCCCTGGGGATGTGGGAGAGCAGGCCCCTGGGCTCAGGTTGGTCTACTTAAATGCCAGGCCCGTGATGAATAAAGCTCCCCTCCTCCGTGAGCTGATCGAGGAGGAGGATGTGGACCTGGCCTGCATTACGGAGACCTGGTTGGGCCCAGAGGGAGGAGTCCCTTTGATTGAGTTGTGCCTGCCAGGTTTCTGTGTGCTGCACCAGCCTCGGGCCCAGGATAGGGGCAGGGGTGTGGCAGCTGTTATCAGGGAGACCCTTTGTCCGCAGGAGACCACTATTCCTTGGATAGGTGGGTATGAGTCTTTTCTCCTGAGGTGGGGCCCTGGTGGTCAGTTAGTCTGTTGCTCACATACCTTTCTCCCAGCTGTGTGACAATGGCCCTGCCCGAGCTGCTCGATGCGCTATCCGGGTTGGCAGTGGAATTCCCCAAACTTATGGTTCTGAGGGATTTTAACCTGCCTTCTCTGGGTGGGGTGTCAGGGATGGCTTGGGAGTTCATGGACACCATGACAGCCATGGACCTGACCCAATTAATTCAGGGCCCGACTCATGGTGGAGGACACACGCTCGACCTTGTTTTTATCTCTGGACAGTGGTTTAGAGATCTGAGTGGGGGATCACCAACTATTCAGCCCCTGTCATGGACCAATCATTATCTCCTCCGGCTGGCCTTGCAATATGCCACTCCTCACCACTGGGAGGCAGAACCGACTAGGTGGTTCCACTCCAGGTGCCTAATGGACCCGGAAAGGTTTCAGGTGGAGCTTGGGATGATTCCTGCCTCCCTTATCCATAGCCTGATCGAGGCCCTGGTGGACGCTTGGCAAAGTGCTGCCTCTGGGGCTCTCGAACGCGTTGTACCTATGCAGCCTGTAACCTGGTGCAGATGCCGGTTGGCTCCCTGGTTTTCTGTGGAGCTCCAGGAGATGAAGACACGGAGGAGGGGCCTAGAGAGCAGTTGGAGGTCCAGTCGGTCCAAATCTGATCGATCGCAGTTAAGATCTTTTACTAGATCTTATCTTGCGGCCATGGGAGCGGCAAAGTTTGCTTACTTCTACACTCTCATTGCATCCGCAGATAATCGCCCAGCCTCCTGTTTTGGGTCACCCATTCCCTCCTCAATCAGAGGACAGGAGAGGACCCTTTGCAGGGACAGGCTGAGGAGTTTAGTCAACATCTGGCAGACAAGATCACTCAGATTTGGACCGGTCTAGACTTCGACTGGTTAGAGTCTGATGGGGGGGAAGCAATGGGTCTTGGGGATACCTGCCTTGGATCCGGCTATTTTGAACAACTTTCGTCCCATCTCCAATCTTCACTTTGTGCATGGTGGCCCGACAGCTCCTGTTGTTCCTAGAGGAAGCTGACTACCTAGATCTGTATCAATCAGGTTTCAGGCCCAGGTACAGCATGGAGATGGCATTGGTCACACTGGTGGATGATCTCTGGAGGGCTCGGGTTAGAGGTTATTCCTTTATCCTGGTCCTATTAGATCTCTCAGCAGCATTTGATACCATCGATCATAGTATCTTACTGCGATGCCTCAGGGGGTTGGGGAGTGGGAGGCACTGTTTTATGGTGGGTCTCCTCCTACCTCTCGGGTCATTCGCAGTCGGTGTTGGCAGGAGGATTGAGGTCGACCCTGAGGCCACTCACTCATGTGGTGCCTCAGGGGTTGGTCCTCTCCCCACTCCTGTTCAACATCTATGTGAAGCCGCTGGATGAGATTATCCATGGTTTTGGGGTGAGGTATCATCAGTATGCTGATGATACCCAGCTTTTTATCTCCACCCCAAACCAACCCAGTGATGCCCTAGACGTGATGTCCCAGTGCCTGGAAGCAGTACGGGTCTGGATGGGAAGGAACAGGCTTCAACTCAATCCGGCCAAGACCGAGTGGCTGTATGTACCGGCATCTCGGGTTGTTCAGGATGTTCCATCTTTGGTCATGGGGGGAGAGGTGTTACCTCCTGTGGAAAGGGCATGCAATCTAGGCGTTCTCCTGGACGTGCAGCTCAATTTGGAAGATCATGTAGGAGCTGTGGCCAGGGGGGCGTTTGCACAGGTTCACCTTGTGCACCAGTTGCGCCCCTATCTGGACCGAGATGCCTTATGTACAGTTACTCATGCACTCATTACCTCCCGTGTAGACTACTGCAATGCTCTTTACATGGGGCTGCCCTTGAGGACCACTCGGAGGCTTCAACTGGTGCAGAATGCAGCTGTGCGGGTTGTGATGGGAGTATCCAGATACTCCCATATTACACCCCTCCTGAATGAGCTGCACTGGTTGCCAGTTGCCCTCAGAGTGAGATTCAAGGTGCTGGTAATAATCTATAAAGCCCTTCATGGCTTAGGTATTTGCAGGAGCATCTACTGCCAGCAACGGTTTCCCATTGCCTTGTGCGCTCCCACAGACAGGGTCTCCTCAGGGTGCTGTCGGCCAGACAATGTTGGCTGGCGACCCCCAGGGGGAGAGCCTTCTCTGTGGGTACACCCACCCTTTGGAATCAACTACCCATGGAGCTTCGGATGGCTCCTGACCTTCGATTCTTCCATCGTGACCTGAAGACATGGCTTTTTCGATTGGCCAACCTGGACTGAAGGGGTTTTTTAAATTGTTTTTTTAAATTTGTTTGTTGGTTTTTTAATGTGTAATTTTAATGTGTAATTGGTTTTTTAATATGTGTAATTTGGGTTTTCCTATTTAATAGTTTTTTATATTTTGTATTCTTGTTTTTTATTGCTGTAAGCCACCCTGAGTCCTACAGGAGATAGGGCGGCATTAATTACATTATTAAATTAAATTATTAAAATTAATTAAAAGGTAATTGCAAAAGAAGTTGCATGTTCCCAAAGTGCTGTATCAAAGCACATTAATAGAAAGTTATGTGGAAGGCAAAAAGGTGGAAGAAAATGGTGCACAAGCAGCAAGGATGACAGCAGCCTGGAGAGGATTGTCAGGAAAAGGCCATTCAAAAGTGTTGGGGACTTTCACAAGGAGTGGACTGAGACTGGAATCAGTGCATAAGAGCCACCACACACAGACGGATCCTGGACATGGGCTTCAAATGTCACCAGAAGCATCTTATCTGAGCTAAAGAAAAACAGACCTGGTCTGTTGCTCAGTGGTCCAAAGTCCTCTTTTCTGATGAGAGCAACTTTTGCATCTCATTTGGAAACCAAGGACCCAGAGTCTGGAGGAAGAATGGAGAGGCACACACTGAAAGATGCTTGAAGTCCAGTGTGAAGTTTCCACAGTCTGTGTTGATTTGGGGAGCCATGTCATCTGCTGGTGTTGGTCCACTGTGCTTCATTAAGTCCAGGGTCAACACAGCCATCTACCAGGAGATTTTGGAGCACTTCATGCTTCCTTCTGCAGACGAGCTTTATGGGGATGCTGACTTCATTTTCCAGCAGGACTTGACACCTGCCCACACTGTCAAAAGCACCAAAACCTGGTTCAATGATCGAGGGATTACTGTGCTTGATTGGCCAGCAAACTCACCTGACCTGAACCGCATAGAGAATCTAGGGGGCATTGCCAAGAGAAAGATGAGAGACATGAGACCAAACAATGCAGAAGAGCTGAAGGCCACTATTAAAGCATCCTGGTCTTCCATAATACCTCAGCAGTGCCACAGGCTGATAGCTTCCATGCCACGCCGCATTGAGGCAGTAATTGCTGCAAAAGGGGCCCAAACCAAGTACTTAGTACATATGCATGCTTATACTTTTCAGAGGTCCGATATTGTTCTATGTACAATCCTTGTTTTATTGATTGCATGTAATATTCTAATTTTCTGAGATTGTGGATTTGGGGTTTTCATGAGCTGTAAGCCATAATCATCACAATTATGACAAATCATGGCTTGAACTATCTTGTTTTGCATGTAATGAGTCTATCTCATATATTAGTTTCACCTTTTAAGTTTGCACATATTCTAATTTTTCGAGTTTCACCTGTATCTTTTAACACTCCTTTTTAACACTGATAAAATCAGATGAGGGAAACAGCTTGAGTTTTAGTGCTTGAAGGCATCCAGACTGAAATTGTGAACTTCTTTTCATTGAATGGTGCAGTAGAATAGAAGTAGTGCAAAAAGCTATTGTCATGTTGAAGAGAGACAGATACAAGGCTCTATAGCCTACACATTTCATTTCCTTGCTTGCTTGCTGTTAAGATATGAGGATAGCCCAATTTTAACAGGAGAACTGCAGCCTACATCTGCTTTTCCTTGTACTTTATATAAATGCATTCTTTAGGATCAGGTGTAAGATGGTAATAAAAGCTTGTCAAAGATAAGAAGGGAAGTGACATGGTGACTTCTGAGCTTACTATTCAAAAGTTGGAGAAAGTCTGAGTATATTAAAATGGAAAACAATGCGGGAGTTTGTCCTTCATAGTTGAGATCTGTAGATATATGCTGTGCATACCTGCTTTCCACACATGTCCTTAGGTTTTAATTGTTGGTTTTATTTTTTATTTAATATAGATACATTTTTATGACTGTAAGTCACCCAGAACTCCCTTATAGTAAAATGGGTGGCCAATACATTTTATAAATAAATAAATTTTATATATAAATAAATAGGCGGCGTGAGTCAGATTTGTCTGTTGCTGTTGAGGAGTTCCCTGCAACTGAAGCAGAGATGGTATTCAGCAGATTCTGACCAGTTCTAGAGAACTGGTAGTGGAAATTTTGAGTAGTTCGGAGAACCGGCAAATACCACTTCTGACTGGCCCTGCCCCCATCTATTCTCTGCCTCCTGAGTCCCAGTTGATTGGCTGGGTCTTCTTTTGTTGCCCTGCACAGGAAAACGGAGCTGGAAAGCAGGTTGGTGGGGTGAGGAGATAATGGGATTTTGCAGTAACCTTCCCCCAGAAGTGGGATGGGAATGGAGATTTTGCAATATCCTTCCCCTGCCATGCCCACCAAGCCATGCCCACCAAGCCATGCCATACCCTCCAAGCCACACGCACAAAACCAGTAGTAAAAAATTTGAATCCCACCACTGAGCTGAAGGAGTGTCAGAAGACCTGCTTCTACCTCCTAGTTTAGTCCCCTTTTAGTAACATTTTAGGGCTGCTGCTTTAACTGATCAGTGCTGTTAAAAATAAATTGGATCAGCTACACTTTGTCTTCACATGTTCATGATTTGACCGTATCCTAGAGTTTGTCTCATTACTGCTGGCATTTTTAGATATTATTATCTATTTTCTGCCAGTTTATCTATTTTGGTGTCCTGTTTTACTAGAGGTCTTGCAGAAATAGAACCAAACTCAGTAGTTTTAGCCTTAAGGTTTCTTTTAAAGCGGTCTTTTTAAATGAACACTGTAAAAGGTAATTAGAACAAGGTGTATGTATTCTGTTATAACATTATGTAATAGTATATGGTATGCCTGTTTTAAAGTCTTTTGCACACAGACTGAAGAAAGCTTCCCCTGTTTGGTACACTTGGACATATTGTACTATAATTTTTAGCTGTATTTGTATTGATTGTATTGATATAATGAATCTCAAGAGTAGTCATATCTCTGTCCACTTTGCCCAATCCTTTCAAGTGTTGCTGCAACAACTTACTCAGTTACAACGCACTGCCCAAAATGTCATTACTGATCTAGGGCATTCTATGGGACCAGAGGGGACTTGAAATCTACTGGTGTTTGATGAATCCTATCCCTGGTGTTGTTGCTGTTGCTACAAGATGAAAGAAACAAAACTTCTGACTCTAGTAGCAGTATTAAGCATATCCTCTTCAGGGAGCTCTTCCTTTACAAAATAGGCATATTTTTATTTGTGTGGCTTTCAGATTGGGGCAGTAAAAATAGCTAGGTAGATATTTTGCAATGGTTTTTGTAAAAGCTGCACAGATAGATAAAGAAATGCTGGAGAGAAATGTTTTGCATGTACAGCAGGAATCTGGAGTATTCTTTTGTGAAGAAGAAATAGATGTGTTTTTGGTAGGCTGTAAAATGGAAGAAGCTTAAGGAATTGTGGCAGTAACATCAGCTAGGGCCAAGATCTGAGTTATCTATATGCATACTAACCATGGTATCCCCCATGGGGCTAAGCAGTATTTTATGTAATTCAAAAAAGCATAATTGAGTTGTTAGCTATATATTAATAACACTCCAGGTGTTGAAGTTATGGCTGTAATGGCACTGACTCTTCAGCCCTTCATGACCTATTGACCACTCAGGACAGTAAAGTCTAAGTAGAAAGATAAGAATTTGCTCTGTATCTCCTCTTTGCCTATCACTTGTTTTATACTTAAGAGGTAGCTAAACTGAGACCACTTTCTTCTGCTTAGGAATGTGCATATACATCTTTAAAAAAAACTCTTTTCCTGGTAAGAGTTGGTTGCTATAGACGAGGCTTTTCCAATTCCTATAATGTATTTCCTGCAAAATAACATTCTCATAAAACTGTGTTTCACTAATCTTTATTCAGGTTATTGACCAGCTTTCAGGGACATTCATACACAGGCAATGCTTCAGTCTCCAACACCAAGAAGAGAAATGCTTTTTCAGCTCAAAATAACTTCTTTTCTTGCTGTTGAATGGCTCCATTTTTAATATTAAATTGGTATCCAGAATCTTCTAGATTGGGTGGTTATATTAAATGAAATAAATTGGCTTGTTGGTTTCAAAGATACCACTAGTGCTTTAGTGCAAAATATAACATCTGGTTGAGATTGGGACAGAATGCTAGAGAACATTTTTTTTTCCTATCTAGCACTCTGGTCATCAAATTTTGCACCAGTTGTAGTGCTGTTGGACCCCATTACAAATTTCCAGTTTTGTGGTAAACAAGGCATGAATCACTGCCACCAAGACATTTTGATCTAGGTGGGATGTAGCTGGCACACTAGCTCAAGATGGGAAAGACTACCCTACTTACAACCTTCACTGCTATTGAAACAGGAGCTATGAATCCAGAACATCTTCCACCCATATCACAGACCAGCCTTTTACTAGGGGAGCTTAAATCCAATTAGCAATTACTGAACCCAATCTTATTACACAGCTGTGATTTTTTTTCATTCATACAGTAAGTCTATCTTGCTAGGATTTAATCTGAGTTTATTTCTCTCCATCCAGTTTCTAACAGCTTCCGAATGCTGGCTAGAGATGTCTAAAGCCTCTCCAGGTCTAGCTGTGTCACAATACACATATGCTTGTTATCAGCATATTGATGTGATCTTACCTCAGGCTAATGGATAACTGTTCCCAGGACCTTTTTGATATCAGGATCAGACCAAACTCTGTGGTACCCCACATTGGAACAATCAAGAGGTTAAATGCTTTTTCCTAATAATACTGGATTGGGGACTTTGCTATTATTTGTTGATATTGTTCTACTTGAAAGATTTCAGCAACTGGCACTAAGTGATGTGTAGGACTACATTCTTAATGAAAGTCTGTCTAATAATAATAACTCAGTCCTACCATTGACTTCCCTTTCCCATAAGTACCAAGCACATGATTATTAGCTTTTCTCAAGTTTTCCAGTCTGATCAGGGGCATCCACAGAAAAATCTTCCATTTGTCAGAATGATGAAAATGCAGCAAGGCATTGTTGAAACACAATATTCCATTACTTTGGACACGCATGTAACATAGTAACATATGTAGGAAAGCAGTGGGAAAACACTACAGATGTTAGTCTGCCCTGCATTCCTCTACAGATGTTATTCCATCTGAATAAAATAATTGTAATTCCAAATAATTATTTCTAGAAGGACAAAAAAAAATCAGAGCTAAGTATAACTGTGCCACTCATCCTGTATGGGTGAATGATACCTGAAGTTGAGGCAGTACACTAACAAATGTGCATTAGTGTGATGCTGGTTGAACTGTGTCTATGATAAGTATTTAAAATTATAAATTCTCAGAATAGCATGCCAAGTTTACTGATGCAAAATCTGAAGCACAAACATACCTACATTTATAGAGATGGTCAGCTGTTCCACAAAGTTTCCTGGATATTTATATATATTTAGCAGTGTTATAGTCAGTGTATCAATCTGTCAATCACTTTATTATTATTGAATTTAGTTGCTGCCCATCTCACGGTTCAAGGCAAGAGTGTATTACAGCCGGATAGCCATGAGAATAATTTTATAACTCATGACCGTAAAATGTATGGACAAAATATAATGCCAGGCACAAATGATACTGTCTGAAAAAGACACAGTATTTAAATATATTGTAATGTTTTACTGTATTTTAAGTCAATCTATACATTTGAATTGATCCAGTTCAATCAGTCAGTATATTTCTACAGATTCACTACAATGTAGGGATTGGTGGAGGCATATACTGTTTCGTGTATCATTCCATTTGTAGATTTTATTTTGTAAAATATTGTAATGATGTTACTCCTGAATCTGGACTGAGATATTTTAATCAAGAACAAAACAATTAGTATGCCATACTCAAAAGTGTGCTGCACATGTTTTTATTCATGCTTGAGATTATTTTCTGAATTTCACCAAACAACTGTGAACATGTTGTTGTATCATCCATTACTTCAATTAGGAGTAGAGACATAGTTTATTCTGTAATTACTACATTAACATTTCTGCCTGAGATTATTTTGTTATTCACTATATGAGTATCCACAGTGGAATGTGGTCATTACATTTGACAAACTGTGCACAATTTTACTTCCTATTTCTGTGCTCCGATATGTTGCATAGGAGCATATGGAGTTTTGTTTTCTTTATAAACTGATATAACATTATCTCAGTAGAGAGCAAAGAACATTTTAAAGATTTGCTTTATATGTCAAAGAACAAAGACAGTGCTTAAAATTTATTGAGCTTCATACTTTCACTGAGATCAGAAAAAGATGACATTAGACAAAAAACATTAATAAGGAAGGTATCTTTTCTTTGACAAAATACTGGGCACATCTATATTTTTTTTAAATTTCCAATAATGTAGATGTCATATAAAGTGTTAAGGAATTTCAATTCTAGTTCTAGTTATCATCATCATCACCACCATCATCATCTTTTAGCCATTGTTTATCCACTGAAGGATGAAAGCCTGTTCTGCATGTTTCCAACCTATATGGTCCTGAGCTCTTTTTTTTTGCCAGTTGGGCCAGCAATATTTGCTGATGTTATCAATCCATCTTGTTTTAGGTCTCTTTCGTGGATATAAACCACTGAAACTAAGCAATCCTATTATTAGAACAGATAACTCCTGAATAAGACATATATTAATGCCAATAGAATGCTCATCATAGAATGCTCTATACTTCCTTTCATGTGATCATACAATCATAGCTGTTTATTAACTAGTGGTGTATTTAATATGTGAAATTGGTTTAGAAGCATTTATAATGACATGAATAATCATTTCCTTGTGATCCAGGCCTGTCCTGGATCACAGTAATATGCAAAACAAAACAAAAAAGGAAATAGAATTATCTTGAATGTATTGCAAGTTTATGACCCAGTGAATCTATTCATTATTAATAAACATGTGTTTATGAAGATTGATCAACTTATCAAGAGTCAGACATAGATCAAATAATCAATTAAAACAATTCTATATCTGCAACTTTAACATTTGCATGCAGTAATAGTATGCAAATATGAGAGAAAAATTCCATTATCAGCCAACTGATTTTCATTAGCTTCATTTAATTATAAATCTTGACAACCATTAATTGGCTGTAGTAGTAAGTAGCAAAAATGGGCAGCAGCTGTGCTTGGATTTAAAATGTGAAAATTATGGCAACACTCAGAATTTGTGCTCCCAGCTATCTCTTTTCATTTCCATGATTGCAAAGCTGAGTCTACAGTCTGCAGAGGAGGTTCTTGTTTAATTACAATTTTCCAGGACAGATTATACATCTGGAATAGTTCAACCATTCTCCAGTTTTGTATTTAATATTGGCTAAAGTAGATGCTAACTTTTTTATGGAAAAAAATGAAATTTACATATCCATGCTTAAGTATGATTTTGCAATGCAAACTCAACTCCTTACTTACTGGCATGCAGTATGATCACACTGGTACAAATTAGCCTAAGGTAAACTGTGATGCTATAAAGAAAGTTTTGTCATTTGGGTATCACTGTGGCTAGCTGCAGATGGCCTTGCTTACACAGAAATAAGCCTAATTCCCAATGGAACCTACTGTGTGTTGCAACATTGTGTTGTAACTCCACCCCCTTGGGGCACACATAAGCAATCAAGAGCATGGAGAAAAGGGGCAGGTCTATCCATTGCCCCTTCCCTGTGGATGCTGCTACTAATTACTTTCTTGCCCCCAAAAGTTCAAGTCACCTTGAGGTAAGATGGGTGGCAAACAAATATATATAAATAAATAGGAAAGGAAGGGGAAGGAAAAGGGGAAGGGGAAGGGGAAGGGAAGGGAAGGGAAGGGAAGGGGAAGGGAAGGGAAGGAAGGGAAGGAAGAAAGGAAGGAAGGAAGGAAGAAGAAGAGAAGAAAAGAAAGAAAAGAGAAGTAACATCCATTTTGTGCATAATTTTGCCTCAAATTTTTACAGCCAAAATTCTTTCAATAATCCTTGTGGAATATAGTGGTGTTTAGTGAAAATGCACTGATCAGTTAAAATCTTAAGTGAATTGGGGATGCCACATCCCTCACACCTAATGAGCTTTAGTCTATAATTAGATAGAAACATATGAGAGGCCAAGCCTCATCCATAAACAAGGCTGATGGTATTGACCTTGTGGGGATTCTGGAAACTGTTGCCTAACAAACTGATTACCAAGTTTCAGGGTTTGCCTCAGTTTTTCATGTCAATCATGTGGATCTCAGACTTGCTGCTTTTCCAGTTCAGCTTGTTGAGAATATCTATTAGTGATTCAGATTTGTAAGGGAGAAGAGCTAAACAAGACTTTTGTTTGTGTGTGTGTGTATATACATACACACACACACACACACAAATCTTGTTTAGCTCTTCTCCCTCGTTGTTGATAGAATATGTATATGCTTGAACAAGGCTTGCATTACAAATCCGAATCACTAATAGATATTTTCTCTATATCTATTATATATATATGTGTGTGTGTGTGTGTGTGTGTGTGTGTGTGTATGTAGCTCTTGGTGTATTCGGGTCTTGTCCCGTATAAGATTGAGAATACCTTGGCGACGTTTCGACGAGATCCCACTCGCCATCTTCAGGCTGGTGTCTTCGGCTTTGTGCTTGTGCCAGCAAAGCGTGATCTGAGCTGCCTTCTCTCTATAAATACTGGAGGGGAGGTGTGGTGTGCTGGCTCTGCTGTAAGCGGGTTGGTTGGCTGTGTTGTTGGCTGTGTTGTCGCTTCTTGATTGGTTGATGGAATTGATGTTTGCTGATTGGTTGGCTGTGTTGTTGGCTGTGTTGTTGCTTCTTGATTGGTTGATGGAGTTGATGTTTGCTGATTGGTTGGCTTTTTCATAAGACCCTCTGTGGCTGAGGTAGTGGCTGTGTGTCCTTCAGCCTTTTGTGTTGTAGCTACCTGGGTAGTGGGCTGTGTGATGACCTTCTGAGTTTTATTGTTGTGACATCCTGGGTCTTGTGCTGTAATCTCCTGGGTCATTGTCTGTGTTGCAACCTCCTGAGGTTTTGTGTTGTAATCTCCTGAGTTCCATGATGTAGTATCCTGGGTGGAAGGCTGTGATGTGACATTCCGGGCCTTGGTTTGGCTCTGAGTTTGAGGTCTGGCTATGTGTTTATAGCATGTGTCAGTTTGCTTAGTTTGGGGGTCGGAGGGGGGTGTAGCAGCTGGTGTTGCAGCCATCGTCTGGTTTCTGGACGGTGGTTGCCTTTTGTCTGTGGGGGGGCTTTGGTTTGAGTCTGGTGAGGGAGATTGGTGGTGGCATCATGTGTTATTTTGGGTCCGGTGTTGGTTTTCGTGGCTGGGACTCATTTTTTGATTAGAGCTAGTTTCCAGATGTCTGGTAGGTGGGAAGTATCATCCCGTTTATTCATGTTATGGGGGTGTTTCTCTATTTCGATGGCTTCCCTAATTATTCTCTTGTTGAAGTGTTCAGTGTTGGAGATAAGTTTGGATCCCTCAAACTCAATTTCATGTCCTGTGGCTTTAAGGTGCTGAAAAAGGGAGGAAGTTTTTTCTTCTTTTCTGACTGAGTTCTTGTGTTCTGCGATGCATGCATTTATTCTCCTGTTGGTTTGTCCAATGTATGTGGCTGGGCAAATTTTGCATGGTATTTCATAAACTCCTTGGATTTCTAGCAGGATCTTTTGGGTTTCTTAAGATGTTGGCTATTTTTTGGTCAGTGCCAAAGGTTGTCCTGATATTATGTTTGTGGAGAATTTTGCTGATTTTATCTGTGGTGCCTTTGATGTAAGGGAGGAGGGCGATGCCATTGTCCTGTTCTGTGTCTTGGTTTTTGGGGGGAGTCTCCCTTAGGATTAGGTTGGTGATTGTGCTTCTTTGGAATCCATTGGACATTAATACGTTAGTGAGGGTGTGTAATTCTGTTCTCAAGTGGTCTTTGTCGGCTAGGTGTTTGGTTCTGGAGATGAGGGTCTTGGCTACAGAGTTGATCTGTGCAGGGTGGTGATGGAATTGTGCATTTAAGTAGCGGTTGGTGTGTGTCTTCTTCTGGTAGATGGTGTGTCCTAGGGAGCCATCAGGTTTTTTGTAAATTGGGACGTCCAGGAACGGAAGTTGGTTGTTGGTTTCTGTTTCCATGGTAAATTGTATTTTGGGATGTAGGCTGTTGAGATGTGTGAGGAAGTTGTCCAGTTTTTCTTTCCCATGTGGCCAAATTACAAAAGTGTCATCTACATATCTAAGCCAGAGTTTGGGTTTGTATTCAGATTTGTCTAGAGCATTGGTTTCAAAATGTTCTATGTATAGGTTAGCAATGGCGGGTGAGAGGGGTGATCCCATAGGTGCTCCTTCTATCTGTTTATATCTTTGTCCATTGTGGATGAAGTATGTGTTGGAAAGGCAATGGTTGGTCAGATCTAGGATGTGCTTAGAGGGGTTGTATTTGTTTTGGATAGCTGTCAAGCCTTCTTTAATAGGTACTTGGGTGAAGAGGGATATGACATCGAAGCTCACAAGTAGATCACTGGGTTGTAGGTTTTGTTTCTTTATTGTTTCTATGAAGTGGAAAGAGTTTTGTACATGTGAGGTGATGGATTCGGTGTAGGGCTGGAGTTGTTTGGCGAGAAATTTGGCAAGGTTCTTAGAAGTGAGCCTATAGAGCTGACTATGGGGCTGAGTGGTGTTCCTTCTTTATGTATCTTGGGGAGGCCATAGAGCTTAGGGTATCTAGATGATTTTTCTCTGGGGATGATTCTTTGCTGGATCTCTTCACTGATGGGTGAGGCTTTTATTTTGTTTTGATAAATAAAGGCAAACCCCAATGGGTGGGAATCCAGATGAAATGTTTTTTCCTGCTGCAGTAATTTGGATGGCATATTTGCATTTAGAACAAAGCACTCAACAAGCATTTCTAATTATAAACGAAATTTCTAATTCCTCTTGTTTGTAAAGATTCATCAGTGTGAAATTACTGAAAGGTGGTATTAGGTAGTGGAAAAAATATCATCAGTCCTCATTAGCCACAAGGAAAGTATACACTACCCTAGGATTATATTTTGATCTGGGAAAACAGGAATAGCAGGAAGAAACTGCTGAATAATGAATAATACAACTGAATAATGATGAATATTTTTATATTATAATATTTCCTGCCCCATACCCCATTCTTAATAGCAACAGCAATAGCACTTAGACTTGTATACCACTTCACAGTGCTTTACAGTGCTCTCTAAGTAGTTTACAGAGTCAGCATATTGCCCCCCAAAAATCTGGGTCCTCATTTTATTGACCATGGAAGAATGGAAGGCTGAATCAACCTTGAGCTGATCAAAATTGAACTCCTGGACTGAGCAGTAAGTTAGCCTGCAGTACTGTTTTCTAATTACTGCATCACCATGGCTCAGTAATATAAGAAATATAAGAAATGGATAAATGGAGATTGGAGGGAAGTAGAAATTTATACAGTGACTTGGAAAACTAAGAATCTTTCCCAGTGAGATGAAATTAGTTGACTTCCACTTTTTCAGCTTCTTCTGAACAGAATAACAGAGTTGAAAGAGACCTTGGAGCAGAGGTGGTATACAGCAGGTTCTGACCAGTCCTGGAGAACCGGTAGCGGAAATTTTGAGTAGTTCGGAGAACCGGCAAATACCACCTCTGACTGGCATTGCCCCCATCTATTCTCTGGGTCTTCTTTTGTTGACCTGCACAGGAGAACGGAGCTTGAAAGCAGGTTGGTGGGGTGGGGAGGGAATAGGATTTTGCAGCAACCTTCCCCCAGAATGAGGAGGTAATGGGGATTTTGCAGTATTCTTCCCCTGCCATGCCAACCAAGGCATGCCCACAGAACTGGTAGTAAAAATTTTTGAATCCCACCACTGCCTTGGAGGTCTTATAGTCCAACACCCTGCTCAATAAAGAAACCAGTGGTGGTATTCTACTGGCTCGGCCCAGTTCTGCTGAGCTGGTACTGGCGATCAGCAGCAGAAACTGAACCAGTTCTCTCCGCCACTCTGCTGTTGGGCCCACCTGCCCACCCAGGCTTCCATACTCACCTTTATTCCCTGTTTTTGAAGCGCAGCTGCTTTGCGCGGCACAGCAGAGTGCTGCGTGGCAGCTGCTGAAGCGACAGGGAGAGTGCAGGCTTTCAGGAGGTGAGTTGGAACATCTCTGCCCCTGCGCAAAGTGCGTGCCCACCAATCTATGCCCACCAAACCGGTGGTAAAAATCTTTGAATCCCAAGAAACCCTACACTATTTCGGAGGAACAGTTGTCCAAACTCTTCTCAAAAACTTCCAATGTCTGAAGGCAGATCGTTCCACTGATTAATCATTTCAACTGTCAGAAAATTTCTCCTTAGTTCTATGTTGGTTCTCTCTTTGATTTGCTTCCATTCATTGCTTCTGGACCTGCATTCAGGTGCTTTAGAGAATAGAATATGGAGAATAGAATGAGAATAGAAGACAAGAGAATGTATATTTCTTCTCAAATAGCACCCCTTACTGCCAACTAGCAATGAATTTTTTTTTAAAAAAAGGAGGGAAAAAAGATAAATCCAGAAACAGATTGATAAGGCATTGGATTGATATGACACTGGATTTTAAAAAAAACAGTTGTTTTTCTAACCATGCCTAATTATTTAGAACTCATCTGCAAGAATATTCTATTATCTACTTTGCCAGGTAATGAACATGCTAGAAACAGCTAATGAAAAAGAAATTATGTAAATACTTCAAACCATCAAATTCAATCATGTCTTACATAGTCATGGACTGATGGTTGCATGACATTATTTTTAAAAGTCAGGGTTGGTTGCTTTTCTTTTTTAAAATTACCAGTAGAAGCTGATTGCCTTGGATCCATTCGTAGCAATCTGAAATAAGAACAAATAGAATAAATTTCACCTTAAATCACATCAAATATGTTCCAGTCCCTGCCACATCCTGTTCACTGCTCACACTTTCCCAGAATGAACAGGTGTGAATTTTAAGGTCCTTTTGTAACCATGTAACCCCATGCCTCTGCCCACTCCCCCGGGGATATGGGACTTGGAGCCCCTGAGCTGCGGCTGGTGTATTTTAATGCCAGGTCCATGGCTAATAAGGCGTCCCTCCTCCGGGAAGTGATTGAGGAGGAGGCTGAGGACCTGGCCTGCATCACCAAAATCTGGTTGGGGCCAGAGGGTGGAGTCCCTCTGGTTGATCTATGCCCCCCAGGTTTTCAGGTTTTGCACCAGCCTAGAACCCAGGGAAGGGGTGGTGGGGTGGTTGTTGTTATTCGGGAGACCTTGATTCCAAGGGAGGTCTCTGTTCCCCAGACAGGCAGGTGTGAGACCCTCCTCTGTGGTTGGGGCCCAGTGGCCAGTTGGGCCTGCTGCTTGCATACCTTTCCCCCAGCTGTGTAGCAGAGGCCCTGCCTGGGTTTCTCGCTGCACTCTCGGGAATGGAGGTGGAGCTCCCAGGCCTTTTGGTCTTGGGTGACTTCAACTTGCCCTCCCTGGGAGGGGCATCAGGTTTGGCCCAGGAGTTCATGGCTTCCATGGCGGCTATGGGCCTGGCCCAGCTAATACAAGGCCCCACGCACAGGGGCGGGCAACATGCTCAACCTTGTTTTTGTCTCGGAGCAGTGGTGTAGTGATCTGGGGGTGGACAGTATTAATGCCCAACCTGTTGCATGGTCAGATCACTATCTCCTATGGCTGGTCTTCCAACAGGCCACCCCACACTGCTGGGATGAGGAACCGCTGAGATGGTTCCACCCCAGATGCCTGATGGACCCTGAGAGGTTCCAGGCAGAGCTGGGGTTTCTGCCCGCCTCCCTTATCCACAGTTTGGCCGAGGTGCTGGCAGCTGCATGGCAACAGGCTACCTCGGAAGCCCTCAACCGGGTTGTCCTCTTATGTCCCCTTACTCGCCGCAGATCCCAGGTGGCTCCCTGGTTTACAGAGGAGCTCCGTGAGATGAAGCAACGTAGGAGGGGTTTAGAGAGCAGGTGGAGGTTGACCCGTTCCGAATCCAACCGAACCCAGTTGAGAGCCTATATTAGGACTTACCAGGGAGCTTTGAGGGCAGTGAGGAGGGCTTACCTCTCCACCCACATAGCATCCACAGATAATCACCCGGCCACCCTGTTTAGGGTCACGTGCTCCCTCTTACATCGGGAGCCAGTGGTAGACCCTCTGTGGGGCAGGACTGAGGAATTTGGACAATATCTGTCAGATAAGATCACTCGGATCCAGGAGGGGTTGAGCTCTAATTTGCAGTGGTCTGAGGAGGGAGTCACAGAGAGTCTGGCCGATGTCATCTGGGCTGAGTTTGATCCTGTTTCTGAGGATGAAGTGGACAGGATTATGTGACATCTGAGTTCCACCACCTGTTTATTGGACCCGTGTCCTTCCTGGGTGGTTATGCCTCCAGGGTGACCAGGTGCGGCTGGCTCCGGGCAGTTGTTAACGCCTCGCTGAGGGAGGGGTCCTTTCCTGCCACCTTGAAAGAGGCAGTGGTGAGACCCCCTCCTGAAGAAGCCTACTCTGGACCCACCGTTTTAAACAACTTCTGTCCAGTCTCCAACCTTCGCTTCTTGGTGAAGGCTGTTGAGAGCATGGTGGCTCAGCAGTTTCCGCTTTTCCTGGAGGAAGCGGACTATCTAGATCCATATCAGTCGGGCTTCCAACCTGGGTTTAGCACGGAGACGGCATTGGTCACGCTGATGGATGATCTCTGGAGGGCTTGGGACAGGGGATTTTCCTCTGTCCTAGTCCTGTTAGATCTCTCAGCAGCTTTTGATACCATCAACCATGGTATCCTATTGCGGCGCCTTGGGGGGTTGGGAGTGGGGACACTGTTCTGCAGTGGTTCTCCTCCTACCTCTCGGGGCGCTCGCAATCGGTGTTGGCAGGAGGGCAGAGGTCGGCCCCGAGGGTACTCACATGTGGGGTCCCTCAGGGGTCAGTCCTCTCTCCCCTCCTGTTCAACAACTATATGAAGCCGCTGGGCGAGAATATCCGTGGCTTTGGGGTGAGGTATCATCAGTACACTGATGATACCCAGTTGTACATCTCCACCCCAAACCAAATCAGTGATGCCCTCTCTGTGATGACCCAGTGTCTGGATGTGGTACGGATCTGGATGGGCAGGAATGGACTGCAGCTCAACCCGGCTAAGACTGAGTGGTTGTGCGTACAGGCATCTCGGCCCAGCCAGTTGATTCCATCTTTGGTCATGGGGGGAGATGTATTACCCCCAGTGGATAGGGCCCGGAACCTGGGAGTTCTCCTGGATTCACGGCTTGGTTTGGAGGAGCAGGTGGGGGCCGTGACCAGGGGGGCTTTTGCCCAGGTCCGACTGGTTCACCAGTTGCGCCCGTATCTGGACCGAGATGCCCTTCGCACGATCACTCATGCACTTGTGACTTCCCAACTAGACTACTGCAACGCTCTCTATTTAGGACTGCCCTTGCATACCATCCGGAAATTGCAGCTGGTGCAGAATGCGGCTGCACAGGCTTTGATGGGAGTTTCCCAATAGTCCCATGTTATACCCCTCCTGTGCGAGCTGCATTGGTTACCAGTTGCCCTCTGGGTGAGATTCAAGGTGTTGGTGTTAACACTCAAAGTCCTTTATGATATGGGTCCAGGGTACTTGCGGGAGTGTCTCCTGCCAATATCAAATACCGATCACCCTGTGCGGGCGCACAGATGGGGACTCCTCGGGGTGCCGTCGGCTAGACAATGTCGGCTGGCGGTGCCCCAGGGAAGGGCCTATTCTGTTGTGGCCCCTGCCTTGTGGAACCAGCTCCCTCTGGAGCTCCATTTGGCTCCTGACCTTCGCTCCTTCCGCTGCGATCTGAAGACCTAGTTGTTTGAACAGGCTGGGCTGGACTGACCTCCGGGATTTTTTAAATTATTTTAATTTTAACTGGGTTTTAAAGATTGGGCTTGTCAATTTAATTCTTTTTAAAATATTTATTGTTTGTATTATTGTGTTTTAGTTGTGACCCGCACTGAGTCCTTGTGGAGAGGGGGCGGCATACAAGTCCAATTATAAATAAATAAATAAACAAATAAATGTAGCTTAGTGATTTTTCAGACAATTGCCAGGAATGTCTTTTCTCGGCTTTGGTTAATATACCAATAGGTGATCTTCTTGGAAGAAAATGACATTAAAAATTGATGGGCACCTGGTAACCTTCAGGCTTACTATAATGTGCTGTATATGGAACTGCCATTATTCTGATGCAATCTTTATCAGCAAAGGTAATGTCTGAAAGAATTCAGAAAGTATTTCTCACCAAAAGCACTATACCGACTGCTAATTAGTTTCTGGATAAAATATGAAAGACATTTCATATGAGAAAGGATGGGAAAAGGCCACCTTTCTGCTCAGCAGAAGTTAATTGGAAAAGAGCAGCAAGGCAGAAAGGCACCTTGACTCTCTGCAGAGGATGGAGAGATCTCAGGGGTCAGAAGGAGAAGGAATTCCTACCAATGGAAAACCATCTACACAAGATGAAATTCTGCAATATTTAACTTGTTTTTATTGATCATTTAATAAATTAGCTCAGCTGCAGAAGTGTTCCCAAAGACCAATACATTCAGAGAGCAAAAGAGACTGGCAAATATTTCAGATGGCATAATTCCTACATTTAGCTCAGGCCAAGGTGCCACTTGTAGTCATCTTTATTTATGGTCAAAATCACACAAAAGACAAAGTCATAAAATACCCTCATGCTCTAATCGGAGTGTGTTCTATCCAAGGAACTGTCTTGAACAATCTGTTGCTGTGTTTTCACAGTAAGCTACACAGACATTGGCTACCTAAGAGGAATGTCATAACTCAAATCCAAATGGAACAGAGTGATATCATCAGATGTGCCCGAATATTCAAGCAATAGAGAGTTAATGTAGTTTAAATGCTAGTCCTAATAGAAAAAGCAGTATAATAAAATGTGATTTATCGTTTCAATTTTCCCACAATCACATAGACACATTTTTCCATCCATGAAAATTTCAATGTACCTTGTTATAATGCAGATAGACAAATATTGTAGCTGATCCTAAGAACTCTCTTCATAGCTTTGGAAAACTGAGTGTATTTAAATAAATCCCCAGCTCCTAGATGAAATTTTTAATCAAAGCCTTGATGCTCTATGATATCTTGTTCATTTTGTTTTTTATTCCATGAATTTGACTCTGCAGAGTATCTGATTAGTCTGATCTTATTTAGATAAATAACAAATTCCACCAAAACCCCAAAAGTAACAGATTCTTACAATTTTTTTACTTAATATGCTCTTGGGTCTGGGATACGAAAGAGCCCATCTCTCTGAGATCATCTGCGGTTTGTGGTATTATCATGCAAAATAAGGAATAAATGCAAATAATGCACACGCTCAATAACTATTGAGCTGTTCTGATTTTTATATAGGCAACAACATTAATTTTTGTTTGCTTTTGAATCATCTTGTCAGAAAAAATGATAACTAGGACTAGAGTCCTAGAAATTTGACTGATAAATCTTCAACATAAAATTTATTATGAATATTTATCAATTATATGATGCACTGTTATTTATTATGAGGACATAACTCAAAATTATAAATCAATGGAAATGAAAGCATCTGTACATCCTTTTAGTTAACCAAAAAAGCTCAAGAAAGTTCATGAATAAGAAGCTACTGTATTTTTTAGAGGCACTTAAGAAACTAGATGTTTGCAAATTCTAATTCTGATCCATGCTATAAAGATAACTTGAAGCTGCAGTTCACTTATCTATGATTTTCTCAAAGCTTCTGATGAGGTTTTCCATTTTAAAAATTGTATAATTGTATTCTGAAGGATAATATTAATTGCACACTTTCCAGGTCAAATTTTGGAAAGAAATGAATCTGGACATTTTCTAATAGGATGATCTCTGGCACTTCATTTCCATTTAATGGAAGTCCCAGATGCAATTTTTGCAGCACTTCACCACATGAATCTCTTACCTATATTCAATTGAGTTCATTCTTTGTTTTCCACCAGAAGTACTCTAGGTGTCTCTTGATCTTTTTCATGTCTCTCAGTTCCTCCATTTACCATGGAGATCCATGGCTCAGGTTAGATCACCTGTGTGCAATCCTGTCTATTCCACATGGGGTCTAGGATTTCCAAAGCAATATGAGACACAGTGGCACAGTGGTTAGAGTGCAGTACTCCAGGCTACTTCTGCTGAGTGCCGGCTGACTGCAATTTGGCAGTTCAAATCTCACCAGGCTCAAGGCTGACTCAGCCTTCCATCCTTCTGAGGTTAGTAAAATGAGGACCCAAATTGTTGGGAGCAATATGCTGACTCAGTAAACCACTTAGAGAGGGCTGGAAAGCACTGTAAAGTGGTATAAAAGTCTAAGTACTATTGCTAAGTGCTATTTCTATTATGCAACATATCTTCAGTTATAACCACAGATTCCTTTGAAACCCAGTGGGGCAGGGATGATATCCAACCGGTATAACTACCAGTTCTGTTGCTCTGAGTTGCGTGTGCATGCTTGCTAGTCACGCGAGTGCAATTTGTGACCTGTTGAACTGCCCGGACAGCTGAGCAGCGCTGCATGCAAGTGTGCAGTGGTTGGAAAAGCCCTTTTTTCCTGCTTTTCAACCACAGCTGTGTCATGTAAAGCAGCTGTGGTTGAAAATGCAGGAAATAAAGGTCAGGTAAGAGCCCGGGCAGGTGGGTGGGCCAAAACAGCAGCAAACATAGAACCAGTTCTATGTTTGCTGCTCTTCAGAGCAACCGGTTCTGCAGAAGTGGACAAAACTGGTAGAATCCCACCCCTGCAGTGGGGTCCATTATCACAGGGACAGACCAATCCAATTGGTCACCTCACAGCTCCTTGCACCTCGCAGCTTAGAGAAACTCATAGCCACCAGCCACTAGGAGACAACACATAAATCCTATTCCAGATCACAACAAGAACATCTTTTCCTAGTTAGGTCATGGATTATTTGGAACAGGCCCTGGAAGTCATGGTTTCCATGAAAATTTGACCTACTTTTAACCCTATCCACAGGAAAGATAGTTTGAACTCCACAAAGACCATCAGCCTGGAAAACTCTACCTCCAATCCTGCTGTGACAACTATTGGAATTATGACAGTGCTGAAAAAGTGACTTACAACTGATCTTCACACTCACTTATGACTGCCACAGTGTCCCCACAGTTAAATGGTCAAAATTTGAGTGTTTGACAATCAGCATGTATTTATGATAGTGACAATGTCCTGGGGTCATGTGATCACCATTTGCAATTTTTTTCAGGGGGCTTCTGACAACCAAGTTCACTTAATGATCAAAGCAAAAAAACCTTGTAAAATCAGTCACAAGTCTCCACATTGTTTAAAAATAGACATTCTGGTCCCAATTGTTATCATAATCTGAGGAGTATCTGTATATGCCTATATATAAAAACACATATTAATATGCCCAGTTAAACTATAGCAACACATTGTATTGGGGACAATCCTTAAATCCTATTGTCTTGTATGTACACAGGCACTATATTTTAGTTGCAATGACTGCATTTATTTGGGATCTAGTTCAAGGAATTATACAATTCTAAAGAACTGGTATTCCAAGGACCAGAAAATCAATATAGTTCCATAAAGTTTTGCTCACATTTTATTATCTTATTTAAGTCTCAGTCATTGCTCAATGTGACCAGATTAAATGTGGCATGATTTAATTTGTGGATTTCTATTCTTTGTCATCCAGGTTGGTTGTCCCAAAGATGCTTTTTGAAAAGGCAACTGGATATTTTCTTTTTGAGAAAGGGGATGGGGGAGAAGGAAAGGGAAGGGAAAGGAAAGGAAAGGAAAGGAAAGGAAAGGAAAGGAAAGGAAAGGAAAGGAAAGGAAAGGAAAGGAAAGGAAAGGAAAGGAAAGGAAAGGAAAGGAAAGGAAAAAAGAAGAGTGTCCAGTTGCCTTTTGGAAGATCAACTTTGGGTTCCTCTTGGAATCCTCTCTTGAGTTTTAACTAGTATGTGAAAGCCAGGCAGGCACAAAACATTGGAGAGATGATCATACAATGAAAGTCAAGTCATTTACATATTATGCTATTAGAAAGATACTAATTATGTTACTAATTAGAGTAAATGCCAAACTACATATCCGATCCAGAAAATCTTCTTCATTTTTTTTGAAACATTTCTAAACATTTTATCACATTTAATGCAAATTGATGGAGGAAAACACTAAATTTCTCCATCTACAAGCAGTTTTTATCCAATGTTAGTAAAACATGATTTGAAATTGTTTGAAGAAATCACAATTTAAAATTACCAGAATAAGCAATTCAAATGATGTGACACATTATGAATGCTGACTATTACCAATTGTTATCATCAAAAAGGACTGTCTACACTATAAATGAATATTGTCCTCATTTAATAAATTGTTAGGTTAGACCTTCCACTAAGATAACATCCAAAGTTTAATGAGCTCTTTCATGAGATCCCACTGAATTTTATTAGCAAAGTGGTTGCATACTAATGCAGCTGTACATGAATAAATCACAGAAGTGTTACATAATTAACTTTTTTGTTATGTTTTGAGCTAATCATGGAGTATTTCTCACTAATTTACAGCTCAGTATTCATCAAATCATATGTTAATTACAGAAGCACTCAGAATGTGAAAGAGATTTGGCACATTAAGCTTTAACCATAGTGATGGTGGAACATAGGACAAAATCTCTGGTTTCTTTTCAGATAATAGAAAGCATTATGAAATAAATTATTATAACTAATACTTGACAATATAAACATTTCTGTAACTGTAAAATGCATCCAGACTTTAGTTACTGGTAATTTAGAAATCAAGTAGATTGGCATTGGTCCTTCAAGGAAGACCGGACTGGGAAACCAAATCATGCATATTAATACTACTTTTATTACAAGGTAACAGAATCTTCATGAATGTCTGAATATACTACAATCCTTCACAGTATCTTCATGAAAATTAGGAAGAACTTTATAAAACTCCCTTGCTTTAGCTTCATAAGGACTTGGCTGAGATGCTTTCTCAGGTCACAATTTTGTCTCAGATTTCTTTTATCTCAGAATTGTTTGTGTTGTGGCTGTTCCTTGTGCTCCTCAGGATCATTCCTTCTGCCATTACAACAGCTAGATGGACTGACAAGTCTTCCATTTCAGTACTTAGAAAGCTCACCAAACAGTAAGCACACTTTACTGAAAATAATATTTTCCCCTATGAATTCATTAAACTCACTGTTGGAAATTGAACTTCTTTGGTTCTACGTTTAAGGCAGATTATAGCCAAATTGATGGAAATTATCCTGAAACAGATATCAATTCCCTTGCCTGGATTTCAAGGATTTGATGTGGGAGAAAGAAGGGACCAAACTAAGAAATGATCTTTCTTTGTTGAAAAGAACCAGCAGCTTCTAATCCCTTTCAATAGCCAGAATTTTCTCTACTGCCTATGTCCTTTATAAAGAACAAGAAATATTAATAGTCAGTTTGAGAAGATTTGAAGCACCTCTCCCCATCACCAGCTCTGAGTTAGAGAAAAAAGATTCAAATATGAATCTTTGCAAATGTATACACATGTACACATGGACATGTATCAATCGTTGAAACACAATGGACATTCACAATTCTAAAATATTGCAGTTAGACTCCACCTATAAAGGATAAAAGAAGAACAGAACAGAACAGAAAAGAATCATAGAGCTGGAAGAGACCTGGAGTTCTTCTAGTCCAACACCCTGCCCAAAACAGGATACCTTATATCTTATTCTTCTCATTCTCCTAAAATCCTCTATGTTAAATAAATACTCCCAATAACACAATCCACAGATTTTAGCTTAATCCACTGAACTAAGCCTCAATTGTGCAGCTCATGGTGGAGCTCCTCTTCCCTCTACCAGAAGACTCTAGTCTTGTACACATATACCCAGTGACTCAGTCCCCAGGCTGCTAGCTTGATCTACTGGATGAAGTCCCATTTCAATTTTTTTTTCTTATTAGACTTCTATGCTGCTCACCTCACCAAAGCAACAATAAGCTCTTCTACCTCTCAAAACATCCTCTGGTGCTATGCAAATAGTCCCACTGATTCCTGGTGTGAAAATGTGTTATTTAAAACAATATGTATTGCATTGAACATGACCCTAGGACAAGGTAATATCCTGTTCCTCTCAAAAACATGTTCACACTGTGCTATTCTTGTGGAAATTTAAAAAAATAGTAACCAACAAGTTTGTTTAGAGAATGGGTAACAACACATAATATCCTATTTTTCTTAATTCCAGGTTTTCTATTTCTCAGAAATAAAAACCAATTTAGAAATAGTGACATAAATCTCACTATGCTACTGAATGATGTCCCAATTAAAGTGGGCTTCTGTTCCAGCTGATTCAACAACTTTAATGAGCACATGAAGCCCCTATTAGCATTAATTGAAGCTCTGTCCATGGACTGAGGGCAGAATAAATCCCTGCAGAGTTTAAAACTGTGGGTGTATATAATACACAGCATGGATGAAATCAGAAAAAACTAGGCCAAATATATTAGTACAAATGGGGGCTGATTTAGGAGAATGTCCTAAAGTCAGTGTCTACTGACCTCAAACTGAGACAGACTATAATTTTAATATAATTCAACCAGAGTTTGAGCACCTGTAAACAGTAGGAAACTTCTTCTGCTTAATTATAATGAAATATCCAAAGAGATGATAAAAGTTTACTGCACTGAATGCTGTTGTCAGGAATCAGTTATTAAGTTTGCACTGCATGTTTGGTCTTCCAATTACACAGTTTAAATAAACTTTGCATTATGGTGAAATTTTATTCTTTAAAAAATGTAGTTCTGAGCCCTTCAGCACTGACATCATGGTGCCATCTCCATTCATTTGCATCACATAGGCTATTCTTCCTTTCAATGTTTTGGGTACAAAGATGAAAAATATTGTGAAAAGGCAAGATAAAAAGGTTCTGATTTCTGTCCTACATTCCACACACCCAGAGATGCTCTTAAAGCCACCCACAGTCATCATGTATGAGTTGAGCAGCCATGTAAAAGTGTGTAATAGCTATTTTTTAAAAAAAATTGAAAACCTACTAAGATTATATTTCTGTTCTTCCTGTAGGGAGAGAAAAATGAGTTTTTGAGGCTCCCTGTACTCCTAGTACAGATCAGAAGATATTAACTCATGTATGTCCCTCTTTTTGTGGGGAAAAAGCCAAAAGGAAGTCATAGTGAGCAACACAGTACTGGAACTTTATCCAGTGGATCAAGCTAGTAGCATGGGGGCTGAGTCATTAGGAATGTTTGTATAACAGTATAGGATTTGGGGAGAGTAAGGACACTTGGACTTTTGGCAGGTCTAAAGACTACAACTTTGATCATATGGTTAGGACATAGGCTTCCAATGTCCTTTCCACCTTTATGGCTCTGTTCTAGAAAGCAGGAAAGTGTTGTGTTCCAGTTCCATCTTAGCCACTGAGTGACCTTGGTCAGTTACTCTCTCTCAGTCCAGGTCAATTCACAAGTTGTGGTTGTGGGGATAATAGAAGGAGGTTGGATGTGTTTGGTGCCTGAGTTATTTGTAAAAAATAATAAAAGGGGCATATAAATAGTATAGAGAATATATAAACTTATATAAATATATTTATATAAATAAATAGCAATACACTAGTTTGCAAAAGATGAATTCATAAATGTCTTTTTTTAAAGATGTCTTTTAATATGATCATAATTATATGTGTGTGTGTGTATCTATATCTATATCTATCTATATCTATCTATCTATCTATCTATCTATCTATCTAATCTATATCTATCTATCTATATATAAATTACGACCATATTAAGATGCAGAACATCTGGAGTAAGGTGTTAGCAGTGGCCTGATGAGTGCCCCAGCTTAGCTTTTTGACCACATTAAGAATAAGTTGAATGTGAAAAGAAATTCACCTCAACTTTGCTAAAGGGAATAAGAGGAATTCGCATGGATCACAATTCTGCCTTCACAGGTTGTTATTATGCATCATATATCCTTGCAGGATTTTGAGTAGGGGAAATAAGTTTAATTCTAATTTTACATAAATGTAAGTAATTGCTAGAACTGGTTCACTAAATTTAGTTTTGGACTTTAAATCACTCATGTATGAGCTTTCTCAGTATGTAATAAATAGTATAGCAAGTGTAGACTTTAGAAGATTCATATGATTATAACCTGCAGTCAACATGATCACACATACACATATCATATCTAGATGCATTATTTTATACCTCTTACAAATTTAAGAAGAGATGTGGGATCTTTTTGTGATGTTACCTATCCTTAGATGTGATATAGTAAGAAATATTTAAAAACACAATCTAAATTGGGATTTCATGAAGTTGCAAATTAAATTGATGGATTTTGGTGACAACTTTGTAAATATGTTAAACGTAGTATATGCTACACAGAAAGCCAAAATATTAATAAACGGTGAAGCAACCCAATTATTTGTGATAAGGAAGGGAGTCAGGCAGGGATGTCCTTTGTCACCACTGCTTTTTATTACTATATTAGAAATGCTATTAGATTGAATCAGATTAAATAATAAAATTAAAGGAACAAAAATTAAGAATCAGAAATACAAACTACAGGCTTTTGCGGACGATATGATATTTGTTATTGAAGACCCATTAGATACAGGTCCAATACTATTGAATGAAATAGACAAATTTGGCAAATTGGCAGGATTAAAAATTAATAAAGAAAAAACTAAAATTTTAGTTAAGAATATGACAAATAGCAAACAAAAGAAATTAGAAGGGAATATGGGGTTACAAATTGTAAACAAAATTAAATATTTAGGTATTTGGATGAGAGCGAGAACATTAAATTTGAGAGAGGACAACTATATTAAATTGTTGAAACAGATTGGGAAAGATTTGGAAAACTGGAACAAAATGCAGATTTCACTATTGTGTGGAATTGCAACAATCAAAACGAATGTATTACCTAAAATTCTATATTTATTCCAAACAATCCCCATATTAATGGATAATTTTTTTAAAGGAATTAGACAAAATTGTTACAAATTTATTTGGGCAGGGAAAAAAACAAGAATAAAAAAATATCTACAAGATAATAAAAGCAGAGGTGGCTTTGGACTACCGGCCTGGGAGACTTATTATAAAGCAGTCGCTTTAGTATGGATAAGGGATTGGATAAATTTGAAGAATAAAAGAATTTTAACAGTGGAGGACCATGACCTACAGATAGGATGGCATGCATTTTTGTTGAACCCGAACAATAAGAGCCATGCATATTTCAGGAGACATGTTTTATGAAAATCCTTAATTAAAATTTGGACCGAGATCAAGAGAGAGCATGTTAACAAGATTCCAAGATGGTTTTCAACAATGGAAGTGATGTTCCACCCTAATACTTTTGGATATTTCCAAAAAGCTTAAGTACCATCAAATATTAGATAAGGAAGGGACACTCAAAACATTGCAGGAATTAGAGACACAAGAAATATTTATTGATAAGTGGTCTTTCTTTCAAATTAAATTAAGATACAACAAAGATGTAAAGGAATTCAGAATGGAAACAAAAGACACACAGTTAGACAAGATTCTTTTTTAAAGCAAGTTTTATTCAATTTTTAACGGTTCAAATAAGGCTCTTTTCAGTAGACAGCATATTCCTGGGTCATCACTTTTACATGCAGATATGACAATAGTTCTATATTCATTTTTGACATTTAACTTCCTATTTTATCCCATTTTTACTTCCATTCCGTTTTTTGGCAAACAAAGGGCCAAACAAATTAATCCTAGTCTCAAATCTTAATCTCAATCTGTATAACCCCCATTTCATTTCAAATTAGTTGTAAATATTTTTAAATGTTTATATATCTTAAAAATAACAATATGTTTTCCCATCATATAGAAAATAAAGTTTATCCATATCTATCCTTTAACTATCTTCACATTGTTAATACTCTTTTATCATTTACATATTTATTTTATCCGTCAGATTTGCCCTTTCATCACATATTCTCTCCATAATTCTAAATCAATACAAGCTTTAACACAAAAAAGAATAAAAAGAAAACCTAGACTTGCTTTACTACTTTGAAAGTGACACCTCAGTGGTTAACATATTAACATAGTGATAATCATTCCCTTTAAAGCAAAAGATAGAATAAAAGAGAAAAGAGAAAAGAAAAGCTACATAACATTATATCTCTTTTCAATCAGGTTCTGCAACACAAATCCCCCCTAAAGTTTGTTTATAGTTCCAAAATAATAGTAAAAATAACTAACCTTGGTTACTGACAAATCTGGTTTTAAACATCTTCAAAAATCATTTCAGTTAATTCAATTTATCTAATCAACATTTACCTTTCTTTTATAAATAAAAAGTAAAAGTGTAACCTTCATCTAATAAAATTGTCAGTAACCCCTCTATTGTTTTACATTTTATGATTACAATATATTCTTATTACCCTCTTCTCCATGCAGAACCCCCTTCTTAATACATTAGCCATTATCTCTATGTAAACGAGTTTCTTTCTTCATTATATAATTCCCGTATTCTCTATCTTCTGCTCTTGTTTCTTGTTCCTCTCCTCCTTTTATCCTGCTATATCCTTCTCCATCCAATTTGAATCCCCCTCTCTCTCTTTGCCTTTCTGCCCCCTTTTCTTCTGGACCTTTCTAGCATGCCTAATTTCATAAGTGTTCCTTTTAATTACTTTCTTAGGTTTCATTTTTAACCACCCTTCCTTTCCCTTTTATTTGTATTAATCTTTGTGTTAATTGTCTCTTTAAAATGGTTTTCCCTTGTGCTGGCTCCTCCCTTTCCAAGATTCCTTCTTCTTGTTCTTTATTCGCCATTTCCATGCTCATGTCTTCTGCAACGAGCCAAATTAGTTCAGTCACTTCCTGTAGCAGTTCTTTCATACTTTTAAATTCCATTTTAATTCCTTGGATGGCCACCAAAGTTTTATTTTCCTTATTTCTTCTTCTTTAAATTTTCTAAGATCTTAGCCCAAGTCCAGAGTCTATATCAATATCACCAACTAATCCAGCAGTCTGTCTTTTATTTTAATTCAAACTTTCACCTTCTATGGATCTTGCTTTTTGTTTCAGTGTCTCTTTAAAATTGTAACAACTCCAATTCACAAAGGAACAAGATATTTTCCTTCTTCTTTAAATTCAATTTTTTATCCACAAAGTGGCACTTTCTGTTACACGATATCTTCTCCTTTCCTTTTATTTTAATATTCAGGATTTTTCGAGCCCCAAACTTAAGTTCTTACGCCGCTTCTTCCTTTCCGGTTCAAGCCCCTTATAGCTATCAAAGATATTTTACTTATTATTTTTCCTTCACTTGACACTGCGCTTCTTCTTCTTTTTAAAAAAAACTCATCTTTATCTTAATCCTGGGGTGCCTTTGTTGATCTTACCATCCGATACTCCCGGTTCCTCTGCTGTCAACTTCTTTCTTTCCTCCTGCACTGATCTTAGTCCAGTTGAGACCTTCTCTTGAGGTGGCCATATTGACCACCGCTTCTTGTCATCTTCGGAGGGAAAAGACCAGACCCAAAAGGGGGGAGATGCGGCTCCCCTCACTCTGGCTGGCAGCTTTCCCTTTCTCCGCCGCCCCTCCGAGGCAGCTTCAGCCCCGAACTGTAAGGATCGGAGCTCTCCAATGCAAGAGCCAGGCTGCGGTCACGGACAATCACAAACCGCCTGTTAGCGAGAAGGCTCAACCCGGAACCCCAGTTAGACAAGATTCTTATGGGCCCTGTGAAAGGTATGATTTCTAAATTATATAACTATTTACTGGAGTATGAATTGGCAAAGGATGTAGTCAAAGGACCCATGCTAGCCTGGGAAAAAATCTTTGGACATGGTATAAATTTGGACGACTGGGAAGAAATCTGGCATAAAAATCTCACACAAACCAAATCAGTAGCACACAAGGAAAATTTGTATAAAATGATGTATAGGTGGCATCTGGCACCCTCTAGATTAGCTAAAATATTTCTGATGGCCAACCCAAACTGTTGGAAGTGTAAAAAGAAACGACGTACATATTTTCATTCGTGGTGGACCTGCCCAAAAGTAAAAAAGTACTGGCAAAAAATTAAGGATTGTATTGAAGGAATTATAGAATGTGGGCTGGAGTTGAAACCAGAACTGTTCCTGTTGGGGATGAGCCGAGGGGAATTTCCCTCTAATGTGAGATATTTGTTGATACATCTACCAACGGTGGCAAGGATCACACTTGTACAATATTGGAAGAACTGAGAGGTACCCCCGATACAAGTAGTTATTCAAAAAACCTATGAATGTGCCCAAATGGAGAGGCTCACATTAAAAATTAATGGAAAAGAGGATACAGACTATTATAGGATATGGAACAATTGGTACAAATGGGCAGAACAAAAGTGGGAATCTAAAAAAAATAAAAGAACAAAGGAGACGGATTATAACTGGCTATAAATAAAAACAAATAACGGTATGAAGCTCTTAACTCCTATTTTATTGCTATTTTTTGCTAATCATAGCTTTATGTTTATGTGATATATACTAAGAAGGTAATATTTAATCAAATAGATATATAGTAAAAATAAGAATAGAAGCCCATTAGTTGTTTATAATGTCGTAGTGTTTATCATGTATGTAAAATGAAGGTAGTACCTACTCTAATAGCTATATCATAAGATAAAAATAGTACATTTTCTGTTATCTTCCATTATTTGGTATATAATATATGAGTGTTAAGGAAGACGCGCCAGACTTTGACTAAAAATGAGTATTAGGACCAATCTAATTCGATATGAAATGCAAATAATGATGTGCTGTTTTTAACAGTTTTTAAAACTTGTATGTCTTTTTTAATTATGTAAATAAAGTTTGTTTGAAAATTAAAAAAAAGAAATATTTAAAAACAATAGCAAAATTTGGGTTTAGTCCACTTACTTGAAGGTGTCTTGCTAACTATTTTAAGGAATATGTCTTCACAATTTATTTATTATTAAATGCATAAGGCTGTCCAACTCCATAATGACTCTCAGTGGCATACAATTAATAAACAAATTACTTTAAAAATGCAAATAACTAATATTGCCTCCATCTCAACCCCAACCACTTGGAGGCAGCTTTGAGTCTTCTTCAGTTGTTCTGATGTGGTAGTAAAGTCTGACACCAGACTTATGTATTGACAACATAGGGTGCCTTGAGGAAAGTCTGAAGTGGCATGGTCAGGACAGTGATTAACCTATCTCCTACTAGCTGTCTAATTGTTCTGTGGACATGTCTTCATCCTAAGCACTGCTATGCTACTCTTGTCTTTCCTCTAAAAGATCTCACACCTGGCTTCTACAGCCTCATACTCTGCATACTAATCTCCAATGTGATTATTTCTTCAGAACAGAGGTCAATATACACCTTGGAGTTTTGAAACAGTTTGTGTGGTGCAAAATGATTTGACAGAGCTCCTAGGCATTTTTTTTACTATTGTCCTCCCAGTTGTCTGGTTATTTTCTGTTTTCATTTGAATAGCACTAATGCAAATCCATAGGGAACATAGAATTGATAGTGCTATCAGAATTTTTCCTCCTCCCAGATTGATGTAAGTGGAAGATTTTAGCTGAAGCATGCCTCTGTCCTTTATAAACTACTTGTTCCTAGATAATTTCTTGTTTGCAAATTTTTAATTTGATTGGTTAGGGATAACTTGAAGCAATTTTAGATTTAGTTCACACATATTCAATCTCTCTCTCACACACACACATACACACACACAGAGAAATTAGATTTCCCTTCATCCCTTTAATATTTTGATCATTGTGAATCATATGTGGGGCAATTGACATCCATATTAGTTTTTTAGTCAATTGTATTCTCGGAGGAAAAAAAACAATACTAAGTTAGAAGGATAAAAAGATGTGCAAGAGATAGAAGGACAAAACCCAGTTTCAGATAATGTCAGCCAGATAATGAAAAAGTTCCAAATAAAAAAGGAAGCTGTATGGAAATGATTTAGAGAAAGAAGCCCCAAGCATACCTTCACTAATTCAATGAAATCCAGTAAAACAAACTATCTCTCTCTTTCTTGTTCATGCTTATTGTTTTTGCAGTAGGCTGAAGCATTCTCTGTGTGTAGAGTGCTCCTGACAGCAGGAGTCAGGTCTGAGAAACAATCCATGAAACAGGTTTTATAGCTAGAATTGAAAGGTGATGTATGTACAGGAAATAAATGTATTATAAGGACCGGCAAAAGCTAACATCTATCCAACTACATCTTAACAGAAGACGTTTCAAAGGTGTATATCACTTCAAAGGAGATTTGACTGAATTACCCCTTCAACATGGATCAATTAAAACTCATTGATTCAAATTGTTAAACTGAATTAGGTTCCTTTGAATGGCTTTGAAAAGATTCAAAGGTGATTTAACAGCTCAGTGAATGCCTTAGCTTTGCAGATTTCTGATAATGACATGAGTAATGTCAAGTGGGTTTATCACCTCTTCAAATGCTGCCTTTCAGTGTGTTTGGGATATATGTGCCCTATCCAGTCTACATCTCTTCAGCAGTCCCTTTTCATTTGTCTTTTTTCTTTAATTCATATTTATCTTTTTTGTACTTGGAGAATTAGTCCACACTAATTAGTCCACACTGTATAAGTGGGTCTGAGATAACATGCTTGCTATTAAAGTATTGTATATTAATATGGACTACTTCTTTATATGGTAGCTTATTACAACAGTACTATAATAACTTACACATTTCTCAGACTTTTTAAAGCAAACACATGAATGCACAAACAGCATGTCAATTGCCATCCCCCAAAGAGATTAGCATTGCCAATGAATCCTGCCAAAAAGCCTATCTGCCTAGAAATGCAAATGATTGAGAAATGGTGAACTCCTCAATAGTTAGTACGACTCGCTTTTTAGGCAGTTTTCAAAATATTTTTCAATTGCTGTACAAAACCAGACAAAGGTCTCTGGACAGCACTATTAGGTGCCTGAGGCCTGAGAGTATCAACTCTGCAACCTAGACTGTTTGGAATCTAGATTTACCAATCCCCATTAAGTGTTATCATTTTTGAAATTCAGATTTGCACAAATAAGTGAACACTTGATTTTCTATTAGAAATTTCTGAAGTCTGAATCCCTGATAAGAATCCCGCTCTGTTATACTTCTACCCTGTACAATATGTCTTTTCACCACTAGTTTGTTTGACTGTTTCTAAATTCTGGAGGTAGTTAATTGATGTCTCAAGGCTGTAAGTTCATCAGGCAAAGGTCTGAACATCAGTATAGTCTGAATTCAGTGGGGGTCTAATTCTTACTAGAACTGATCTTCAAGGAAAGAGACTCTGAAAAATAGTGTTCCAATAAGAGCTAGCTTTGAAGAACCTGCAGGCCTGCCACAAAATGGTACTCGCTTGCTGGGCTGCACTCAAAAGGGATGTTCTGCCTTCTGCCAGTAGTGATCAATCCTGATTTCTATGCCTAGACTGTTTCTGAGTACACCTGCTTAAACTGACACTTCTGTGCGTTGCTGAGCCATCTTGATCTGTAATTGATCATACAGAATGGACAATATATACAGAATACAGAATAACAAAGTTGGAAGAGGCCTTGGTCCTTTAGTCCAACCCCCTGCCCAAGCAGGAGATCCTATGCTATTCCAGATACATGGCTGTCCAATCTCTTCCTAAAAAACTGAAGTGATGGTGCACCCACAACTTCTGGAGGCAAGCCATTCCACTATTAATTGTTCTCACTGTCAGTAAATTTCTCCTTAATTCTAAATTGGATTTCTCTTTGATAATTTTCTATCTATTGCTTAGTATCCTGCCTACAGGTGCTTTGGAGACCCTCTTCTTTGTGATATGTATGGGCTAGCACAGTGATAGCTAACCTTTTCCACATTGCGTGCCAAGAGTGTGCATGCATGCACTTGTACGCTCACTCGCGTGCCTGCACCCATGATGCAATGCGCATGCAACTCCACTGCCCCCTGCATGAGACCCCCTGCACCACACGCCTCTGCACATGCACATGCAACCCCCACATGCCGCATGCCTCTGTGCATACACGTGCATCTCCCACATGCCTTGGTGGTGCAGGCTGCTAATAGCCTAGCACTTAGTTTATTTATTTATTATTTATTTATTAATTTGACTTATATGCTGCCCCCTCTCCCAAAGGACTCAGGGCGGCTCACAGCTAAAATACAATACTAACAATAAATTACCTAAAACTGTATTAAATTGTAAGCCGAATTAACATTAAAACCCCAAATTAAAATAAACAAACCCCAAAGAGTCAGCACAGCCCAGATTGTAAAAACAGCCAGGTTTTTAACTCATGGTGGAAGGTGCGGAGATCGGGAGCCAGCCGGAGCTCCAGCGGAAGAAGATTCCATAAAGTGGGGGCTGCCACAGAGTAGGCCCTCCCCCGGGGCCCCGCCAGGTGACATTGAGTCGCGGATGGCACCCTGAGGAGATCCCATCTGTGCGCCCGTACAGGGCGGTTGGTAGTTGATGCTGGGAGGAGTCGTTCTCATAAATATCCTGGACCCATGCCATGTAGGACTTTGAATGTTAATACCAAAACCTTGAATCTCACCCGAGGGCAACCGAAGCCAATGCAGGCGCGCAGGAGGGGTGTGATATGGGAGTATCGGGGGCTCCCATCACTACCCGCGCGCATTCTGCACCAGTTGAAGCCTCCGAGTGGTATGCAAGGGCAGTCCTAAATAGAGAGCGTTACAGTAGTCCAGTCGGGAGACCACGAGCCTGAGTGATCGTGCGCAGGGTATCCCAGTCCAGATATGGGCACAACTGGTGAACCAGCCAGACCTGGGCAAAGGCCTCTGTGGCCACGGCTCCCACCTGCTCCTCCAACTTGAGCTGTGAATCCAGGAGGACCCCCAGATTCCGTGCCCTGTCCATGGGGGGTAACACCTCCTCCCCCATGACCAAAGATGGAACCTCCAAACTGGACCAGGATGTCAGTATGCACAACCACTCTGTCTTGGCTGGGTTGAGTCGAAGCATGTTCCTGTCCATCCAGATCCGCACCACTTCCAGACAACGGAACATCACGGAGAGAGCATCACTGATGTGGTCCGGGGTGGAGATGTATAACTGTGTATCATCAGAGTACTGATGATAGCTCACCCCGAAACCATGGATGATCTCACCCAGCAGCTTCATATAAATGTTGAACAAGAGAGGCAAGAGGACAGACCCCTGAGGTACCCCACAAGTGAGAGACCTCGGAGTCGACCTCTGCCCCCCTGCCAACACTGTTTGCGAACGTCCCGAGAGGTAGGAAGAGAACCACTGTAAGACAGTGCCTCCCACTCCCAGCCCCCTGAGACGCCGCAACAGGATACCATGGTCGATGGTATCAAAAGCCGCTGAGAGGTCTAACAGGACCAGGACAGAGAAGAAACCCCTGTCCCGAGCCCTAGAAAGATCATCAATCAGCGCAACCAATGCTGTCTCCGTGCTGTACCCGGGTCGGAAGCCTGATTGGTATGGATCCAGGTAGTCCGCTTCCTTCAGGAAAAGTGGCAATTGCTGGGCCACCACACTCTCAACAACCTTCGCTAAAAAGCGAAGGTTGGAGACTGGACGAAAGTTGTTCAACACGGCTGGGTCCAGGGCAGGCTTCTTCAGAAGGGGCCTCACCACCGCCTCTTTCAAGGCGGCAGGGAACAGCCCCTCCCTTAATGAAGCGTTGACCACTGCCCGGAGCCAGCCGCATGTGACTTCCCTGGAGGCATAAACCAACCAGGAAGGGCACGGGTCCAATAAACATGTGGTGGAACTCAGGCACCGCATGATCCTGTCCACTTCATCCTCAGGAACAGGATTGAACTCAGTCCAGATTACATTAGCCAGACTGCTCGCCTCCCCTTCCCCAGACCACTGCAAGTCCGAGCGCAACCCTTCCCGGATCCAAACAATTTTATCCTGCAGATACAAACCAAATTCCTCAGCTCTGCCCCGCAGAGGGTCCGCCACCTCCCCCAACTGTAAGAGGGAACAGGCAACCTCAAACAGGGCGGCTGAGCGGTTATCTGCAGATGCTATGAGGGCGGAGAAGTAAGATCTCCTCGCTGCCCCCACAGCTACCAGGTAAGTCCTAATATGGGCTCTCAACTGGGTTCGGTCGGATCCGGAGTGGGTCGCCCTCCACCTACTCTCTAGTCCCCTTCTACGACGCTTCATCTCCCGGAGCTCCTCGGTGTACCAGGGAGCTGACTGGGATCTGCGCCGAGTAAGGGGATGCATGGGGACAACCCTGTCAAGAGCCCCCATGGCCGACTGTTGCCAGGTAGCCGCAAGGACCTCGGCAGGGCTGTGGGTGAGGGATGCAGGAAAAACCCCGTTCTGCCTGGAACCTCTCAGGGTCCATCAGGCGCCTGGGGCGGAACCACCTAAGTGGCTCCTCATCCCAGCGGTGTGGGGCGGCTTGATGGAAGACCAGCTGTAGGAGATAGTGGTCTGACCATGGAACGGGATGGGTTACTGTAACACCATCCCCAGGCCACTACGCCAGGCCACATCGCCACCAATCTCAAAATAGAAAGGATGGCTATGAATTATTATTTAGGCCAGGGTTGCAGGATGCCTCAGTCCCAGTTCAGAGATGTGTAGTAAATTCAGATAGAACCTTTAGAAGGAAAGCCCTTTTTACCCAAATATATGGATGGCAACTGTAATGTAAACTGGGCTTAGCATTGGTCAAGACTAGGAATCCAATAAACAAAAAAGAGACAACAGATGTGGAGATGAGTTCAAAGCATGGCACATCAAGATAAACAAGACGGAACTGAGACTTGAAAAGTAGTTCTCAATATTTTCTCTCAGGAAGTGAAGCCAATAATTAAGCCAGGCTGAGCCACTCCCCATATAGCCTAGGTACATTACTCATTAGAGCAATGTTTCTTAACTTTGGCATTTTAAGTTATGGGAATTTCAACGCCCAGAATTTCAAAGCCAGTTGCCATATTAGATTACCAAAGTTGAGAAACACTGCATTGGAATCCATTCACTGACCAGCCTGTTAGCCTCTGCTGTTATGTCTTTAAAACACACCTCTAATTGGAACTGGATAGGTAAATCTCAGGATCCTAGAAACTGTCACTGGGTTCAGGCAGCGTGTTCTGAGAGTTTACTACATCTGCCTCAGGAAGACTAGAGTTACTGGCTTCCATAATGCTAGAAATATTTCCTCTAGGACTATTATTCCTAGAAGTCCATCTCCACTTTATCCTCTTCTTATCAGCAGGTCCAACATTCTCATCTGAGATGATAGTCTATAGTCATTAGTTGCATCAGTGCAACTAATATATAGGCCAAGGAGAGAACGGTAGATGTATAAACAGCAGGACAAAGAAGTCATCATTTCTCTGGAAATTTGTATTCTGTGGGAATTAGAAAGAAGACCCTAAGGAGCTTCTTGCTTTAAAATTAATTTTGTAATTAGCATTAATAAGTTCAGCATCAAAATCAACTTCGTTTTCCTCCATGGCAGGCAACAAATGCAGTCCACGCACTCTGGCAGATTGCTGTGAATCTGTCAACAGATTTTATTTTAAAAAGGATTTATAAATTTTTAAACCCATTGCAAAATTGCATGAACTCTTCCTTTGTACAAGCATAAAGTGAGTTGGATTTATACAATGCCACCAAGAATACCAATATCAATAGGCATAAAGGGATTAGGTGCAAAAAACCTTGTAAGTGCTATCATGAGATCGGGTGTTGATTTGTAAAGCAGTTGTGCTAATGGGAAGAAATCCAAGCAACTACAGGGCTATTGTTATGTAGTGGATGGTAAACACTATCTGTCTAGTAAGTATTTCTGTTTATTAAGAAGATGGTTAAGATTTGCAATTTTTATCTACCTTACTTACAGGTGTCTACCTACCTTTAAAGCAAAACTGGTCTAACGCACACAAAATCTACATCCTCTCAAGACTTGTAGTTTATATTTCTAAAGCAGGAATACATGAAGAACAAATAACCTTTTTAATGCATTTAAACAAGAGAATCAAAACACATTTCCATGTATGGATTACATCCTAACATGGCAGCAAAACAAAATGAAAGAAGCCCACTTAACTATACATATTGTTATTGTCACAGTATTTTGTTAATCTATCATCCTTCAAAGCAGCAATATATTCACAGCAAGAGAAAAAGACAAGGTCCTTTATTTTAAAGACAATCTTCATCAAAAATATGTCTGAGAGAAGAGTTCAACAGAGGAGTGAAATCCCTTCTGTTTACATGCTACCATCCTGAACAGAATCCTCTCCCTCCAATGAATGCTTTAAAAAATGTAGTTTTTAAATGATGCTTTAATGACACATGCAATTTAGCCAATTGCACTCTGTTATCAATGTTATTCTGAGACAGCAAAATTGTTCAAATAAGACTGCATGCTTGCTCACTTTTCTAGGTAGAACTTCATCCCAAATAATGCTAGGCTAAATATTTATTTGTTTTTCAATATTATCCAAGAGGATTTGATGGAAGAAAAAAATGCTTTTATAATTATTTTCAAAGGAAAATTAAAAATATGAAATTAAAATAGACTGGACATGGTCCTGAAACTTATAATGGTTAATTTGTTGAAAAAACATGTGTATTCATATTCTGATTTTTGGTACAGATGGGAAGACAGCAAGAGTGATTTTCAAAGATTGAAAGTATGGAGAGCTACAATGAATGATGGCATAAACTAATCTTACTTAGATTTTTCACCCACATCCAATTACTTTTGTTAATTGTTTTCTTTCCTGTCTTTTCCATAATAGCAATGGCACTTAGATTTATAAAACACTTCATAGTGCTTTGGAGTCCTCTGTAAGCAGTTTACAGAGTCAGCATATTGCCCCCAACAATATGGCTCCTCATTTTCCCAACTTGGGAAAGATGGAAGGCTTAGACAACTTTGAGCTGGTCAGGATCGAAGTCCAAGCAGTTGTCAGAATTCCCTTGCAATATTGAATTCTAAGCACTGCGCCACCACGACTCAATAATATTTCTTGATCCAAAAGATACAGTAATAAATAGATTGTTTGTGTGTATGTCATCTCTCCTGTGACCAGCAATCTTCTCTCCTGTGACCAGCAATTGTCTTGGCTTTGAATATACCAACTAATGCCCAAGGGAAAATATTATCGAAAAACTTCTCCTATGAGCCTTTTTTTTTCCAAATCAGGAAATCTGATAGACAGTCAGGTTGCAAAACAATAGTAGGATGTTACTGGGGAAAAATAAGAAAAAATAAACCAACCATAGCTTTAGCTATCCTGCAGTAGGATAGTAAAACTCCAAAAACATCTTCAAAAGAAATTCTAAAGTACATTGAGAATGCAATAGAAAAACAGTAGCATTAGAATCCTTTCAGATAACTGACAGTTTTCTCTACAGTATTTGTCCCAAATGAACATTTTATAAAGGATTGCCAGAGTGCAACTCTGAAAAGACTACTTGAAAATAATAAGGCAAAGAATGTCTCGGGGGGGAAATGCAAATGAAACAGTAACAAAATATCGCACTTTGATAATAAAGAGAGATAATGAGGATGAGGAACAAGAAGAAGAATGATAGTTGTCAGGCTGATGAGTCTATATATGACAGTAAGGCTGGTTGCAGCCTATTTGGAAGCAAAAAGAAACTATAAAAAATGCACAATGCTCCTGAGAATAGGGAGATGATATTTGTTATTTTTGTTAATGACAGATTGGATTCTTGTAGGAACCATATCTCACACCCAGTTAATGTGAGCCACAGTTAGAAACATCACTCATCTCCATCCAAGGGAATGTTTGTTTATGAGTCAAAGGAGAGTGTTTGTCAAATATTGCTTATCATGTGTTAAGCTTCTTTCATGAAGACAAAAGCTGTGAGAGAATTGAGCATTGTTCAGTTAGATCAGCATTATATACATTGCATTCCTGAACTTTGAAGGGACTTATAAAATGGGATAGTTTCAATGACCAATGACACAGCAGCTTAACACTTAGTGCCTTTCCCTGTTTTTAAACTGTGAAAAATCAGCTTCCCCTCTTGGAAATAATATCACAATTTGCTTCATTATGTTTGTGGCAGGGCATACAATGTGGCATATAACAGTAAAACAAAGCAAATGTAGCAATGATTGCACTTTAAAGAGAACATAAATGAGCAATTTTCCTATACTACTCACGTAAAAAAATAACTTACTATATAAATACATTACATCTGGAAAAGTAGGGCTTCGATTATTAACTAGTCTGAAGAGAATAAATGTTTTATTCTTGTCATCATGAGATTTGTACTGAGCCAAGCCCGCTTGGTGGCATGGCAGCAGTATTTTGCAGTTCTATCTTGATTGATTGGATTTTTTTATTCTGCCTTTATTACTTTGTAAGTAACTCAAGGCAGCAAACGTAACTAATTCTCCTCCTTCCTTATATTTTCCCCACAACAACAAACTCTAAGAGGTATTGGGTTGAGAATGTGTGACATTCCCAAAGACAAGAATTCACAGTCTTCTGGTGTCTAGGCCAGCACTTTTGTCATTTCTTTACAAAATATTAAATCAGCCTTTCCCAACCTTCTCACAATGATTTATTTGTGATTTCTGGATTTACATTTTCTACCATATCTAGAAAGGCTCAGACTAAAGAAAGCTGTTTTAGGTGCAATCCATCAAGTATATTTAATAACTTTTAAAGTTTGGAAACTTTCCTATTGCTTTTTGTTATTTTGACATTTTAAATGTCAGGCTTTTTTTTGGGTTGATGCTAGTTAAATTTAACATGCTACACCTTGGTTTCTTTATTGTTTGCTTTGATGCTATTATATAGTTTTATTTTTAAATTGTGATGCAAGTTGTATTGGGGCTATATGCAATAAAGCAAGGAAAAATAACTATAAATAAAATAACAATTCTATGAATTAATAATGTAAAAACATTCCTCAGCATGCTTGAACCTAATAATACAGATTCTGTCCTTCTTTGACTCTTTGTAAGTGGTTTTTTCTAAATTTAATTTGTAGGACTAAAACCCAACATTGTATGAACCAGTGGGGCTTCTTTTCTCTCCAGAAGTTCTACACACCATTTGCTCCAAAGGTGCACCAAACCTCTAGAGACGGTTGTGTGAAGAAATCAAGAGCTGCAGGAATATAGGAATGCAGGAATATCCTTCCCTATTTTCCGAACTGAAGTAATTCACCATTGGAGGAGGTCAATTGGACCAAATGCCAATGATTCTATTACTTTCCTATTTCTTCTTCCCTATTACTTCTGATTATTTCTTTGCAAGAAACCTGAGACATTACAAAATAATGTTAAAGTCAAGGCTTCTATGACTGCAGAACTAGGGACAAGTTGAAATAAGTCAAATGAATATAAGCATACAGATCCAGACACACAGACACAATATTTTTAATGCTTTTAAACTGAGAAATTGAATGTTGTTTCTAGAAACTGTGACTTCATAATAAATAATTGTCTAGCTTTAAAACATTTTGAAATATATTATTTGCCTTTATTTGTATTTGTACTTGCTTTTAGTATTTTCTTTATTTTGTTACCCTCTATAAGTATTTTTGTCTACAAGTAGAAGGATAAACAAAGTGAAGTGCAGCTGAACAAATCAATTTTCTACATCTATACACACCCAGGATCACTTGTTTCACCTTCAATCAACTTGTTCCTCTGAACTTCCTCTGATTCCAAAGACAATTTTTATTGTATCTAAATCCTCTAACTTCTTCATTTTGGAGGTTTTCAAGTTTACTTTTACTTCTATAAATAAACAGGTTAGTCATGTCAGAAGTCCAACAATATAGGATGAATAGCAGTTTGCCTCTTACCTGGACAATGTATTTTCATACCGCGATAGATTTGCTGCACACAATCTTCAAAGAATGTTTATTCAGAGTTTCTATCATGAAATTCACTGTTGTCTTTGTGATTATATGCCTCGAGTGGATTGTTGTCTCTTCTTGGCTCCATGATTGAAAAGGGAAATAAAAATGATTTGCAAATTTTGAATTATGAATGTTCTAAACTTGTTCTTAACCCTGAAGCAAAGCACCAGCAACATCTGTTGGTGTTTTCTGATAAACATAAAGAGGAGATCTGAGCCAGGGTAAAATAAGATAAGAAAACTCCATTCTCACACATGCATACATGTAGAATAAGAAGTGACAGTGTTCTTTTGAGAGAAAGGGGATGCAATCCCACTGTAAACATCCAAGTGAGAGGTCTTCTAAGCAACAGTTTGAGAACCACTTCAATGACATGCTTAAAGGCACTAGATGCTGAATTCTAATCCTGTATAAAGCTAGGTGGATAACTTTAGGTCACTCACTCTCAGCTCTAGGAAGAGACAATGTCAAAACTCTTCCAAAATCTCACTGTACTGGAGAGAGTGCAAGAGTGAACTTCTGCTCTCAATAAAATATTATGTTGGAGTGTTTGGATCAGCTAGGAGCTGAGAGTGCTACTTCAGAGACAACCCATTCTTAACACTTTGGGTACTATTGCAGATAAATACTGAAAGACATGGCTCACATACCTAAGCACTGCAGGTTGAGGTGAAAGATCAGTGCAGGTTGTGTGTGCAAAAACTATGATTTGTAAACCCACGGTAGCCTATGTGAATAAGACCTTTGTACTTTTAAATGCTCAAGAAAGATCTCATTTTCCAATCTGCTCACATTGTAAATCGCTGTTGTATGGCAGTGAAATGTGATTAAGAATAAGAATTGTGAACTAGAAAAATGCATCTGAAGGTATTTTACAATTTCATCTTCAGGTTGCCCTTTTAAACACCTGAACAGTAATATGTAGTTGGGCTCTACAGTACTTCAAATTCAGTTTGTAAGCTGTGCTTTGGAATCACTGAAGAATAGATTAAAGCTGCTACATCTTTCCCATAAATTTGAAAAGAAGTTGTTATTCATCCTGTGCTATTCTGGAAACATATACAGTCACTTTAATGAACAACAAACAAATGCTAAAGTCGTGCTTCCTACATTCTATAGTATCTCTTTTTAATCAGATCTGAAGCACTGCATAGACTTGATATATACAAACTGTTCTTAATTTTAATTTAAAAATCAATTATCTCTAGAATTTGAAACCATTAACTTGAGAAAATCCAACATTTAGGTAAAAGGAACCTGATATTTGGTTGTTATGACTAACCCCTTCTCATCCATCTGAAGTTTATAGGGCTACATTGAACAAATAGAAGAAAGGAAAGAAATATATACAGGTAGTTCTTGACTTATGGCCACAATTGAGCCCAAAATTTATGTTGTTAAATGAGACATTTGTTAAGTGAGTTTTGCTCCATTTAACAACATTTCTTGCCACAGTTGTTAAGTGAATTAATAATAATAATAATAATTTATTCAACTTGTATGCCGCCCTTCTCCCTAAGGACTCAGGGCGGTGAACATTAAAACAGCACAAATTTACAATAAAAACAGATTAAATACAACAAGTCGGAATAAGAGTTAAAATATCACTTAACCTCCACCCACCCAGGTCATTCCAGGCTGGCCTGTTGAAACAGCCAGGTCTTCAGGTCCCAGCGGAAGGAGCGGAGATCAGGGGCCAGATGGAGATCCACAGGGAGCTGATTCCAAAGGGCGGGCGCTCCCACAGAGAAGGCTCTAGCCCTGGGGACCACCAGCCAACAATGCCTAACTGACGGTATCCCAAGGAGGCCCCTCCTATGGGAGCGGACAGGGCAATCGGAATGTGATGCTGGCAGGAGGCGTTCCCGCAAGTACCCTGGACCCAAGCCATTTAGGGCTTTATAAGTTATTACTAGCACCTTGAGGCTCACCCGGAAGGCAACCGGCAGCCAATGCAGGTTGTGCAGGAGGGGTGTAACATGGGAGTATCGGGACACTCTCATCACAGCCCGCGCGGCCGCATTCTGCACCAGTTGCAACCTCCGGGTAGTCCGCAAGGACAGCCCCATGTAAAGAGCATTGCAGTAGTCGATTCTGGAGGTGACGAGTGCATGAGTGACCATTCGAAGGGCATCTCGGCTCAGGTAAGGGAGGAGCTGGTGAACCAGCTGAACCTGGGCAAAAGCCCCCCTGGCCACAGCTCCCACCTGTTCCTCCAAACTGAGCTGTGAATCCAGGAGGACGCCCAGGTTCCTCGCCCTATCCATGGGGGTAACACCTCTCCCCCCATGACCAAAGATGATACATCCAATGAAAGCCAAGATGCCAGTAAGAACAGCCACTCAGTCTTGGTCGGGTTGAGCTGGAGCCTATTACTTCCCATCCAGACCTGTACTGCCTCCAGGCACCGGGACATCACAGAGAGAGCATCACTGATCTGGTCTGGGGTGGATATATAAAGCTGGGTATCATCAGCATATTGATGATACCTCACCCCAAAACCTCGGATGATCTCACCCAGCAGTTTCATGTAGATATTAAACAGGAGAGGCAAGAGAATGGACCCCTGTGGCACCCCACAAGTGAGGGGCCTCGGGGCCGACCTCTGCTCTCCTGCCAACACCGACTGCGAATGGCCCAAGAAGTAGGAGGAGAACCACCGCAAGACAGTGCCCCCCACCCCCAATCCCCGGAGCCGCCGCAGAAGGATACCATGATTGATGGTATCGAAAGCTGATGAGAGATCTAATAGGACTAGGACAGAGGAAAACCCCTGTCCCGAGCCCTCCAGAGATCATCCACCAGTGCGACCAATGCTGTCTCCGTGCTGTGTCCGGACCTGAAGCCCGATTGATACAGGTCTAGATAATCAGCTTCCTCCAGGTACAAGGGAAGTTGCTGCACCACCACGCTCTCAACAACCTTCGCTGTGGATGATCAGTTAGTAACCTGGTTATTAAGTGAATCTGGCTTCCCCATTGACTTGGCTTGTCAGAAGGTCCCAAAAGGGGATCAATCACATGATTTTGGGACACAGCAATGGTCATAAGTATGAACCAGTTGCCACGCATCTGATTTTTGATCACATGATCATGGGAATGCTGCAAAGGTCATAACTGAAAAATGGTCATAAGTCACTTTCTTCATTATCTTTGTAACTTTGAATAGTCACTAAGTATGTATTATATAGTAAGTTATTTTTTACCACCACCACCACCACAAAAATATCATGATAAGGTGGGAAAAGTAAGCATAGTTTGGGATTGCATGCCATTGATTCTCTCTGTTTAGGTTACTTTTTTTTCCTTTTCATTCAGTCTGCTTTTCATTTTTAAGGAACTAGAGATGTTTTCAACTAGAAGTTGGGCAGAGCTTTCTCAGTGGTGGCAAATGCAAGTTAGTGGATATAATGCTTCACTTATGGAGCAATACTTATACTTATCGCTTGTCAGCTACTCTTCAGGAGACATTTGTTAGCTTTAGCCTCTAAACACAGGAGAAAATAAATTTATTTAGCTTTTCAGTTGACTGCACAATAAAGTTAGTATCCTTCTAATAACATTTCCAATTTCTTCATAGGAAGAATTTCATTATTACCTTGATGTCATGCATTCTCCCAATAGTATCTGATGGGTCTGTTTCCATATTTAAATTAAAAACAAGTGAATGTTTGTTATGTCTCCCATTTGAATAAATGAATTTGTACTAACACTGGATAAAAATGAAGTTTGGGGTGAGCATCAATCAATCTATTAATTATGCAATAAAGATTTATCTGCATAATACACTGGGCTATTTTAAGAATGATTTGACTTGAGATGTAAATTATATGCAGAAAAGGCACCAATGCTGTGAAAAAGAAAATCAAGATCTACACAATTTGTATGACACTTAAAGGTTAATAGAATAACTTCTCACATTGAGATCCTGTTATCAGCCTTTAATGAGGAGAAAGATGAACCCAATAACAATAAATTCAAGGGATGATGAATCTTGCATTCCAGCCTTTTGTGTCATACAAATTGTATATGCAGAGGAGAGAAAGGATACAATACACATTATTTTTAAGAACACAAAAATATTTTAAAAGTATGGCGCAGGGTTGTTTTCCTTGTTATATAAAACAGATGTGGGCTTTGGCTGTTGGCTCCCTGGTTCACAAGCAGTAAACAATCCTTGTTTACTATTACTATATTACGTGTTTATTATTATTATATTACTATTTTATTATAAAATGACTAATTTTTATTGATAAAATGAAGATGCCAAATGCAACCTTAAAAAAATAATGAGAAAGTTTATATCGATTTTAATAAATCATTTAACCTTTGAAAGTCCCTTTAAAATATTGAGTGTTGTCAGTTAATTGCATAATCTCCTTGGTGTTAATATGCCAGGTACTTTGATAAAAACAATAAAAAGGTCAATCTTACTCTCCCATCTAATTTTATGTTTTGGTTAATATTTTATAACATTTTAAAAGCAAGCTTATTTAGCCATTTGTTTTTATGTGTCTAAAACAACAATATCCTAGGAATGTATTTCAGCTGGTTTCAACACCAGTTTCTCATACATCTAACAAAAGCAACTAAATAATAAATAACACATCAGTAATAAAGCATCCAATATCATTCTGCATGAAAGGATTCTAAAAATGGTATCCTCAGAATTACCTTGCACTGATAAGCATTGCCTGATCTTTTTCATTAGTCCTTTCAAAGGAAGCCTGTGAAAACAAGACTAAAGGTGCAACAAAGCTGATAATTAAAAAAAAACCCTTCTTGCACAGTGTCAATTAATGTGTGTCATAGTATGAATGTTCCATTTTCAAGGCCATCTTGCTGGTATTGTTACTGCATCAAGGCCACACTGCGATAGATATTATAGTCTCAAGGCCATGCTGCTTGTACATTACAATTGCAAAACACAGTGCCATTTGAAGGTGATGACTGTGTGTTAGCAACAGGCAGACTATTTCCAGTCTTCATTTGTGCATTTTCACGCTTGGGTCACTTCTATCTGACTTGTGCATTTACCAGAGCCTTCCCTTTTAAAACAGCATTAAATTGGGGCTGCTTTAAAACAGCATGTAAACTATGCTACTTGTAAAATAAAGTTTAAAAATGCATTTGATATGTTTTGAGCAAAGAAGTGCATTGGGACATTTGGGAGGTACAAAAAACTATCAGACAACTAAAATTCAAGCCATGTATGATTCCCACTGAAATTGCCCAATATCAAATTCTGCAATTCTTTCCAGATTGTTTTTTAAAAAAACATAATTTTCCTTTGGTCACAGAACAAATGACTTCCATATGCCATCATGCCTACTTTCAACAAAACGTAGTAAGATAAACTTCAAACAGCACAGTTTCTATGAAGTCTCTGATACAATCACAGAGTTTTGGGGCTTCCAGGCTTGTGGACATCAGAGTGCCTATCAACTTCTCCCTTAAGCCTATTTGCCTCATATTTCATCTTTTAAAAACATTCCCATAAATATCTGCAGTCAAGACCATTATTCACAGGTATTCCTGTGTTCCCAGAAAAAGGTAAAAAATATACTGAGAGGGAGTAACCAGGGAGCATTCTGGAAAGTAAGGGAAAATTGGTAAATAGTACTCATTTCCTTTTGAGTAAACAAGATTTTGGGGAGTGGCCATTTCCCCTATGGCAATGTTCAGGTGAAAGTTCATCTTCCTTGGGAGCATTCTTATGAAAGCATCCCCAACATAATCAGCAAAAGTCTAAATGCACCTATTACAGGAAGTCCTCAACTTATGACCACAATTGAGCCCAACATTTCTGTTGCTAAGTGAGACATTTGTTAAGTGAGTTTTGTCCCATTTTATGACCTTTCCTGCCACAGTTGTCAAGTGATGGCAGCTGTTAAGTTAGCAACATGGTTGTAAAGTGAATCTGGCTTCCCCATTGACTTTGTTTGTCGGAAGGTCGCAAAAGGCCTGACCTCAGGACACTACAACTGTCATAAGTATGAGTCATAAATATGAGTCAGATCACATGACCATGGGGATGCTGCAACAGCCGTTAGAATGAAAAAATGATCATGAAATGACTTTTTTCAGTGCCATTGTAACTCTAAATGCTCACTAAATGAAGTTTTGTAAGTCAAGGACTGCCTGTATCTGTAATGATTGGAAAATCCATAATACATATACTGATCCTTAGCCCAACTAAACATTGAAATCTTAACCCTTAACTAACCTTTCTTCACCCACATTCTTCCATTCTATTCTTTTTGTAGAGTTTAGAACCTGTAAACAAAGTATTTTTCTTATTACCTGTTAAAATATTATGCAGTGACATATACCAGATAGTTTCCTGCTTTCATTATTATATTTTTAAAAACTTTATGTATACTTCCATGACATCCATTCTTAATTTTCTCAGTTTATAAATAGCAACAGTGGTGAGATTCAATTTTTTTTACTACCAGTTCTGTGGGCATGGCTTGGTGGACGTGGCAGGGGAATGATACTGTAAAATCCCTAGTCAGAGTGGTATTTGCCTGTTCTTTGAACTACTTAAAATTTCTGCTACTGGTTCTCCAGAACTCATCAGAACCTGCTGAATAACACCTCTGCATAGCAAAAAAGAAGCCCAGGCTCTCGTAAAGCCATTTCACAATTAGGAAAGTTGTACCCTGTTGCCAAGGAACATAAATAGAAACATATGAATAGAAATGGAATTGTGCAGTGCAGAGAAAGATTTGCATGTACCAAACAGTTGGTGAATGCAAATAACATATTTCATGATCATTTGGAAAATTATAGCAAATATTTCCTAGTGCATGGATTTAATGATCAGTGTCGTCTTCTTTTATGTTATCCAAGGAAAGGCAACAGTGATGTATCAACAATAAACTTTCAGGGGAGGGGGCGGAGCTGATGTCACTGTGAGACGGAGGTGATCTCAACTCCTGAGATCACCCCTGATACTGCCGCCGTGGGACAGTCCCCCGGGACCTAAGCCAACTCATAGGGGCAGTGAGAGTTGGGGGCATTTCCTGTTGATCCCAGGGATGTCGCAAAGTCCCTGGTTGATCCAGGACAGCCCCTCTGCCTGCAGCGGGTCAAGGGCAGCCATCAAGCTGCTGAAGCTGTGACAGCTCCGGAAGAAAGGAATCGGAAGAAGTGTGTCGGTCGGTGAGATTTTTTTTTTTTGTAATAGTTTGGGAACACCCTAGTAAGTTTAAATGGTTGGAAATCAAGAGTCAAATGAATTAGGCAGCGGAAGAGACTGTGTTTGAGAGTAAAGAGCTTGTTCTTCCTTCTTTTTTATGGCTTCTAAAGATTTTCTTTTCTATTTTTTCTTCTTGAGAGTCTTTGAATGGCTTTTTATAATATATTTTCTTTTTTACAATTCTTGAATTTGGTTTTTCTTTTTTGGTATTCCAGGCTTTAATGTAATTTGATTATTTTGATCTGACTATTTTTTATTTTTATATATGGCTCCCAGGCTTTTTCCCTTCTTGTTTTGAGAGAGACAGGAAATGATACATTTTGGAAGCTATTTGGCAAGGAAGTGAAAGTTGGCAAAGAGACACAATATTGTTACTTAGAGGTCCGCTATTTTGTATAGATATATACACTTGCAAGACTTGTATTTAAAGCACTGTGTTGTGGATTAGATTAGAAAGCACTGGAGATTATGTTGACAGGTGCTTTCGGCAAACTATTATATTTTTGTGTATGGAGTTGGAATTAAAGAACAAAGTGATCTTGGAGAGTTTGGAAGATAAAAGAGTTGGAGTCTCTTTGCAGGAAAAAAAATAGAAGAGCTGAAAACCTTTCTTTTCAACTGGTCAAGCCTTGGATTTTATATAGAGGCAACTGAACAAAAAGTGATATTGCTTTCTGTTAAGACTCTTTATTGCCTGGAATCCAATTTTTATAATTAAAGCCCATAAAAACATATATTTTTATTTTTAAAGGATATTTTATTCATTTTCTATTTTAATTCTATTATTGGGATTTTCCTTTTTCCAATTCTTAGTCCTTATTTTTGAGAATCTGGTTTCTTTTTTATAGTCTTTATATCTTTATATATATATATATATATATTCCTTCCCCTTCCTTTTGTATATTGGAAATAAGATATTTAATCATTGGATTTTTTTTCCTATATACTATTCTAGTTTTCTATTTAAACTTTTTCCTTTTAATTTTTTTACTCAATTTATTGATACTTTATTGAGACATTACTGATTTTCCCTTCCTTTTACTTTTTGCTGATTAGATTGTTTTTGTTGCTCTATTCCTTTTTTAAAAAATCCCCTTTTAAATCAATTTTATACTATTAATTTTACTTTTTCATCATTGGCTTTTTGTTCTGCAATTGTTGTTGGCAATTTTGTAACAATGAGTAGAAGATCTTCAATCCCACAAGTTACAACTCCCGCATCAACAATATCACAACAAGAAAAGGAAAAAGAGAAAGAAGATAAAATACAGATGATATTACAAGTGGTGAGATTGGAAAAAGAACAGAGAAAATTGAGATAATTGAACAGAAGTTGGATAAGACAGATGAAAGTATAAAAGCTCTACGGCAAACAATGGAGAAATACGGTGAGAGGATTAAGAAAGTTGAGGAGCAGCAAGAACAAAGAGATGAAGAAATGAGGAGTTTCAATGCCAGACTAAATGAAGTCGAGAGTGACCATAATGAATCACTGAGAGGCAAAGTTGACAGATCAGAATTCTATCTGAGATTTCAAAATGTGGAGGAAGAGAAGGGTGAAAATCTGTTGGAGAAAATGACACAGCTACTAGCAGAATTGTTAGAAACAACAGAAGAGAAGATGAGGGGTGGAATAGATGAAATATTTCGAGTCTATACAAGGTATGCAACGAGGAATAAACTCCCAAGAGAAATCCATATTAGGTTTACCAAGAAGAGCATTAAATCATAAATACTGCAAGCAACTAGAGATAAGACATTGAAGCACAATAATAAAGATATTATGGTATTGAAACAGGTACCAAGAATAAGAGAGAGGAGAAGAGAATATGCGTTCTTATCCAAAGAACTGTTGAAGAGAGGAGTAAATTACAGATGGTTAATACCAGAAGGCCTTCTGTCCATGTGGCGGGAACAAAGACATAGAATTGATACAGTGGAGAAAGCAGAATCCTTTTACGATGAATACTTTAGAGGAAAGGAGGAAATGGAAGACAAGAGGAACTGATTGTGGAACTACCAAAGGAATGTGTAGCAACAAGTGAAGAAGAAGAACAACTTGGAGTGGTAGGTGGTTTACCCAGAGAACGAAGAGAAGTTAGAACGACTAGAGCAACAAAACCTATATACAAGACCTAAAGTGGAAGGGAAAAAACTGATTTCGATGAATATAAATGGACTTAATTTGATTGCTAAAAGAAGGAAAATATTTCACAAGTTAGAGAAATTAAAACTTGATATAATTTGCTTACAAGAGGTTCACATTAAAAAACAACATGAATTGAGACAAAAAAAGTTAGGAAAGTTATTTACATCATTGGCTCAATGCAAAAAGAGAGGAGTGGTCTTGTATATTAAAGATATAATTACTGCAGAATTGATTTATACAGATGAAGATGGGAGGATTTTAATGGTGGAGATAATAGACAACAACACTAAAATGCTTTTAATAGCAATATATGCACCAAGTGAGAATCAAGAAGAATTTTATAAGAAATTATATCAAAAATTGATCGAATTAGACTATGTAAATATTTTTGATGGGAGATTTTAATGGGATAATTAATGATCAACTTGACTACAAATCTGAGAGAACTAAAAAGAAAACTAGAAGAAAGTTACCCAAGTCCTTTTTTCAAATGACAGAAGAAATTAATATTAAAGATATATGGAGAGAGAGAAATACTGGAAATAAAGAATTTACTTTTTACTCAAATAGGCATGAATCATGGTCAAGAATAGATATGGTATGGGCATCTGCAGATATGCTCTCCGATATAGAAAAATTCAAATTGAAAGTGGGACCTGGATCATAATCCACTGATAGTTGCCTGGAAAGGACAGAGGAGAAGATCTAGATGGACATTAAATAATATGATTTTGAAAGAAGAAGAATTTAAAAAGAAAATTGAGACAGAACTTACCTTTTTTTTCAAGGAAAATAGAAAAGAAGATACATCATTACAAAATTGATGGGATGCGATGAAGGCTTATATAAGAGGTATGATAATTGACTATACAAGGAAAAGAAATATTAAACAGAAAAAGACATTTAAAATATTGGAAGATGACCTTATGAAATTAGAAAAAGAACTACAACAATCACCACAAAGGAAAGATATTAAAAGGAAAATGGATATGATTAAACATAAAATGGCTTTAATGGACAAAGAAGAAATTGCCCAAAAGATTAAAGGCGCTAAACAAAATTACTTTGAAAATGCTAATAAACCAGGAAGATGGTTAGCTTACAAAATTAGAAAGGAAAGAGAAACAAAGAAAATTAGTCAATTAATAGATGGAAAAGGGAATATACAATATGGGAATGACGAAAAGAAAAAAATTATCCGAGATTACTATGGAAAATTGTACTCAAGAAGATATTGCAGAAGAAAAATTAAAGAGTATTTACAAAAGACAAGATTACCACAGATACCTAAAGATATTGAAACAATGTTAGAAGGGAATATAACCATGATGGAATTGACAGAAGCCTTGAAGAAACAAAATACAGGAAAAGCACCAGGTCCAGATGGCTTACCGGCAGAATTCTACAAGACCTTTCAGGAAGTATTAAGCATTTACCTTCTAGAAGTGAGGAATGAAGTGTTATTCAAAAGGAGAATACCCGAGACATGGTTGGAAGCTTATATTACCCTTATACCTAAAGAAGAAATGGACCTACAATAAGTCAAAAATTATAGACCTATCTCACTGTTGAATTCAGATTATAAAATCTTTGCTTCAATCCTGGCAGAAAGAATGAAAAGATACTTAAATGAATTTATTCACACGGATCAAAATGGATTTTTGCCAAAATGACAAATTAAGCAAAATGTGAGAATAATTTTAGATACTTTGGAGTATTATGAAGCACACCCTGAAAAACAGATGGCACTGATGTTTTGATGCTCAAAAAGCATTTGACAATGTGAACTGGCAGTTTATGATATTGCAAATGATGCAAATGGGCTTTGGAAAAACTTCATACAGGCTATTGAGACAATATATAATAATCAAACAGAAGATATTGGTAAATGGAGAGTTGACAGAATCTATAGGGATAAGAAAAGGAACTAGACAAGGTTGCCCTCTGTCGCCCCTGCTGTTTGTTTTAACACTAGAAGTACTGAATAGAGCTATCAGAGAAGATGAAGAAATAAAAGGAATGAAAATTAAAAAGAAGAATATAAACTACAGGCGTTTGCAGATGATTTGGTATTCATACTAGAGGATCCACTTAAATCAGCACCTAAGTTGATAGAACAAATAGAAGAATATGGAATGGTGGCAGGTCTAAAAATTAATAAAGACAAAACAAAGATCCTAACAAAGAATATGTTAGCAAAACGTAAGAAAGATTTAGAAGATTTATTAGAGATACAGATTGCAAATAAAGTTAAATATTTGGGAATATATATAACATCAAGATGCAGTACATTGAAAGAAGATAATTATATAAAACTCAAACAGCAGATAGCGACAGATCTTGAAAGATGGGAAAATATACAATTATCCTTATTGGCAGAATATCGACAGTTAAGATGAATGTATTACCTAGAATCCTATATTTATTTCAGACAATTCCAATTAGACTTGGGAAAGAATACTTTGAAGATTTAAATAAAATCACTTCAAAATTTATATGGCAGGGCAAAAAGCCAAGAATTAAATTTAAGCTATTACAAGATGCAAGGTCAAGAGGGGATTTGCACTACCTAATTGGGAATTGTATTATCAAGCTGCAAGTTTGATGTGGGTGAAAGAATGGATAACATTGAGAAATAATAGATTGTTAACTTTAGAGGGTCATGATTTATTACTAGGATGGCATGCTTTCTTATGGTATAAGGGAACTAAAAACAAGGATATTTTAGAAGACACTATGTTCGAGAAGCTTTATTTTTAAATTGGGAAAAACTAGAAACAACATTATATACAAATTCCATTATGGGTATCTACTATTGAAGCTTTTCATATCCAATAATATATAAGAAGGAACAAACAATTAGATATGGAGAGATTTTAAATGAAAAGGGTGAACTCAAATCGATGCAAACATTACAAGAACAAGGAATAAAATGAATTGGTTTTCATATTTGCAAATACAATCTAGATATGATGAGGATGTTAGGACTGAAGGTATTTATAAAAACCAACTGAACTAGATAAAATTTTGATGGGTACGAATGAAAAAGTGATTAAAACTCTATGGTCATTTATTAGAAGTTAGAATGGAAGAGGAGCAGGTTAAGGAAACAATGATTGCTTGGGGAAATTTTGTTATGGGATAGATTTAGAGAGATGGCAAACACTATGGGATCAGAATTAGAAAACAACATGATCTACTATTGAAGCTTTTTCATATCCAATAATATATAAGAAGGAACAAACAATTAGATATGGAGAGATTTTAAATGAAAAGGGTGAACTCAAATCGATGCAAACATTACAAGAACAAGGAATAAAATGAATTGGTTTTCAGGAACTGCCTAATCCTCTATGGTCATTTATTAGAAGTTAGAATGGAAGAGGAGCAGGTTAAGGAAACAATGATTGCTTGGGGAAATTTCAGTTATGGGATAGATTTAGAGATGGCAAACACTATGGGATCAGAATTATAAAATGACAATGTGACAGGTGGCACCTATCCCGAGAAGGATGCAAGAATGTTTAAGGACAAATCGGATAAGTGTTGGAAATATCATCAGATACCTGGCTCCTACTACCACATGTGGTGGACTTGCGCTGATGCTAAAAGATACTGGACTAAAATCCACATGTGGTTGGAAAAAATGACACAACAACATATAGACTTGAAACCCGAGATATTCCTATTGGGAATTGTACCAGAGACACTTAACAAAGAACTGAAATACTTGATTGTTAATGTACTGACAGCTGCTAGAATTGTATTTGCTAAAAATTGGAGAAATGACAAGATACCTCCCCAGGAGGAAGTGATTAAGAAAATTTTGGACTGTGCCGAAATGAGTAAATCAACATTTGAAATTAGGGATCAAGAAGAAAAACAGTTTTATAAGATATGGAATATGTTTTATCAATGGTTAGATAAAAAAGCTTGGTGATATATGGAACAATGGAGATAAATAGAATTGTTGAAAGGAAATATAATATAGAGATTATAACGATAGAGAATTAATAATAACGATTATAGGTTTTTTTTCTGTAACAGACAGTATGCATGATGAGGAGAGGGCACTGAGACTTGGGACCAACTGACACACTTGAAATTGAGATTGGTTTATGTATTGTATGTTTGTTTGTCTTGTTTGTTTTTTGGAAAATAATAAAACCTTAAAAACAATATATTTTCAAAATTCTTAGCCTTTTTCCAAGTTTGCATTATTCAGATTTTTTTAATGTATTTGGCCTTTTAGAATAATTTAGAATGGAATCATTATGTTTTGTTTCCAAATGGTAACATAAATAGATTTTGAAAACTCAATAAAAATTATAGTATTAAAAACAGGAAAGAGTCTAGTGGGCACTACAATGTAACCTTGGCAGTGTTTTTGATGGGAGAAAAATTCCTATTCAACATTTTATTGTAAAGATTACAGAAACATCATCAAAAACAATATCTAGAAAAATTGTTTTACAAATAATACTGGCATACCATAATTTCTACAGAGGAATTATTGAGTCTGTCATCTGCACCTCTATAACTGTCTGGTTTGGCTCTGTAACCAAACAAGACAGACACAGACTTCAATGGATGATTAGAACTGCAGAAAAAACAATTGCTACCAATCTGCCTTCCATTGAGGACCTGTATAATGCACAAGTCAAAAAGAGGGCTGTGAAAATATCTATAGATCCCTCACATCCTGGACATAAATTGTTTCAACTTCTACCCTCAAAATGAAATTATAGAGTATTGCACACCAGAACAACTAGACGCAAGGACAGTTTATTCTCTGCATGCCATCACTCTGCTAAACAACTAATTTCTGCAACATTATCAAACTAAGACTGTATTACTATTATTCTTCTCATCCTTCCTACTACCTATCTCCTTCTACTTATGACTATAACCTGTTCCTTGTATCTTTATGATTATATTGTTTTACTTATTTTCCTAGTATGATTTTGATTGCTTATTTAGTATCATATGACTATCACTAATAGTTATATGTTATGATTCTTGATGAATGTATTTTTATGTACACTAAGAGCTTATGCACCAAAGACAAATTCCTTGTGTACCCAATCACACTTGGCCAATAAGGAATTCTATTCTATTCCATTATAAATCAACTGCTATGAGTGATCTTTGAACCCTAAGCATAAGGTTAAGTTGCAACTTAATTGGATTTGAATTCTGACAAACTCCGTTTGCTTTGGCAAAACTTCAAATTATTTCAACAAGTTAAATAAGACCTAGAATTAGAGCAAAGGAATATTAATCTCCTAGATTAATAGCATATCAAGATATTTTAAAATGCACTGCAGGAGGAAGCAAACATAGTGATTACCCCAAAATATGTACATACCATAAAAAGTTATATGTGTGATAACAACTGATGCTCACTGTATACATGCAAATGAACGAAAATGGATTGAACCAAGTTTAATCCTTACTAGCATGGTGGCACAGTGATTAGAATGCAGTACAGCAGGCTATACTTCTGGCTGCCCAGCAGTTCAGCAGTTCGAGTCTCAATGGCTCAAGGCTGACTCAGCCTTCTATCCTGCCGAGGTCAGTAAAATGAGGAGCCAGATTATTGGAGGCAATATGCTGACTCTGTGAACCACTTAGAAAGGGCTGTAGAGTACTGTAAAGCGGTCTATAAGTCTAAGTGCTATTGCTGTTGTTTAAAGAACATGCAAAAGGAAAGCTACAGTTACTTCAACTGAAAAATGCTTTTCATTTTTACAATCAGAATCTGAGGTGTTGTATTTTTACTGTATTTTTTAGTTTGCCTACAACCTTGTGACAGATAAACATAATTCTCTCTCTCTCTCATCTGCCCCCCCGCTCTGTATCTGTATCTCCTAACCAATCCATTGCAACATGAAGAATTTCATTGAATGTTATGGAACATAATCCATCATGTTCATCAACTGAAGATTATTGAACAGATGTTTTGAAGTCACAGGAAAAAAATTGCTAGTGAGTGATTGGCCTAAAGTCACTCACCCAGCTTCTGGGCCTAAGAAAGGATAAGAACCTGGGTATCTCCAGTCCTAGAGCAGCTTCTTTCCTGTTATACCAATTGGAGCTCTCCTAAAAAAGTACCAAGCTGGAGGATAGGACAGGCAGGGAGAGAGAGAGATTTACAATTAATGCCCATGTAGTTAAATTATTTGATAAATATGTATAAGTTACAGTTAATGTTAGGAATAGGGATATTCTTGAGTGAAACCTTTTGAAGTCATCACATGTTATTTCTGGCTAGAAATAAAAACAATTGCACTATTGATCCCATAATATTTTTTTTAAATGCAGGATACGTTAGCAGATAAAAAGCTAATGGCAACCCTGAAGCCTCCAGGATGGCTTCAGTTTGTCAACTGATTGTCAACCCTGAAGTAAATCTGGCTGAAACTATCTTGGAGGCTTCAAGATTGCCAAATACATATGATTCACTCTTAATCATAACACATTCTGCTGTCTAGAGAATTAAAAAAACATACTTGTAATGTTTTTAACACAAAATCATGATAAAGGAATAAAAATCAACTCTCTCTCTCTGTATATATATGTACTAATAAACAACATAACCATTAGCCAATTGCAAAAAGTAACTCAGAACAGTTTATCTCTTGCAACAATACCTTTAACACCATCAAAGAACAATATCTGTTTATCCCAGATCTTTGGGAAGGACTGGATAACTAAAAATACCAAAAATCAATCTAAACATCTGCAACCAACCATAATATCAAATAACTAAATAATGGTTATTAACCTTCCAGTGTACAAAGAATGAAATGATGACTAATAAAATACAAATATTTTAATTCGTTTATGTATAACTTTAATTTAGTTTCAAATTGCAGGAATGCAAAGCAAACCATAAATGTTATACAACAGAGGATGGCATGAAATATTAAACAGTTAAAAACTGCCTCTGAAATTACTGGTTTCACAGTTAACCTCCTGTTGTTCTTGGATGACTTTGGTGCCAACTGAGAAGTAATCAAAAGAGTCTAAAATGTTATCAGTCATTATAACTTCCTAGCTCTTGCATCTTCTGAATTTATCTTTTTTTCCCCTAGTGACATGAGTATGATAAATACTACTTTCATTCAAATTGGAAAAAAACACTACAGGGAACCAGGAAAGGGCAAGCAAAGCACTCCCATAAGACTATCCATAGTAACTGAGTTTCTGCTAAAATGCTAAGGTTTCTAAAAGACAAATGTCCTGGAAGATTATGCAACCCTTTCTCATTGAATTAAGCTTAAATTTAACATCCTTGAAAACTTACTGAAAGAAACAGCCTTGCCTTTAGATACAGCAAAAGATTAAAACTGATAATTAGTGTTTGGACAAAAAGGAAAAATGGGTAAGTTGCTACTTTTTACAAAATTTAAATTAAATGAAAGGAAATTAAGGTGCATTTGATAAAGTTATTTATATTTCCTGTAGATGATTTAGGAATTTCCTCAAAATAAGAAAATGCTTTTGCAATCCATGGCTAGCTTATTGATACTCCACTCAAGGTAATTCTAAACTTATTATTCTTTTGTCAGAACTACATGATAGCTATAGAAATCCTGTTCTAGGTTCTTCCTGACAATTTTTGGTACATAAACATGAACAATTATAATATGGTAAACATTATAATCAGTGCATATGTTGAATTCATAAATCAGTTTGCACCATACATAAATCAGTTAGCACCATTGTTCCTCCACCAGGACATAGCATATAAGTGATGCTTGAGCAGGGTCCATAGGATTGCCTGGAATGCTAGACATCTTCCTCACAACTTGTTTTCCTTGTTACGTTGTCACATATGCATATACATATATGTGTGTAGCATGTGTATGTGTGTGTTATGTATGTATTTGGGTAGATATATACTTTCTTTTGAAGCAGGCAACAGAATTTCGTTTTTAATGTGGCCCAGTAAAATGACAATAAAAATTATCTTATCTTATATCTATCTTACATCTTACTTCTGGAAATCATTCAAAATATGGATGATTAAGAGGACCGTGCTGTAAAGGAAATCAGAACTCCTAAACCAAGTCCTGCCATACAGTAGAATTCTTGTGAATCTGAACTTGTAAATTTAAATATACTTCTGCATTTCCTTCAATCACTGAAGAATTTAGACCATGAGTATCCAAACTTGAAAGTTGCCTGGGCCATATTGACTGTAATACATTGAGTGCATTGTCTTGGGTTGTATATAAAATATATAATTTAGCTGATATACATCACTCTACTATATAATGTTAAAATAAGTTCTTATCTGGGGCCGCATTACTAGCTGTCCAGAGTCATACGCAGCCTGTAGGCTGCTGGTTGAACATGCCAGTTTTAGAGTATAATGCATATTATGCTAGCATGTTGTTTACCCTCCCCTCCCCATCTTTATCATCAATAGGGTATATTGAATAAATTCAAGTAAATTACTGCCTCTTAATAGATACTTGGCAAATATGAAATCATTTCCCCTATTTGCATATTGGCAGAGTATCCAAACAAATTCTGGATAGACCAATCTGTCAAAATGAAGTTATGCATAATTTATCTTCTTGTCAAGTTGAAATTATGCCATGTGAGTAAATACAACTTGAAGGAAACCTTCCTTTCCAGGGTTGCAAGTTTATTAAACTCTTCCCCTCCCACATGATTTACTGTACTTTGTAAACAATCAATATATGTCACTACTACACATGAGTAGAGGAAAACATTAAGAGTTTGTACTAAAATAAAAATACAGTTTAACAATTAGTTTTAGGTTACACAGTTTTACTTCAGAAGTTTGTGGAGCTACAAGAAATAAAACCAAACTTGTGAAGTAAAACTATTTCTATTGCTATAGATAGAAAAATGCATCCCAAATACCAACATCAAGAGCCCTAAAACAGCTATCCAGCTCTGCTGTATGTCATTGTGCCTGATGTGCCACGAACAACATCATTGGCATAGATAAATGAGGCCAATCATAATACAGTTCATCACTTTCCATGCTAAAGCTTTCTTTTCTGCTTTAGTATAGTTTTTAGTAGCTCAGTTGGTTCCTTTTTGTCCTCTCTGAGTCTTTTTACATTAGATGATATATAGTTGAAATGAGATCTAGTTACTGTTGTCCCAACTATGCACACACTAAATGAGCTGAGGAAAATTTTGGAGATTTACATATACTGTACTTAGATTATATAGTATACTTCAACAAAAGGGAAATGGTTTCTAAAGTGGGAAAACAAACCTGAGATCAAAATACACACACACACACACACACACACTACAAAAAACACACACAGGGAGAAGGAAGACACTTAAAATGTGCCTGAATAGTTATTCTGGCTCAGAGATTTTGGTGGCAGCTTCCCAAATAAATTCTTATCTTTATTGCTCATCATTCAAATGGATGTTGCAAGCCTCTTGTGAGATATCAAAAATTGAAAAAGTGGGTGCATGGGGGAGAAAACCCTCCAAACCATTGCACACAATGGCTACTTTTCCAGAGATTAATATTTCATCTTTAGATGTACAAGATTAAACTGGTCTCTCTGAGCAAAAGAAGCAACAAAATCATGTTTGCTTTTTAAAAAGTGAATTGTGGCCTTGGATGCATGAACTAGACATCAAAGTGAAAAATAGACAGGATTATTTAGAAAGGTTTGGAAGATTAAGCAACCCTTGGGGTTAATTCTAGAACTAAAATCAGCATGCATGCTGTGTACTGAGGCAAAAAGGAAGAACAACTGGAGTCTGGAGGCACAGACTGTTAGACATTTCAATACAAAGAACTTATTCAATCACTCTGAAGCTATATGTGAGATGGGCAAGACTCTGAATGAGAAGAAACCTTGGGGATTAAAGTGGAACAGATTGACCATTCCTTCCAAATGTCTTCATCTTTAAGCAGGTCATTGGTATCACCCTGAGGAATTAAACTACACACTGTTTTTAATATGGTTTATAGTCCTATTAAAATTATTAGTCTTAATGCTGATTCTCTTTTGAGAATTTCTTTATCCATGGACTGGGTTGGATTCCAATTCTCCCCGTCCTAAACATGAAAAATCAAGAATTCCTGAGAGTGGATGATGTGGGACATATATCTGCTAATAGCGTAGACCTAAATATTTGTTTCAAGGAACTTACTTTCCAAGTAGCATGCATTAAATCATTGGAGGGGGAAGAGACATGCTCCCTTTAGCAATTACTATCTTGGTTTTTCATAAGCATTCACTAGGATTCAAGGACACAAGAAGTCAATATGTGCTCTGAATTATAGCTAAAGGTTGCAGGTAATACATAACTTGTTTACTCACTAGAAAGCAATTCCCATCATCATGTGACATTTTCAACTCATCATACAGGGCTCATTTTTGTGGATGTCATTCTAACAATCCACATGTTTCATTACAAGAAGAATCAGTCATGACTCTAGACCAGAAAAGTCAAGATATTTCATTGGGTCACTTTCTTGAGGATGAAAGCATGTAATGCCGTTCTGTTGTATGGAAACAGCCAGACTTCCCTGAAGTTTTTCTACAACTTGCAAAAAACAAAATTCTCTCTCCATTTGAGTGGGCATGGGATTAGTTGGTTGCCAACTGGAGTGCCAACCTAGATCATTAAAAAGGCAGTGCAGGCATCAGTTCCTTTGTGGAATACAGATGGAATAGAACATACCAGACTTACTAGATCCCCTAGGAAGAGATTCCTGATGATATCACACTTCTGGGAGACAAAACCTGGAAGCTTATGTCTCATTTGCAGATTCTTTGCTTTCACATTATCTCCTGAAGGAAATCTAATTCTCTCCCTGATGACTTTTAGACAGATGTTTAAAATGAGCTCTTGTAGACAGCATTCCAGTTTATGGCTGTGCTACCTTCTAGTCTCTTGTTTTTTGCTTTTGTTTCTGCCCCCCCCCCCATTGTGTGTATGAGAGAGAGGGGGGAAGTAGGAACAAAGAAAGAGAGAGACAGAAAGAGACAGAGAGAGACAGAGAGAAAAAGAGAGAGGGAGATTGTTGTGCTTGTTTTTATATTGCACAATTAAAATGTTTTAGCTGAAATGCACCATTGATGTTTTAATTAATTTTGCTCACTTTTGAAACTATTAAAAGGTTTTGGTAGAATATAAACTTAATAAAAAAGAAATACATTAAATGGGATATTCTGGTGAAAGTCCTTGGAGGTTGAAAGGTTATTGGGTACAAACTATAAGTCAAAAAGATAAAAGTTGAACCTGACAAGCAATAAGAACACAAAATTAAGATTTTTTGAATGGGGACAATGAATATTGGCAAACATCAATGCAAACATTTGCCTAAACATTTGCCATGATCTGAACTCCTACCTATATTTTATTAACAATACAATGATGTCCCATACCTTGAGTCCATTCTGATTGTCCATTATTTATTTTTTTATATCCTGCCTTTATTATTTTACAAATAACTTAAGGTGGCAAACATATCCAACATATCCTCTTCGTCCTATTTTCCTCACTACAACAATCCTGTGAAATTAGTTCAGCTGAACGTGAGTGACTGGTCTAAGGTCACCTAGCCCATTCTCAAGGCTAAGGTGGGACTTGAATACATGGTCTTCCACTTTCTAGCCTGGTGCCTTAATCACTAGGCCACACCACTATGTGGACATGTAGAAGCATTTAGCATTTTAAGATTTAAGCTTTTATCCAAAAGTGACACACTGGTCTTGTACAGAAGTCAAAATATACATTATCACAAACAAACATGTATAGTGGAGTTGAGGTACCTCACTTCAGTTTCAGAGACAGATGCATCTTCCTATGGATGTTGTATTTCATTATGAATAAGCAGCAATGAGAAGCTGTGCATTTTAATTGTAATTAGATAGTAAACAGTGGTGGGATTCAGCCAGTTCACACCAGTTCAGGAGAACCAGTTGTTAACTTTCTGAACAGTTTGGTGAACTGGTTGTTGGAAGAAATCATTAGGGGAGAGAACCAGTTGTTAAATTATTTGAATCCCACCACTGATAATAAGGGTTGAATTAAGGAGGAAAGAAAATCTCTTCCCAGACCAGGCAGTATGTCTTTTTTCAAACCAGATGTTCAAATGCTAGAAAATAAATAGCTGATCACATGTTATCCTCTTAGTGAAGCTCTTACTTGGCTGGATTACTCAGCATCTTCATCAATTTATTTTCCACAGTTTTTCATTAAGCATCCAAAAGTAAGTTTCACTACTTGGTTTCCACAGAAATTCTATATTCAATCAATAATATTCAGTAGTCCAGCTATATAATGAAAGAAAACATAATGGCTATTTCCATTAAGAAGTTTGTGCTCAAAATGTAACAAGATCTTTCAAATAGGTTGGTCAGAGAGAAAGCTTTATTTCTTTAAGGGGAAAAGGGAATATAGTGCTAGTTCATGGGAAATAAGAAAGAAATCAGAGCGCCTTCACAGAGTATTTGAAAAGAAAAAAAGAATATGAATTTATTGAGAAATAGAGATTTAAGAAGGAAAGCAAAGTGCGAATGCTGCCCCAAAAACTGGAAGGGAAAAGGAACAGTAAAATAAGATCACTGTCCACCCTGAAGTCTGTGTATCTGTAAAAGCTGTGTGGAATTGATTTGTGCAAGTACAGGAAGCAGGCTAATAAACTTGACATCCAGTTTTTTAAATAGTCTTGTGTATAAATCCTGGTCACAAGTCAAAAACAGTCTCCGACAGCTACAAAGGGGACACTTTTTGGTGGTGACAGACAGCAGGCAGCAGAGAATATAAGGAGGTCTTAGTATGATTTAGTTGCCTCTTCAGGAAATAATATTCAGCTTATACTTATTGCAAAAAAAAAAGGTTGAGAAATTAGAGATGGATGGGAAGCATTTGTCAGTCAGTGGCAATGGTAGTTGTAAGTAGCATGGAAACTGACATCCAAATAGAATAATAGCATTATAGAGCTGGAAGGGATCTCAAAGGTCTTCTATTCCAACTTCTCGGTCAAGACGGACCATTCCAGCCAAATAGTTAGGAAGAATTATCAGTTATTATGAGTTACCTAAGTTAAAGGCAGTGGTGGGATTCAAAAAAACTTACTACTGGTTCTGTGGGCATGGCTTGGTGGGCGTGGCATGGAGTGGTGGGTGTGGCAGGGGAAGGATACTGTAAAATCTCCATTCCTACCCCATTTCAGGAAGAGGATACTGTAAAATATGTAAGGGCCTTGGTGGTGCAGGCTGTTAATAGCCTAGCACTTAGTTCCAGCTGCCTGTAATTATTGCAGGCTTGAATCCCACCAGGTTCAAGGTTGACTCAGCCTTCCATCCTCTCGGGGTAGGTAAACTGAGGACCCAAGATTGTTGGGGGCAATAAGCTGACTTATTGTAATAAGCTGACTTATTAGTAATAAGCAGGCATATACAATGGAATGAAGGCTATTGCTGAGCGCATTGGGTTGTATCCCAAAAATTGTAAGCCGCCCTGAGTCTCTGGAGAAAGGCGGGATATAAATATGAATAAAAAAAAATCTCCATTCCTTCCCCACTCCTGGGGGAAGCTTACTGCAAAATCCCATTCCCTCTCCACCCCACTAACCTGCTTTCCAGCTCCGTTCGCTGTGCAGGGCAGCAGAAGAAGACCCAGCCAATCAGCTGGGACTTGGGAGGCAGAGAATAGATGGGGATGGAGCCAGTCAGAGGTGGTATTTGCCAGTTCTCTGAACTACTCAAAATTTCCACTACTGGTTCTCCAGAATTGGTCAGAACCTGCTGAATACTACCTCTAGTTAAAGGTAACATAGCAGGAAAGCCCTTGCTCTGAGGAAGCATTGGTCTTCTCAGTTTCATGACTGGACTGTGGATGGTGCATACAGGAGAGATACGGTTTAAGATTCATCAGTATGAAAAAATCCTTTTTAAAAATGCTGTGAACTAGAGATCCTTGATTAGACAGGCAAATAAGGAGAATATACAGATAGAAGATCTCAGGAATGAACCGAAGGAATGAAGGAAGGAAAACATAATGGCAGTAAATGAACTATTTTAGGGAAAAGGTCAACTACAACCAGAATGCCATCCAAGCTCTTGACAACTTTGATATCTCTCCCACAAGAAGGGGAACCCCAGGATAAGAGGACTCTTTGAAGGTCTTTCATCAAATCATGCATGCATGGGTTTTGGTCTCTGAACACAGTTACTGTTACTCAATGAGTATCCCATTGATCCCCTCCAAAGAGTCTTGAATGTCACATTGGGTGGGTGGTAAGAGTGTACATGGTAAGAGCGGGTTCATAATTCTAAAGTATTCATGCTTAGAATATCCCTTTGTTATTTTGCATTGTAAGTATAGATATAAAGTTTGAAGCAACAGGAAAATCGTGTCTACCTAATGCGGTGCTTGATAATCTGAAAGTAGTCTGCAAGTGTCTCATTACAATTTTATTTTTATGGTTATGTGAATTTTATAGCTTGTTTTACTCTGATCAACTGTGATTCTTATTTTGTTTTGCTAGTCATATTTTTGAGGTCCATTCAACCTTCCAAAAGTATCTGGTATCTTTAAAGAAATACAACTAATGTTGTCCCAAAGGTGCTTTTTCAAGAGGCAACTCAACTTTCTGGTTGATCGCAAGCTAAAGCTGATTTCTGTAAATTTGTTTTTTAATATTCCAAAAACTGTGAAAAAAGAGACAGACATCCCGATCTCTGGAACTAAAAATTTATATTGCTCACTAAGCTTTTGTTAGCCTCTGCTAACATCGTCAGAGTGTAAAACTACCATTAAGGAGATATGTGCCTTTATATAACATTAACCAACAGACGTTGTGTACATGACTTTGACAGCAACGGCCATTGGTTAATGTTATATAAAGGTACATATCTCCTTAATGGTATCTCCTCGCCTCCAGATATGATAACTGCAGTTAAAATTCTGCACCGCTCTGCATAAATGGGCATTTACTCTCACAGATTTGAAGATTAAACATATATAAGAAAAAAAAATGATCAAAACTTTAGTAACCCAGCATATCTTGGAGGCCAGGAAGATCATCCCCAACATTTCCCAAGAGTTCTTGTCCAACATTAATTGAGACTTCTAATTCCCCCTTGTCTCAATATCCTTGCCTTTTGTATGACTCATACATAGAATAAGCAAGACTTGAAAATTAATTATGAAGGCCTGAAAAATGAACCTTCTTAAAGTGTTGATTCACTAAAGTGAATTGTATTCCTGTCTTTTAAACACTACAAAATACTACATAACAGTAATAGGTAATTTGAAATCCCCCAGATTTTGGGATGCAGACATTCAAGACAAGATTTTTCAACCTAACCTCCATATCAAATTGCAAGAGTTGCTCAAAATAATTGGAGGACACCAGCCTATCCAGATTAGTTATATTGTACCTCTGTAAAATAAACTCTGAAGACACATATATTCACACACACACACACACACACACACATACATACATACACACATCATAATTTCAAATTAATCCAACACTGTTGGTTCAAATTATCCCATAGCAACTTTGCTCCATGATATAATCATTTTTAAATATAATAATAAGATAAAAATACTCTCCTCCTGTTTATAAGTGAATCTGACTATTATGTGATTATTTCAAATATAAATCCATTGGATTCCAGCAGTACCTATGAGAAAGATGTTTGACAAAGGAACACAAGACGCTATTCTGGTTGTATCTACAGTGACATTTGCATTTAGCAGACCTTGTACAATAAACATTGCTTTAAACTGAACAAATTTCCACAGTGATTAATGTCATCGTGCAATTATGTAATTATGCAAATAATTCAGTTTGCATATTGATATCAGTATGCAAATGATGCAAATCATTTGCAGCCTTTCCACGCCACCACACAAAGCAAGAAGTGAATCCATGATGCCAAATCCATTTCTTTGCCAAGTCACTGAAGGTCTGGGATGCAACTGTGCAGGTTTGATAGAAAGACTCTCTCATCCAGTGATGGAAATTGCAGGAAGACTAACTGTTATCTGCTTCAATCTTTCACAGCACAGGCTAATATTGTCAACTTCACAAACAACTAGAGCCCAATCACAGACATAATTAGCCTTGGCACCATAAGACAGATGATAGAGGACAGACATACAGGCAGGCAGGCAGGCAGGCTGGAAGGAAGGAAGGAAAGGAGAGAGAGAGAGACAAAAGGAGAAAAAAGAGGAAGGAAAGAAAGAAAGAAAATAAAGAAAGTTTCTTAGTTTTCTCTCAAGTGTGTGTGTGTGTGTGTGTGTGTCAGAGAGAGAGAGAGAGAGAGAGAGAGAGAGAGACACAAATGTCTCCTAAGTCACAGGTATATATCAGGCATTATATATGCATTAATCTTTCTAACTTAATATCCTTAAATCTTCACTTTACTTCAACCCAAAGTAAATGGCATTCAAATCACCATTTCTTGCATTGTTAAGTGCTCTAATTTTATTTATGATCACAGAAGCCAAAATTTTAGCTAGCAAGTCATTTATAAACAAACTCCTTCTTCCATAACCCTCATTGCATATCCTATACGCTATTTCCATAAACAGTACAATCTTGATAGGAATAGTAGATTTCTTAAAATATGGTCAGTGGAAATAACCTGAAGAAAAAGAGTAGGCAAGATTGCTATTAAATCAATGCACTATAAATAAACAGGACAATTAGAAAGAAAGATATATTGGACAGCTTTGCTCTCAAAAAGAACATCATCATGGATACTAGCCTGGAGTAATAAAAACAATAATGAAGTGTCATAATTCTTAGTGTGAAAAAGGCGTAATGCCATATTGGTTGAGACTAATAAGAAGATTAAAGAAATATTTGTTTCCTGCTGGCCTTCACTGTATGCCTGTCAGTGTCCAGATAATAAGCATTAGAAAAAAGCTAAACTTTTCTACATTATATTCAGACTAATGCTGGGTTGGTAATAAAATTCACCAAGTAGATATGACAAAATAAATAAGATAATAATACTACTGGATTTTTAGCAAAGTTTTCTACCTCAAGTTGCCCCCATATTTTATAGAATAAATACATAAATAAAAAATCTGGTCACTAAAAACACTTAAAATGTTATAATTTCTGTTACATAAAAATGGCAGAAAGTGTACTGAATTTTCTCTTCCTATCTTTAGAATAACAATTTTTGTAGTTTTCAGTCTTAATCAACCACTGTGTAAATCACTAGAATTGCCTTTAGTTACCAATATCAATCCAACAAAATCTATTATTGCAAAAACAACTTATGGGTTCATTAATGAAGTTTATTCACACAATGCAACAAAATAATCAATACTTTTAACTTCCATTTTATCCCTACTTGCAAAATACCACCATATATTTCAAAATAATCAAATGCAATAACCTATATCATCTATCTATGACTTTTCTAATCTTTGGACACATGTGTGTTCAATTGTTTATTCCATCTAATTATAGATTAAATGCTAATTATAAAATATTTACATTTGCTGGCTCCAGTGACATCTAAGTAAAAACTATTTAGTAAAAGCAGGTCAATTTTTTGTATTCCCAAAGAAAACCTACAAGATATATCTTCCAATGCTCATATATATTGGAAGGGAATGAATTAATTCATTGTGAGATAACATGGGGTCTTCTGATAGTCCTTGCTCTTTTGGGCCCTATGGATTAAATGGTCTTTAGGGAAACCAGATTAAATAGACATTTATCAGCCTTTATCAATATTATCACTATTAAAAGCTTTCCTCCTGAATTTTCAGAAAGTCTTAAAAGCTTTGGTGGTTCCATTATACCTTGAGGCAGAATTATAATAATTATTCCTATGTACAATGAGTTGGTTCTTTGGTTTTGAATTTCTATTTATCTATTTAGTATCTTAAAGTCAGTATTGATTCCTGGCAATCTTCAGGACAAGTCCATTCAGTTTACTTGGCAAGAGTTTGGAAGAACAGAGCGAAAGAGTGAGACATCATAGTCCCCCAGTTTCTGCCTGGTGCCTTATACCAATCTGGTTTTTCTTTGAATGTGTAGCTTCCTGTTTATATATACTGTTGTATTGAATTATAGTTTAGATTTTGACTGATATTTATCTTGCCTGTTTTCAACCCAATTTTTGAATTTGAACATTTGTTTACCACAAATTTTCCAGTTAATTTGACTTCAGCTGCTTATATGTCAAGTAAATAAACAAGTTGAAGAAGTCCACAGTAGAATATTTAAAGTGATCCAATGGCCACCAGACATTGAGAACAGAGCAATAAAACCAAATCACAACCTTTTTGATTCCCAGTCACTAACTACTTATTTTTTATGGAAGGCTAAAATAATTTAGACAGGTGTTTTGCTGAGAAAACCAAGGCTGAGAAAGAAGAGAAAGAAACAGTGGTTTGGCCTCTCTCCAGACCAGAATGTATCCTGTTATTATAACCAAATAATTCATTATTGAAAGCCTCTGAGCTTTGGTGTTAAAAAAGATTTCTGAATATACTATGAACAGTCAGGAAAACAACCAAGGGATTATTAAACAAATGAACCAAAAGTTCTGAAGACATTCAAGCAGAGGTGATATTCAGCAGGTTCTGACCAGTTCTGGAGAACCGGTAGTGGACATTTTGAGTAGTTTGGAGAACCGGCAATACCACCTCTGACTGGAGATTTTACAGTATCCTTCCCCTGCGATGCCCACCAAGCCACGCCCACAGAACTGGTAGTAAAAAAGTTTGAATCCCACCACTGCATTCAAGGCACAAATGTCTAGACTCCAATTATCTTACTTCGGACACATCATGTGAAGACTTAGATCTCTGGAAAAGGTTCTAATTCTGGGAAAGGTGAAAGGAAAGAAGATGACCATCTGTAAGTTTGATGGACTGAATTACAGTACTGCACTGTTGAGAGACCTGAAAAACCAAGTTAGAGACAGATCATTGTCAAGAAAATCTATCTACGTTGTTAACAGGAATCAAAAATGACTTGATGGCACATAATCAACCCATCAGATGTAGAACTTAAATTTGGTTGCCCTAAAAACAAAGGCGCATATAGTTTCTTTCACAGATATATATTTCCTGGACAACAGTTGATCTAGTATCATGCACATTTCTCTCTCACACATACACACACAATGTCTCCCTAACTGCTGTTAGATTAACAGCTATGGTATCAGAAGTCATGGTTAGTTAAATCTAACCAGAGATTGGAATCTGATTTCTCCTTAGCAACAAAACTAATAAGGAACTTGTCAATAACTCAGTTTCCCAAGCAAGCCTTGTCAGAGAATTAGGCAGGAGTGAAAAATGAATTAAACAAACCTTAATACATGCCACAGCTCTTTATATGAAGGATACCAATGAAAAGGCAGTGGTTCGGGTGTCTAGTATAATAGAATATCAATTTAATAAATCTCTATTCACTTTTTTATAAATTTATCCCCCTACAAACATTATAATATTTAAGAACATTTAAATTGGTCATCCTGGGGGTAGAGGGTGGGGAGAACCCTCACTGAAAATTTATGAAACAGTCACATCCTTGCTATAAATGACAGTTTGCATTGAGAATGAATCACTGATATATTTCAACAATTTAGACAATCCCATATTCTCTGATTTATACATAATATTTACCTATATGATTTTTTTCAAGTCATATTTTAGATGATATTTTAGACCCTTTTCTAGGTTATAAAACATTGGTTTTCATTTGTTCATTTAATGAGAACATCTGTACACTGCTGTTGCTCCAACAGTCAGCAACCCAGGTGATTATTGTTATGTATGTAGGTTTGAAGTCATTGGTTTAGTTTGAACTGTTCTTGTAAAATGTTGGAAATGATTGGTTTAAAAAGTGTGGGAAAACCCTGCACTCTGATTGGCTGGCAACTGCGGCTGCTGGCTATAAGTAGCAGCCGCAGCCCAGCCAAATTGGGTCCGTTCTGAGCTGTAGTCACTAATAAACTTGAAGCACTCCGCGTCTGTCTCTTCATGCAAACTTAACACTGGCGACGAAGGTGGGATTCCCCTGAAGAAGACAGCAACGTGGAACAGAAGGAGACCGAGATGGCTTCACTGAACACCTCCCCAGCCCCGTTCGATCTGACGGCAGAAAACTGGGAGTCGTATGCAGATTGTTTCCAAATGTATCTGGAGGGAAACGATCTTGCCGACATTTCCGAGAAGCGGAAGAGGGCGGTCTTTCTCATGCACTGCAGTCCGGCAGTTTTCAAGATGGCGAAGGCATTGGCGGGAGCTGCAGATGTGAAGGTAATGGCATGGCCTGACTTAGAAAAACTGTTAAGAGCCTGTTACGCGCCACAAGTATCATGCCTCATTAAGAGACACGAGTTTTACCGTCGGATCAAGGGGAAAGCAAAACGTAAACGACTTCATGGCAAGTTTAAGAGACATTGGGGGTGCATGCGAATTTAACAATTTAGAAGAGGCCATGCGCGATCGATTTGTTCTGGGCCTTAAAGACAAGGTGCTACAGAGCAAGTTATTACTGAAACCTAAGGTCACGCTGAAGGAAGCAATAGAAGAGGCCTCTTCAGCAGAAGCTACCAAGTCCTCAGCAGCAGCCATGAAGAAAATCAACAAGGCCACAAGCCATCCTGATGTGGAAAAGTCCACAACAACTCATTGTGAGCAAATAGATTCTGAGTCAGACTGTAGTGAGGTGGAGGAAGGAATTTACAGACTCAGAATGGAGAAGAAAAAGAAAGACCTGGGAAGAAAGAGGCAAGATTTCTACTGCAGAGATTGTGGGGGAAGCCACCCCTGCACTGAATGCAAGTTTTAGACACCATTTGCCTGTTGTGATAAAAGAGGACACCTAGCAAGAGTCTGCAAATCATCCAGAACTCCACCCAACAGAAGAAAGTTTGCTACAAGCAAAGACAAAGAATTCAGGCCCAACAATCTCAGTGAGAAAATGGGGCGCAGCACAGAAGCAAATGGGAAGAATGAAACTCATCAAACAGTAACTATTGGTCATTCATCACCTTTAAGAAGCAGAAAAGTGCATGTCAAGGTATTTATTGAAGGAAGGCCTTGCCAAATGGAAGTGGACTCAGGCTCATACCTATCTATGGTGTCATGGGACACTATTCACAGTCTTCTTCCCAATATCCAGAAGAAGCACTTCAAGAAGCAAGCATTGACTCTTAAAGACTACCAAGGGAACAAGATTCCAGTAGTTGGAACAAAAGAATTCAACGTGAAATTCAAGGGCCACACCAAACGCATACCACTGACCATCGTGGACAAGGACTGCCCAAGTCTGCTGGGCCTTGAGTGGTTCAATCCACTAGGCATCGAGGTGACTGGCATCAATCACGTGAGCAACACTGAGTGGGAAGAGGCCTTGAAGTCTGAATTTCCAGAGGTCTTCAGCAACGGATTAGGCAAGTACTTGGGGACCCCCATCACATTTAACCTAGATCCCAAGGTACAACCAATCCGTTTAAAACCCAGAAGGGTCCCATTTGCCTTAAAGGAAAAATTGATGCACAATTAGATAAACTAATAGCCCAGGAGTTTTAGAGCCCACTGATCACTCCAGGTGGGAGACACCCATAGTCACACCAGTCAAGGCTGATGGGTCTGTGAGAATCTCGGAGACTACAAGGGGACATTGAACCATGCGCTACAACAGAGCGCATATCCAGTTCCAGTAGTGCATCATTTATTACACTCTCTTGGAGGGGCACAGTTTTGCCGAGTTGGACCTGGCACAGGCATATCAACAATTAACAGTTGATGATGCCACTGCTGAAGCCCAAACCATTGTGACCCATAGAGGTGCCTTCAAATGCAAAAGGTTGCAATTTGGAGTAAGCGTGGCACCAGGCATCTTCCAAAGCCTTATGGAAAGAATGTTACAAGGGTTGCCAGGGGTGGTGCCCTATTTTGACGATGTTTTAATTTCTGCTCAAAATGACACTCAATTACATGAGAGACTCAGGGAAGTCTTAACTAGATTCAAAAAAGCGGGGTTAAAAGTCAAAGAAGAAAAATGCACACTTAGAACAGATAAAGTGGAATTCTTGGGTTACATGATTGATAAACATGGCATCCACCCCACAGAGGCAATAAGTATATAAGTATATAAGTGCTATAAGTAGCAGCTGCAGCCCAGCCAAATTGGGTCCGTTCTGAGCTGTAGTCACTAATAAACTAAGAGCTTGAAGCACTCCACGTCTGCCTCTTCATGCAAACTTAACAATTATTATATGATTATGGTTTCTAGAAAACTGGCACCACTCTTGTTTGAGTGAGTAATAAGGCTTATAATGCTGGGCATGTATTAAGTCCACATGAAAATGGAACATTCAAACAATGTTTTAAAGATAGTTTTTATACATTCAGTTATGGATGCAGGGAGATTATCCTTTGTTATGTTAATGAGCTGCTAACAAAAAAAGGGTTGGGGTGTCAGTAATAGCTAATAATTGCAGATTTCTCCTGATCACTGAATATTTTTCACTAGCTTTTGGCAACTGATAGCCTCTGATGTTTGGAAGCAAGCAAATCCCTTAACTAAATGGACAGGTGCAAAATAATGCTTCAGAAACAGGTTTTTGAAGCTTGAATGTGATTAATTTATTTTGAGGATTTATAGTCCTCACTTCCTATAGCAGCTTACAAAGAATTGAGGATTACGCTTGGCATACCATGCTTTAAAAATCAGACTAAGATAGAAAAGAGTTTTTTTTTCACTGAAGTGAAACACGTGAATTCATTGCAGCCTTCCAAAACCTGATTGGTAGACTTGTTGCCTTCTGAAAGATTGTTTCTTTGACTCCGGGTTGATTTGTATATCTATAAATAAGTAAGTACTGTTCATCAACATTTCCAATATTAGCAATACCACTTAGCACTTAGATTTATATATTGCTTCATGGTGCTTTATAGCCCTCTCTAAGAGGTTTACAGACTCAGCATATGGCCCCCAATAATCTGGGTCCTCATTTTACCTAATTCAAAGAAACTAAACCTGGCAGGTCAATATTCATGAAAGTAGTAAAAATTTAGCCAAATATAGCATTTTGGTTGAAATAGATCATTTTTTTTCTATTTTCCTCAACTCACATATGAACCCATTTGAAACACCATCTGCCAGGGATGATAAATGAAGCCAAGCTGTATTATGCATGGCCATTATCACTGTCTGTCAGTTATATGCAATTACTGCTTATCTGTACACAATGGTTTATTGTGCTATTCAAAAGCATTCCAAACAAAAAGCTTCTTTTTTGGAAAAAAAATTGCTATAGAAAACACAGTTAAAGTGATAACCTCTCCACCCAAAGGTGACTTTATATCATGTTTTGAAGAAAACAAATACTAATGCTTCATTAAAGCAATATTAAGTGAACGGAATTAAAAATACATAAATGTTCAACCTCTGTGAACACCTTTCAGTCTGACAACTCACAATTCTCTTCTTCAGTTGTTGTTTTAACTTGTGACCTGTGTCACATAATTAAGATGGGTGGCTATATAAATTGAAGTAAATAAATAAGAAAGTGACATAGATTTTTCTTGATGAAAGCTTTGTATCACATGTGTAAAAAAAGCTTTAAAATGGATGAAAATAAATACACTAATTCAGAAGATTTTAAAGGCTAACTAGATAACCCATGACCCATTAAATCATCCTTTCAGAGATATTTCCTTACCTAAATGGACAAACAGAACAATCAAGGGTGGGCAAAAAAACCCAGTTGGAACAGGAGTCACAATTTCCTTAGGTTCCCCATTAAGTTTCCTTGTGGGAAGCTGACAGGGAGTATCAGAAATAACACTCCATCTCCATCCTTTCCCTTCCCACAGGTAAATCACTGCTGCTGGGCAGGAACACACAAGGAAGAGGGTGCATGAGTGGCCAGTGTGGTGTGAGTTCAGAGAGGGTGAGGAAGTTGCACAGGCAGGAGAGAATTATCCAAATAACTGCCGATCTTCCCTGCCAGCTTCTTCATTGTAAACGTCTGTTGCCAGCTTCCTACAAGTAAAGACTTTGGCAGGCAATGCTGGCAATTGCTATCAATACAATTCCTGCCAGCATGCCCTTTGCCTTGTAGGAAGTTGTCATGGAACATTAGCAATGAGGCTCACAATCAAACTGCATCTGATTGTGGCAACACAGCGAGGGCAGCAACAGCACCAAATTTCATTCCTGTGGGAATCATAAGTCCCTTCATTCTGTATGTTAGCCCATTGAAGTTACTTTGCTTGCCCTATAATTGTAGTAATCATTATCGACTTATGCTTTCCAATTTCATCCAACTGAAGGTTCCAAAAAAAAAAAAAATCCCACAAGAGTTTTAGTAGTATATAGATGTGCAATTGAAATCAGGGCCTTTTCTTTTGGGATTAATGGAGAGCCAGCAAGACAAAAAGCCATGGAAATTTGCTGTTATATATGACAACTTCTGGGAGATTGCTAGATGCTCAAAAATGGAAAGGTTTGACCTTACCCACAATAGAAGAATGGTTGGTAAAGATGGTAGAAATTGTAGAGATGACTATGGACTTCATAGAATCATAGAGTTATATGGAGATGTAGAGGTCTTCTATTTCAATTCCTTCTCCAAGGATCCTGGGATCCCAGTTTGCAAAGCTTCCACCCACTGGTTCTTGGTTGTACTCTTTGACATTATGGAGAATAAATCCACATGTTTTTATGATAGTTTTTCAAATATCCAAAGACTGCTATTTGTGTCTCCCATTTAGTTTTTTCTTCTTTAGGCTAAACTTACCCAGATCATTTAACGTTTCTTCATAACAATTAGCCACCAAGCCCCTCATCACCTTTATACATATTACCAGGGGTGGGTTTCTACCAGTTTGTATCTGTTTGCTAGAACCAGTTGTTAACATTCTAAGCAGTTCGGAGAACCGGTTGTTAGAAGAAATTATTGGCCTAATCCTGTAAGGATGGCAGGAAGGAAACATTCTGGTGTTGTTTACAGAAACTGCTTCTCCATTAACCCATATTACATTCTTGGCAGGACTAGACTTCCTGTCTCAGGAACGTCTCTGAAGTTTTTTCCCCCTCCTTTGCTGGTACTTTGCTTGTGTGGAGTGACCATTCAAAGTTACAATGGCACTGAAAAAAGTGACTTATGGCCATTTTTCACACTTGTGACTGTTGCAGCATCCCCACAGTCATGAGAGGCCAGGCGAGGAGATGCGTGCCTCGATGTGAGTGATATTGAGTTGGCCACACCCAGCCAATAACATGACCACCAAGCCATGTCCACCAGTCACATGACCACCAAGCCATGCCCACCACCTAAGCCATGACCACAGAACCAGTTGTTAAAAAATTTGAATCCCACCCCTGCATATTACCATAGACTTTCAGTAAGAGAGATAATGCTTCTTCAGCTACAAAGATACGATACAAAGACCAAATCTAGGGCTAATTTTGGGGACACAAAACTACATTGTTAGAGGTTAGTTTCTAGGCCATCTTATTTAATGCTAATTGCTGTAAACCTAAAATTGTGATGTTCTATAATACAGAGTGGGCAAGTTGCATCCACTACTCATACAGACAATGGAAAGGGTTAGAACAAAATGTTTGGAAAGCTTAATGTATACATTAAGGATCCTCTTAATGTCTCCTTAATGAATACATCCTTAGAGACACTCAAGCCCTTTGAAATTATCCTCCCTACCTCCATCAGATATAAATGGGAAAAACATTTACCGGTATATTACTTTATTCAGGTTTCAACCATATTTAAAAGTATTGTCATCTGTAGTCATACTATTGCAAGAGGAAAAAGGGCAGGGGTGTGGAGTGCATTTTAGTTCTGGCCAGCCCAACTAATCATGAAAAAGAAAGTAGTGACAAGATCTATAGTTCAAATACACTAAATAATGCAGATTAATATTATTTACCTTTAAATATTGACATACTTGGAGAAACCAGACTGCTAAAATTAAAATAATGATCTTATTAACCAATAAGAAGAAGAAACACAAGCACAAGAAAGGTGAACATCCTATTTCCTATCTGAATGAAAGAAAAAGAATCTAAACAGACTTAATTCTTTTAAGAGCTGCCTTGAACCTGTTGCCTGACTGTTCTTGAAGCATTTAGGGGCATTAGCAGTAATGATAGTAAGCAAGGGATTATTTCCTTGTTCCTCTCTTTCTCTCTGCTCTGCTTTCTTCTGATTGAACTCACAGAATGTTCTGCTCTTCAGCTGGCTTTCTGTAGGAATGATACTTGCATTTGTCTTCCCTTTCTCCCATCATGAGAATTAAAAACTTCTTAAGCAGGCATTCTGACAGAAGATGCAATTTCCTTTAAAAATGTTGTCCTTTAAAAACGTTGTCCCTTAGGGCCTGGGAGTAAAGAATCATGAAGATGGAAGGGATATTTGGGTTACCGAGTCAATCCCCTGTTTCAGTGCAAAAATCTAAATTAAAGCATCCCAGACAGATTGCTGGAAAACATCTAATGAAGGGAAGCACACCATCTCTATGGGATACAGTTCCCACTGACAAACTCTTTTACTGTTAAGAAGTTTCTAACATTGACTCATAATTTGCCTTCTTTTAATTTAAATCTATAGTTCTGTGTCTTATACTCTGAAACAAGAGAAGAAAAAAATGCCATTCTTCAGATCTTAGAAAAGTACTATCTGTTAAGTTTGCATGAAGAGTCAGACGCGAAGAGCTTCAGTAAAGAGTTTATTAAGTGACTGCAGCTCGAATGGACCCGACTTGGCTGGGCTACGGCTGCTCCTTATAGCCAGCAGCCGTAGTTGCCAGCCAAAGGGAGTGCAGGGTTTTTCCCACACTATTTAAACCAATCCCATTTGACATTTTACAAGAACAGTTCAAAATAAACCAATAACATTTAAACCTACATACATAACACCCCTCCCCACTAGGTTCAGTCCATACCAAATCCCAACCTATCTAATGTATTCTTTTAAATAGGTGGGGCTCTTGCGTGGACGTTGAGACCTTCATGGTTCAGAAGTTTTTACATTCTCACCCAGTGAGAGAGGAAATGTGTCTGCTGACATTTCCCCATTGGGACTTCCTGTGAAAGAAGACCTTGTTTGACTGTTAGAATCTGGTCTCTCCTCCCAACCCATCTCCACCCCAATGTCAGCACCCAAGTCAGGTAGTGATGTACAATCTTCTACTTCTAAGGATGGATTTTGGCATTGTGACAGGTTTAGGGATGGTTCCTGTCATAATGGCTCGTTACACATGGGGTTGATTCTTACTTGCTGATTTTCCTACTGTTCCTCCCCTTCCCCCCTAGAATTGACATCAGGTGAGGGAACTAGAGAGGAACAAGTGCGATGTTCCTGAGAGAACCTGGATCTAAGTTGATCAATGTGCCTGCTCCAGAGGAGTCCATCCTCTGTTTGTACCCTGTAAGAACGAGGGCCTGTGATCTGAGTTATCTCAGCAGGAATCCACAAAGGTTCACCTATGAGGTTCTTAGCATAAACAGAATCATCCACACTGAATGTACGAACTTTGGAAGTGGAATCCAGTGGTGCGTGGGTGCGTAAGTGGGATGAAGGCGGTCAAGGGAAGACCTAAGTTTCCTACCCATCAACAACTCCGCTGGGGATAAGTTATTAGATGGGCTAGGAGTGATGTGCTGAACACTAAGAAGTTTTTCAAGCTTCTCAGTGATGTCCCCAGGACCCAGTTGCTGAAGCTTCTCTTTGGTAAAACGTACCATGCATTCAGCCCGGCCGTTAGCCGAAGGGTGACCAGGGGCAGTAAGGGCATGTCTGGTACCCTGTTGTGCTAGATAGGATTCAAAAATGTTAGATGTAAATTGAGGGCCACTGTCAGAGACAAGAACATCAGGTAACCCGTGGGTTACAAAAAGTTTTCTGAGCTGCTTGATGACAGCATCAGTTGTGGTAGATGTCATGGGAAACACCTCTAGCCATTTGGAATATGCATCTACTATAATAAGAAAAGTGTGCCCTCTAGTAGGACCTGCTAAATCAATGTGGATCCTAGACCATGGGCCCCTAGGACATTCCCATTCCTGTGTGGGGGTGTGAGATGGGGCAGGCCTGACTACCTGGCAATTGGGACAAGGTGCAACCCAGTTTTCAACCATTTTGTCAATACCTGGCCACCATACATAACTCCTGGCCAATCCCTTCATCCTTACAATACCAGGATGACCCTCATGTAACATTTCCAAAACTTCTCTTTGCAGTTTTGCAGGAATAACCACCCTGTTACCCCACAAACTACATCCTCTTAATACAGATAATTCAGTTTGCCTGGACTTAAAAGGTTGGGCAAGGTGAGGTAGATCTTGAAGAGGCCAACCTTTCTTAATCCAGCCTATAACAGGAGCCAACACAGTGTCTTTGGCAGTCTCTCTGGCAATTTCAGCAGCATGAACTGGAAGCTTGGCAACAGTTTCTAGGAAAAAGGTGTGTGTTTCAGGTTCAAGGTCCTCCTTGTGGCAAGGAAGTGGGCAACGACTTAGTGCATCAGCATGTCCAATGTCCTTGCCAGGCTTGTGAATCAGTTTGTATGAATAAGCTGCAAGAAATTCAGTCCACCTCAGCATTCTTGGTGACAGGATAGTAGGTGTAGGCTTGTCTCCTGCCACAATGCCTAACAAAGATTTGTGATCTGTAACAATGGTAAATGTTCTGCCATACAGATATTCATGAAATTTCTTAACAGCTGCAACAACTGCCAATGCCTCTTTGTCCAATTGGCTGTAATTCCTCTCTGCTTTGGTCAAAGTGCGAAAGTAAAATGCAATAGGGGCTTCTCTCCACTGGGAAGCCTGTGGCTCAAACCCCCCACTCCAAAAGGGGATGCATCACAAGTCAGTACAACAGGCAAATTCTCAGAGAACTGTATCAGTACAGCATCAGACGTGATTAGTCTCTTAATACTGTTAAATGCTGATTGTTCCTTCCTACCCCAGACCCAAACAGACTTCTTATCAAGTAATCTGTGCAATGGTTCAGCAATGTTGCCTTTGAGGTAGAAACATGTGATAAAAGTTAATAAGTCCAAGGAAAGCTTGCAAATCTGTTTTGCATTTAGGTTTAGGGGCTTCTTTGATTGCTTTAACCTTGGCATCAGTAGGGTGGATGCCATGCTTGTCAATCATGTAGCCCAGGAACTCAACCCTGTCAGTCTTAAGTGTGTCATTTTTTCCTTGACTCTTAACCCCGCTTTCCTGAATCTGGTAAGGACTTCTCTGAGTCTTTCTTGTAACTGAGTGTCATTTTCAGCAGAGATTAACACATCATCAAAGTAAAGCACTACCCTGGCAGTCCTTGGAGCATTCTTTCCATAAGGCTTTGAAAAATGCCTGGTGCCACGCTGACTCCAAAATGTAACCTTTTACATTTGAAGGCCCCTCTATGAGTCACAATGGTTTGGGCCTCTGCAGTGGCATCATCAACTGTTAGTTGTTGATATGCCTGGGCCAAGTCCAATTTGGCAAAGACTGTACCCCTGCGAAGTGAATTTAATAAATGATGCACAACTGGAACTGGATATGCGCTCTGCTGCAGCGCATGGTTCAGTGTCCCCTTATAGTCCACACAAATTCTTACTGACCCATCAGCCTTGACTGGTGTGACTATGGGTGTCTCCCATCTGGAGTGGTCAGTGGGCTCTAAAACCCCTTGAGCAATTAACTTGTCTAATTGTGCATCATTTTTTTCCTTTAAAGCAAATGGAACCCTCCTGGGCTTTAAACGAATTGGGGGCACCTTGGGATCTAGGTTGAAAGTGATAGGGGTCCCCATATACTTGCCCAATCCTTCACTGAAGACCTCTGGAAACTCAGACTTCAAGGCCTCCTCCCATTCAGAGTTGCTCACGTGATTGATGCCAGTCACCTCGATGCCTAGTGGATTGAACCACTCAAGTCCCAGCAAGCTTGGGTGATCCTTGTCCATGATGGTCAGAGGCAAACGATTGGTGTGGCCTTTAAACTGCACGTTGAAATCTCTTGCTCCAACTACTGGAATCTTGTTCCCTTGGTAGTCTTTAAGATTCAGTGCTTGCTTCTGGAAATGTTTCTTCTGAATGTTGGGAAGTAGCCTGTGAATAGTGTCCCATGACACCATAGATAAATAGGAGCCTGAGTCCACTTCCATTTGGCAAGGCCTTCCTTCAATGAATACCTTCACATGTACTTTTCTGCTTTTCAAGAGTGAAGAATGACCAATGGTGATTGTTTGATGAGTTTCATTCTTTCCATTTGCTTCTGAGTTGCACCCCATCTTTTCAATGAAATTGTTGGGCTTAAAATCCTTCTCAGGGAATTTTTTCCTACTAGGTGGAGTTCTGGATGATTTGCAGACTCTGGCTAGGTGACCCCTTTTTCACAACGTAGGCAGATGGTGTCTAAAAACTTGCATTCAGTGCGGGGGTGGCACCCCCACAGCCTCTGCAATAAAATTCTTGCCTCTTTTTTCCAGGGTCTTTCCTTTTCTTCTCCATTCTGAGTCTATAAATTCCTTCCTCCACCTCACTGCAATCTGACTCAGTCTATTTGCTCGCAATGGTTGTTGTGGATTTTTCCACATCAGAATGGCTTGAGGCCTTGTTAATCTTTTTCATGGCCGCTGCTGAGGACTTGGTGGCTTCCGCTGAAACAGCTTCCTCTATGGCCTCCTTAAACGTGATCTTAGGTTTCATTAGTAGTTTGCTCTGTAAGACCTTATCTTTGAGGCCTAGAACAAACCGATCATGCATGGCCTCTTCTAAGTTGGTAAATTCACAAGCACCCCCAATGTCACTTAAACTTGGCACGAAGTCGTTAACATTTTCGCTTTCCCCTTGATCCCGACGGTAAAACTCGTGTCTCTTAATGAGGCACGATACTTGTGGGGCGTAATGGGCTCTTAAAAGCTTTTCCAAATCAGGCCATTCCATTACCTTCAAGTCTGCAGCTCCCGCCAATGCCTTCGCCATCTTGAAGACTGCCGGACCGCAGTGCGTGAGAAATACCACCCTCTTCCGCTTCTCGGGGATATCAGCCAGGTCGTTTCCTTCCAAGTACATCTGGAAGCGATCCGCATACGATTCCCAGTCTTCCGCCGCTGGATCGAACGGGGCTGGGGGGGTGTTCAGCGCAGCCATCTCGCTCTTCTGCTTGTCTTCCGCATCGTCTCTTCTTCAGGGCAATCCCACCTTCGTCGCCAGTGTTAAGTTTGCATGAAGAGTCAGACGCGAAGAGCTTCAGTGAAGAGTTTATTAAGTGACTACAGCTCGAATGGACCCGACTTGGCTGGGCTACGGCTGCTTCTTATAGCCAGCAGCCATAGTTGCCAGCCAATGGGAGTGCAGGGTTTTTCCCGCACTATTTAAACCAATCCCATTTGACATTTTACAAGAACAGTTCAATATAAACCAATAACATTTAAACCTACATACATAACACTATCATATTCTCTTTTAGTTGACTTTTCTCAAAGCAAAACATTCTCAACTTTTTATATCTGTCTTCATACATTTCTACTGCCCTGAACATCTTGGTTGCCCTGATTTTTGAGCAGTTTCTGCCAACAAACAGGCAGTTAGGCTGCTTTCCTCCCTCCCACCGTTCCTGATCCTGCCTTTCTGCCACCAAGATGGTGGCGCGTTCACACGCAGCGGCCCTGAGCTCCTGGTATTAGTGTTTGGTGTTTGGAATGATGTGTGTATTTATGTTTGTGCACAGTGTAGAGCAAGGAGCAAAATTTGCCAACACACGCATAGAGCTTCTAAACATTGGGCTTGCAGGTCAATCCAGGATTACCAGCAATTTTCAGCAGTCCCACAACATTCCGAATTGCATAGCCAGGCTTCCAGGTCTCCATGGATTGTTGTCAGGTCAGGGAGGTGCCAACGAAAGCAAAAGTGAAAGGAGCAGAAACAAAAGTGTGGCTGTAGAGCTGGTCTGTTGGCTCAGCTCCAAAAGCAGCCCCATAGACTAGTGCTGCCAAGTGTCTTTTTGAGCAACGCCAGATCCCTCATCCACAAAATTGATGAATTAGAGCTGCAGATGGCAACAAGCAGGCTTCTCCGCGAAAGCTGTGTGATGATTGTAACAGAGACCTGGCTACACCCAGCAATACCCAATGAGGCAGTGAGGTTGACAAGCTGAGTCATTTATCGCTCTGATAGAAATGGCGACTCTGGTAAGAGCAAGGGGGGACGACTCTGTATCTATATACACAGTAACTGGTATGTTAACAGCAGAGTAGTTTATATGTATTGCTCTCCAGATGTGGAACTGATTACTTTCCCATGTAGGCCATTTTATCTGCCTAGAGAAATCACTGTGATAATTATTATAGCTCTTCTTTATTTCACCTGATGCCAATGTCAGCATGGCGCTTTCTAAGCTATATGATGTCATCTCCAGGCAGTAGCAAACTCACCCAGAGGGCACTCTTGTCATGGCTGGGGACTTCAATCAAGCCTGTTTAAAGACAGTTCTCCCTAAGTTTGTGCAGTACATGCAATTTTCCACCAGAGGGAAGAACACTTTAGACCTTGTATAGCTATAGCTATTGCCTTACATTCTGTAGCCAGCCATCTGGAGAAACTCGGAAACTATGTCAGGATGCTTTTCATTGACTACAGTTCAGCCTTCAATACCATCCTGCTGAGCTTCCTTATTCAAAAGCTGACTGACTTGGATTTTCCCTCTTCCATCTGCGACTGGATCAAAAACTTTCTGAGGGATCAACTACAAACATGAGGGCTGGGTCTGTCACACCTACCTCCCTGAAGCTTAACACTGGCTCCCCACAGGGGTGTGTGCTCAGAGCCTGCAATCGTCACTATACAGACGATTGTGTATCATCTGACCCATCCACTGTGATCATTAAGTTCACAGATGATACTACCATATTGGGTCTCGTTACATGTGGAGATGAAACAGCGTACAGGGGGGAGGTTCAAAGATTATTCTCATGGTCCTTAGAAAACAACCTGCACCTAAACATCAGCAAGACAAAGGTGATGGTGTTAGACTTCTGGAAGAGGAGAGAGGAACCTGCCCCACTTTACATCGAGGGGGGCTGTGTGGAGAGAGTTTCCTCCTTTAAATTCCTGGGAGTCTACCTCAGCAAAGATCTTATCTGGAAAATCAGCAAAACCCAGGTGGCCAGAAAGACCCAACAGGGACTCCATTTCCTTAGAGTCTTGCAAAAAAATAAAGTGGAACAACAACTGATGACCTCCTTTTACCAGTCCACAATAGGAAATATCCTCACATTACAGTGTGGCTTGACAGCCACCAATAGAAAGACATTACAGAGAGTTGTGAGCACAGCACAAATCATCATGGGCTGTTCCCATACCACTAGATGACATTGCTGGGGCCCGCTGCCTTAGAAGAGTGAGGAAAATTCTCAGGGATGACTCACTGTCAGCATTTCTTCACTCTCCTACCATTGGGTAGGAGATATAGAAGCATAGCCACCATGCCAAAAGGCTGAAGAACAGTTTCTACCTGTGGGCTGAACAGAAAATAACTTCATGTCAACATAGTATGACAGACTTGCGGGGTCGGCACATTGTGCAACAAGGTCACATAGTGTAATAAGATTGGGCTGGGTTAGGGACTTATGTCTTCACTGTGAGTTGTGTTGGGGGTGGATGCACAACGGGAGGCTCAGTCAATCTCATTGTACACATGTTGTACAATAAAGGTAATAATAATCTAATTATGTATCTATATAATAATTGTCATGCCATTCAGACCAGCTTCTCTCACTTGCTAACCAGCATGTCATGGAGTATTTTGCCAAATGCTTTGTCAATACATCATTCTCACAATCTATTAAGGAAGTTACTCAATCAAAAAATGAAGCAAGACTAGTCTGGCTAAATTTATTCTTTTATAAATCCATGCTGACTTATTGCAATTGTTGAATTGCCTTCAGGGCACTTGCAGATGGTTCTCTTTATGATCTAGTATACAGTCTTCCCAGATAAGAAATCTATAGTTTGCAGAATATTCTTCTTCAACCTTTCTGAAGATAGGAATCTTATTTGTTTCCCTTCAGTCATTTGACACTTCACCCACTCACCAGGATTTTTCAAAAACATAAGCAACATCACCTGAAGCAAATCACAATAATGCCAAAATGATAATACATTAATATACACTGTGATGCCATAACACACATGCTGCCATTACATACCTGCAACTTGATGCCTCATTCAAGTAACTAAGTCATTGCATGATAATATCAGAAACATCTTGTAATTTGCTTCCCATGTTCTCCCCTAATGCCCAAGTATATAAATGTTCAATCTGATGATTACCTGCCATAGTTCCTTTAATATCTAAGGTTGCAACTCATCTAGAAACTTAAACTTATTTTTAAAAACAGGTATTCACTAAGAATGTTTTTATCAGTCAGAAGATGTCCTTTCATCTTCATCCTCATAATGTCATGCAATTTTCCTTCCAAAAATAAAAATCACCAAACAACAAATCACCATACCTTTGGTTCTGCTCACACACACATACAATATGTTCAGCCAAATATTGAACTCAGTGATTAAGCTGGAGAATTTTGGTCAGGTTAACTCAACATTTTCCCTACATCATATACCCCCAATTAAGTCTGTTTACTGTTAGTATGAATATATTTCCCCATTATGGAAGTTTCCAGGAGAATTCCAAGATAATTTTCATCAATAAGATAGCCATATTTAATTGATAGAACTAGTATTTCTTCAGAATGTTTTTCAACTTGAGTCACTTCAGAAATGATAAACTATTAATTACTTAAATTAAGTCTTTAGCCACCAAAAATTGTCTTAAAAAATCTGGATAAGCTTTAAATTTCCACTTACACTTACTTATTATGCAGTGACACAGTGAAGCACCTCTTGACAGGAAACTCCTGATGAGATTTTACTCATCTACTCCACCTTTTGCCACTTATAAGGAATTATTCTGCTCCTAGATTGACAAAAAGTATAGTGGTACAAAAGGTGACCTATTCTAGTTAAACAATTAAAGAAGTGAAGGCACAGTTGGATATTTTTATTGTAGATTTTTAATTAGTAACTCTGATTTTCAGATTCTATAAAATTAGAAGTAGAGAGTTCTGTGCCTCAATTTTTCTAATGAAGAAGAGGTGAAAATTATTCAGAAAATTTCTGAAATCTTTGTAAAAATGAGAAGACTAGCAAAAGGAAACTACAAGAACAACAGAAGGAGGGAAGGAAGGAAGGAAGGAAGGAAGGAAGGAAGGAAGGAAGGAAGGAAGGAAGGAAGGAAGGAAGGAAGGAAGGAAAACTATTATGTAATTACTGGCTATTTAACATGCCAGAGTTTCAATCACTGACAATATATGAAGGTTGGCACTCTTAGCTATAGATTCTAGAATTCAAATTCAACCTTTAAAAGTATACAAACTTGTAAAAATCTGGATATTTGAATACGTGCATGTGTGTGTGTATGTGGACCAGTGGTGGGATTCAATTTTTTTACTACCAGTTCTGTGGGCATGGCTTGGTGGGCGTGGCTTGGTGGGTGTGGCATTGGAAGGATACTATAAAATCTCCAGTCAGAGGTGCTATTTACCAGTTCTCCAAACTACTCAAATTTCCACTACTGGTTCTCCAGAACTGGTCAGAACCTGCTGAATACCACCTCTGATGTGTACTCTATATAAAGAGACAGCAGAGACAGAGTAAATGTGTGTACAGACACATAAAAGCAAATTATACTATTGTGTTTCTGTACTCCGTCCTCATATTTATTTGTACCCACCTTTATTTTTATAACTAACTCAAGGTGACAAACATACCTTCCTCCTATTATCTCTACAAGAACAACCCTGTGAGAGTGACTGATCCAAAGTCACCCAGCTGGCATTATGGCTAAGTGGTCTCCTGACTTTCTAACTTGGTGCCTTAACTGCTAGAGCCTTTAAACTGGCTCTCACTGGCTTCTATAATGAAATATTGATAAAGTAAAAGTTTCTTTAAAAAAAAGTTGGCTTGCTTTTGTACTCCAGTTATCCTCTTCAGTGAATGGAAAGCATGAAACAGCAGGAAGAGAGAGACCTGCTGTTATGCACAGCTGTTACAAGGCCTATGCATAAAAATTTCATTGGCTGTCTCCCATATGCAAACACTTTTCAGCTGCACCAATTCTCTTCCCTTAATTGTAATTGCTATATAAAATAAACACCCTAATAGAGAGTAAAGTGTTGATCTTCCAAACTTCTAAAAGGGCCAGAATATTTTAGTAGAAAATGGCAATCCATTCAAAAAACCAAGATATGTCAATATTCATTATGTTTTTGTTACGTAGATGTCTGAAATAAGTTAGATGGCCAGGTTTGTGTGCACAAATGTGTAAAAACTCAATATCAGGTATTTAAAAACTCAGATGAGATTATTGTCTAAATATTGAATATCAAGTATTTTTACATTCTTATTCCATTTCTCTTTAACGTTTTGGGGTAGATATGAGAAAGACATTTGGCACAAGAGTGTCAAACTTATGGCATCACATTGTTATGTGACATATCGTGACTTTCCCCCCTTCGCTAAACCAGGGCTGGGTGTGGCCAGTGCGTGATGCATCTGGCCCACATGCCACGAATTCGACACCCCTGCTTTAGCACATCTAGGAAAGCAAATAACTGAGTAACAATGTACAGCTTGAGGAGTCCTTGGTGCTCCCTTGATTGTTTTCTTGTAGATGTTCCATTATCCAAATTAGGTAACATCATCAGCCCAAATGATGTTACCTAGTTTTGTAATGAAACATCTGCAAGAAAACTTCAAGTTCCAAGAGCACCAAGGACTTCTCATTTCAACTATGAGCAACAAAGGTTCTCTTTTTTGACATACAGTTTCCACACCAATATTTTACATTTATGCTATGCTAATTTAATGTTTATTAAAAAAAATTAACATAGTTGATATGTCCAATTCTAAATATTCAAATATCTACTAATTTATTTCTCCAATATAATTGTTTTTTAATGTTTTCTCCAGATCTCCTCTCCCTTAAACCTTGCAGAGTTCAAAGTGACTTTGTCAGTAGCTTTGTCACTAGTGATTACATCCCAGGGGTAATAGTTTATCCTAAATATGTGGTTTTGGTAGCAACAGTACTCTTATTTGGTTTATATACCACTGAATACTATGTCCTCCATATAGGAGAACATTGTTGTTAGTTGCAAATGTCCAACCCATTGCAACCCCAGGGGGGCCTTTGCCCAGATCCAGCTGGTTCGCCAGTTACGCCCATTCCTGGACCAGGATGCCCTGCACACAGTCACTCAGGCTCTCGTTATTTCCCGCCTCGACTACTGCAATGCTCTCTACCTTGGACTGCCCTTGTGTACCACTCGGAGGCTTCAGCTGGTGCAGAATGCGGCTGCGCGGGTTGTGATGGGAGCTTCCGATACTCCCATGTTACACCCTCCTGCGCAGCCTGCATTGGCTTCCGGTTGCCCTCGGTGAGATTCAAGGTCTTGGTATTAACATTTAAAGTCCAACAGGGCATGGGTCCAGGTTATTTACGGAACGGCTTCTCCCAGCATCTAATGCCAACCGCCCTGTGCGGGCGCAGGCAGGGTCTCCTCGGGTGCCGTCTGCGACACAATGTCGCTTGGCGGCACCGGAGAGGGCCTATTCTGTGGCGGCTCCCACTTTGTGGAATCTTCTTCCGCTTGAGCTCCGTTTGGCTCCTGATCTTCGCTCCTTCCGCCATGATTTGAAAACCTGGCTCTTTCTACAATCTGGGTTGTGCTGACTCTCCTGGGTTGGGTTATTTAATTGGGGTTTTAAACGTTAATTCAGCTTAAATGTTTAATATCTTTTTAATTAATTTAATTTATTCACTGTTGTATTTTAATTGTAAGCCTAGTCTTGGAGAGGGAGCGCATATAAGTCAATAAATAAATAAATAAATAAATAAATAAATAAATAAATAAATAAATAACATTCCTCCAGGCCTTCCTCTCCTCTACCATCTTCTGGAGTCCATTTAAGCTCACATCTACTGCTTCAGTGGCTCCAGCCAGCCACCTCATTCTCTGTCGTCCCCTTCTTCTATTGCCCTTAGTCTTTCCCAGCATTAGGCTCTTCTGCAGTGAGTTCCATAGGAGAACAGTGTCCTGTTTTATATGTATTTTAATAATAGTTCATGGTTAAGTCTTTGCACTGCGTTTCTTCCATTTCTCAATGTGGTATTTCTTTTAGGCACTGAAGATTCTACATGAAAAAGGCTGCCTTACTAAAAATAATATTAAGGATATGTTATATAATCTTGAACATTTTAATTGTAACTTGGTATATTATTATTGTATGGTAAAGATGCTACTGTGTTAAAGCTACTAGAACTTATACTGTGAAATATGAAATATTAAGTGCACACACGTGAGTTTGCCCAGAATGCTAAGTGGCAAGAAGAATCAGTAATAATGACAATGGCTGATTGTGGTGATGCTGCAGCAGCCACAAGTTTGAGAATACAACTGGCATGAACATTTCTGAAATTTAAATTACAGTAATGTGCATATTTTTAAGTTAGAAGATTTGAGAAACCTTAATTCCAAAGTTTTTCTGCTATGATGCATCATTTGGGCTAATTGAAGGTTACAAACAGAGTTTTAGTAATATTTGGCTAAAATGGAAAAAAGATGAATCCTGTGCTTTTTTAGATTTTTAACAGCAATAGCATTGATTTATTTTTTTATACTTCTCCATGAAATTGGTTAATTGAATAATATGCTTTTGCCTCTTAATTGCACCTAAATAATGAAATATTCCAAGCAGTTTTTAAAGACTAAAGAGAGATTACAGTGTTCCAGATAAAATTAATGTTTACGGTGGTTGTAGAACAATATAGATTTCTGGGCTTTGTTAATTCAAATAAAAAAATATTATTTTTACCTGAGGAATTCAATTGTGTACAGTATTTTACAATAGATCACAATACAACTATAGCTGATTACTGCATGTTGAGCTCCTATACTTACTTTCTGGGAAGCAAGCATAATGGAATAATAATAATAATAATAATAATAATAATAATAATAATAATAATAATAAAAAATAGAAGTGGGGTGGGTTTTTTTAAGTTGAAGGCTGCAAAATAGCTGCTATGCAAAACCAGGTTAGTCACAGAACACTCATTTCATTTTTTTAATGGACATAGTTTTCAAAGCAATTGTTTACATAATAGCAGTAAAATATGATCTACAAAACAAATATTGGTCTACCTGAACCCAGAGTTTTCATCTTTCCTCTTTGGTTGCTCTTCAATTTTTTATCTCTCTATTCTCATGTCATAAGATTCAGTCATCCCATTCACTTTCATGTTTTCTATTTAAATTATCACCCAAGACAGGCTTATTTCTTTGAAGAAATTGGAACTTTCTAGAATAAAGATTAAACTGTATAAACATCTCCAAATGTTGATATATGAGCTGATCCCACCTGATTCTTGATTGACAATATTGGCTATGAATGTTCCTTAGCCAAGTGGAGAAAGCAGAACTATAAAACTAAGGTCATTATTAAGAACTCTGTCCACTGAGAATGAATGCGATAGACTGTCTTTTCTACCTCCAAAACACATCTAGCGAGAAGATAAGAGAAGATAAGAGAAAAATAAGAGATAAGAGAAAAATAAGTTTAACTTCAAATTTTTTAAAAGAGCAGGAAATCCAGAGGTGGTATTCAGCCAGTTCTGATAGGTTCTGAAGAACCGGTAGCAGAAGTTTTGAGTAGTTTGGACAACCGTAAATACCACCTCTGGTTGGCCCATCCCCCATCTATTCACTGCCTCCCAAGTCCCAGCTGATCGGAGTCCCAGCTGATTGGCTGGGTCTTCTTTTGTTGCCCTGCACAGGAGAATGGAGCTGGAAATCAGGTTAGTGGGGTGGGGAGGGAATGGGGATTTTACGGTATCCTTTCCCTGCCATGCCCACCAAGCCACGCCCACCAAGCCACACCACACCCACCAAGCCATGCCCATAGAACCGGTAGTAAGAAAAATTGAATACCACCACTGAGGAATTCCCCTTTAGATAAAAATCATATTACTGACATTTAGGTTAGCAGAATTTTTTTTGCTACAAAAGATATTACAACCTTTCCAAGGACCAGTGTGCTATCATGGACTCAAGAAAAGAAATGCCCTAATTTCTCAGAAGATGACAGCATTAATAAATTTGTGAATGTTGATTATTTTACTCAGTATTCTGATGATTATTATTTGAGAATACTAAAAACTCATGCCTTCTTATATAAAATATCAGGAAGGTTTATGTAAGAACGCTGAACTCATGCAAAGCTTAGTGATCAAAGGTTGCTGCCACTCTTAATTTTTATTTAAAATATATATTTCATGCTGGAGTTCTTTCTTCCAAATTATAAAAGTACCTTTACAGGGAATTACTTGGTTCTCTGTGCATAACCTAATCAAAGCCATTTTCAAGGTTGAAGTAATTTTCAAGGGTGCTAAGATCATTATTTCTTCTTATCAATCACTCTCAGTTGATTTGGAACCAAAGAAATCAAATGCAAAAAGTTGCTTGCTTTGAAATATTCTTGAAACAAAACAACAAATACTTTCAATACAAAACTTGACAATATCAAGAGAAGATGAAATATGGTGTTCATTGGTTCTCTTTCCCAGTTGCCTTAGAGTGCCAATTATTACTATTTATTAGGGCTATGAGAAACTTGGAAGGAATGCTTTGCTTTGATGAATCTTTGAATGAAGCAATTCATGAAGCAGAAATAGCCCTTTACTTTTAAAGGTCAATGAACATCCCTCTGACTTTGCCTCAAAGAAGCCCGCGTTTCTCTCAGCCTTCTCTGGGAGAAAAGCCTTATTTAATGAGGGAATAGGTGAATGCTGAAAGGACCTGCTCCTTTCCTAAATATCTATAAAATCCCCCAATACAATGACCTATTGTCAGGTGGGTGACATTCTTCTCCAACTTAGTCATGAGAGTTTCATAAAGTTGTCTGTGGAGATTCTCAGTCATCCAGGTCATGGTTGTCCCAAAGATGCTTTTTTTTAAAGGCAGTTGGACTTGTTTTTTCCTTGAAGATGTATCACTTCTCAGATGAAAGAAGTTTCCTGGATGAGAAGCAAAATGCCTTAGAGGAAAAACCAAGTCCATTTGCATTTTGAAAAAAACACCTTTCATAACATTGGCTGTGCTATACTGTATACCCTTCCTCACCAGAGGTGGTATTCAGCAGGTTCTGGCCAGTTCTGGAGAACCGGTAGCAAAAATTTTGAGTAGTTTGGAGAATACCATCTCTGACTGGCACCTCCCCCATCTATTCTCTGCCTCCTGAGTCCCCTTCTTTTGTTGCCCTGCACAGGAGAACAGAGCTGGAAAGCAGGTTAGTGGGATGGGGAGGGAATGAGATTTTGCAGTAACCTTCCCCCAGGAGTGGGGAGGGAATGGGGATTTTGCATTATCCTCCCCCTGCCACGCCCACCAAGCCATGCCTACAGAACTGGTAATAAAAAAATTCTGAATCCCACCACTGGTCCTTCCTTTCATATCTAAGGAGAAGCATATTGACTAGGTTACAAGTCTTGTCTATAACAAAATCAGAGGTGAACTATTTAAACTTTTTATGTCTTCATTGTCATAGTTCAGTGTGTACATCTTATTCCTGTACTTCCTGGGTATCTTTATTATATATATATATATATATATATATATATATATATATATATGGTAATATCTTTTCAGCCCATGGGTGGAACCTTAGTTACAGTATGAGGTAGAAACTATTTTAAACAAAGCATGGTGCCATGTTCCTACCCTGTAAAGGAATGTGAGTGAGTGTCTAAGGAGATTTCTTTCTCCTTTACAAAGGCAAGAACAAGAACAAAAACAGGGGTGGGAAATCAAAGCTCAAACAATAAAAGCTTTGCTACTTACAGTAAAGAAGTAAAAATGTAGGTAGCTCTTGCCTAGTGACCGCAATGGGGACTGGCAACTTTGTCACTAAGTGATTTGGTCACAAATGAAGCATCACATGACTATGAAGGCCTTACAATATCACTTCCTTTTTTCCAATAGTCTCCTATGTCCTTGCTTCAAAAAGTCCAGTCCCAGTCAAAAAGCAATTAATTATGAATTATTTTAACCTTGATCAGATAAACCAATTCTCCATTCTTTCTTATTTCTCCCAATGTTCTTTAGATTCTCAAAGAAAGTAGTAAAACCTGCCTCTCATACCCTTCTTTCAAAATTCTTAGCACATGATGATGATGGTGATGAAATTGCCAGACTCCCTTTGTAATGCCAAAGTGGTAATTCCAGCAGCTCCATGTGACTTATGGAAGGGTCTGTCTGATCCTCTTTCACATATTCTCTGCTTCTTTTGGACTTGATGTATTTATTGCTTTTATAATGGATCTGACCTAACTCAGTCCAGGCTTTCTTCCACACTTTGTACAAAGAATTGTCACTCTCATATTCCTTGGCTGGCCAAATATTGCTGATCAAGTATTTTTATTTTGCTGCAGTCTTACATTTCTCGCCTTCCCTGTTACCTGCAGAGAAACTCCACTTCTTTTATATTTTTCCAAACCCTTTTTGCCTCTTTACTACTAGAACATTTTTCCATATCCTGAGATAACACATTCTAATATATTCACTGGCTTCAAGTTGTCTAATGGCAGACATTTTGTATTGCTCTTAATTGACACATATTTGTCATGTCCACAATTTGCACTGACTTCTAACTTTTATAGTCTTTCAGGTCCTTGGCAAACTCTACCAATTTACATCAACTGTTATTTCAGGACAATTATCTCAGCTGCAATCAGAATCATCCGTTATCATGATCATGCATTTTTTATCCTTTTTTTGGTCTTTTGTGTTTTGTTTGTTTTATATGGTCAAGAATGCAAATTCTGGATTTTTCTAGTTATTCCTTTGCCTGTATCCTATAGAGAAAGGATAGCTTATGTGCTACATGAAAATAATACATTGGCAGGGGGACAGAACAAGCTTCCATATTAGCTGCCAGATAAAAGGAGCTCAGGAATATTATTTTTGTGAAAAATAATATATAGCCTGTAAAGCTGTATGACATTTTACTGAAATGTATTATAAGCTCAGATTGTTCCCAAAACTTTAAGTATCACCAACATTGTTCCTAGTTTTAAAAATGTTTCTATCCACCATGGACCTTATCCATCATTTTAAGTCAGGCCAAAAATGAAGGTAGTGCTAAGAGGGTAACGAGGATAAAGGATTATAATAAGAATGAAAGGCGAAGAGGTACCAAACCAGCTTACACTGAAGTTTTATCATAATTACTTCTGGTATTAGGAAAAAGATTAGCTATGGGGAAAAATGTTCATCATACAAAATTGATAATAAATGGAGGGACTTGAAGACTGATCTTTATGCCAACATTTTTGAATTAACCTTCATGAGAATTAAGACTCATGGATAAATTTGAAATTGTTTCCCTCAAATAGAAGCATTAATATTCATAGAAGAGGCTATCAGAGGGAACAAGGCTTATGTGTTGATTTTTCCATCTGTATATATAGTAGTATTTAGTAAATTGCAGAGGAGTTATAGGTGTTAATTTTCTTCTATACTAAGGACAGTTTTAAAATTATATATTGCCAAATTGTCAATCTAACTCATGTATTTAGAGATATATTTAATCAGTAGGCTACCTGACAAGAAGACCCTTTCCTAGTAAAATGACTATATCAGAATCTGAGTCTTATCTATTGAGAAATGATTTCTTATTATTTCTTCTTACTTATTTACTTCATAATTCCAGATTGCATCTGCAAAAGAAAGCCTCTACATTCATTTTAATACCGGGAGGTGAAAAGTTGAATGACTGATGGATTGATATTTAAAATTCAGTAAATGTTTAGAATCACTTTCTCATTATGAATGTGAATCTAATATATTCTTGTTTTGTGTGCTCTGCTCTCTGATAAGTGATAAATATCTTCACATATAAATCATTTTGAATTTGTTGAAAAATAGTAAACTCCCTTGGACAGATTTGAGGAATCTTGAGGAGAAAACAACTTTAAATTCAACATAGGGTCTAGAAAATCCAAATTTCATTTTTTTAAAAAGAATGAAGCATTATACACTTACCTGTTTTAGGCTGAAAGGCAGAGTATAAATGATATTCAAATATTAAATGCATACTCAAAACATAATTTGATGCAGCTACCTCAATTTTAGCAACTGTTCTATCAAGCAACATGAAGGCTTCAAAAATTTCCTAAAGCCATATATTTAATAGAATATATTAACATTTATTTAAAGCAAGATTAAAAAGCCTCCCAAAACAGATAAAGCTACATAAAGAATTGTCAAGGTGTGAATAACAGTATGTGAAAAGTCTAGAAATACAAAATGTAACTTGGATGCTGAAATTAGAGTTTAATCAAAAGACTTTGATTACAATATTTTTTAAAGAGTCAATGTTACTATGGATACACAGTTTCTAAGGTTACAACCCAAAACGCAGAAAAGACATGATTTATTGATAGCTCATAATTCTCTAAAATGTTCAGTTTTATGACTGCAATGATATAGTTTTTTCTTCTTGAGTATCTGCTTCCTCTTTCTCATTTTTATGTTTATTATACTGTACATGACATTTCTTCTTCCAAGTTATGAAACAAAAGCAGACTTAAAGGAGGCTTTTGGTCATATATTTAAATGATTTGACAACACTTTAATAAAGTTTTCATTGCGAGAAAGCCAACAGGGTCTGTTTAGGAACATCTTTGTTTTCTGCAAGCATCATGTGCCAGTGAAAACTCAAAATTGCCAGATTTTGGCATATTTTATATTGTATTATACTGTATGTATCTTATATCAGAAGTGGGTTTAAAGTCTAATGTCTAGAGGGAGAAAAATCTTGTTCAGGTTTATGATACAATAAAAGTTGTCTCCTCTCCATTGCATAGGGGCTGTATTTTTTTCCCCTGATTTTTCCTGATTTTTTTTAAAATATGGAATGGAAGAGGAAGGACACATTCCCATGCTGTTGTCACTGCTGAAAGAAATTTTAAGGGGAACTTCAAAGTGCATTTTCTTTTGACACCTGACTCTGGGAAATCATTTTTTAAGGTTCTTGTATCAAAATAGAATGAGGATTGTAGACACCCTACCTCTGTAAATAGTGAAGAATCCAATGAAATCAGGAGGTAAAGTGTGGGCCACAATTATAGAAACAAAAATAATGTTCCCTAAGAGGAAGCAGAAACTTGACAAGAAAAACTATATCACTGCAGTCATAAAACTGAAGATTACTAGAGAATTATGAGCTGTCAATAAATCATGTCTTTTCTGAGCTAATCAAATTGGGTTGCAAAATGTAGATGCCCACCAGAGACAGCAGAAGGAGATACATCTAGTGACATTAGGCTCTGGCAGCCCAGATCTGATAGTTTGATCAAGTTTATCAAATCTAGTTTGATAAAACTAAGGTGGGAGCTTGAAGGTGATTTTCTCCATTCCATATCCAAGACTCATAGGCCTACTTTTCCTCTTAAAAAGCTAAGAAGATATTCCTTTTTCTCTACATTCCCTTTCTGCATTAAAAATAAACCCACCTACCTCTTAATTAGCTAATGAAAGCAAAGCTCCTAAAACTGTGTCTGATAGACTCCTTGCCCTTGATTTACTAAGGACAGCAGACAATGAATACTTTCTTTGATTCACTCTTTTAATTATTGATTATTCTGCATGATTAGTATAATCTGTGATTAACTATGCATAATCTTCATTTTTAATTGCCTGAACTCCTCATTTTATTTCAAAATAAAGTATTTTTTTAAAGGAAAGATGTCACATTATCCTATCTGAACTTGCCACTGGCCTATTACATGAATACTGAAACCTTCAATTAATTTTTAATAGCAAAACTGGTTGTTATTTCACTACCTTGTAGAGATTACACTTTGGGGATGTTAGACAATCAGGAACTTAAGAAATCATGTAACTGAATCATCCCCCAGAGTTGATTAAGGTTAATACTGAATGGTGAACCTTGTTGGTTGCTGTTCTTTTTTACTTCTCATTCAGAGATTATTTCTAAGGATTAGAATTTAGCAACAATTATTCCTATTTATAGAAATCAATCTTTTATGCAGCTTTTGACAATTTTTTTGACTTAATGGGGTACTGGGATCTCAAGTTCAAATTGCTGCAATCATTAGTCTGAGGCCACTATACTGAAGCTTTTTCATATAGTAATACAATAGTCTCTAATGAATCAAAAGTCAGAAAAATAGTAATATAATAGAATTATATCAACAAACATTAACTGTATAAGAATTACAAAACAAGCTTTTGTCTTTGGCCACTTATCTAGCAGCTTTTTATTAATTAAAAACAGTAACCAGTTTTATTATTAGATTGATATGACACTTTTTTCCAAGTTCATATCTAAGATGTTTAAATCTAGAGTAACACATTTGAGAGATGCCCATAACCATTTTTCCCTTGCTGAGCAAGTACTTTATGTTTCTTTCATAATTCCTTTGGCTTTTTTTTTGTTTGCTTCCCTTGTCTTTCCCAGTCTGATAAAGAGATTCAAGAAAGAATGCAGAGAAGAGCAACAAAGATATTAGAGGTCTGGAGACTAAAACATATGAAGAAAGGTTGCAGGATCTAGTGAAAAGAAGGACTAGGGTGATATGATAGCAGTGTTCCAATATCTAAGGCAGGGGCGAAATTCAACCACTTTGCACCAGTAGGGACAATTTGAATCGGTTGGCCCTAGCCATGCCCGCCTTCCTTTTAGAGACTGAGTCCCACCAAGCCACGCCCACAGAGTCAGTAGGGAAAAATTTTGAATTTCACCTCTGATCTAAGGGGCTGTTACAAAGAAGAGCGGGTTAATCTGTTTTCCAAAATATCTGAAAGCAAGACAAGAAACAATGGATGGAAACTAATCAAGAAGAGAACAACCTAGAACAGAGGTGGCTAACCTTTTTGGGCTCCTGTGCCAAAAATTGTGCATGTGCTTGCATGCTCGTGCTCGCGTGCCAGTACCCAGAATTCAATGCCCCCCCCATGCCCCCTACACATGCACGCGCAATCCCACCCCCCACCCCTTACCTGCACTGCGCCTCACAGCTGATTTTCAGTCGGTTTGAGGCCTTTTTGGCCTTCCAAAGGCTTGAGGAAGGCTTCTTCAGGCTTCTACAAGCTTTGTAGGCCGAAATCTAGCCCCATTTTGTCACTTCCAGTATTTTTAGAAAAACAGGAAGTGATGAAACGGGGCTAGATTTCAGCTATGTAGAAGCCTGAAAGCCTTCCTCAAGCCTTTGGGAGGCAAAACCTCAAACCAGCCAAAATCAGCTGTGAGGCTACATCACTGCACAGTGAGGTAAATTTGCCTGCAGCTCACGTGCCAGCACAAATGGCTCTGTGTGCCACCTGTGGCACGTGTGCCATAGGTTCAACATCACGGACCTAGAACTAAGAAGAAATTTCCAGACAGAACAATAAACCAGTGGAAGAACTTGCCTCCAGAAATTATGGGTGCTCCAACACTGCAGGTTAACAGATAACAGATAATCAGAGTTGGAAGGGACCTTGTAGGTCATCTAGTCCAATCCCCAAGCGGAGACCCTACACCATTTCTGACAAATGGCAGTCCAATCTCTTCTTGAAAGTTTCAAGTGATGGTGCTCCCACAACTTCCGAGGGCAAGCTGTTCCATTGGTTGATTGTTCTCACTGTCAGAAAGTTTCTCCTTATTTCCAGGTTAAATCTCTCTTTGTTTAGTTTCCATCCATTATTCCTTTTTTAAGAAGAGATTGGGCAATCATTTGTCTGAAATGATATAGTGTTCCCTGCAGTGGTGGGATTCAATTTTTTTTTACTACTGGTTCTGTGGGCGTGGCTTGGTGGGTGTGGCAGGGGAAGGATAGTGTAAAATCTCCATTCCCTTCCTACCCCACTAACCTGCTTTCCAGCCCCATTCTCCTGTACAGGGCAACAAAAGAAGACCCAGCCAATCAGCTAGGACTCGGGAGCCAGAGAATAGATGGGGACAGAGCCAGTCAGATGGTATTCCGAACTACTCAAAATTTCCGCTACCGGTTCTCCAGAACTGGTCAGAACCTGCTGAATACCACCTCTGGTTCCCTGCTTGAATAGAGGGTTGGACTAGAACACCCCCAAGGTCCCTTCCAATACTGTTATTCTGTTAAAAAGAAATTGAGTATCTTCTACTCTTTTTTCTTGTTATTCTGGTGAAAATTCTTTCAGTGATCATGTCTTTAAAAAAGCAGGTAACTCTATCGTGACTTTTTTTATAATCATGTTGTAAGCAAACATTCTTAACATTGTTCACAATTCATACATTCTGCCCAAAAGGAACTGACCTCTCTGATATAGTCAGGTTCTATGTTATTTTCCATATTTGATCTTACATTCCAACACTAACATTCTTCTTTCTCTCCTGCCTTCCTGAGAGAAGCTTCTGTAATCCATGGGCCATGAGTTTAAGATTTCTAGTGTAAATCAATGACTATTACTGCTACTGTAGAAACTGTATAATCATTCCTAGTTATGACAAATAGTTATGTAAAATCCAGACAGAATAAAATAGTAGTATTTAGGAGACCCTCTTCTGTTTAACTTGTGTATTAACACTATGCTTAAAAACTTGATCATGTGAACCTTTATTCTCCTAAATTGGTGGAGGATTTAACTATTAATACATTAAAGCGATAAATTAAATTATTTTTAAATGAGAGTTACGTGATGTTACTTTTCATGGTCCAAATTAGTCCAAGGAGAGTATCCCAGACTCTTACCACCTATTGCTCAAAAGAATTGTTGAGTATTAATTGCCAAAAAGACAAATGTCTTGATGTATGCTAAGAGGCCAATTAAACACAAATGGCAAATAAACAGAAATTCTATTGAGGAACTTAGACTCTATAAATGTCTGGAAGTAATTTTTCATGTTATGAAATCACAGATCATTCAAACAAAGCATATTTTAATATGTATCCAATTTCTCTTCCTGAATGCTTCATATGGGACCTTGTATGACATATGGTGATGTGCTTGAGTACAGCTGAATTGTTGTTTTTTAATTCATCACTGTTATGTATGCAGGTTTGAATGTCATTGGTTAAGTTTGAACTGTTCTTGTAAAATGTCAGAAATGATTGGTTTAAAAAGTGCGGGAAAACCCTGCACTCTGATTGGCTGGCGACTGCGACTGCTGGCTATAAGTAGCAGCCACAGACCAGCCAAATCGGGTCTGTTATGAGCTGTAGTCACTAATAAACTCTTCAACGAAGCACTTCGCATCTGACTCTTCATGCAAATCTAACACTGGCGACGAAGGTGGGATCCTTCCTGAAGAGAAGACAACGCGGAGAAGAAGCCGAGAGAGATGGCTGTGCTGAACACCCCCCCAGCACCGTTCGATCCGACGGCAGAAGACTGAGACTCGTATGCAGATCGTTTCCAAATGTATTTGGAGGGAAACGATCTCGCTGACATTTCCGACAAGTGGAAGAGGGCGGTCTTTCTCACCCACTGCGGTCCGGCCGTTTTCAAGATGGCGAAGGCATTGGCGGAGCTGCAGACGTGAAGGTAATGGACTGGCCCGATTTAGAAAAGTTATTAAGAGCCCATTATGCGCCACAAGTATCGTGCCTCATTAAGAGACACGAATTCTACTGGCGGGATCAAGGGGAAAGCGAAAACGTTAATGACTTCGTGGCAAGTTTAAGGGACATTGGGGTGCATGTGAATTTATCAACTTAGAAGAGGCCATGCACGATCGATTTGTTCTAGGCCTAAAAGACAAGGTTTTGCAGAGCAAATTATTAATGAAACCTAAGATCACGCTTAAGGAGGCCATAGAAGAAGCTTCTTCAGCGGAAGCTACCAAGTCCTCAGCAGCAGCCATGAAGAAAATTAACAAGGCCGCAAGCCATCCTGATGTAGAAAAATCCACAACAACCCATTGCGAGCAATTAGATTCTGATTCAGACTGTAGCAAGGTGGAGGAAGGAATTTATAGACTCAGAATGGAGAAGAAAAGGAAAGACCTTGGAAGAAAGAGGCAAGATTTTTATTGTTAAGTTTGCATGAAGAGTCAGACGCGAAGAGCTTCAGTGAAGAGTTTATTAAGTGACTACAGCTCGAATGGACCTGACTTGGCTGGGCTACGGCTGCTTCTTATAGCCAGCAGCCATAGTTGCCAGCCAATCAGAGTGCAGGGTTTTCCCGCACTATTTAAACCAATCCTATTTGACATTTTACAAGAACAATTCAAACTAAACCAATGACATTCAAACCTACATACATAACATTTATTGCAGAAGTTGTGGGGGGGCCACCCCCGCACTGAATGCAAGTTTTTTGATACCATCTGTCTCCGTTGTGAAAAAAGAGGTCACCTAGCAAGAGTCTGCAAATCATCCAGAACTCCACCAAGCAGAAAGAAGTTTCCTGACAAAGATTTCAAGCCTAACAACTTCAATGAGAAAATGGGGCACAATACAGAAGCAAATGGGAAGAATGGAACTCATCAAACAGTCACCATTGGTCATTCTTCAACCTTAAGAAGCAGAAAAGTACATGTGAAGGTACTCATTGAAGGAAGGCCTTGCCAAATGGAAGTGGACTCAGGCTCCTATTTATCTATGGTGTCATGGGACACTATTCACAGGCTACTTCCCAACATTCAGAAGAAGCATTTCCAGAAGCAAGCACTGACTCTTAAAGACTACCAAGGGAACAAGATTCCAGTAGCTGGAACAAGAGAATTCATCGTGAAGTTCAAAGGCCACACCAAACGTTTGCCCCTGACCATCATGGACAAGGACCACCCAAGCTTGCTGGGACTTGAGTGGTTCAATCCACTAGGCATCGAGGTGACTGGCATCAATCACGTGAGCAATACTGAATCGGAGGAGGCCCTGAAGTCTGAGTTTCCAGAGGTCTTCAGCAATGGATTGGGCAAGTATATGGGGACCCCTATCACTTTCAACCTAGATCCCAAGGTGCCCCCAATTCGCTTAAAGCCCAGAAGCATCCCATTTGCCTTAAAGGAAAAAATTGATGCACAATTAGACAAATTAATAGCTCAAGGAGTTTTAGAGCCCACTGACCACTCCAGATGGGAGACACCCATAGTCACACCAGTCAAGACTGATGGGTCAGTGAGAATCTGTGGGGACTATAAGGAGACATTGAATCATGCACTTCAACAGAGCGCATATCCAGTTCCAGTGGTGCATCATTTATTACATTCACTTGGCAGGGGTACAGTCTTTGCCAAATTGGATCTGGCCCAGGCATATCAACAACTAACAGTTGATGATGCCACTGCAGAGGCCCAAACCATTGTGACTCATAGAGGTGCCTTCAAATGTAAAAGGTTACAGTTTGGAGTAAGCGTGGCACCAGGCATTTTCCAAAGCCTTATGGAAAGTGTTATGTATGCAGGTTTGAATGTCATTGGTTAAGTTTGAACTGTTCTTGTAAAATGTCAGAAATGATTGGTTTAAAAAGTGCAGGAAAACCCTGCACTCTGATTGGCTGGCAACTGCAGCTGCTGGCTATAAGTAGCAGCCACAGACCAGCCAAATCGGGTCTGTTATGAGCTGTAGTCACTAATAACCTCTTCACTGAAGCACTTCACGTCTGACTCTTCATGCAAATCTAACAATCACCTTTTCATTTTCACTTGATCCATTCTCCCTTGATTTTCCATTAATTTGCTTATTCAACTTTGATTTCTTTTTTCATATTTCTATTCTTCTTACCATTCACAGCAGATTCCATTTTTTATTTTCAATTATATTTTATATAAAGACATTTTTCATCCTTCCTTCCTCTTTCCCTCATATCCTTCCTTCCTTCCTTCCTTCCTTCCTTCCTTCCTTCCTTCCTTCCTTCCTTCCTTCCTTCCTTCCTTCCTTCTAAATAATATGTGAATGTTTATTTTTGTCAGATGTGCTGGCCTGAATAGCGGCCATTACAGAATTTCCCATTCCTAACTTGAGGCTGTGACTCCTAAACTGAAAGACATCAGTAGATCCAGGAACAACGTTAGAGCTTTCTGTCCAGAAAAGTACAATGTTAAGAACATATAAGATACAGTGTGGAGCCCTCAATCATTTAGTTATCTGGTAGAGAACCAGAGATTGAGGAAGACACATACTTTCCACTGGAATAAGAAGAGAATTTCATTATTTCATTACATAGATAACAGATAATCAGAGTTGGAAGGGACCTTGTAGGTCATCTAGTCCATCCCCCCCCAAGCGGGAGACCCTACACCATTTCTGACAAATAGCAGTCCCATCTCTTCTTGAAAGTTTCAAGTGATGGTGCTCCCACAACTTCCAAAGGCAAGCTGTTCCATTGATTGATTGTTCTCACTGTCAGAAAGTTTCTCCTTATTTCCAGGTTGAATCTCTCCTCAGTTTCCATCCATTATTCCTTGTCTGGCCTACAGGCGCTTTAGAAAATAGCTTGACCCCTTCCTCTCTGTGGCAGCCCCTCAAATATTGGAAGACTCCTATCATGTCTCCCCTGGACTAGCCATGCCCAGTTCCTGTAACCGTTCTTCATATATTTTAGTCTCCAGTCCCCTAATCATCCTGGTTGCTCTTCTCTGTCCTTTCTCTAGAGTCTCAACATCTTTTCTATAATGTGGTGACCAAAACTGGATACAGTACTCCAGATGTGGTCTTACTAAGGCTTTGTAGAGTGGTACCAGTACCTCACTTGATCTTAATTGTATCCCTCTGTTAATGCAATTTAGGATTGCATTAGCTTTTTTGGCTGCTGCTGCACACTGCTGGCTCACATTTAGCTGGTGGTCCACTAAGACTCCAAGATCCCTCTCACAGTTACTGCTATTGAGCCTGGTTTCATCCAGTCTGTATGTGTACTTTTGTTTTTTCTTGCCTAATTGTAGGACTTTACTTTTCTCATGTGAAGACCGATGCAAAGAATAAGTTAAGCAGTTCTGCTTTCTCTCTATTACTTCCTTGCCATCTTCTCTCTTTAGTGGAGCGACTGTTGCCTTGATTTTTTTTCTTGTTATTTATATGTTGGAAGAAACTTTTTTTTATTATCTTTGACTTTTGTTGCAAATCTTTGTTCATTCGGAGCCTTTGCTTTCCTGACTTCGTCTTTGCAGATTCTGGCTCTCTGTTGATATTCTGCCTTACTTATATGTTCCTCTTTCCATTTTTTGTACTTGTCCTTTTTTTCTTTCACTTTGCCAGAGAGATCTTTGTTCAGCCATGCTGGTTTCTTCTTGGATTTCTTGTTTTTCTTTCTCAGTATTGTGCTGGTCTGGGCTTCTATGATCGTACTTTTCAGAGTTTCCCAAGATTCTTGGTTTGTTTTCCCCTTTAGGATTTTCATCCATGGAATCTTTCCCAAGTTCTGAGTTTATTAAAATCAGCTCTTTTAAAATCCAAGGCTCTGGTGTCATTATGTTCTATTGCTTGTGTTTGTGTTATGTTAAATTCAGTATGACATGGTCACTCTCACCCAGGGTTCCTGCAGTTTCAACTCCCTCTATCACTTCTTCTCTGTTTGTAAGAATTAAGTCCAGTGTGGCTGTCCTTCTAGTTCCATCTTATACCTTTTGGACAACAAAGTTGTCAGCTAGGTTGGTTAGGAACTTATTTGATTCCTCACTTGGTGCTGAATTAGTTTTCCAATTGATATCAGGATGATTGGTCCCCCATTACTATTGTTGTGTGTTTCCTGCATATGTTTGTTAGTTGGTTGGCAAAAAGGACGTCTATTTTTTCTGCTTGATTGGATGGCCTTAATATACACCTATGGCCATGTCATTCTTTTTTTTTCTTTTATATTGACCCATATGCATTGTAGAAGGTTTTCATCTTTGGTTTCATGCATTTCTGTAGCAATATAGTGGTCCTTTACATACAGTGCAACTCCACCTCCTCTTTTATGGGGTCTGGTTTTTTTGAACGATTTGTATCCTTCTACCAGTATGTTCCAATCATGGGTTTCATCCCACCAATTTTCTGTTATTCCAACTATATATATATATCTACCTTTGTGTATTCGTAGTTCGAGTTCACCCTGTTTGTTCCCCAGACTTCGTGCATTTGTATATAGGCACTTGAGATCTTTATGTCTGATGCTGTGTTTACTGTCTACATGACCTGTGTTGTGCCTGCCTGCCCCTACTTTCTTGCCAGTTGTTTGATTAATGCACATGGTATGGCACTCACTATTAAATGCTTGGTTTTGCTTGACAGCAAGGTTGATAATCTTACCTGCACAAACATCTATGTTAGATGCACTGGTATCCTTATTAATTTTAGGTTGCTGGGGTCAGAAATGTTCTGTATCCATTAATTCTCTGTCCTCGCTCTTCAGTTTAAATGTTTATCCAGAAAAATCTGTGAATATTAGTACTGGGCTGGCTGCACTAGTGGCTCCAATTTCTTAATTCACTTTAAACTGCAGGTTTCAGCTATACAGCCATAAATGGTTGGGGAACTTAACCCTGAACTTTAACAGCATTACATTCTGATTTTCCAGGAAAGTTGTGTGATTGACAAGGATCAGGAGTAGGATTTTTCAAAAGTGGTTAGAAAATGCTTTTGACATTTTTATATCCACACCCAAATCATCATAATTCTTTTTTTATTTGCTTAGGTTTTTCACTTAATTCTCATAAAGACTTATATTTTAGCTGCTGCTGTTTTTATAGATTTTTTTATTTATTTTAACTACATTTTAAATATTGTAAGAATTAGTGTTTTCTTACAGTTTGAAATATCCTAAATAAGGGATAAAAAACAAGGCCTGGGAACTGTGATTTGTTTCTAGTGCAACAATTCAGATTAATCCTGAAAGAATTTTTTAAAAATCTCTGTAGGTCTTAGTTGAACTTTCAGAGGTATAAAACACTAGTTCCAGGACATGTAAGGTCAATTTATCAAAGTAAGTTAAACTTCATTAAATATTCTTAATCATCATTAAGCCCTAAATGACGTGTGAGATATATGTGATTGCTAAGAAAACATGATAAATTGCTTTAAGCTACCATCTAGTTATTTAACTACTGTACTGGGATATTGGTGACCTGCATAATATTTCCTGAAGCTGTAAGGATTTCTTATCAAGACTCACAGGTGTGATAAAAGCTTTTCTAATAAGAATGGTAAAAGAAAACCATCGGACAAATATGCACCTTAAAATTCCAGACTAATTAGTGTATATTGTTAATGGGAAAGCAAAAAATGAATATTCTAATCAGAAGAAGAACAGCTGTCAGATCAAAAAGGCAAAGTTGATTGCTCTATAAGAAAGTCAAGAGCTTACTGATGCAAATTCTGAACTTCCTTGGCTGCACTAATGCTCTAATTTGGATTAAGGCCCATGGAGGAAGGCCCAAATGCCCTTGAGTTCCTCTGGGTTGAAACAGAGATTGATTAACAGATGTAAATGCACTTCTATAGAAATATTCATCGGATCCATCACCTCTTCACATGGTGCTTATGATCAGTGATGGAGTTTAAAACCTTCCCATTTATAATGTCTGTTTGAATCCTCTTGACATCGTTAGGTTGTTATTTGATTTTTGGATTTATTTACCAGATCATTTATCTTCCAAAGAAAGCATAAAATATCCTAAGAACTCTAAGGCAGATGAGTTGAAAGATCAAGTGAAAGATTAAGCCTTAGTATGAAAGAATTGTAGCTGTGGTGAAAGTTCAAGTAGTACCCAGATATTATTTTAGTTTAAAGGAAAAAACCAATATTCTGAAATATAAAATATACCAATCACAATCAAAGGGGTGTTGTTGTTTTTGAATCTGATAGTTTTCATTCAGGTTCATTTTCCTTTGATCCAAAGGAGCTTACTTACCTGCATTTTCTTTTGTTTCAATGCTTTGATAACTAGAAATTCATCATTTATTTAGAATTATGAATATAGTTTTTTCAATGGCACAATGTCTATGATTCATGGCCACCTTTTTGCTTTTAGAGAAGGCTTAGGGATTCTGAACAATGACCACCACTACTGCAGGAAACCACTTTTTATTATGCAGATACTGACATAATACAGTATGTGCAGCTACAGTTATGTAAATTCTGAAGATTCTGGGTAAAAGAAAAGAATGATAGTCCTTCGTTAAAGTAAACACCCGGTGCTTCCCTTGATGCAAATAGCAGATTTAACCCAAACGAAACACAAAATAGTTGGTGGCCAAAATAAATTGAATTTTAAAATGTGGTTTTTAAACTAATAATCTCTGCACTTGTGATTATTTATGTTAGATTTGCATGAAGAGTCAGACGCGGAGTGCTTCAGTGAAGAGTTTATTAGTGACTACAGCTCATAAGAGACCCAATTTGGCTGGTCTGCGGCTGCTACTTATAGCCAGCAGCCGCAGTTGCCAGCCAATCAGAGTGCAGGGTTTTCCCGCACTTTTTAAACCAATCATTTCTGACATTTTACAAGAACAGTTCAAACTTAACCAATGACATTCAAACCTGCATACATAACAATTTACAATGCCACACATGGACTTTGTAGGCTAGGTTATAATTCAAGAGCCATAAATAGTTTATGATTTGGAAAATTATTCATATAAATCAATTCATTCTTATGTATACATTTGTTGAAAATGTTCTGAGTTGACAGCTCCCAGGAGAAAATTGTATGGCCATGCCTGAGTGAGAGAGATTTTCTTATATGCATTAGGCTGAAACATTAAGATGCCAGTCCAATTGCATACTGTGTGAAGCCTTCAAGTATAAAAAGGCCATAATAGTAATTTGGAGTCTGGAAAAAAGAAAGAAAAATGGGGTGAGGACAAACAATTTAACTCTGCCACCACCTGGTTTTATAAAAGCTATTCATATAATATTTTTTTAAAAAAGAGAAAGAGTTCAGTAAAAAGAAACCCATATTCAATCCCTTCACCCCATAGAGCAATGCAAAGTTTCATGGAAAGCAAGTGTGAATAGGGCATCTGTGCAGAGTTCAAAAGGCATTCTTGATCACATTATCAAAGCTCTGCTCCTTTTAAGAGTGTTGTGATGCATGCCAAAAAAATGGGATGAGGATTGCATTCTACAGTTGCAACTATTGGTAAACAGTGCGTGTGAATGTGACTCTGAATCCCTTTAAACAATGCTGCTCATCCAACTAAACCCATTTTGTGTTAGATCACTTGTTGGCAAGTTTTTGTGTTAGATCGCTTGTTCAGAGAGGTTATAGTACCATTACTGGATTATGTCGAGTGTTGCAGAAAATTAATCTTCAGATTTCAAATAATTTCACTAAAATCAGTGGGGCTTCAGCAAACAAACCAACAAGGCTGATACCTTTTCCTTTAATCATAGCCAGCTGAAAATGGTTTTGTCTGACTGTTTTCTACCTGGCAAAGGAAGATCATTCTTCCAGTATTTTCCATCAGAAATAGAGAGCATGTAGGAGGAGAAGCTGGAAAGCTGCTGGAAGAGAAAGGGTTAACTAATTATCAACTCCTCCTTCCGTTTTGATGGCAGTTGTTCATTTAAACTCACAGCTTGTTACATGCATCTGCTGTTTAACATTTTGTCTATCCGTCTGATGTGCCTATTTTAGTACTATGTGTAGCAGACAATATTCCTCTCTGAAATAAAATATATAAGTGGCAAAAACATGAAGGTTTCCCACGTATTTCAGTTAGACTTCAAGTGATAATGACCTGCTTTCTTCTTTGTCAGAGAGTGCTTGCAATGTGTCCTTAAGCATGAGTAAATGCTGAATGCATAATTTTTAGAAATAAATCTCCAGTAATAAATGATTTCACACGCAAGATGGTTATGATTAAAAATAGCTATAATCCCTCAAACAGATGGTAACATAGACCCTAAGTGCAGACACTTAAAAACCTGTGGATATTTTTAAAAGGGGAGAGAGAGAAAGGAGGAGGGAAAGCGTTGCAGTGAGGCATCAGAAGTGCAAAAGGAAGCAGGTTTATCTGTATCATTCCAGAATTTATCTACCGAGCAAAAGCAAAAAAGAAAATATTATCTATAGTAAATTAAAATTACTATTAATGTGACATAGTGATGATGATGATGATGATGATATAGGAATTTAGATTAGTTTTCCCCAATCTGTTCTCCTCTCCATGTAATTTTCCATTATATAGACTAGCATATAGTTTATGAATGATATATTTTATAGTTTATATAAGCTTTATCCTTTATTCAAATTACCTAGCATTAGTATTTTAACATAAAGCCACACTACTACATATCCAATGTACAGCCATGTTTAAGTTGGCTTTTAATTTTATTGCTAATATTTTTCCATAAGCCTTAACTTTCAAGAAAAGGCCTCTCTTTCTGAGACCAGGACTGGCAGGAGAACATTTAAGACATTGTAGCATTTTTATCTGTTCTCAAACCTCCAATCTTGGGAAAGGCTTAAGAATGTATCTTACTCAAACCCATTTTGATGTTTTTTTCCATTTCAAATGTTTCTTTTACTTATACAATGTTATTTTCTGTGGCTATGCTGTAATTCTTGAGAAACAAGAGAACTCATTCATTCATTTCATTTATTGGACTTATATGCCGCCCTTCTCCCTAAGGACTCAGGGCAGCTCATAACATTAAAATACAAATACAGAATAAATTAATTAAAACAGTTTAAAATTTTAAGCCCAATAAACTCTAAAACCCACAAACTAATCAAAATACAATTAAAACACACTTAAAACACAATTAAAAACCCATCCCACTCCGCTTTAGTCCAGGCTGGATTGCTGAAAGAACCAGGTCTTCAGGTCGTGGAAGGAATGGAGGTCTGGGGCCAATTGGAGCCCCAACGGGAGCTGGTTCCATAGGGTGGGTGTTACCACAGAGAAGGCCCTGCCCCGGGGGTCACCAGCTGACACTGTCTGGCTGATGGCACCCCAAGGAGGCCCTGTCTATGGGAGCGTACAGGACAAAGGGACATTGATGCTGGCAGGAGACGTTCCCGCAAGTACCCTGGACCCAAGCCATGCAGGACTTTATACGTTAACACCAGCACCTTGAATCATACCCGGAGGCAACCAGCAACCAATGCAGCTCGCGCAGGAGGGGTGTAATGTGGGAGTATTGGGATGCTCCCATCACCACCTGCGCGGCCGCATTTTGAACCAGTTGAAGCCTCCAAGTGGTCCGCAAGGGAAGTCCCATGTAGAGAGCATTACAGTAGTCAATTCGGGAAGTAACAAGTGCATGAGTGACCGTCTGTAGGGCATCTCGGTCCAGATAGGGGTGCAACTGGCGCACCAGGCGAACCTGGGTGAACGCCCCCCTGGTCACAGCTCCCACCTGTTCCTCCAAACTGAGCTGTGAATCCAGGAGGACGCCCAAGTTGCGAGCCCTATTCACTGGGGGCAACACCTCTCCCCCCATGACCAAAGATGGGATATCCTGGATCTGAGATGCCAGTACACACAGCCACTCAGTCTTGGCAGGGTTGAGCTGGAGCCTGATCCTACCCATCCAGATCTGCACCGCATCCAAACAACGGGACATCACAGAGACGGCATCACTGATAACGAAATATCAAAGAGGTGAGAAATGATGGGAGAGAGTGCTTAGCAATTTTGGGTGATAATAAAGAGTTAACTAACTTTAAACAATTTGGTGTGATAGCAGATTGTAGGTGGTCGGAAAGCATGTGACCAGACTAGGCCTATCAACTGGTCCTGGGAAAGATGGACAAGCAGCCGGTGATACAAATGTATAAAATATACTGAGATCTGTAACCTGGATGGTTTGTCTTGCTTGTATGCTTGGAAATTCACCAGCTTTTGCAAATGCTTCAGTAAAATTATTTTCTATTCCAGCAACTTCGGAATTGTGTTTTACTCCTCACGTTGGTATTGCAATTCCTCAATTTCCAGGCAGAATAAACATTTTGGAAGTTATTAACAGAATTTTAGAAGATTAAAATAGATGTATTTCAGTAGAGAGGAATCCTCACTAAGTTTCATGATTTCCTCATTCAGTTTTGAACTTGACTAAAAAGCAGGAGCTCAAATTCTGTCAAACTCCTTTGGAAAGTGTTAGCAAGATGCTGCTCTGTGCAAGATGCACTAATTTCATTTAGGTTAATGCCTAATTGACATCAACACCATATCCATGGCATATGTGAAATAGTCTTGTCCTTTTATGTGATCTATGAGCTTACTGGTCTCAGTTTTAATTACTGACTTGTTTACCACACTAACATTAAGAGATCTCCATGACAATATATATGAAGTTACTCCTATTCAAGCAAGCTTTTAGACCACTATAAAATATATTCAGCATGCCTACATAAAGATAGATTGTTTTGAACAATGAAAGCGCTGGGCATAAATTGTGTAAATAAATACAAGTAAGGGAATTTAACGAAATAGTAAGATGTATTTTCATCAAAGAGTGGTTTTTGCTATGCTTTGTAGGATCTGTAGATAAAACAAGTATTTTTGCACTGCATGGCATATCAGCTACAACTGGGAAGAAGGTCTTCCAGATACAGACCCTGCTAGTGTGTTTGCATGTAGCTAAAATGCTCCAATTCACTTTCAGTGTTAATTCTTGTATGGTTTATTGCCAGATGGCAAATAATGTGAATGTTTGTGAAATGTTTCCTGTTCCTTTCACTGGCTTTTCTTAGGGTCAGAGAACTTCCTCCTTCTTGATCCTTTGGCACTAAGAAGATGATGTTCATAGCTCCCTGTGTCTTTCTGTTATTACAGCATATTTCTGACACTCTCTCCTGTGTGACACAGTAAGAAGTGAATTTTATGCATAAATATATATACTCTGGTTTCTCTTCCAACCGTATAAATCTTTCGCATAAATAGTTACATAAAAATATTCCACACTATATTCAATATACTGTACCACTATATTAAAAGTCAGTTTGATCTTGGGTTTCAAACATGGCAACAGCAGTTAGCTGGCTGTGACTGCTTTTTAAAAAAGTAAGCAAGTTTAGACTTGCCTTTTTATTTACTTATTTGTCAGATTTATATAGCCATCCACTTCACAAAACATGACAGTGGGCAGTCTACAACAATCAAATGACAACAAAAATGAGGACCCAGATTGTTGGGGACAATATGCTGACTCTGTAAACCACTTAGAAAGGGCTGTAAAGCACTGTGAAGCGGTATATAAGTCTAAGTGATTAACATTAAAATCAGGATTAAAATAAAAATTATTAAAAACAAATATACTAATCCTAGGCAAAGAGCAGATAAAAAGAAGCACCTAGCAAAGGAGCCATTTGAGCATATTTCTGGTTCCCCCAGAGACCCAGCCTGATTACATAACCAGGTCTTCAAGGAAGTTGGAATATCAAAAGAGCCTTGGTGGCTCAGGCTGTTAATTGCCTGCACTTAAGTTCCAGCTGCCTACAACTGCTGTAGGCTCGAATCCCACCAGGCTCAAGGTTGACTCAGCCTTCCATCCTCTCGGGGTAGGTAAAGTGAGGACCCAAGATTGTTGGGGCAATTAGCTGACTTGTAAAATGCTTAGTAATAAGCAGGCATATACAATGGAATGAAGGCTATTGCTGAGCACACTGGGTTGTATCCAAAATTGTAGCCGCCCTGAGTCTCGGAGAACATATAAGTAATTAATTAAAGGGGTGGAGATATTCTAATTTCAGAAGGAAGAATGTTCCATACTTCTATACTTATTTACCTATTGGACTTTCCACATCTCTTAAGGCTTGGCAATTCACAACAATCATAAAACAAGAATAAAATATTCCTGGTAAAAGCAGTTTTGATTAAAATACAATAAAAGTCCTGAAAGCAATCATAATTCACACTAAAGCTCTCTGAAGTAGCACAGGATTAACATGCTTCAAGAAGACTACAGGTAGACCTCAACTTACAACAGTTCATTTAGTGACCGTTCAAAGTTATAACCATGCTGAAAAAGTGACATCATTTTTCACACTTAGAGCATCCTCATGGTCATGTCATCAAAATTCAGTGACTGGACAACTGGTTCATATTTATGATGGCTGCAATGTCCTGGAGCCATGTGATCCCTTTCACGACCTTTTGACAAGGAAAGTCAATGGGGAAGACAGATTCACTTAGTAACTGTGTTATTAATTTAACAACTGCAGCGATTCACTTAACAACTTTGGCAAGAAAAGTCATAAAATGGAGCAAAACTCGCTTAACAAATGCCTCCCTGAGCAACATACATTTTGGACTCAATTATGGTTATAAATTGAGGATTATCTAGTCTCACCTTGAGTGAAAGGGTATTCTAGAAGATAGGGTCATCAGAGAAAATCAGTGCTTCCTGGCCTCACTCCCCCTTCCCATAAATGGGGCATTAATAGTTAATAATGTTTCAGATAAGTTGTGTTGTGGCCCGTCAGCTACCAGCAGAGCTAGCTGCAAAATCTGATGAGGAGGAGGTTGAGGGAGAGCCTGGGCCACCTTTGGAGCCTTTGGAAGGCTCTGATAAGGAAGCAACCTCAGAGAGAGAGGCAGAGCCGGGGTCCTCCATTCTACCCCAGGTGTCTTCAGGGCCTGACCTGAGTGAGAGGGAGGAACAGATGGGGCCTATCCCAGATGTGTATAAGCGTAGAGAGGAAAAGAGAGAAGAGCAAAGGAAAACAATAAGCCAGTTCTCAAGGAAAAGCAGACATGGATGCTAGCCATCCCCTTCCTGGCTGGGAAATAAATAGTAGGGGTTTGGGACTGGCCGGTTGTCACCAACAATCATTTGCTTTTAGGATACAGCAAGCAATTTGGATTTCTTGGCCAGGTCTGTTGGAAATAATTACATTGGATTTTTGTTTATCCATGTGAATAAAAGACTATTCCTACCCTGTTTGAAAAGGGGTTTGTTTGTACTCGCAAGTAAGCGGCTTATCATTACTTGCTAAGGTTGGGTCAGAACAGGTTGATTCAAACTGAAGAATATCATTTTGAGGGTGCCCAAGTGTCAGGCCATAAAGGTTTAGAACCATAATGTCCACAAATAGTTTAAACACAGCACTATGAATTGTACCCAGCGACCTACTGGCCACAGTGCAGGGCTCACACAATTGGTGTCCCATTATTATAGCAACAGGTTTTTTATAAGATATGAGACACTATATTCTGGATAATTCTCACTTCACTTCCCACTATTACTGGTATTGCCAAGAAAATAAAATAGTGTAATCAAAATGTGTCTAATCATCAGGATGGTCTATTCAGTTTTATTAATTGTAATGTTTTTAAAAACCGGCTGCTACTATATATTTTATTCTTTTTCTTGTAGACCATAAGGACATGGAGAACCTTAGTCCCAATGCATGACATCATTTTGTAAAATATAAATTATCTTCTGTCATGAATAGATTTAAAATATATCCAGTCGTTCATATTGGACATGGTTGCATAGGCATAACTCCAAAATTAGTTTCATGGCCTGCAGCTGTGAAAACCGGTGCAAACTTAAGACATGAGAGAAGATGAAACCTCTGTGATTGACATGAAATGAAAACTTAATTTTCTAATTATATAAATTTCAGACAGGAAATTTCTACACCTCACCTCCCTAGCTATTCGAAACTTCCTTATCTATATCAGTATTTTTTTTATAAAAGGCCATGCAATAAATTCTGTACATAGTGAAATTAATTATGATCCCTCCAGATGGTAACTCTTGCCAAATTAGATATAATATTTTTCAAACATGAAAACTTCCAAATTGCAGTGGAAAAAAGCTTCCAGGTATCTGCCATGACCTACCAACCAGCAAGATGTCCTCTGATGATCAGAAAACTGGGGTGTTGCTAAGGATATGTTTTCTTCTTGCTATGTTTGAACCAGACAAACTGAATGTGGGTGTTTTGTACAAATGCATGTACAAATGCAATACAGCTTCGGAAACTGTGACATGTTCTGCTCATTCCCATTTCTCACAAGGAATGTCTACTTCAAATGAGGAACAAAATTCTTCTCTATAGATTTGAAACATTGATCCTGTGAGCACCTTGGCATGTATATTATTGCTTAGTTGACCCACTCCATGAACTACTATTGTCTGTGGATGGCTGTTGGGAGAAGAAGGAAGGATGTTTGGGCATCAAAAGATTTAAACCATTGTTTTTTGAAGCATATTTGCACATATATTTTCTGTTGCATGTATCTGTTACTCTTCTGACCATCCTCAGGTATCTCAGCCATGGTTTTTCACAAACTTCTTTGTGGTATTCAATCAGAGGTTTCATCTTCTCTCATCTCTTAAGTTTGCACCAGTTTTCACAGCTGCAGGGCATGAAACTAATTTTGGAGTTGTGCCTAGGCAATCATGTCCAATATGAACCACTAACACAATGCAGCACAATGCAGATTTATTTGACTTACCGGGGACATAGCTCTGTGATGTCGCTACTTTTCCAGTTTGCTATTAGCCATTTTTATCATATTTCTTTTGGAAAAGAGAGGATGTTTTTATCAACATTGTGAGCATTCCCTACCATTGACCATTCTCCTGCAGATTGTTGAACAATGTATACTTATCCTCCTCTCACTGCAGTTTTTTACAATTTCTATCTATCATTCACTTATGGGGATTGTACAAATCAGTGCCAGGATTTGTCCAAAATCTGGATTACACTATTATAAGGTGTTTTTTTTAAAAAAAAATCTGGCTTTTCAAATCACATAAATGATTCAAAACTAAGCCATGTACCTTATTCCAAATATAGAGTAAATTCCCTAGCAGACAGTCATACCAAAGACAGATTAATATATAGCATAGCAAATCATATCTATTCTGTTTATTTTACTATGAACAATTTTTTTTAAAAGCTGAAAGAAAATCCACGTATTTTCATTGTCATCTTTCCATATCCTTAGTATATGCTGTTTTTAACACTACCCCAAATTAGATTTACTTTATATACCTATTTCCCATACAAACATGCAATCTGTTTTAGGTATTATTTTTCAGTTAAGAATATCAGGATCTAGGTGTTCATGCCACTGAATATAGAACAAGAGACATAGTTTTATTTTTAAAAAGTTACTTCAACACAAATCCAGAAAGGATTTTTTAAATGTCCCTACCAAATCCATAGAATTACAAATACTCTGAATCAATAAGCAAGAATTCTATAAAGAAACTGTAATTTTAAGATACAATTCAAAGTTCAAAGATCTAAACTTGCAACTGTATTTTGTGTAAATTAATAGATGGTTTTCTTATTTTATTTTTCTTTATCTGTCACATTTATTTCTCCCTTCTGGCATGTATATCTCTATGAAATACAGTATACAGAAGACAGAAGTATCATGTATACTCTCTTGAGTTTTATAAAGGTAGTATATTAGTAGTGTTAATAATAACAACTTAATTAAACTGCTAATGAATATGTGAGGGTTGTATTTTATTTATGTCTGTCTGTCTGTCTCTGTGTGTGTGAGAGGAGGGGGAGAGAAAGAGAGAGAGAGAGAATATTTAGGATTGTTGTAGTGCAGTGGGTGGTATATATGCAGATCCAAGCAGTGTAGCTTTTTATAATTGACAGATGGAAATTTTATCAATGTGCAGATTTTCTAAGTGCTAGTAACCTTTGGGACCACCAAAGATGGTTTATGCCATAATCTTTCAATTTCAGTTTTCAGATCTTAATATTTTGTGATTTTTCTCAGTTTTTTTTTGTCTTCTGTTCTGCTCTCCCCTGGTATTGCCACATCAATTATCCACACTTTCTTCTTTTCAACCACAGGTATATCTGGAGTGTTATGAGCCAAGATTTTACCAGTCTGTATTCAGAAATCTCATAGTATCTTAAGCTGCTCATCTTCAAATTGTAAAAAAATGCTCCCACCAATTTAATGGCACTTGTATTATGTCATTCTTTACAATCTTCTTGGATGAACTGAGTAAATGATCTATTATTTCTTCTGCATCTTTGCACAATCTGCACTTTTAATCATTTGATGATTTTTCAGTTGTGGCCTTGATCTTATTAGTTTGAATAGCTTGCTATAAAATTCATTTTCCATTTCTTTTTTTTAATGTTCCAGTTGTAAGCCATTGCCAGGTTTTATTTTATCCACTTTCCTCTCAATCTTTGTAGAAATGGACTATGTAAATCCTTTTCTTGCCAACATTCTATTCATGTTTTGTTACATTATTTCCATTTTTACTTTCTGATTTCTGTACATTTAGGAAGACCCCATTTTTAACTTGTGTCAATGCTTATTCTTGTCTGTCTTTTATGTAATCAGCCAATGAGCACTCTTCTTCTTTGACTGTTTGTTTGACCTGAAATAAACTTCTGCCTTCCATAGTGTCCAAACATTTGATGATTCAACCTATCAATCAAACATTTTTATAATAAATCCAAACCATATGTTGATTGGCTTTTTTTTTTTGCTTTTGCAATTCTCCAGAACTGTTTTATAAATCAGAAGTTGATCTTTCATACCTCTGTTTTTCCTAATATTTCCTTTTTTTTCTACTGGAATTATATTAGTTTCTTCTAAATAATTTTGGATGTTGTCTATTATGCCTGTGAGTAATTTAAATATTGTAGACAAAAAGTTGTTGACTTATACTTTCCTGATGTTGTCCTTTTTGCTGGATCTGTTTGAATCAGATACATTTGCCAGTTATTAACCTGTCTCTGTTGTCTCCTTTATGATGTAAGCTGTTTAGATATAATTAGATGTAAACTAGTCAGACAGCTGAGCCAAAAATGATACAGTTGAAGATGTTCACTTTTAAATTCTTTTTATTTAATTTTAACTGTTTCTGCTTTTATTATTAGGTCTCCTATTTGAGTGCTAATACATTCATCTTCAAATTCTTTTACCCGTCCAGTACTTTTGTTATAGTTTTTTTGAGTTTCCCATAGACCTTTACAAAACTGGATTGTTTCCTTTTTGTTTGATTTTCCATTTTCAGAATTTCTATTGTCATTTATACTTCAGTAGAAACACCTCTGCTCTGATTGAAATAGCTGATTTTGGTTAAATTGGATGATTTGTATCTCATAGTGTTCAATTTCCCCAGATATTATTGCTATTTATTGCTTTATTATTTCCAAAGCTTCTTCAGTTTCCATGGTGCTAAACCAATATTTTTTATTAAGCTTCTCTTGAAACATTGAATTTTTCTAACTTAGCTTTTGATAACTTAATATGTATGCAATAGAATAAAGTTACTAATTAACCTTAGGTAATTCATTGTATCCCAATTGTGTATAAAAGTAAAATAATACGTATTCTCAAGTTTATTGAATATTTAGAAGTACTATATAAATGTCAAATTTAAATAGTAGTTAGAGGTTCTGAAAACATAAATGCCATTGGTGAATCAGGCAGCACCAATAAGTGGCCTTAAATTAACCACAGATCCAGATGCTAATTCTCTCTGTCTGCAAATCCAGCACTTTGTGTTTTACCCTGACAACTGTTTATTCGCTATGCAAATTGCTATTACTGCAACCAGAAAATGTGATTATGGTGTTTTTAATTATCTGAGAGACCTTATTCATTATCCACTTGGAGGTCATCCAAGGCAATCCCAACCTGGCCAGATTGAAATGGTACAAATTGAAGGAAAATTTCCATGGAAGGAAAAGATCCTCCTTTTTTTTAACAAGTTATGTATGGTTTTTACTGGCATATAAGTAAAAAGGACTGTTAGATGACTTCAGATCTCTCTGCCCCAAGCACGTATTTCAAGAATGAGTGGAAATCCAAGGTTTGTTATGTACATTTTCATATCCTGTTCAGTTATGGCTGAACTCTTCCTTTTTAGATGTAAAGAAAAATGTTTCTATTCTATCCTTTGGTACTGTTTTTGGGCAAATTGGAATTAAATCCCACGGATGAAGAATTAGAGGGAAAGGAATTGCAGTCAATTATAACACTTCTTGGAGTAATCAACTGCTACCAGTTCTGAGAAGTACTCCAGGCTTGGTGAATAGCATCCATCTTTTAGGCAAGTTGGATTTTTCAAGTACTTCCTCACACTTTTGATGCCAGTGTTATTTCCCGTGTTATTTCCACAGCTCACCTACTTCAAATGGTAATCCCAAAGGTGCTTTTTCAAGAGGCAACTGGTCTTTCTATTTTTTCTTTGAAGACATTTTGCTTCTCATCCAAGAAGCTTCTGTTTTTCTGGTTTTTTAAATGCAGATGCTGAATCCTTCCATTCTCTACTATCCAGCCAGAGCTGAAGGAGCTTCTTGGATGTGAAGTGAAATTTCTTCAAAGAAAAACTGGAAAGTCCAGTTGCCTCTTGAAAAAGCACCTTTGGGATTACCATGACTTGGATGACTTAGAATCTCCATAGACATTCCAATGGTAATAGCATTTTGCAAAGACTTTCCAACAATTGTATACAGACTTCAAACACATGGAACTTTTTAACAAAGATCTGACAGTTCCCTTTTTGCTAAACCTGTTAATCTTGCATTGAATAAAATGTTGAATTAGATTAATTCAGGTATATCTTCCAATCTATGGCTCTATAATATATTTGCATGTGAAAACTTTTACCATTTCTACTTTGCTAACTAATTTTGATATATAATATCACAAAGCTTAATGAGATTTTTAATCAAAATAGATTAATCAAAATAGATTAAAATGTTTATGAATTTTAAAAGATACTTACCTTAGAGTTGTCTCATTTGACATGTTTTTGCTTTATGTAATGTTGCAAAAAATAATCAGTAACAATAAATGTTGAATGCAACATAAAAAAAACATTGAAAATCCAGCATTTCCAAATCAATCTGAGACAATCATTTTATGTTAATTTTGGTTCTGGACTAATTGAAAGCAGAGGTCCTTGGTGTTAATGATTGCTTATTTTGTCCCCTCCATTCAATATATACCACATTGTCTGGCTAAAGTTTAATTATGCCATATAGACTCAAATCAATATTTCATAGGCCATTTTGAATTTTATCTAAACCATCTCTGCTTAATTATATGACACAAGAAGAAGCTGATTGGACAGTAGTTTACCTCCCACTGTGATTTATTTAAACATTCAATAATGTATTTCAAAACACTGCATCATTAGCAATAGCAGCACACTTTGTGTAATGAACACATTTTGTAATATGTTAATAAATTTGAAATGTGTTATGCTCATTTTTTTCCACTCAACATTTGAACAGATTTTTAACAGCTTTCAAATAAACCAGAACAATTGTCCTCTATCGCCCTTTCCCAAAAATAATGTTTCCCAGCACGCAACTGAATTGACAAATTTTCCTGACAAATGGTGGCAATGAAGAAAGATGTTTCAATTCATAGTTAAAAATACCGATTAAGATAAAGAGATCAGTTTCTCCTTTGTTCTGCTGCTCTGAACTCTGAAAGCCATAACTTTGATTTAACTGGATGGGCAAATGGTAAATGATAGTGCATTCATTCATAACACAATGCAGCTTGATTTTGCAAACAGCAGGGGCACAGAATTCTATGTTATAGTCATCCTAGCACAAAAGTATTGCTAAGCTGATAAAATACTTCTAAATGGCTTTTTTTTAAAGTTTGCTTCTATTTTTTTTCTATTCTTTTCCCCCAAGAATACATGCTTGAATCTCAGTGAAAGTTGCATTGCCTCCAAAATGTTGCATAGATGAGAAAAATCATTTTAGAGATATATTTTGTCTAGATAAATGCAGTTAGTGGCTTGGGTTCTAACTCGGATGAAACAGAAAAAGCTGTTCCACTCATGGGATCCATTATAAGATCCAACTGACTAATGGGAAGAAATTATTTTGCCATTCCCCAACTCTTTAGATTCACCTGCTTTCAGGTCTTCCTTGGCTCCAAAACAGGAAGGGCCAAAAATGTGTCTCTTTTCTTTCTGCTAACAATATCTCTATGCTAATTCTGTTCAAAGGTAGTTCCAATCTCAAGATTCTAGCTATCTATATTGTAGATAAATTCATTTAAAAATTGCACAGAAAATATTAAAAAGATAGGAATTTAACATAAATATGAATTCCCATTAAGATAATTCATTTTTATTATAATTTAGGTCATTGTTTTTAAAGTAGAGCTGGTCCCATTCCTTAAAATTACATTAGCAGGGTCTTAAATTGGGTCTGGGTAGATAACCTATGGACTTAGAGCTTCAGGGATCTAAGATCCTGTACTCTTTTGCTTAACTTAAAAAGCTTTCTACAAGTAGGTCAATCAAACACTGGAAATAACAATTTATTTCTGCATGTTCCTAAAGGGCAAAGGCAGAGAAAGACCCAAACAGTCCTCACAAACTGAAAAAAGAAGTAAGAAAAGAAGTCACATTTCATGCTGACCGCACATAATATAGTGGCTCCATCCACCATTGTCATGTAAGATCTTACAGATTACACTTAAGATCCTGATGTCAGCTTTGAAATTCAGCTGCCAACATAATGGGAAGCAGGGTGGAGGAGTTGACAAGTTCAAGGTTATTCTGTATGTCCTACTGAGAAATTCCAGTTGCAGTTAATTGGTTCTTGTGATTTATGAAGTATAGAAATGGGAGGAGAAAAGGGTGATTCTGTGTAGCACGTGAAAATTCTTTCACTTTGGAAAATGCCTTAGACGTACCAGATCTGTTTCTAATAAATCAATTGGAGAAAATATGTCTTGGAGTGATTGATATCCTGGATACTTTCTGGATGCCTTACACCTGAACTGTTTTGGGTTTTAATGACTTATTCTGCTATCACAATTTTTGCAAAAATTTTGGAAATTACCCAAATCACTCTCCTGTCTAATTATTTGCTTGTCCCTTTTAACTCTTAAAATATGAGCTACTTTCATTTGTACATATATCCAGTTTCATCATTTTCCAGATCTTTCTTGTAGCCACTTCAGATCTAGTTTGCTCTTATCTAGTAAAACTTGTTTCTCATCCATAATATCATTCACCAAGTCTATCTATGATGTCAGACATTTTAAAAATTAACTTCTGAGTGCATTTATCCTTCAGTACATTCATTCATTTATTTTATTTATTTATTTGATTTGTCAGTCACTTACAATATAAACATGAGTAAGAATACAGGAAATAGGTACGAATAAATGGGGACAATAGGACAAGGATGGTAGGCACAATTGTGCACTTATGCACGCCCCTTACAGTCCTCTTACATCTTAACATCCCATGTTAAGGACATTTTATTCCATTCTGTATCAAATAGATGTTTTCCTTTAATTAAATTAATTACTTCCTTTTGACTCCCTCTAGTATCCAACTTTCAAAGTTCTACCCCATCCTGGTTTGTTTTGAAGTTTAAAATCCAAGCAGTTTTATTACAGGAAAGATATATTCAATTAATTTTAAAATCTGATTTCAAGTCCATCAAGACTCTTAATCCATGTATAAGTTTTTGAAAGCAACACTTTAATCACCTTTTTACCACTTATTCTCCCAAACTGTTAAGTCCATAAAGTTACATTTGAATTTTTTTTGTTCAGAATAAAAGGAAATTAATCCAGTAGCTACCATCAAACTTGCCATTTGATATTTGAAAAAAAGTTTTAAAAAAAGGAACTCCAAAATAATTAAGAAATGAGGTTCAGTTGAGTTTTATATCTATATAGGCTATATTATGGTTGTGGGTATAGATGCAATCCCTTAATTCCCAGCTGCTCCATTCAACAGCTGACCACAAAACCCATGACTAGCAGCTGCCCAAAGCACAGGTGGGCAATCCCATAATCTTTCCTTTCTTTGAAAAGATTTCAATAGCCAGAATCTATCCTCTGGTAGCTGATTTCAACCATAATATCATCCACGGTTGTTCAGGGATCACTAGCTCCCATATCCCTACTGGAAATCTTTTGACTAAACAACCTTATATATCAAATACATAAGCACATTTTAATCCAAAATGCTTACATAAAGGCCTCTGGTAACATTGTTTCATCTTCTACTATGAAAAGTAAATAAAGTCATATCAAAGTTATATTATTGATTCACACTGTGTTGCCTGTAGGTGAGAAAATCCTAAAATATTGCATATTTATTCTGCTGGCTAGACTCTGGGAAGATTCAGCTATACATATAACATAGAAAGAGCATCAGCATGGATCAATAGCTTGACTAATGTATTGTCATTTACAAGTAGAGATGGCCTACATTATCCTTGCAAATTATTTAGAACTTCATTAGAATGAATTAAATTTAATTTTTTCTCAGTCACTTTTAAATCCAATGTTTCACCACAAAACGTTGTGAAAAATTGAGACCCAGTCATGACTGAGATTATCCCCATTAAAATTATATTGCTAAAAGCTAAAAAATAGAACAGGAAACATTGAGCAGTGGTGTGGTGGTTAGAGTGCAGTACTGCAGGGTACTTCTGCTGACTGCTGGCTGACTGCAATTTGGCAGTTAAAAACTCATCAAGCTCAAGGTTGACTCAGCCTTCCATCTTTCCGAGGTGGGTAAAATTGTTGGGGGCAATATGCTGACTCTGTAAAAACCACTTAGAGAGGGCTGTAAAGCAGTGTAAAGTGGTATATATAAGTCTAAGTGCTATTGCTATTATTCTAAAACATTTCTCTCATGAATGGCGTTTAGGTAAAATAAGGAAGACTTCATTGATTCAGAGTCTTCTTCATCAACAATGTAACAATTTTCATCTTTGCATTTGTGTTTATGTATTTTTTAAAAGGAATCTCTTACCTTCTATATTTTAGACATCCTTACAGAACAATTACAATTCTCCAGCAGAGAACTATGGAAATAATACTATAAATGTACTCTAAAGCCATTCTGATCACTTCATTTCTTTTTAGTCAGGAAACAAACCTTTGCTTGGAAAATTATAAAAATAAGATAAAATATAAGTAAATGTACATATAATGCATATACATGATTGCTAAGTCAGAAGGTGATTGCTGCTCAGAAGGTCACAAAAGGGAACCACATAATCTCAGGACACTGCAACAGTCACAAATATGAACCAGTTGCCAAGCATCTGAATTTTGATCACATGACCATGGGAATGCTACAACAGTAATAAGTTTGAATATGGTCATAAGTCTCTTTTTTCCAGTGCATTAACTTTAAAAAGACACTAAATAAACTGTTGTAAGTCAAGGACTACCTGTATAGTCCTTGCCCATATACTATATTTGGACCAGACATGTATCTGTATACATTGCTTTCTTTCATAAACAGACAGTAGGCACACAGCAAATAAAAGCAATCTCTTCTAATTTCTAGATCTCCTAACTCCAATTCTCACTCATAGTCTTAGTTCAGATAAAAACTTGCTTCATACATCTTATTAGATCATGCTACCCTTAAGTAAAGTAAATTTTAGAATATCCAGAGACTGTTGCTCCAGGTAAATGTATAAAAGGCTTCAACTTTTCTAATCACTTTTATTATTGTAAATTGAGAAGATTGATCTGAATGACTTTGCAGGATATTTTAAACTTTTGTGAGGGGCAGTATATTTGGGGTTTTTTTTTACTCCTGGTAACAACCTAAACTTCTTCCTGCACTTTTCTTGACAAGATTTTTTTTCAAAAGTGAGCTGCCATTGCCTGCTTCCTTAGGCTGAGAGAAAATGGCCCGGTCACCAAACTGACTTTGTACTTAAGGTGGGACTAGAATTCATGGATTCCTAGCTTCTAGCCCATGGTATACCAAACTGGCTCTTATATTCCAACGTACTAACCTCTGAATGTTTTTTTTTCAATGTAGGGTATGATTAGATCCAGTTTGAACAATGTGGGGTTCATACCAACTGGTTTGGAATTCCCCACATAGACCCAATCTATCCATTGCAGATGGATTCCTATAAAATTAGATAGGAAAGGAGGGAAAGGAAAAAAGACAGTGCACTTTAGAAGAAATAGCCATTTGCTTGGACAAAATGTTCTAGAAAGAAATAAGCAGATTTATATAAAGTAAAATCTTTCTTAGGACAATGATCCCATCATCCCACTCTATCCATCTATATTGGCTGAAATGAAGCTGTGTTATTCTATTGGAATACCTACTCATCCAAAAACAGCCTGTGACAAAGTGCTTTCTCAGGTGCACAATTTTGTAACTTCCTATCACTTATCATTAGCCTACTTCTGCTCCTCTGCTCTGTTTGTTGGTAGGGAGGACAATTATCTAGCTTTTTACTCTTTAACTGCCTTAAACTGACCCCTGAAAAGCACTGCAAAGTGTGGCCATGTAAATGTATTTAAATCAATAAGAATATATTAGCTTTAAAGAAAAAAAAAGATACTCTTTCTAGAACTTGGCAGGTCTTTCTTCTATGCTTTTCAGGTGTCTGTGAAAAGCCAGAAATATATTCAGAGGGCTGTACCTGAGCTCCTTATTCTGGAGTGATCTTTTCCTTCCCAAGTGAAAAAAAAAGTGATTGGATTTTAAAATAATGTCCTTGGGATCCCTGTTCATACCTGGGACCCCACTGATGTCCAAACCTATGAACCATCCATTGGAATTGTATTCTGAATTTCCAATGCCCAGATCGGAAAGACAACAAGATCTGGATAGAATATTTTTACCACTAACTTTCTCTAAAATAATGGATCATATCAGTGGTGGGATTTTAAAAAAATTTACTACTGGTTCTGTGGGTGTCGTTTGGTGGGCATGGCAGGGGAAGGTTATTGTAAAATCTCCAGTCAGAGGTGGTATTTGTCGGTTCTCCAAACTACTCAAAATGTCTGCTACCAGTTGTCCAGAACTGGTCAGAACCTGTTGAATATCATCTCTAGATCATATGCTGTAGTCACTATAGCTCAAATGTTCCTGGCATGTTTTTCTAAAGCATTATCTTCAGGCTTTTTTCATTTGGGCTTCTCAATTTGAACTCACAAAAGTATGAGTTCAAAAGTGTGGGAGGAGTGTCTCAGGCTTAAAAGGTTGAAGTGAGATGCCAGCTGATATTATGATCATCTTGAAATTCATAGACCAAAGGTATACAGGTAGTCCTCAACTTACAACTGCAACTGAGCCCAAAATTTCTGTGGCTAAGCAAGGCAATAGTTGCATGGGTTTTGCCCCATTTTACAACTTTGTTCACCATCATTGTTAAGCAAATCACTGAAGTTGTTAAGTGATCATGTGGTCATTTAGTCAATCTGGCTTCCCCCCTCTTTGCTTGTCAGAAGCGATCTAGGGAGACTACAAATGGTGATCACATGACCTGCTAACAGGACAACCGTTCTAAATACCAAATGCCAGCTGCAAAGCACCTGAATTTTGATCATATTGACCATGAGGATGCTGCAATGGTCATAAGTGTGAAAAATGATCATGTCACTTTTTCTACTATTGTTATAACTTTAACATTAAAAGAATGTTGTTAAGTAACTATCTGTACCAAAAAAACCCACAGTATTTCTTTAAGTAGTATTTCTCTTACATGTTTTTTTCCAAAAGTCTGCAGTTGACCTATGCAAATCTCAATCACAAATCACCAAAACAAGTATATAAAATTTAGCACATTGAAAATAAAGAGTGATTGGGATGCTTAGAGGCTTTGTATAAGTTATTTATCATAGCTAAATACTTGGTAAATTTTAACATAAAAAGAATGTAGAGATAGATTGTTGTATATTAGATATTGTTCTTGTAAGTTTAACATTTCTTTATGTCGGAATGTATACTATGCTAATAGGAAATGTAATGGAAAGACTTCAGAAGGAAAAACAAAGAGTTTATGAATTTAAAATGATTTTTGTATAGGGTGGATGCCAAAAGTACAAAGGATTTGGAGCTGCGATCCACAATAGCTAGAGATTACATAATCCTAACAGGCTCCATACATTTAAATTTTGTGAAGAATGAGAAAGAACATTTACTCAGCAATGGCCCAACGCATGATCACAGATAACACTGGAATGGAACTAGCCAAAAGCAAATGCATGAGGTAAAGTACTTATATTCTTATCTTACAGACTGCTAATCTTAGGTCACTTTTTCTTATGCACCTATGCATAGAATGAGTACTTTTTGACTACTGTTCTCTGGGTAGGAAATAGGCAGGGGCTAGGTTTTGCTTGTCCCTGCACTGTATTTCCAGTAATAAATCTGGTTATAAAATCTGCTTCTAATCATTATGTCAGCCCTGAAGCTCACCTGACCGAAGCCATCTTGGAAACTTCAGTGTTGCCACACTGGAGCTGAGTGATACGGAGGGGCGATTTAAAATAATTGGGATTTTGTAGTCAAAATAAAATACTTTCTCTTGGGAATCAAAGACATTCTCACACCTGGTCAGAGGAAGGAGGAGTGATGTCATTAGGCAATCAGACAGTGCCATGATTGGACAATGTGACTGATTGTTTTGAGAAAGTGACAAACTTTAAATTAGGTGAAAACTGTGGGAACTTTCAGTCAGTTTTCACCAGATCTCTGCCAATATGATATATCTGTTATGTATGCAGGTTTAAAGTCATTGGTTTAATTTGAACTGTTCTTGTAAAATGTAAGAAATGATTGGTTTAAAAAGTGCGGGAAAACCCTGCACTCTGATTGGCTGGCAACTGCGGCTGCTGGCTGTAAGTAGCAGCCGCAGCCCAGCCAAAGTGGGTTCATTCTGAGCTGTAGTCACTAATAAACAAAGAGCTTGAAGCACTCCGCGTCTGTCTCTTCATGCAAACTTAACAATATCCAATAAAGCTATTCTTTGAGGAATCTACCTGCCTCGGGTTTTGTTTATGCTTGGAACCCTGACACATTGCACATATCAAATTCATCCCCAGAATGTCAATATCACTGCCAAAACTTACCTATTCAGGCAAAACACTTCAGGATGCACCCCAGTTATTCTTTAAGCACGTCAGCTTACTTTCCCTCTCTTATTATCATTTCAACCTACGCAGTAAGACTGGAATTTGTGACACAACCTATGTAGTTTGATACTGTGCAATGTGTGATCATGCTCAGGAGCTCCTAAGTGCTCTTGGTGGGGACAGAGAAAATACCGGGAAGTATTTCAAAGACATCATTTCTGAAATTCAACAGTTAGCAGACAGGGTAGTCACTGATGTATGCATCCATGTGAAGAAGCTGCCTCTACTGCTGTTGTTTTTTTTAACAAGCTCTTCAATTGCTATATTCTAGCCTCAGGAGCCATCATACCAGGTCTCTATTATTAAATCATGTCTGTCTTCAAGATTTAAGTTGAATCTTAGTTTGTTTATGTTTCCATGATAAGTTACAAGTCTGGTATATGCATACTTGCAAGCAGATGAAAGGGAGATCAGGATCCCCATTGAATTTAGGATATTCTAGCTTTCCAAAGCTTAGACACATAATGTTTAATTATATTTTTCTTAGCTGGATTTCATATTAAAAATATTAAGCTTAAATTCTAAGCTTGAAAAATTCAACCATAGATTGTCAATAGTGTCCTATAGAGAATTTATGTTAAAGTGAAACTTTACTATTGATGATTTACTGGAGTAAATGGAGTAAATGGACATCCAGTGGTGGGATTCAGCCAGTTTGTACCAGTTATTAACTTTCTGAGCAGTTTGGTGAACTGGTTGTTGGAAAAACTCATTAGGCAGAGAACTGGTTATTAAATTATTTGAATCCCACCACTGGATAGATCCATTTATTCAAAGCATTACTGTGTTGTGTTTTATGGCAAGCTGACCTCCACTGATTGTTTTCTAAACTCTTTTAATAAAAGTTGTCACCTGTTCGAAATCCAGTATTTTATTGGTTTGCTTCCCATTTTCTTCTGCAACATATACTGAACTCTTTTGGCTGCCATTTGTCAGTAGTTAAAAATATGCATGTAGGACATTTCAGTGGTGAACAAGCCCTTTTCTTTCAGTCTGTTTGTTTCTTGTCTTTGTTATCCTGCTTCTTTTTTAGCAGCACAAATGCTCTCCAGGTCAATATCCTGAGGCATTACTTTCTCAGTGACATTCAACAATTTAGTCACACAGAAAATGATACCATTTGGCCTAAAGGCATTGAAGATAACATTCCAGGCCAAAACAGAATGGAGAAAGTGGGGAGGGAATTCATCTAATTAAAACAACTTTTCAGTTTGCTGTCTACTCAGAAATAAGCCATGTTGAAAATAGTGAATTTTTCTCCCTGGTGAATGAATAACATACATCAAACTTCCCTATAGTTTGAGACAGGATGACCGGTGGATCTGAATGTTTATTGGATGAATGCGCTTCCTAACACCACTCAGTGTTCACAGCAGATATTTTTTATTTGTACCTTAAGAGAGAAACATCTGCCACTACCTAGCATTGAATTCTCAACCTTCTGAGTGGGACCTTCACCACTAGGCCACCATGCCACTTGAATAACATGTACAAAATCTTAATTTTATTTTATTTTTCTTTCTCTTCCATTAATCTATTCACTAGCATAAATTAACAAACCTTGGCTCTCAGATGCCCTCAGATGGCCAAGGTGCTACAGCTCTTACTGCAGCCACAGGTATAGGAAGCCCCAAGAGGAAGTGTGGGTGGAAGAAGGAATGATGAAACATGTTTCATGATGCATGCTCCAACTCTATTCTTTGGGATACTTCTTCCCAAGACAAATTCTTCCTCTCAAATATCAGCTCTGTACTATAACTATGTTGGGAAAATCAACACATAGGCAGAACTGATACAAATGCTTAACAGACAGGGTCCAATTGAATTTGACAGCTAATTGATGTAAAATTATCATGATCTTTGTCACCTTCCTCCTCCTCCTCCTCCTCCTCCTCATCATCATCATCATCATCATCATCATCTCTTATCTCATGAGCCATTTCAAGGGTGAGTAGGAGCACTATTTAAGTAAGGAACAGGGCAGAGAGAGAGAGGGGCAAAGCCAGGTCCAAATTCCAGCTGCTAAGAATAGTGTGCAGAGAACAATGCAAGCATAAATTTTATACAGGAGAAAGAGAAATGGTATCAGTGGAATACTGTGATGTAGTGTTCACCTGTATATTGCTATTATTATGGTTGGACACATAGTCAGACAGATGTTTAGACTGGATTTGTCCTTTTTGTCCACTTGTCAAGTCCTTCCCAAGGATCTGGGATGTTGTTGTTTAATAATACTAAAAATATCATCAAGGGATGCAAACTGTCCCAAGTAAAGCTCCTTTTTGCAATTAAATGGTGGTATTTTTTCAATGCCAACAATGTTCACGTAGTGCTCCATTTGCTTTGGGATTGCAACCTAGACATGTTATTACTGGTACTATCTTTGATTTCTTTTGCCACAATCATTTCATTCTTAGCTTGTACAAATAAGGTTTTTTTTTGTATTTTGTGATTTTAACACAAAAGCTCTTTCTTGTCTATTCTGCTGGCTCCAGGTACTGCAATAACCACTTCCCACACTTTTTGTCTTTCTTATCTACAAATGTAAAATCCTAGTTGCTCCATAGAAGCTACTCAGCAGCAGTGAGTCCTCTGTGAATACTGAAAAGAAGCAGAGAGTGACATTAATGCTACCATCATTTATAAGAAGAGTTTAAGTAGTAGTTCTTTGTTGGGACAGAACAGAGTGTGGGACTGTTCTGAGTTGGCTACAAATACTATTTCTCTTTATTCAGGGGTGGGAGCCTACCAGTTCGGACCACTTCAGGCGAATCAGATATTAAATTTGCATCTGATTCACTGAACTGGTATTTGAACCAAACGGCTGGCCCCACCACCCCACCCCTCCCAGGAGTCTCCATGCAGCCCATTTTCGATGCAGGTAAGTGCAGGATCCACACGGAGGCTCTGGGACAGCCAAACTGGAAGTATCGGAAGTCGTGAAATGGGCCTATTTGCAGTTTCCAGAGGGCCTTCAGGGCCCAGGGAGGCCATTTTCACCTTCCCAGAGACCCAGCCTCCAGACCCTTGAGAAGGTGAAAAATGGCAAAACTGGAAGTACCAAAAGTCATGAAACGGTTTGTTTCCAGCTTCGGAGACCTCCAGAGTCAAGGGAGGCCATTTTCACGCTCCCAGAGGCCCGAGGGAAGCCTCTGCACCCTTGGGAAGGTGAAAAATGGACCTCCCAGATGTTCTGGCAGGCCACACCCACCATGGCCACATGCCCAGCAACTGGGCAGCAAACCGGTTGTGGGATTTTGAATCCACCCCTGTCTACATTGTTGAGAAAAATATCTGAGCTGGCAGAGAGACATATACAGAACTAGAAACATGAAAGCCCAATACACTTTTATGGAAAAGGAAAAGAAAAAATGTGATAAAATGTACTTTTGTTCTAGTTAAAATAACATCAGAACCATATGTAATGAATTTGGTGAGAAATAAATGCTGAATTACAAATTTGGAGTGGACTACTATAAAAAAAGTTGTGCATTTGAAAGCAAAGTGCTTAGAGTAATCTTCTGATCTTCTTCAAACTGTTTTTATTTTATACTTAAGCCCTTAAAAGAATTAATTGGGTAGGGTTACCTTGGTTGATAAACAAGCATATGATCTCAAATTAAGCTATTCAAAATTCAATAAATTCTTTAAAATATTGGTAACTTGGTAATCCATAAGCATTAATGAAGTGACAAATCAAATTAAATAACTTCACTTCATTTAATATCTACATGATAGGAGAAAAGCTCTTGCCTTGTATCACTTTTCAATATATCCCTTTAGGCAGGTTGTAACAGACATCTTCAAGTTTTGTATATATTATTTTTGGAGCTTAATATTTTCATCTAATAAATTACAGCCCAGGGAAGGGCATTGTGTAAGAAATATCAGAACAAAAAGAACAGTCTGATATATTATATTACAAACCCTTTACCAAACCCAGCAAAGTATAACGTATTACTGTCCATACAGCAAGATATGAACAAGCATTAAAGATATAAGGCATTTTCAGTTACTCCCTAAGTCTGTCCCTCTACAATCCCAGAAGCCAATAATTTATCTGTTACCTGATACTTTTAAATGGAAACAAAAGCTTTAAAACTTCCTGAATGGAAAATATAAATTCTCAACTATTGTATGGCTCCTTGATCTTCTCTGGTTTCATCTCTTCTTTGATACTGACTGTGCCAGGAGTTTAAAAATGTTCAGCATGCATAGTTTGATTAGTATTATTCATACTATTCAAATCTTAGATCACAATGAAAGAATCTTAGCAAGTGCCCATCATGTATTAGTTGTAAGTATAAACATATGGGCCAGTATACTGCATTATCAAAGGATGAAGTATCTGATCACAGTAAGATGTTTAAAATTTCAAAAGGAATTCAACACAAGAATTTAAAATGGAAAAAAGTTTGATCAAACAGGGAGTTTTGTACCTTGTTAAATGTGAATATCTACTAAAATCAACCTTTAAAATACAATTGCTACTTAAAAATGCTATTTTCTTTTCAAAGCAGCAAAAGCAATAATTGCATATCATTAGAAAACATCAAAGATCATGCAATATCAGTTGTTTTCTTTTAAGAAAAGGGGTATAGACAACAATGGCAATTTGCATTATGATCTTTCATCACAGAAATATGCAACTAGGAAAATACATGATATTTATTGTTGACAATGCTGACTCTTTTTCACTTTATTAAAATTAATGCCCAGACTGCCAAGAACACACTTCTGACTAGGGCATAATATAATAATATCATATGTTTCTACCTCAGAAGGCAACCATTGCAGAACCCCTACATAGTTTGCTGGACAAGAAATCTGCTTGGGTCTGGGGGAGGAAGGAACAAGCTGCATTTAACAATATCAAGAGACAAATCACGTCTGATGCTGTGCTGATACAGTTCTCTGAGATTCTTCCTGTTGTTCTGACTTGTGATGCCTCCCCTTTGGAGTGGGGGTATTGAGCCATATGCTTCCCAGCAGGAGGGAAGCTCCTATTGCATTTTACTCTCGCACCTTGACTAAAGCAGAGAGGAACTACAGCCAACTGGATAAGGAAGCCTTGGCAATTGTAGCAGCTGTCAAGAAATTCCATGAGTATTTATATGGGAGAACTTTTACTGTCGTCACAGATCACAAACCTCTTTTAGGCATTGTGGCAGGGAACAAACCAAGCATACGATCCTGTCACCAAGAATGCTGAGATGGACTGAATTTCTTGCTGCTTATTCATACAAACTGATCCACAGACCTGGCAAAGACATTGGGCATGCAGATGCTTTGAGTCGCTGCCCACTTCCTTCACACATTGAGGACCCTGTTCCTGAGACTCATACCTTTTTCCTAGAAACTGTTGCCAAGCTTCCAGTACATGCTGCTCAAATTGCCAGAGAGACTGCCAAAGACACTTTATTGGCTCCTGTTATAGGCTGGATTAAAAAGGTTGGCCACTTCAAGATCTACCTCAACTTGCCCAACCTTTTAAATCCATAAACTGAATTATCTGTATTAAGAGGATGTATTTTGTGGGGTAACAGGGTGGTTATTCCTGCAAAACTACAAAAGAGGTTTTGGAAATGTTGCATGAGGGTCATCCGGGAATTGTCAGAATGAAGGGATTGGCCAGGAGTTATGTATGGTGGCCAGGTATTGACAAAATGGTTGAAAACTGGGTTGCATCTTGTCCCAACTGTCAGGTAGTCAGGCCTGCCCCACCTCTCTCCCCCACACAGGAATGGGAATGTCCTAGGGGCCCATGGTCCAGGATTCACATTGATTTTGCTGGCCCTACCAGAGGGCACACTTTCCTTATTATAGTTGATGCATATTCCAAATGGCTAGAGATTATCCCTATGGCATCCACCATAACTGAAGCTGTCATCAAACAGGATTCCTGCTGAGATAACCCAAATCACAGGCCTCAGGTCTTACAGGGTACAAACGGAGGATGGTGTCCTCTGGAGCAGGCACATTGATCAGTTAAGATCCAGATTGCCTCAGGAGCATCGCTTGTGCTCCTCTCTGGTTCCCATACCTACTGCCTCTTCTAGGGGGGAAGGGGAGGATCATGAGTGTAATCAGCAAGCAAGAATTAACTCCATGTGTAACGAGCTAACACAACAGGAACCATCCCAAAACCTGTCACAATACCAACAACCATTTTCACAAATGGAAGATGGCACATCACTACCTGATTTAGGTGCTGACATTGGGTTGGAGATGGATTGGGAGGAGAGACCAGGTTGTAGTAACCAAACAGGTTCTACCATTACTGTAAGTCCTAGTAAGGAAATGTCAGCAGACACATTTCCTCCCTCACAAGGTGAGAACCTTAAAACATCTGAACCACGTAGGTTTAAACATACACGTAAGAGCCCCACCTATTTAAAGGCATACATTAGATAGGCTGGGGTTTGAGTATGGACTGAACTTAGTGGGGAGGGGTGTTATGTATGCAGGTTTAAAGTCATTGGTTTAGTTTGAACTGTTCTTGTAAAATGTAAGAAATGATTGGTTTAAAAAGTGCGGGAAAACCCTGCACTCTGATTGGCTGGCAACTCGGCTGCTGGCTATAAGTAGCAGCCACAGCCCAGCCAAAGTGGGTTCGTTCTGAGCTGTAGTCACTAATAAACAAAGAGCTTGAAGCACTCCGCGTCTATCTCTTCATGCAAACTTAACAGATTACTCACAGGTAAGGGTTTCCTCTTCCTGATCTAAATGATTATCAAATTATCAAATATTTAAATATTGCACAACTTGAAGCAACTTGGCAACTTGTTAATGGAGTAAAGTGATTTGTTTTACCATATTTCAAATGAAGTTACATAAAAACAGGATAATTGTTCATTAGCAGTGTAACCCTATATAGTCCAGTCAATGTCTATTAATTTGGAAATACATCTTCATTATTTCAGTGAAACTTACAGCAAAGCATAAGTAGCAAGTGTGAGCAACAATGACTTTCCAGATATTGGTGGATTGCAAGAGTTCCCAACAGTGGACACCTTGATAAAGACCAATGGGACAAAATTAATATCTGGAGAACTATATTTTACTACCCCATTTGACATGCTTATACAACTATATCCAGATTTCTAGTTCTCACATAGGAACCTGACAAAAGATTTAAAAACTTGCCATAATTTTTGGCTGTAGTAAGCCTGTCTAGCAATTGCTAGTCAAACAAATGGTATTCCGTAACAAAGATTTTGAAAAGATGAATAGAATAAAAAACTTTCCTGAAAGACTGAAAAGTGGAATTTTACCAAAAGAGTAAATACTGAAATTATAATTTATGCATTTAAAGATTAAGAAAGATATGGATCAAATGAAGGGCTGGAGGATTTGCATAGGGGAGGAGAGTTAATAAGATTGTAAGTATCTGTTAAAAACAAGATTGGAAATCATTTGTATATTCCTTAATCTTAGGGTTTATTTCTCGTATTTTCCTTCTTTCCTTCCTTCCTTCTTTTCTTTTTCTTCCTTTCTTTCCTTTTTTCTTTTGATTTGTCTTTTATTCTATGAAAAAAGTCTTAATGAATATGTTTTAAAAATGAACAGTCTGTTTCAATTAATAACTAAGAACTGACAATAGATTTATTCTCCATAGCATTGGCTAATTGTGTTTGTAATCCAACAAGCTACTGGTCTTTGACACATCTTGTGGCAATAAACATCATCAATTATTTATGCATTGCATGAAGATGTACTGAGACTTAAACCATCATGCACATGTTTGTTTTCAGATAATTGATTGTATATTAACATATTAATTGTAAATTATTTTTTGATTATTTTACCATTTATGTATATTTATTAGAGCTGTGCAAAGCTCCAAAGGGGGCTTTCTTTCATGATGCTGTAAACAAAGTATTCCTCTGAATCTGCTTCACAAAACAATTTAGCTTCACCACCAACATAAAAGAGAAGCAAATGCCTTGGTTCCTTTTCCTTCATCTCTGAAACCTGTTCCAGTAGTTTCAGGAGTGATGTTCCAGTAGTTTCAGGAGTGAGTAGTTCCAGTAGTTTCAGGAGTTCCAGTAGTTTCAGGAGTTTCAGGAGCTCCTTGAAAAAGCTCAAGGCTTTAAGGACATATAGATCACCTTATCAAGGAGAAATGCATTGCTTCCAAAGTGTAACACTTGATCAAGGTGAAACCAAACCACTTTATAAAGGCTAATATTTATATCAGATCATATAAACTTTTGTTGGAGGGGGGAGGAAACAATGCTTGGTTTTTAGTAAAATCTTGATTGTTTCGTGGTGATTTCACGATGTGCCCATAAAGTTTTCTTTGCAACGACATAGATGCCTTCTTCAGAAATGTGTTTCAACATTCCCATCTAGCCTTCAGCCCAAGTATTCCATAATGTATTTTTATTCAAGTACTAGCTCTATACCCATGCTTACGAAACTTACGTGATCGGGCTTAGTTTTTGGGGAGGAAAATAAGGGAAAAAAATGTGCCTCTGCCTACCAGCATCCATTGGTATTCTTCTGGCTAGCATCCTGTCAGTGTGTGAGAGAGTTGAGGACTGTTTGGAAACTGAAACATGGAGACTGAAACAGTATTTGCTGTGTGAGCAAGAAGAAGACAGCAAGGAGCCTGGCGTGGCTTAGCTCAACTATTCTGTACTGAAGCTGCTGTGAAACTCCTCTCCTGTGCTTGTGTTTTGCATTTGGAATAGATTTTCTTTTCAGGTGGGGAGGGGGAGTAGAACTCCTTTGCATCAGAGCATGTTAATAATAATATACAAAATACTAATGCTCTGATGGTCATTTCAAAAAATCCTTTCTTAGTGAGCACCTAGAAGCCAAGAGGAACATACGTGCCAAATTTCAAGTTTGTAGGCTTTACGGTTCTGGAGATTTTGTCATGATGCATGAGTGGTATTTCACTTTTATATATATAGATTAATTTAGTTACTGATCTCATATTAAGTTAACCAGATTCTTTACCTTTTGGTGATTCAAAAGGAAAATTATAATAGACTAGTGATCAAGTTTAAGTGCACGTAGTTTCTACTTTCTTCATGCCATTTGTTCCATCAATCTGGAGTCCAACTTAAGAAGTGATTCTGCCTGGTACAGAAAAGTTTCACATTGAGGGAAAAGAATTATTTCCTTTCAAGCAAGTGTGATTGGAGAGGTGGGTAAACATGAGACATTGGAAGTGAGGCCATTGTTTCTGGCCCCACCATTTCTATGTATCATATACCCCATGATGGCAAACCTATGGCACGCATGCCAGAGGCAGCATGCAGGGCCCTATCTGTGGGCACATGAGCCATTGCTCCAGCTCAGGTCTGCTGCACATGTGTGCATGCGCCTTCCACTCGCCAGCAGATCTTTGGGTCTCTGCCACGCATGTGTGTGGGGTGAGGCATTTTTGTGGGGATGCACGTGCATTCACAAGGGCGCATGCACAGGGCCAAGGCACATTCATGGGGATGCAGGCATATTGTATTTTGGGAGTGCGCACGCTTGCGCTTTGGGCACTCAGTGCCGAAAAGGTTAGCCATCACTGATATACCCTGTTCAGAGCTTTAGAAAGCATTAATGGCAATCTTGTTCTCTCCCTGCCAGGTCATAGCCAGGTAGGAAACCCCAGTCATTAGACATCATTTAACTAGGCTTAGAGTACTACAACAGCTAGTCTTTAATCTGGATATTATAAGAGCAGTTCTTTTGTTTTGTTTTGTGCCTTTGAAACTGCCTAGACCAGGGGTATCAAACTCAATTTCATTGAGGGCTACATCAGGGTTGTGTTTGACCTCAGGGGGCCAGATTGGCATGGTCGAGGTGGGCATGGCCAGCTCAATGTCACTCATGTCAGGGCTGCTTGTGGCAGCCCAAGTGGGGCTAGCGGGTGTTGTGGTTCACTGTCAGCAGGTGCTGACAGCTGAGGTCTCGGAGAGTGAGGACTCAGATGAGGGGTCTGCGTGTGATGCAGGGATGGGGCCGGGACCATCAGGGAGTGGAATGCTGTCTTCAGAGATTGTAGAGGCTGGCAGCAGTGATGAAGAGGTCCCCGAAGAGCCTGTGCCTAGTGTGCATGCGCGCAGGGCTGGTCGAAGGAAGGAGCAGCTGCAGCAGCACAGGCGACTCGGGAATAAGGCTTCAAGGTAATGGCCCCTCCCTTAAGAAATAAAAGCCAGCTGAGAAACCGGAGTTCTTTGCAGGAAGCAAGTAAGTTTTTGCACTCAACCCTTGTGAACGTTCAGAATATCTTGATTGGTGTTTGGAGACTCTTTGTGTTTGAAATATTTCTTAGTAACTTTATCTAATATTCTTGGCAGCCTTGCACAACCTTGGCAAGGCTCATTCTTATCAGAGACAATTAGTTTGTAACAGCTTTTTAACCGTAAAGGAACAGAATCCATAAATAATCATTAAAAGGTTTTGCTGTTACCTCTGTTTCATGTTTGTTTCCTTGGAACAAGGTTTGGGTCAGAATAGGGGGATCCATTACCTCCAGAGGAGGAAGGCAAGACCAGGGAGAAGGCCAAATCATTGTCCTCCAGAGGACCCTCACTGTCCCTCTCAGGCCACAGGGAGGACCCCGAAAAGGCAGTGCAGGCTGTCCAGAGCCCACTGCAGCATGCTGCCAGCTGCCACCAGTTTGTAGATCAGCACCCAGTTGGCCTGGGCCAGGCAAGGCACCATGGGCTGCTCCTTCAATGTTTCCAGGGTGGCCCCATGGGCCAGATCTAAGCACCCCCTAGGCTGGATCCAGCTTGCAGGCCTTGAGCTTGATACTCCTGGCTTAAACAAATCCCTGCACCTTTCTAGACAAGATTTCAGAAGCCAAGTGCCATTGCCTCATTCCTAGATTTTAAGGAGAGTAACTGGCCCAAGGTCACCCAATTTCCTAAAGTGGGACTAGAATCCACAGTCTCCTGGTTTCTAGTCTACTGTTTAACCACTACCACAAACTGTCTCTCTAATAACAACAATATCTTAGATAATGACTGATAATGACTGATGGATTGTTCCAACAAGAGTTTGAAAAATATTCAGGTACATCAAATTATCGTAATGCTCAAAGCATTGAGACCCCACACACCCACTTTATGGTCTGTTTCTGTTGCTCCCCTCTTGGAGGAGGTTTTGAAGTATTTCTAGCAGCACTACCAGATTCTGTAACAGCTTTGTTCCCTATGCCATCCATCTGGTAAATTCGCAAGATTAGTTTTTCTTGCCAGGTACATGTATACATCCAAACTAGACTATGTTGTTTCTCTGTGTCATAGAATATATATGGGTATATGCATAATTTTTTATCATGTTTATTTAGCGTATATTGAAGGTGGTGACCCTTTGAGAGCTGTATGCAATGAAATTTCATTTTAATGTATGCTGATTAGTGTACATTCAAATTGACAATAAAGTTATTCTAAGTCTACATCTATACTGCAATCAAACTATTTACTGAAGCCGTTTATAGGTAGGTAGGTATAGAACTCACTTATTAAGTAGTCTTATTATTGATTGGTCTGTTCCTGGACACATCACAAATAATTGAATATAAAGAATTATAAGAGAAACCAGAATTAGAATTAACATGCTAGAATGGATTGAGGAGAACCATTTGATCAAAAAATGATAATCTGGGTTTCTTTCTTGGTCCAACCTATCTTAAGTGTTTTCTTGATGAGAAAAATGGAAATAGGGAATACTATCTATACAATTTTATGATTTTAGAGCAAAGGTTGGACATAAATCTCATCAACCAATCCATATCAAAGGCTGTATTCTCCATATGAGATTGGCTCAACCAGAAGTTTTCCATCCAAAATCTTGGTCTTTGTTCTACTATTATGGGAAGCACACTTGGTGATATTATGAGAAGACCTTGTAGACTGCTCCCAGGCTCCGGACCTTTCTGTCACTAGAGAGCATACTACATTTCTCCAATCAAGCAAATATCTTTTATTCAGGTTGCTGCTGAGTGGGCTGATATTCTTTTTATTATGCTTCCAATGCTGTTTTTATTATGATTTGGTGCTTTTAATTTGAAAGAGGTTTTTTCCTTTATTTTTATATTTGTGCCCACCATGACTACTGTGGGTTGGTGGAAAGGCATGTAAGTAAAATGTTGTGTTTAAATATTCCATCCTGATGAATTTCATAGTTCAACTAGCAAATAAATTATTATATTATCATTATATTACCCATGTTTTGAGCATTCTCATTCTCTCCACACCTCTTTATAGTTTTATTTATATGCAACCGGCTACATCGCATGCAAATCTTCACATTGCCTTGAATAATAAATTATATCTTTTGTTGTTCTTGCTGGACTATCTAGTACTTGAATAAAAATGTATTTTTATTAAGAAAGTCATTTTTTTAATCAGATTGTATTGGTCTTATTTCAATGCTAGAACGCAAAAGAAAAAAAATAATCCAAGTATAATTTATTGCAGATTTTAAAAATATTTTCTAATAAATTATTCAAGTTATTCTTCACTTTATATCCTAACCAGGCAAAGCTTGTTAAGTCAGCTACTTCTCTCTGCATTTCATTAGCACTTGGAACTGATTTGATTTATACTTGCATTACACTTTCTCTGAATAATTAATGATGTTACGTATTTTGAACAATCAGGAACATGGATAGTTTACTAACATGCATTCCATTTAAAAGCTACTTTGTAGAACTTAAATTTATTTTAGATTTATTTCAAGTTCATTCATATGTGCCAAATGTAGTAAATATTTTATTCATCCCTCAATGGCAATAATAGGAATATAACTTCAAATGTGTTTTAATTTAAAAATACAGTAAATACCAGAGAGATTGACAAGCACTTGCTTAGAAATCATCAAACATAAATCAGAGGGATTTATTCCCAGGAAAGTAGTTTTAGACTTGCATCCTTTCTAAGCTGTTGGTTTGGGCTCCAAGCTTGGCAATTTAGTTGCAAACATTTCATTGCTTTCAAACTGCTAGGCAGACAGGAACTGGGGTAAGTAACAGGAACTAACCGCATCTTTTCTGATTTATATTAAGTCACTAATGAAAACTCACAGTAAGTCTTTTTTTAACAGCTGTGATTCTATTATTAATATTTTCTCTGAGAATTTTTTTAAACATAGCATGCTGAAAAAAATACAATTCAGTATGAACAAGTGTAAAATTATGCATGTTGGAACAAAAAAACACAGAGAGAGAGAGAGGCAGAAAATTTGGTATGTTATAGTTTTGAAAACAAATGATCAATTTTATAATGACTTTTTACTAATCTATAAAGACTGTACTCAGCTTAAACTACCATGCTAGTTTTGATCATCACAATTCCAAATGCTTTTGGCATGATGTTTGAGTATCATCCTTCCCAGGTTGACCAGATGGGACACATAACCAGATAAGCGCATTCTACTTTATTGTAAAACTAAGGTAAAGGTAAAAGTTTCCCTGTCAGTTATGTCCAATTCTAAGACATGACTCAAATACAATTTCTATGCTCATGTAACCAGCATGGCTATACCCCAAAGGCACACAGAATGCTGTTACCTTCTGACTGAGGTAGTACCTATTAATTTACTTGCATTTTCATGCTTTCGAACTGCTAGGTGGGCAGGAGCTGGGGTAAGTAATGGGAGCTAACCCCATTGCATGGAGTGAGGTCTCAAACCTGGACTGTCAGCTCTCCAGCTGGCAAGTTAAAAGTGCAAATCTTCTGCCACCTCTTTTATATCCTGACAATTTAGCAGGGAATCATTTTTGAGTTTCTTTCTCCACTGTTATGCAACTGTTGGCTGATCATTCCCTAGGCAGAACCTATTCCCTCCCCTCCATCTCCCAAGATCCTTCCTGCACGCCATTGCACAGATTTGCAGGGAGCCAATTATCTCTCAACATGAGCTAGCCAGCAGCAAGCACAAAATATGCCAGCCGATAATATCCACATTTTGTTTTGGGATTTTAAATTGAAGAAACAAGTGACATGAAGAAATATTTTTTTTGTTTTGGAATGTATCGCCTCCAGAGCTTTCAGTGTTCCATGAATTAAGAGCTTTTTACCTTTCCTCTCACACAAACACAGAAAATGAATTTCTAACAGATACACAACACAGAGCCAATGCATTTGTCCACATGGATTTGTATACATTTATCTAATTGTTTGCATAACAGCTCCCTTGGTAGGTTTGCACTGGAAAGAGTTGTAAGAGAACATTGATTTTTGAACCTAACAGATGCACTAAGAAACCTCAAAAGCCTTCTGTTCACTATGGCACCAAATCACCAATCAAGCAAGCTGTATGAAGTATATTATCCTAGAAAACCATGAATGCCTCATGGAAGCAAATCCTGCGAGAGCATTGTATCTGCAAACTTACATCCAAGGGCTTAGCTGAGTTGAATGAAATGCTAGCTAAAGCTGAGAAACAGAGGGTACTACCCAGTGGTGGGATTCAATTTTTTTTTAGCGTTCTGTGAGCGTGGCTTGGTGGGTGTGGCTTGGTGGGCATGGCAGGGGAAGGATACTGTGAAATCTCCAGTCAGAGGTGGTATTTGCCGGTTCTCCAATCTACTCAAAATTTCCACCACCAGTTCTCCAGAACTGGTCAGAACTTGCTGAATACCTCTGGTACTACCGGAAGTCACTCCAATTAAAAAATATATATGCAAGTACAGAACAATTCTTTGAAAATACACATTTTATGTCTCTGAAGCAAGGAAGAGAAAATGTGCAGAGTTTTGCTAGTTTTCAGGAGCTGGAAACTCCCATTGTATTGGTGCTGGTTTGTGGATATCATCATGAGATTGCCTATGCATGAAACCTAAGAAGCAAAGGCAAAGCATAGATTTTAATACACCTTGTAAGGCTGGAGTAAGTGTAAAAAAAGGCAAGCAAAATATACAACAGTTAAGATCATAATGTTTTGGTTAGTTTCAGTTAAGAAGAAATGAGGAGGCATTCAGAAAACCATGCCTAGGAATTATGGAAAGGAAGACATTTTCCCCCTATCTCTTAATGGGCCTACTGGGTCATCCAATAAAGATTCATGGAGGAAGATTCATAACAAATACAGGTAGTCCTCAACTTACAACAGTTCACTTAATGATCATTCAAACGACAAACGACACTGAAAAAAGTGACTTATGACCATTTTTACATACCATCCCTGTGGTCATGTAATCAAAATTCAGATCCTTGGCAACTGACTCATATTTATGACATTTGCAGTATGCCAGGGGATCATGTGATCACCTTTTGCAACCTTCTGACAAGCAAAGTCAATGGGGAAGCCAGATTCACTTAACAACCATGTTACTAACTCAATAACTGCAGCGATTCACTTAACAAGAAAGGTCGTAAAATGGGGCAAAAACTCACTTAACAAATGTCTCATTTAACAACAGACATTTTGAGCTCAGTTGTGGTTGTAAGTGAAGGACTATCTTAAAGAGAATTGCTTCATCACACAGTGCATAGTTAAACTGCATAATTCACTTTGACAAAATATGGTGGTAGACAAGGATAGCTTTAAAATAATCAACTAATTCACTGAAGATGAAATCAGTAGATAATGAATTAGTCAAGCTTCGTAATTCCAAATACTGGAAAACTTCCGGGTGAGATTCAAGGTGCTGGTATTGATCTATAAAGACCTTCATGGCTTAGGACCAGGGTATTTGCAGGAGACCCTGCTGCCAGGAATGACTTCCCAACGTCATGTGCTCCCATAGGCAGGGCCTCCTTGGGGTGCCATCGGCCAGACAATGTCAGCTGGCGACCCCTAGGGGTAGGGCCTTCTCTGTGGGAGCACCCACCCTAGGGAATCAGCTGCCCCTGGAGCTTCGCGTGGCCCCCACCTCCAATCTTTCTGTCGTGGCCTGAAAACATGGCTTTTCCAACTGGCCAACTTGGACTGATGGAGGTGATGGGGTTTTAGTGACTGTTTTTATCAGTTTTAATTGGTTATTGGGATTTCAAATTTAATTGCTTTTTACTGTTTGTATTATATTTTTTATCATTGTGAGCCACCCTGAGTCCTTCGGGAGATAGGGTGGCATAGAAATCCCATCAAACAAACAAACAAATAAATAAATAAATAAATAAACAAACAAACTATCGCCCGAATGTTCCAATAATACATTTGTTTAGTAACTCAACTGTTAGTGAACATTCCTATAAGATTTAAAAGAGATAGACAGAAGGAGGAATGTGGGGGGAGGTGAGAAATCTGTAGAGTGTCAAAATAACAATTGCTTTAAAAGAAGATTAACCTAAATAGAAACAATGATGTAAGTATAGAAATTAAAATGGCCAATTCCTGGCACTAATTTTATTATTTCCAAATCTAAAGATTTTTCAGTGATACTTCAATTTCAAATCTTTTATTTTGTAAAGTCAGTGGAGCAATGTTATTTTATGAAATCTACATGTGAATCTAGCACTAATAAATTGGACACACATGACTATGTAAAGACATTTCTCAGCTTTGAAAGCCATATGTCACTCTGCCATAAGCCTGAGAAAATGGGAGAGGGGTGGATTCAATTGAGTAGCTCTAAGTAGACAATTTTTTTTTGTTAGTTCAAGGTCATTGAGTATGGCACAGGATGAAATGAGGATCTCACTTTTGGAAGGATCGTGATTGGGCCTTGTGATGTGATGATGGCTAAGGGGGGATGGATTTGTAGTTTGGGAAATTGTAGGAAGCCCGGAAACTTTCAGATTTGGGATTTCACAGATGTGCCAGCTACTATCCTAATAAAGGTACTTTTGAGATATGTTTGTCTCAGAGTTACTGATTGGAATGGAGGGTTGCTGGAATGCTGACATTAATTGACATTATCCCGAATCAACAATCCCACCACTTGGATAATTATCATAAAAAGGGTTTCTCTTATATCCTCAATAAAAATTCTGAGAATTATTTGACCCTGAGTATTTTTCATCAAGCCATACATTATCACAATTTCTTTTTCATAAAGATGAATCCAGCTATCCCACTTGTCCTTAATACAAGTGCTATTTTACAATTTATTCTTGTACAGATACATTAGCATCTGCGAACAATGTTTTACATTCAAAACCTTTTTTATGTTGTGGAAAAAATGAATAAACACAAGACCTTGTATTCTTATTCAATCTTTCCTATTTTTTTCCAGTTTTTTTCAGTTTCTATCACAATTGATTCAAATGTGTTAGGAGGAGTATTATCAATTCTTTCATACTTCAGATTATCAAGATTTATGGCAAATTCCAAAATGTTGCCAACTTCTTCTTATGGTAAAAAAAAGCACACCAGAAAAGAACTGCAGAATCCAACTGAATCCTCAGCCATTATTCCTGAATCATACAGGCACCAAATCATCATAAATAATTCAGTGGGTTTTCAGTCAAATTTAAACACAGAAAGCTGCATAGAATGGTATTGCTTATTTAGAGTTGACTTCTGCCAGCAGAGAAATCTGACTACTTATACCAAATAAAATTAGAGGCAATACACTTGGGGCCTACTCTATTTAAAAGGGGAAGAGCACAAAGATGCTGCATCATATTCAGTTACGATGTATGATGCAAAAAAATTATCACCCAGATAATCATATTTACTGAACTTCAATATGGCCTCTGTCTGGCATCTATAGGTAAATTCTTTTTGGCTGCATTGGGAAAACAGGCCTATTTATGTAACTTAGATTTATTTAATTTTATTTGGCACTTTTAGTGCTCCAGTCAAAAGACGCTGATAATAGTATGAAGTTGTGCCTACATCTGGATACAGCAAGGTACTTCCAGTGGATCTATGGATGACATTTGTTAAAACATAGCCAAGGGTTGGAGGCGAATATGGATATGGTATTATTTTTTTTAAGAAGGCAAAGGATATAGATTGAAGCATGGATGTGAGAAGGTACTCCATTCTTGACTGGAAATTGAAATACTATGAGCTGATCATTCTCTGAATTCAGGAATTGACGTGAAGGAGCAAACACTCTATGCTGTTAGCTCTAGATCAGTGCTTCCCATATTCTGTCTCTTACATCCATCTGCTTTCCTCAGAAGTCTTTCTTACACATTGAAGAGAATATATTATTCAAGGGGTCCCAGATAACTACAGATGGAAGACAGGAAATGTTCTTTCTATTAACTTTCTAAATGAACTTACATTAAGAACCGCGCCATTAATTTTAACCATAGAGCAGGGATTTGGACATTTCTTTCTTGTATCTCAGCTGTTTAAAAACATTGACCCTATTGACACAATTTATCTGATTAGGTTTATTCTTCAGAAATGCTACAGGCTATTTAAAATCACTTTTTTAATGAGACAGAGCAGATAGCTAATACAAACAGCATTTTTCAGGGGCGGGAGACCTTTTTAATTTTCCCCTTCCTTTTGAAGTGAACATTTTGGTGACTTTTAAACTCTTTGCCATACTGCTGTCATTGGCAGTTGCTTTAACATGGTTTGATGCTCTTGCTGTGTGCTTATTCATCTTTGAACTTCATTTTAAAAGCTAAATTCCTGTTGAGTCTGCCATTTTTGCCTTGGCACCTCACTGGCATACTGCCATCAAAGGCTAAGGGGAAGGGGGTGGCCATGGGGGAACAAATGGGCAATAAACCTGTGTGAGCATGTGATGGGAAATAGGGAGGGAGGATGACAGCTTGACCAGCAACAGAGAAGCTTAAAACCAGCTTATGCCAGTACTCAAGACCATGCACCCTGAGAAAGAATGTGGATTACCCCAAACAGCTCAGCATTCTCAAAATACCTAGGTGAATCTTCATTAGCTGAAGATGAACTGGTCATGTGGAGGGAGGGCTGGAATGAGGGGAAATAGTTTGCATCTTTTTCATGTGGGAATCTTAGTTCTAGCCTGATTTTGCTGCAGCCAATATCCTTTACTAAAAGAACCTATCACTTTAACCAAATGGAGTCGAGGGTCTTTTTTTTCCTAAGAAACCTACCTGGGGCAGATCTGACAGTTCCTGAAATTCTCCCTGGGAAGCTAGAGGCCTTCATTGAGCCTCAAGTTTTTCTGATTTATTTTTCCAAGGTAAATGAAAACAGTTTGTGCGTTATTATAATGAGTTGCTGTGATTGATATTTCTTGGTATTGTTTTGTGTATTTTTAAAAAAATATGTTAAATAGAAATAAAAATAAAATATATGCTAAATAGATAAAAGTTTATCTATCAATCCCTCTATCTCACCTGAAACCAACTGATTTAATTAACCAGATGGGGCAGGATCCAGACTACAATGGAGGAGCTAAGATATTAGACAACTCTCTCATCTTCTTTGGGATCTCCAGGCTCAAAATCATCTAGATAACACCACAAGATTTATCTTCATCATCACAACAGATTCTCCTTATTCAGTTTTTAACTTGGAACCTACCCCCAAAGGTTCTGAGACATTTTAAACACTGTAATTGTATTCTGTACTGATGTTTATGTCTACTCCTCAACATGGAGGATTTATTAAAGAATTATTTATTATAGTTTATGAAAGGATTATTCTCCAGACCTTTGCTTTTTTCCTCTGGAGTAGTAAAAACATCATCTCAAATCCAGAGTAAGGTTTTGAACAATTTCCCACACAGTCAGCATAGGCCTATAATCTACAGAATAGAACTCCAGATTTCAGTAATTAGGTTCACTCCTAAACCTCCAGAACTTGGAACTTCCAGAAAGCAAGCTGGAATATTTATGTCAAGCACTCTACTATCAGATGAATCAAAGCAGTCCCTAAGAACTATCACAGGTTTGTTGGCTTAATTAAATCTGCAGCTAAGAGGAATATTTCCAAAGGCTACCATGAAGAATATGTCCTGATGGAGTGAGGAAATAAGTCACTTGTGCTCCAAATTTGAACAGGATGGGAATCCGGAGAAAACAATTGAATTGCTGAAGTTCCTGGACAGAGCTAGAAAAAAGAAATGCTGCTGGACTCTAGAAAACCAAAACTTTACCCACTCTAGCTGGAAAGCCTGGTCCCTTATCTAAAAATTGCATTCATCATCCTTCGAGGAAAATATTGTACCATCTGATTGGAATCTATAGCTAACTGTCTCATCTCTGCTTCAAGGACAAGAAGATATAAGAAATTTGCCAGACAAATTAGATCTGAATTTAGACTATGAAGCGTGCTCTTCCACCACATGCTTTATACTCATGCCCATTTACATCAGTAGAAGTGTAGAGGGAGCTGTATTCTTTGCAAAATGGTAAATTTTGTAAAGAACCCAGTAGTTTCAAAGAATCCAGTAGTCCTGGGTACATGCCAGGATTTAACAGCATGTACCCCGAACTACTGAAGAACTGTTGATCAGCAACTAAACATTGGCTTGTCTCCTTTTTAGTTCCATACTATATAGACTCAGGATGACTTCCTCCTATACTCAGGAAAGCCAAAATTATTTCAGTTTTAGAACTAGGAAAGGCTCCAAACCTTCCCCAAGGTTACAGGCCAATTGCTCTTCTCTGTGTCCCTATAGAGTCTAAAAAGTACAGAAAGGCCTATGTTAAACAGAATAGCCCTAGCAGTAGAATCTGTAATCCAAAGTAGAACAAGCTGAATTTTTCCCCAAATATGATCAAGTCCTTGCATTAACTTTCTACCTAGAGAATGGATGTTGGTATCTATTTATCTACTATCATTTGCACACTTTCGAACTGCTAGGTTGGCAGGAGCTGGGTGAGAATGGGAGCCCACCCCATTGTGTAGTGCTTGGGTTTTGAATCTGGGCTGCCAGCTTTCCAATATATCTCAATGTCATCTCCTGAATTGTTTAACTCATACTGGTATTAAATATGTTGAGGTATGCTAGATGGGCTTCAGATGAAGAAAGATGTCACACAATGGAAAACAACATTTTTTCCCTCTCTACTACTTCGTTTTTACAAATGACCACTTGAGAGCAACCATTCAAAGTCAACTTATCTAGCCAAGGACAGCAAATTACATTCATTCACATTTATATATCTGGAACAGTATGTTGTGTATACTCAGCATTTATTCTAACAGCAATAGCATTTTAGTATTTGGAAAATCTTTAAAAATAGAAAGAAGGAACAATGCATCTTCTTTTTTGACGTCAAAGAACATAATCTGATTTCTTTAAATAAGCATTTGCACAAAGTATGTAATTGTATACTTGTGAGAAAGCCTGGTTGACAAAGTTATTATATTGGAAATTCTGCAGTAAACATTTATTCTATCTGCAGACTGAAATCAGATTTTTTTTTAAAAAAGGCTTTTTATTCCTGAAGTATTTAAAACAAATTACTGTTCTACTGAGGTATGCAATCAGATATTTTTTAAACAGGTTTTGTTGCAGTTGAAAAAATGATTACTTAGATTTTTACAGAAGGGAAAAAAAGTAAAACACAGAGATAATATTCTTATGTAGTTAAAAAGACTTTTTGCTTTAGAGCAAATCAGCCTGAAATGTGTTTCTCTTGCTATGTTTACCATCCTAAATTGTTCTCCCTCAAATAAATTTGACTATCTGGAGATATTTTTATAAACATCATATGGTAAAAATCCAAAATTGTTAATGTGGAAATAAATTCCATAAAAATATGATTAATATATTTAGAAGAAATTGTGTGAAAGATGGAATTTTGAATACACTTCTATATAATATGCAGTTGATTTCAAGGCTAATCAAAATGAGACATATTTGAAAATGGTCATTTGTATTCTCATACTGGAAATAAAAACTGCAAATAAAATATTGGACTTATTAGATCAGACAATTTGCATCTCAGCTTTCAGCACCAAAATTACAAAGTATTGTTAAAATATTTTTTATGTGGAACGGCATTGATTTACAAGCTATAGTAGCCATGATTTCTTGCTCCTTTCTCCTGGCTATGTGACTTATAATGGTCTGTGTGAAATAGACTGTGATTTCTAGCTGGACATAATTTAAAAGCTGTGTTAAAAGCTGTTTCAACTTATGCAACATTAAATAATTTGGGACTTGGATATTTAATTGATCTCTAAACCTGGTCATCAAGTACAATAATCTTTGACCTTGCTCTGTGATATATAATTAAGACAATTGTGAGTGGTAAGAAAGTGAGTCAGGACTTTCTTGATTACAGTGGCTTCTCATTTTTAAACACTGAGCATCATATGATCTTTGTCTATAGTGTTTGATTTGAAATGAATAAAGCAAAGATCAGGATAACTGAATTGGTGATATAGTTCAAGTATGGTGGATACTATCATCATTTTAATAACTACACTTGTCATATTTAAAACCACAGGAAAAAGATCCAACTTAATTTGATTTAAAAAAAAACAAATTATTGGTCATTTCAGACAATCACAGCTACTTTTTATTCAGCTGCTGCAGTGTATTTTCAAGCCTATTATCTGAAATCAAATGTTAGAATTGAGTGGGGGGGCACATTCATTTTCAAAGAAGTTGAAAACAACTTTGAACCTTGGTTGCTTTGTGTTATTTATATGAATGCTGTGCATTTATATACATTTAAAGCACCGACTGCCCACCATTTGTTTCCTTATTTGTCAAAGACTATCAATGCTCCTTAGAAGTAGCAAAATAAAGGACAACTAGAATGCCTTCTAAACAATTTAACATAGTTTCAAGAGTGAGTTTCAGTCTTCTATTTATTTTGTTAGCAATGCTGCAGGCATATATTTGATTCATCAATTTTGCTAGTACAAACACTAGCTAGTATTGTCACACTGTGCTTTGTTTTGTCTTAGCTGACTGCATGTGTGAAATCTGAAGACACCTCTGGATTAAATTTTCACAGGCTGGACCACGTAAGTATGAAACTTTGATTTCTTTGCAAGATTACATTAGGGCTGGTACATAGACACATACATTTACTTTGCATACTACTAGAATCACTAGCCTATAGATACACATGCATGAACAAGCCTTCACAACTGTAATACCAGAGTTAAAAATGTCAAGTTCCTTGATGCAGAAGGATTTTTTTTCCAGCTGAATTTGACTGCACACCTTCTTGGCAGCCATCAACTTTAGAATGATCAGCTATAGAGAGAGGGCAAGTGATTACATACATATTTCACCTACCGTGTTTCCCCGAAAATAAGACACTGTCTTATATTTTTTTTGGCTCCCAAAAACACACTAGGTCTTATTTTTGGGGTAGGTCTTATATATTTATGGTGCCAAATAGTGGGTGTGAGTGTGTGTGTGGGGTGTTTCGCGGGTGCACGGTTGCTCCCTGAAAAGTCTTCCTGGAACTGGAGATTTACACTAGGTCTTATTTTCGGGGTAGGTCTTATATTAGGGCAGGTTTAGAAAATAGTGCTAGGTCTTACTTTCGGGGTAGGTCTTATTTTCGGGGAAACACGGTAGTTCCAAATGACAGACTGCGTAAAATCTCTGCTGAAAGCCCTGTTAGAAAAGATTTTACAGCACAGGCAAACTTGATCTGTGATTGTTTTCTCTAAGCAATAACATTGCATGGTGTTCATGCAAATGAGCATGGCCATGTTTCTGCTATTCTCATTTTAATGAATTATCACAGCTTCTACATGTTGGTTTCTTCTATAGTTCAGACTGCATTTTGTACATTTCTTCAAGAAAACTTGGAAATATTTTCAAATGGCAGTGAAGTCCATTTCATTTCCAAATGAAATTACCAATACCTCTCTCAGTCAAGTGTGAATATAACCAACTCAGCAAATGGATTTAGTTAGGCAAGGAACTATACATTTCCTGTGGAGCATAGGCAAGATGAAAAGCATGACTTGACTACATTATTAAAATAAATTTACTATAGTCCAGAGCTCCTTCTAAAGTCTACTGTAATTTTACTTCTCAACTAATCAGCTAAGGACAACATTCAGAAAAAAAATAAAAAACAAAAAGAAATGGTTGGGGAGAATATGGAACCATCTGATCATCTTCAGTGCTACTACTATCCTTTATTAAGGAATTCATATATATAATACACTTTTCCCTTGTTCAAGAATATGTTTGTGTGGGGAATGATTAAATGCCATCAAGTCATCATTGACTCTTAATGACCATGTAGATTGATTTTCAGATACAGAAAAACACCCTCTAGGGAGAGACCCATACACTGATCTGCTGGGACCCAAGAATTACATCTCTGTCACAACACCTGCACCCTTGAATGGTAGCTACTTCTCCTTCTCCCCAAGTTCCATATAGCTCCTCCCTCTTGATATTTTAGTACAAGATGTCCAACCTTGGCAACTTTAAGACTTGTGCACTTCAACTTCCAGAATTCCACAGTCGGCATGGGTGGCTGGGGAATTCTGGGATTTGAAGTCTACAGGGCTTAAAACTGCCAAGTTTGGACACCTCTTTTGTAGAAGTCTTTATATACATGGCTGTTCTTCCAAGCTTTATGGTAGAGTTTTTGTGGAGCCTTGTGGGTTACATTTTCTGTTTGAGGTAATGGGCTTGCCGCACAATGGAATTTTATTTCTATTGCTTCCTTTTTGCTGTTTTTTTATTCTCATTATTTTAATGTAAATTGTCCAGAGTTGGTTTAAGAGTTGGATGGCCTCTCAATTGTGTAAATAAATAAAGTAAAAAAACATGCTGTATCCAACATTAACATAAAACAGATTGTGCATGGATTCCTCCAAGATGCGGAGTTTGAGTAAATCTGGTATCTTGTAGAGTTTCAGAAACAAAAGTCAGAACTGAAAAAATCAGCTAGGCTAAAATTAAATGATAACTGCAAATAGCACTCCAGAGAAGAAAAATTTTAGTGGGGCACAAAAAAATGGAGGAAAGAGCTAGAAAAAAGAATAGGAAAGTTCCAAATGACTGTTTTTTTTGCCACAGCTAGTGCATATTTTCTGAGGTAGATCAGGGCAAGGAACAGATACCACATGAAATACCAAAATCTATTATTATAGGATATAGTAACAGTCTTTAAAAATGTAAAGGAGACTTTTTATGTTTCTTGTCTACTAAAAGTAATAATAATAAAGATGGTTCAGTCTTTTTCACACCCTCTCCTGTCTATCTGAAGTAAGGAAAAGGTTACAGTATATAATGGTAGCTAAATTCTTGTTTCAAGGTAATCTTTGTAGTCCTTTATAGACTCATTGAGAAGAATGTCAAAAGTTCAAGGAGAAAAGCTAGTAATTGTGGTGATCAGGAACAACATTCACAGAATGTTTGCTCACTGCAAAGGAAAGGAACCCTTTGAGTCACAGGAAACATGGCAAAGATTGTAACTGATCTGTGAATGCATGTCTCAGCACTGAAAGGGACAAGACAGCAACAGACATTCTCCCAAACATCTTGATCTCCCAGATGTTTTCCACAGACAGTGACACTTCAGTGAACCCTGAATGATAGCAAGCACTTGATTTCTTTAAACAGACCATGTATTTCCACAGAAGAGCAGAAACATTTTTTTAATCCTACTCTATAACTGCAAGCAAAGTTACCCTCTGCTATTCCCCAACGTTAGACCAAAAATATTGTCAAACATCTTGTGTTTTGGGTTGTGATTTTTGTTGGGTTTTTTTCAACTAGAAGAGATTGAGTAACTGGGTGACTCATGAAGTACTAGTTGCCTATCATCAACACTGCATGTTGCGGTCAATCAGTCAAGGAATGTTATCATCAATTATGCAATAACAACAACCATTAGATAGAAACAATAACAATGTTAATATATATTTTATATTATAAGCATATTATGCATTATCCAGTAAAATATATAAGCAGCTCATTTGAGTAGTTAATTAGAGGTCTCCAAACTTGGCAACTTTAAGACTTGTGGACTTCAATGCTGGCTGGCGAATTCTGGGAGTTGAAGTCCACAAGTCTTAAAGTTGCCAAGTTTGCGGATCCCTGATTTAATGCATAGACATGGTGGTTCTTTTCAGTTCAATACCTTGTAATGTTCCCTTGCCCCTTTATCCGTGAAAAATCATTGCAGTTCTGACCTGTTTTAAAATCAGACTCTTTTTAAGTGACAATTCTGAACTATCCATCCATTTGCAGGAGGCTCGATTTATACCATTTCATTTAGTAACCATTCAAAGTTACAGTGGCGCTGAAAAAAGTGACCATTTTTCACACTTATGACCATTGTATGATCCCCATGGTCACATGATCAAAATTTGCAACTGCTTGATTTAAATTTATGACAGCTGAAGTGTCTTGGGGTCACATGATCACATTCTGTAACCTTTTGACAAGCAAAGTCAATGGGGAAGCTAGATTCACTTAAAAAACTGCAGTGATTCACTTAACAACCATGGCAAGAAGGATTATAAAATGGGGCAAAACTCATTGACAGATGTCTCTATCAAAAGACGTTGAGACTCTAGAAAAAGTACAGAGAAGAGCAACCAGGAGGATTAGGGGACTGGAGGCTAAGGCATATGAAGAATGGTTACAGGAACTGGGCATGGCTAGTCTAGTGAAGAGAAGGACCAGGGGAGACATGATAGCAGTCTTCCATATTTGAGGGGCTGCCACAGGGAGGAAGGGGTCAAGCTATTTTCTAAAGCGCCTGTAGGCCAGACAAGGAATAATGGATGGAAACTGAACAAGGAGAGATTTAACCTGGAAATAAGGAGAGACTTTCTAACAGTGAGAACAATCAACCAATGGAACAGCTTGCCCTTGGAAGTTGTGGGAGCGCCATCACTGAGACTTTCAAGAAGAGATTGGACTCCCATCTGTCAAAAATGGTGTAGGGTCTCCTGCTTGGGCAGGGGGTTGGACTAGAAGACCACAAGGTCCCTTCCAACTCTGATTATCTGTTATGTCTCCCTTTTGGGGTTCAGTTGGAGGCTCAGTTGTAGTTGTAAGTTAAGGACTACCTGTAATGATCAGAGGAAGTATTCACAAAATAACAGTAAAATGATTCATGCACATCTCAGTGATTTTTATTCCAACATGAAATGGCAGTTTTTGCTTCTATAATTTCACAGTCTTCTGAAGAGTGGCTTTGCCCTTTTTTCACTTCTCCTTCATTTCTCCTTTATTTTCTTCATGACTAACTCCTGAAATCATGATATGGTATTAGCTTAGAGGGTAGTGTGTGCCTGCAAAGGTTGAATACAAATCAAACTGAATACTGCATGCAGATATGTGAATTACGATTATTGGCAGACTACATAAAATAAATACTTCGTGGCACTCACTTGGGAAAAATCTGGCATGACCCTGTTTAAATCTATTTTGAAAGGAAATGAATTTTAAATACTTTAAAGCACTTTTTAACAAAACTGTTGCAAAATATATGAAAGTCTCGAATATTGCATTGTGTCACTGCCATTCATATTACTGCACTCCAGGGCCTGCGAGACTTCCCATTAACATCCTATATTCAGTGCTTCAGCTATAAAAATGTACATTGAACTGAAAAGGAAAACAGGCAGGTCTAGCTTGGCAACTTTTCATTTGAAAATATGGTAAATTCAAAACAGAGGAAGCTAATGTTAAATTGGAGGGAGAAAAAGATTCAAGATCCATCCACCTCTTAAATATAACTTTGCAAATCCATTCTTCTTTAAGGGACATTAAATTTGTAAGCTGCATTGAAATTCAATTCCATGAACTTCAAACTAATCTCTTAACTATGCTTATATCAACCCTGAAACTCACACTTCAATCTTACATTCACAATAGTGCTTTAAAGGTTTATGAAATCCAGTATATTCTAATATGGATTGTGTTTGGATTTCCCTTGTTTCTTAAGGGTAGACTACATATTGCACCTGTATAGAAACAGTTCAATAGGGGATTGCAACCAAACTTTCCTTAGTCCTAACCAGAGGTGGTATTCAGCAGGTTCTGACCTGTTCTGGAGAACCAGTAGTGGAAATTTGAGTAGTTCGGAGAACTGACAAATACCACCACTGACTAGAGTTTTACAGTGGTGAATCCCACCACTGGTCCTAACTCCTCTTCATGTACAGATAGCCCTGAACTTAATAGTCATTAAACAAACTGTTCTAAGTCGAGGACTAGCTGTATTCATGAAAATGCCTAGATGAAACTAGAAAATGTGGCTATTTTGGTTGTAAGATGCTTGGAGATGAAGGGTAAGGTTCTTAACCCTGCCTTTGTAATTTTTGATTGAAGAGGCAGACACTGATCTTCAACTTCAAGCTCTTTATTCAGTAACAACAACAAGAACAATCCTTTTTAAAAAATAAGTTGCATACTATGGCAGAAAGCTTGCATCTCTACAGGAATGGAGGAATAGTTTTCCTTGTGGAAAGCCTGCTGAAGGATAAAGTCTAAACATATATTCAAATCAGGAGAAATTTTTTGACAGAATTGGGCTTTTATAATGGAGGGTCTGCAAGTATGCATGACTTGTCACCAGTTCAGCACATTGTTATGGTTCCTGTTGCATTATTATTTCTACCCTTAAGGTCAGGGTAGAAAATGAAAATATTTGAAAATGTTTGCATATAAAATGTTTACACAAAAAAAGCAATGGGGTATATTACAAAAGTACCAAACAACTACGAAGCTATCTGTTAACAATATTCAGAAAACCAAGTGCCCACTCCAGTTAAATTCAAAGGATTTAATTATACTAATCCTTTCTGTCCTTTAGAGGTCAAAATATATAGTTGACATTCTTAGCCTAAATTTGAACATGTACAATGATTGTGAGGGGGAGATAGAATTCAAATACGGCATTTTAATAACTGATTTAGAATGCTTATAGAGAATGACTCTAATAAACTCATTTACATTTAAAGCAGCATTTATTAACTCATACAAACAAGGGAAATGACTAACATGATCAAGTATATCGTAAGGGTCACAAACACAGTTAAGCATATGCATTCTAAAATGATACTATGCTTGCCAACTAGCAAAGAAGTCTGTTCAGTTGTTGAAAGAAATATGCTAGCTTGATAGTAATGCAAATATTTTTTTGTTTGTGACCTGCAGAAAGACTCAGCTACAGTGTGAACACGGATGCATATTCATGCTGTAGGACAAGCTAACTCCTACCCCAAACTCCACCAGACTGTAAACTGATACATACAGTGATAGCATTATTGGAATATCAGTGACTTTAATCCCTAAATAGACAAACAAGGTAGTTGAATATTTATTTATTTATTTATATTTGAACTTGTATGCCGCCCCATCTCCGAAGACTCGGGGCGGCTCACAGCTAAAACACAGAACAATAAATATTTAAAAAGACATTAAACTAACAAGCCCAAATATGAAACATAACAATACAATAAAAAATATTTTAAAAACCCATCCCTCCTCCCAAAGGAGGGTCACAGCCGGTTTGGTCAAACAACCAAGTTTTTAATTGCGAGGAAGGTACGGAGATCAGGGGCCAGACGGAGCTCCAGAGGCAGTTGATTCCAGAGGTCGGGGCGCAACAGAGAAGGCTCGTCGTCGGGAAGTACCAACCGCATTGGACCGCCGATGGAACCCCGAGGAGTCCTTGCCTATGAGCCCGCACAGGCGGCCGGAGCTAGCTATTGGAAGAAGACGCTCCCTCAGATATTGGGGACCCATGCCGTGTAGGACTTTGAATGTTAAAACTAAAACCTTGAATCTCACCCGGAGCGCAATCGGCAACCAATGCAGGCCACGCAGGAGGGGGGTAACATGGGAGAACCGGGTAACTCCCATCACCACCGCGCCGCATTCTGCACCAACTGCAATCTCGGATGGTATGCAAGGGCAGTCCTAGATAGAGAGCGTTGCAGTAGTCGAGTCTCGAGGTGACAAGGGCATGAGTAACCGCGTCGATCCAGAAAAGGCGAGAGTGAACACGGAGCTGGGCCCCCCTATGGCCCTCCAACGGATCCAAACAATCCTGGCTGGGCCGAGACGCCGACACGCAAAGCCACTCAGTCTTGGCCGGGTTGAGTCGGAGCATGTTCCTACTCATCCAGGTCCGCACCGCATCCAAGCACCGGGACATCAGGGAAAGGGCATCGCTGATCTGGCCAGGGGTGGAAAAGTACAGCTGAGTGTCATCAGCGTATGATGGAATTTCACCCCAAAGCCACGGATGATCTCACCCAGCGGTTTCATGTAGATATTAAATAAGAGAGGGGACCGACTGCGGGACCCCACAAGAGAGAGCCTCGGGTCGACCGAACCCTCCCACTAACACCGATTGCGATCGCCTCGAGAGGTAGGAGGAGAACCACTGAAGAACAGTGCCCCCACTCCCAACCCCGGAGGCGACGCAAAAGGATACCATGGTCGATGGTATCGAAAGCCGCCGAGAGGTCCAATAGGACCAGGACAGAGGAAAAACCCCTGTCCCGGCCCTCCAAAGATCATCCATCAGCGACCAATGCCGCTGTGTAACCGGTCAGAAGCCCGATTGGTACGGATCCAGGTAGTCCGCTTCATCCAGGAAAAGCGGAACCTGCTGAGCCACCACACTCTCAACAACCTTCGCCAAAAGCAAGGTTGGAGACCGGACGAAAGTTGTCTAACACGGTCGGGTCCAAGGCAGGCTTCTTCAGGAGGGGCCTCACCACCGCCTCCTTCAAGGCGGAGGAAAGACACCCTCCCTCAATGAAGCGCTTGACAACTGCCCGAGCCAACCGCAGGTGGCCTCCCTGGCGGCATAAGTCAGCCAGGAGGGACACGGGTCCAACAAACATGTGGTGGAACTCAGTCGCCGCATAATCCTGTCCACTTCATCCTCGGAGACAGGATCAAACTCATCCCAGATAACAATGGCCAGACTACTCGTTCCTCCGACCACTGCAAATCAGAGGACAACCCGTCCCGAATGCGCGATCTTATCCGCCAGATATTGACCAAACTCCTCAGCCCTGCCCGCGCAGGTCCGGCCCCCCTCAAGCGAAGGAGGGAACGGGTAACCCAAACAGGGCTGGGCGGTTATCTGGACGCTATGAGAGTGGAGAGATAAGACCTTCTCGCCTCCCCATAGCTACCAGGTAAGTCCTAATGTAGGCTCTTAGCTGGGCACGATCGATTGAGAACGGGTAGACCTCCACCTGCTCTCTAAACCCCTACGACGACGTTTCATCTCCCGGAGCTCCTCAGTATACCAGGGAGCAAACCGGGATCCACGACGTGGGGGACGCATGGGGACAACCCTGTCGAGGGCCTCACAGCCCGTTGCCAGGCCACTGCCAGATCCTCGGCAGAGTCGGTGAGCAAGGGAAGAGGGAAAAACCCCAGTTCTGCCTGGAACCTTTCAGGGTCCATCAGGCCTGGGGCGGAACCACCTAAGTGGCTCCTCCTCCCAGCAGTGGGGGCGCCTGTTGGAAGACCAGCCGTGGAGATAGTGATCAGACCATGGAACGGGCAAGGCTGTCAAAGTAGCCTGCCCTCTGTCACTCCGCCACCGCTCAGAGACAAAAACTAGGTCAAGAGTATTCCCCCTCATGAGTCGGGCCTTGAATCAACTGGGTCAGGCCCATAGCCTCCATAGAAGCCATGAACTCCTGGGCCAAACCCGATGCCCCCCAGGGAAGGCAGATTAAAGTCCCCAGAACCATAAGATCCGGGAGCTCCACTGCCACCCCAGAGAGGAGGTCGAGAAGCCCAGGTAGGGCCTGCCACACAGCTGGGGAAAGGTATGTAAGCAGCAGGCCCACCTGACCACTAGGCCCCCACCTCACAAGGAGGGTCTCACTCCCGCCTATCTCTGCAACAGTGACCTCCCTTGGAAACAGGGTCTCCCTAATAACCACGGCCACCCCACCACCCCTACCCTGAGCCCGTGGTCGGTGCAAAACCCAAAACCTGGAGGGCATAAATCAACCAGAGGGACACCTCCCTCGGGCCCAACCAGGTCTCGGTGATACAAGCCAGGTCCACAGCCTCCTCCTCAATGATCTCGGAGGAGGAAGATTTATTAGCCACGGACCTGGCATTAAAATACACCAACCTAAGGCCAGGGATCCCAATTCCGATGCTCCCTAGGGAGGAGGCCACAGGGTCGGAGCGGGCCACACAAAGATGGCAGGTGCTCCCAACACATGATATGGCCCTGTGCCTCGGCGTCCTCTGCCAATTCCAACCACCCTGGGGATCGCGGTCCCCACCTCACACCCTGAAGCCCGCCACCCCCGCCCTCCCCTACCGTGCCCGGGCTGAAGAAAGACCCCTCTGCTCCCTCCCTAACCCCTTAAGGCGACCAATTAAAAATTTTAAAACCTCCCTTCGAGATAAACAAAATTTAAAACCCTTGGTCATGCTATGCCCCTCTCGGGAATAATAAACCCGTCATCGAGGAGGGCTTTGACAAAACAGCGGACATCTCAGGGACAGGGGAACACCCCTGAGCGCCCGCAGCTCAAGAGAAGAGTAGATATATCCCATAGTGGTTATTGCTAGGGAGCAGTCAAGTCCAGAATAGATGATAAAAGATGGTAAAAGTTCAGTTCGCCGATGGTCAGTCAGTTCTAGAGCCAAAAACAACAGAAGACTTCCGCCCGGTGGCATTCTCACTACCCACCGGGAAGTAAGTATAATAATCATAGTGAATAATTTTGTAATAAATAATAAGGATAATTAATTTTATGAGGCCATGGTTTATAAAATCGATCATAATTGAATGATCTCAAAAGAGATGTAGAGGTTTCCATGTCTTTCAAGAAAGATCAAATCCTGATCTCTAATTGTAGAATAGAGAGAAAAATTCATCAATCTCTATGCCTAAATTAGTTTGTTTCTATTTTAAAATATAGAAAATTATTTTTACCATTCTGATTTTAGCTAAAAAAATTATAAGCAACGTTTGTAGCATTGCATGTGATTGTACCATCTTATGTTATATGTTATTTTATGAAATTAGCATTCTTTTATTTTAAATTGTGGCTATTTCATTTCATCCAGATATATGTGGGGCAGATGGGCTATATTTTAATACATTGCAATCAGTAAAATACTGTGTTTGAGATATTCTTGAAGAGAAAAAATAGACTTTTGTTGTTTGTCTTATTTTTTTATTCTTCAGCAAGATATAATATGGTACCACTTAACATCTAAAATCTACTGACATTTCAAAAGCCACAATACATCTATCAATTGAGTTAAGTGTCTAGAAGACCAAAGCATAAAATAATGCAAGGAATAGATGTTTTTTATAGAGCCCAAAATGCTGAGTAGTCCAGTCTAGGCTACAAGTCAGTTACTATGAGAAACAAAATATGTCAAGCTTGACAAAATATACACAAATACACTTCTCTATCTTTATAAAAAAAATATGGAACCCTCAAGGCCACATCAAGAATCTACTGAGAACATGCACTTTTCACCTTAGCTATAACACAACAGCTATAAGTGTGACTGTCTGTTGTTGGGGTAGGGAAAACTCAGCCAGAAATATTCAGAGCTGTATTGAAACTTTTCATGTAATTTAAAGCTTTTTCAGGCAACTGTTGTGAAGATACAATCCCAACTTTCCAAAAATACACTCTTTGAGGTGCTATGGAGATAGTAATGGTTGAGTTCATCTGGAGTTCACAAAGGTATCTGTCAATAAATTGCTCACAATGTCATGTTTCGAAAAGTTGTAGAGTTTTTAAAAAAAAGAGGTTTGCTTATTTCACCATTCTTTGCTATTCAGATTCTTTAAGTTTTTCCTTATAGACTAAGTTACTCCAGTTTCATTGACAACTCCCTCCTTTCTTTACACAGTAAACTCTTAAACTCTTCTAAAGAATTTTGTGTACAGGAGGGTTCCTGAGTCAAAAAAAGGCATGATGTTCTGTGGTCAAGGCCTTGCCCATTACTCATGTTTCACACATGTACATGTGTGTAAAGGGGAGGGGCTTATTGACCTCCTTTTACAGACATCCTAGCCACTAAAGTCGTCAAGAAGCCAGCACTTATCCCAAACCTACGCTTTCCACTAATCAAAAGCTTCCTTGTCTTCTTGTGTCTCCACTGCATTTGTGTCCACAGCAAAGAAGAAAAACATTGCACATTCAAAAGCCCAATGAAATGTTAGCATAGTGCTTGGTCTCTTGATTTCAGCAGGAGGGGTAGAAAAGATGCTGAGTCTTCACAAGAGCCTGACAGAGTGATGGTACCTTGACTGAGTAGGAAAAAACAAAGTGAGATTCTTATCTCTAGGAAACGACATTAGCTCCAGTTTTAACACTATAAAACTAAATTGGCAACATGTCCATGAGTGCCATAACTGAGCCAAAATGGATTATTTCAGCTTTCAAAGAACTACAATGCTGTCAGAATATAGTGGTGTGGTTTTAATTCTGGAATGACCTAAAAGTAGAGGTGGTATTCAGCAGGTTCTGACCAGTTCTGGAGAACCGGTAGCGGAAATTTTGAGTAATTTGGAGAACTGGCAAATACCACCTCTGACTGGCCCCACCCTATCTATTCTCTGCCTCCCGAGCCCCAGCTGATCGGCTGGGTCTTCTTTTGTTGTCCTGCACAGACAAACGGAGTTGGAAAGCAGGTTAGTGAGGTTTGTTTATTTGACTTGTATGCTGCCACTCTCTGAAAGGACTCGGGGAGGCTCACAGATAAAAACATAGAACAATAAATAATTTTTTAAAAAAGATTAAACCTAACAAGCCAAATCCAACAGTAAAAAACCAATTAAAATCCCACCCTCTCCCACAGGAAGTCAGTCCAGCCCAGCCTGTAAGAACAGCCAGGTTTTTAGATCGCGCCAGAAAGAGGAGAGATCAGGGGCCAGCCAGAGCTCAACGGGTAGTTGATTCCATAAGGCGGGAGCTGCTACAGAATAGGCCCTTCCCCGGGGCACCGCCAGCCGACATTGTCATGCAGACAGCACCACAAGGAGTCCCAGCCTGTGTGCTCGCACAGGGCAATCAGTATTTGATGTCGGCAGGAGACGGTCCCACAAGTACCCCGGACCCAAGCCATGAAGGACTTTGAATGTTAATACCAACACCTTGAATCTCACCCAGAGGGCAACCGGCAACCAATGCAGCTTGCGCAGGAGGGGCGTAACATGGGAGTACTTGGAAACTCCCATCACAACCTGCGCGGCTGCATTTTGCAACAGCTGGAGCCTCCGGATGGTACGCAAGGGCATTCCTAAACAGAGAGCATTGCAGTAGTCGAGTTGGGACATGACAAGTGCATGAGTGATTGTGCAAAGGGCATCTCGATCCAGGTATGGGCGCAACTGGCGAACCAGCTGAACCTGGGCAAAGGCCCCCCTGGGTGGGGAGGGAATGAGGATTTTGCAGTATCCTTCCTGCCATGCCCACCAAGCCATGTCCACAGAACCGGTAGTAAAAAAATTTGAATCCCACCACTGCCTAAAAGTTTATTTATCTATTTATTTATTTTATTGGACTTGTATGCCGCCCCCTCTCCACGAGGACTCGGGGCGGCTCACAATAAAAACATCACACAATAAATATATAAAAAACAATTAAATTTGACAAGCCCAATCAATAAAATAGTTAAAAATATGTTAAACACCCCCCCCCGCCAGGAGGTCAGTCCAAGTTACATATAGAGTGGCCGGGTGTTTTTTTTCATATCAGCGATCATAAAGTGGTTATTGAACCATATCATTTCCTGCCCAATTATCTATGTTATTCATACTGTAGCATTTATCTTCTATTGTATTCATGTCTGTTTATTAACTAAACAGCCAAGATATATAAGGAGGTTGAAAAAATGGGAGAAGGAATCCATTGCCACTCATCCAAATTTTCAAGCTAGATGGTACTTTTTAGCATAGGCCTTTCCAGAACTTGGCCACTGATATAATGTACTTAACAACTGTTGCAACCTGCCATTTACATGTGTTGTAATAACTCAGTGATAAAACTTGTATTTTCCATGTTGAAACTCCAGTGCTCAGTCCTACATCTCCAATTCAAACAAGCCAAGGGCATGGAAGGGGACATTGTCATGGGATGCTATTTTTTCCCCAATTAAAACATCTTCAAATTGCTGGATCTCAGTGAATATGTTTGCAAGATAAAAATGCTGGGAAATAAGTTTAATTGGCAGGTGGTGTCTGTTTTGTTATCGGTTCTTGGCAAGAAGAGAGGCAACCTTGGCAAGAGTAACAAAATCACTCTTCATAACGAGATTGCTTTGTTTCACCGAGTCGCTTGAGTAGATACATTTATGCAAAATGGGTTTGCATGGCAAAGAGTTCTCTTGGCAAGAGCACAATTGCTTGGAATATTATTGCTCTAGCTACGATATTGAAGAGGGCAAGGGAAGGGAGAAAGATGAGGCCATGCTTTTACTGTTGGGATGCGTCAGGCACAATTGTCTCAGCAGGTGACAAGTCTTGGCTGACCTTGAAAGCTAAGCTGAGTCAGGCCTGGCTAGCACTAGAGCCATCAGGGAATATCAGAGCTGTAGGCTATGTTGGAAAATCAACAAAACCTTCCCCAAAGAAGGCAATGATACATGGAGGCATCCATGAAATCATCAATCTTCTCCTATGACATGCTATTGCCATACACCCCACCTTAGTGTACATAAATGCCATTAGGAGAAGTCATACATTTTCATTTAAAACATATTCATACAAACATACATAAGACATACATACATATATGTACAGGATATACCATAAATCAGACCCTATAAGCTTTTATCAATAAATTTTTGACAGAGAAAATATTACTGCATTTAGGAATGTTCAGAAATCATGTGTCAAGCTAGCATGTAAGTGTTTAGAAGAAATTGGCAACCAATTTAAACATTTGATATAATTTTTATAATAAATGAGCTGACTTTTTTTTTAATTACATTTATATGCCGCCCTTCTCCGAAGACTCAAGGCGGCTTACAATTTTTGGAGCACAACCCAATGCGCTCAGCAATAGCCTTCATTCCATTGTATATGCCTGCTTATTACTAAGCGGCATTTTTACAAGGTCAGCTAATTGCCCCCAACAATCTTGGGTCCTCAATTTACCTACCCCGAGAGGATGGAAGGCTGAGTCAACCTTGAGCCTGGTGGGATTCGAGCCTACAGTAATTGTAGACAGCTGGATCTTAAGAGCAGGCATTTAACAGCCTGAGCCACCAAAGCTCAGTCTTTGTCTAGGAGGCCTGATTTTTGGTATACCTTGCACACTAATCTGGAACATTACTCATGCTTTGGAGGGAGGAAGCATTTACTGTCTTATTTAGCAACCTATAAGTAGAGATACTGTCTTATGTTCAAATTATGTCCAAGCTTCATATATTATTAAATCATATAATTATATTCAGATTGAATCAAATGTTGTTTGAAGCTTCATGTCTATCCTTTCATTCTAATTGATTAATCTGGAATTCTAAATAAAAACTAAAGGTATTAGTTAGGTGTAAGGCTGACATGATTAAGCATGTGATGTTGTATTTGTACCACACTATGATATACCAATCCCTATATTAGCTATTCTTGAAATTCAACTTCTGTTAAGTGCCTATTTTCAGCTCCTGAGTTAATAGTTGCTTTTAGCAGTTTGGTTGATTTATGCCATTTCAAACAAGTTGCTTTATTAAATACTTTGATTTCTAAAATATACATGCATACAGTACACCTATAAATTATCCTATGATTGGCAACATAAAAAATCTTACCATATAAAACTAAAATGAAGCAATCACGGTCTGGAAAAAACAGTTTCAAAATGACTGAATATTTTATTCACCTCCCCAGTACATGAAATGAAAAATTGTTTTTGTTATAATACAGAACATAGATATTTAAAGTGGCAGATCATTTGTTATTATTAATATTGTGAAGGTTCTTTGTTTTCCAAGGACTGGACATACCACAACTTAGTTTTATTGTAGCACATACCTTCCCCAAGAACAGGCTGTTGCTCTGGGTCAACTCCTCCCTCCTAAGACTTTGCAAGGTGACGTTGCCGCATGAATATAACTTTAATACCCAGCCCTATTTAATCTCTTAATACTCAGTTCAACAAAAGTGTCAAAATTTTCATAGTAACATGGAAACCTTTGCCTTTTTCCAAATATTCTTGCACTAGTTGGGATGAAATGCTGTTTCAGTGCAATCACTCCTCTTCTAATGGTTTTTGGCCATTGAGTAATAGTTACCTTGCCTTCTTGTAATAGCTGTCAAACTTCAGATATTACCTCCTACTTCATCACCTGATGTCAGGCACAAAGAACTGGGAACAATTGAGTTAAAAGCACTTAAGACTTCATTATTGTTACCTATATGCAAGCATCTGGTCAACTAATGGTCAAAGCTAAATTGGTGTTATTAGATAAGGGTTGGTGAAATTCTTGGAGGACTGGACTTGGATCTCTTACAGCTGCATAATGATGCCAAATTGATGACATATTTAATCCCACCTTCCAGCTGCACCTGCTCATCTCATAGACCTGTATTCCATTTTCTATCTCCTTTTCTCTATGTACACCTCTTTCCACACTGTTTTAGCATTTGCTTTTATAACATTAAAAGACTAGGTGGGATAAGGCTGCCTCTGGAAGCCTCACTCTACTTAGCCTTTCAGCATGTCCTTGAAAACACCAGGACATAGCTCAGTTAGCCAGGAAACTTAACTGGTTTGAGGTGTGGGTACAGTTCTGAGGGATTGGATGAATACCTGAGGGAAGGCCAGGCTGAGGGGGATAAAGATTGTGTGCATGACTGCAATTACTTTTGAAAGAGCAGACAGCAACCCAATTTCATTCCATCACAAATATAGAAATAAGTTTGACTTTAATTATTCCCCAAAGTAGAAGCTTACTTAAGTAAATTCACCGCTCTATAAATTTATGGTTCTATGATTCTAAATTTAAACTATTAGAAATTAGCACTGAGATATTTTGAAAATTCAAAATATGTTCAAATTTCAAAAATTGAGTTGGGGTTTTTTAATCTTGTTTCAGTCCTATAGTTTCAATGGGCACTTAATATATTTTAGGTTGGATAAGGAAATTCAGAAAGTTTTATTAATACTTAATAAATTTATATTCTCCTTTTAGGCTGATAATTTTTTCTAGTATCTCAGGGGAGAGAGGTTTTATTGAGTTTTGTGTTTGTAGTTTTATTTCTATAAAATGCCCAGAGGTTCTGTGAGTTGAGTGGTCTAATAAATTTTCTAAATAAATACATAAATAATAATGCAATTAAAAATATACCTGAAAATAATTAAAAGCACCAATAAATTATTCATTTTAAAGATGAATGGCTCAATAAGGCTCCTAAGGGTTTGGCAAAAGGACCCAGTGAGTGGAGGGAACAAATGTTGTTGTTAGGCATCAAAACATGAAAAGACAATTTTCTAAGAAATACAATAAATGATCCTGAAAAAAATGGCGGTGTTCTCAAAAGGATTTCTTCTAAAGAATTTTTTTCTTTAAAAAATAATAATTAAAAATTAAAGTGAGCACCTTGTACTGAGTACGTCTTTCAAAATAAGATTCCAATCATATGTCTAAAAATAGTGGACATGAATGTGTTTGCTTCATGTGTTTAATGTAATTAAAATGTAAACATGTGTTACTGTTTTATGGCATGGCAGATCACAAGTTATTGGAACTTCTAGTCTGAGTTCTCTGCACTAGGATATGTTTCAAGACGTATAACATGGATGAAAAAATCAGTTTCAAATATTTCTGTTGCTTCTCTTCAGAAATGTGTGGACTAATGCAGTACTATTTTTAAAATACAGACCTTCCTTTTAATTAGCTTTTATTGAAAAGACATATTGAGCTTTTCTTTTTCAGTAAGCATGTCCTACTTTTAACATGCCATAGATCAGGACAGAAGTTCTATCCCTTTAATCACAACTAGGCTATATGCACAGTATACACAAGGCTTATAAACCATTCCAATAGAAATCAGCTCTGAATAATTTGTATGTACTCTTTTTGCAATTAAGATTAAATAATATAAGTCTAAAACATGGACAAGTATATAATAGAAAACACAGCACCAAAAGAAAATGAAATGCTGCCTTTATTAATATCTCGATTACTAGATCACTACATTCCCACCCCAAGACTTTTTTTGGAGGGGAAACAGGTTTTGAAAGATTCCTGCTCTGCCATTATAAAAAATGGTAGGAACCATCAGTTCATGATTAGACTTCACAGGGGTCCTTTACTAAGGCTTTCAATGAAGAAAGGGATCTTTTGACAATTTGCCCAGACCTAGTCACAGTCATTGGAGTTTGATAGGTTTTGTTGATTGTTTCCCTGAGAATGTAGAACCCATTATAAAACATGAAAAGGTAGTAGATGGGAGAGAGAAATGACACCTGTGCAACTCCACAACTGAACTAACAATCATTGCTGCCTAATAGGATCTCTGCAGAACCATTCAATCACCTAGCTGCACCATTTAGTTGTCAGGCAAAGTTTCTGCCAGCTCTGAATTTGAATTCAGGTGTGAATCTGATAATTAAGATATTGGTTATTTGCAATGGTTTTGTTCTGTCCTCACTACATGTTACTCTGTGTGCAGCTCGACATGCAGCTAAACCCACCTATCCTCCAGCAAAACAGACCGCGTGTGTAGATCTGAATGTTTTATTGAAAGAACAGGATATAGTGAAACTGGGGGGAAAGGAATACATACAATGAGAACCAAATAGAAGACAGGCAGTATTGAGTTACTGCTGAACATAACAATTAATAAATACAAGCAATTTAAATCTCACCAGTGATGCTCTGTGGGTGGGTTTTTCTGGGATGGCCATGTGCCACAGATTAAGATGGATTCTTTTTGTGCTTCTGCCTTCTCCAAATGCTAAAGGAAATGGAGTCTGGCTTTCCAGTATGCAATTGTTTGAGAGTGCAGGCTGATGGGTAAAATAGGTTGGGTCAGCTTCAAACAATATACTTGGTATTTGTCTCTCCAGCCACTAGATGGGGCTAGAGCACAACAACAGTATATAAATATTGTATACTTGTTCCTCCAGCCACTAAATGGGGCTAGGCAGCAGCAACAGTATATAAAAGTTATATGCTGGGGCATGACAGGTTTCTTGATATCTGAAAGTCTTTCACTCCTTCCCCACCCCCACCCCCACACACACACAAAGAAGTTTTAGGATTGCAGATAGTAGCAGGATATTATATGGACCCGTCTTGAGCTAGAATTTATACCAAGGTTCACCGCATATATTTGAAAAAGATCTTCATTTAAATATCAGTATGGTGATGGAGAAATTGGTAGATTTAGCAATGGAGAATCCACAGATACAGTATATCCATCTATTTTAGTGTACTATTTGTTTAAAAAATATAGTTTGCTTGTGTTTCAATTTTTCATGTCTGGTAGGAAAAGAATAAGTTACATAGGTACAATATGTGCAAATCATTATGTCATTACTCAAAATCATTTCAGTGAGCAGTATTCAATATTATGAATAAATAAATATCTATGAATAAGGAAAAATCAATTGTATGAATGGTAGTAAGTTTAAAGCATGGTAGAGAGAAGGGACCTTGGTGATAATGATTTTTTTCAGATTGTGAATTATGCAAATTTTTAAACAATTATATAATTTCTTTTTGGGGCATATATTTTCCAAAATCTAATTGTCCCAAGTTCTACCTTAGTTCATGCCTAGGAATTTTTTGGATATATTTCACTTTTTAGGTTTTTTTTAATTCTTGGTTTATGGTTAAGATCATAACAACTGAGAAGATACTTCCTGGAACTTCATTATAATGAACTTCTCCTTCTGGAAAAAGAAAAACTCGATTTTTAGTAAAAGCCTTCATTGCTGTGTTATTGCATCATTAGTGCAATATATATTCAACTGATGAATGTTGTTTTTTTCAATGAGAAAATGATTAGGCTGATATGTGAGCCTGCAGTAATTTAAAGAAAATGGAAAGAAGGAGAGAGAGAAAATGGTGTGACGGGGGTCTTAATTTTCCTCATTTGTTTTTTTTAAATAGATTAACAATTCTATGCACAAATGACTGATGGCATTACTTTCCTGTTCATATATAATTTTAATTAAAACTTTTAAAAAGAAGGATAAAACTAATACAAACTAATATAAAGTAAAGAAGAAAAAGGAAAAAGAAATAAAGAGAAAGGTTTTTTTCACACAAAGTCCATAAGAGATTTCCAAACATTAATACATGTAGATAATGTCTTTTCTCTAATCAAAGAAGTTAGTTTATCCATGAAGATCTGTCAATTTCACCAGCCATTCCTCCATAATGGACCATGTCAAATATTCCCATTTCTTTGCATACAATAATCTCACACACTACTGGAATCATCTACTGAAAGAATCTCCCATGGCTTGTTTATCTATCAGTCCTAAAAGGAAAAGTTCTGTTTCAACTGAATATTTATCTTTAAAATCCTCTGTATCAATATAAGCCTTTGAATTCATTTTTAAAGTTATTCTTACACGTCCACCAAACATGATAAAATATCCCTTTATGTTTTTCACAGTTCCAAAATAAGTGCCTTTATAAATTCTATAGAATGTCTTTGGTGATAGATAGTCCTCGATTTACAAATGCAATTAAACCCAAAATGTCTGTGTTAAATCAGACATTTAAGTGAATTTTGCCCCATTTTATGATCTTTCTTGCCTCACTTGTTAAGTGAATCAATGCAGTTGTTTAGTGCCATAGTTGTTAAGTCAATCTGCCTTCTCCATTGACTTTGCTTGTCAGAAGAATGTAAAGGATGATCCCATGACTCAGGGATATGGCAACCTTCATAAATAAGAATCAGTAGTTAAGTGTCCAGATTTTGATCACATCACCTAAGGGACACTACTGCAGTTGTGTGAAAAATGGTCATGTCATTTTTTTCAATGCTGTTGTAACTTTGAATGGTCGCTAAATTTTAAGTTGAGGGCTAGTTGTGAATTATTTGATAAAAATGTTTACTTTCCTGTTCAAGATAATATTTTATGTTTCTGAGAAAAGTACAGAGGTACATGCAGCTGCTGAAAATGACCAGTACAGGCTATAAAGAGAATAAAAATAAATACAAGTTTAGAAGATTGAAATTTTGATCCCAGATATACAGATGATAGCTTCTCTAAGTGCATGATACAGAGAATTCGATTTCCATTAAGTTTATTTAGATTTGGAGGGGATTTCCAAGGACAAACAAGAGAGTGAACTGCCATAATACTCAACATTTCAAAACCAAGATGGATCAAGTGGATTTATCAGGATAAGGCTCAAGATAGCTAATATGCAAGATAGTAGGAAGCTCCATAGCTAGCTGTACAATTTAAGTTTCTGATTAAAATTCTTCCATCCTTCATAACAAATTGTATCCTAATCCTCCAAGTCTCTATCACCTTCAATCCAATGCATCTTCAGCCCATTGCATTTCCTTTGTTTCCAGGCAGATAATATTTAATCTACTATTTCCTGATCTAGATCCAGCACAGTAACCATTCCTTCTTATAATATATGTTCTCTTTTCTATAGATCTTTTCCTTCTGTAACCAGGACAACCTCTATCATAAAGCAGCCAAATTAGAAAGGCAATTGTAAAACCAGGACTAAGGCAAGGTAGTGTCATGGTAGCACAGTGGTTAAAAGGTAGTATTGCAGGCTAATTCTACCAACTGTTAGCAGTTCGATTCTCTAGGCTCAAGGTTGGCTCAGCCTTCCATCCTTCCAGGGTCGGTAAAATGAGGACTCAGATTGTTGGGGGCAATACAGGTAAAACTCAAAAAATTAGAATATCGTGCAAAAGTTCATTTATTTCAGTAATGCAACTTAAAAGGTGAAACTAATATATGAGATAGACTCATTACATGCAAAGCAAGATAGTTCAAGCCGTGATTTGCCATAATTGTGATGATTATGGCTTACAGCTAATGAAAACCCCAAATCCACAATCTCAGAAAATTAGAATATTACATTCAATCAATAAAACAATTGTACATAGACCAATATCAGACCTCTGAAAAGTATAAGTATGCATATGTATTCAGTACTTGGTTTGGGGCCCTTTTGCAGCAATTACTGCCTCAATGCAGTGTGGCATGGAAGCTATCAGCCTGTGGCACTGCTGAGGTGTTATGGAAGACCAGGATGCTTCAATAGCGGCCTTCAGCTCTTCTGCATTGTTTGGTCTCATGTCTCTCATCTTTCTTTAATGCCCCATAGATTCTCTATGGGGTTCAGGTCAGGTGAGTTTGCTGGCCAATCAAGCACAGTAATCCCATGGTCATTGAACTAGATTTTGGTGCTTTTGGCAGTGTGGGCAGGTGCCAAGTCCTCCTGGAAAATGAAGTCAGCATCCCCATAAAGCTCGCTCATGAAGGTAGCATGAAGTGCTCCAAATCTCCTGGTAAACGACTTAACCTGGACTTGACCCTGGACTTAATGAAGCACAGTGGACCAACACCAGCAGATGACATGGCTCACCAAATCAACACAGACTGTGGAAACTTCACACTGGACTTCACGCATCTTGCAGTGTGTGCCTTTCCATTCTTCCTCCAGACTCTGGGTCCTTGGTTTCCAAATGAGATGCAAAAGTTGTTCTCATCAGAAAAGAGGAGTTTGGAGCAACAGACCAGATCTGTTTTTCTTTTGCCCAGGTAAGATGCTTCTGACATTGTTTGTTGTTCAGGAGCAGTTTGACAAGAGGAATACAACATTTGAAGCCCATGTCCAGGATCCATCTGTGTGTGGTGGCTCTTGATGCACTGACTCCAGCCTCAGTCCACTCCTTGTGAAAGTCCCCAACACTTTTGAATGGCCTTTTCCTGACAATCCTCTCCAGGCTGCGGTCATCCCTGCTGCTTGTGCAACTTTTTCTTCCACACTTTTCCCTTCCACATATCTTTCTATTAATGTGCTTTGATACAGCACTTTGGGAACATCCAACTTCTTTTGCAATTACCTTTTGAGGCTTTCCCTCCTTATGGAGGGTGTCAATGATGGTTTTCTGCACAACTGTCGGGTCAGCAGTCTTTCCCATGATTGTGATTCCTACTGAACTAGACTGAGGGACCATTTAAAGGCTCAGGAACCCTTTGCAGGTGTTATGGCTGAATTAGCTGATTAGAGTGGGACACTTTGAGCCTAGAATATTGCACCTTTTCACAATATTCTAATTTTCTGAGATTGTGGATTTGGGGTTTTCATGAGCTGTAAGCCATAATCATCACAATTATGGCAAATCACGGCTTGAACTATCTTGCTTTGCATGTAATGAGTCTATCTCATATATTAGTTTCATTTTTTAAGTTGCATTACTGAAATAAATGAACTTTTGCATGATAGTCTAATTTTTCGAGTTTCACCTGTATGCTGTCTTTGTAAACTGCTTAGAGTGGGCTGTAAAGCACTGTGAAGTGGTATATAAGTCTAAATGCTACTGCTATTGCTAGAGAGGCCACTTAAATCTGTTAGTTTCACCAAAGCAGCTGTGTATGGTTAGTCATTCATTCATCATACACACTTATTCCTTTTGCTAAAAGATTCTCTTCTTGGAAAATATGCAGTAGGTAGTCCATCATCCACTTCATGAAACTACTTTACCTTACAGAGGTGTGTGACTCTACTTTGCTTTGATGGGACATTTCAAAGGCCATACAATTATCTCTGGGAGGGTGTAGTTTCATAGGCTCTGAAACAAATTTATCCATTAAATTTTCATTCTCACTCCCTGCATACAATACTTGAAACAGATCAAGCATCTCAGAACATTTTGACTATTCTATCCATAGGAAATAATCCAACTGTAGAACAAAGCCTTTCCTTTCCTTTGTTTCTCACCCTGGCATCCCAAGAATAGATGGGGTAGGAGTCAATGCTAACTCTCCTCCTCATTTGTGGTAAAGGTAATCTAAAAGAATAATTCTTGAAAGGCTATTTCTTGTAATTAAAATGTTCCTCTTTGCTGAACCTACCTGTCTACCTTAGATATCTTTCTTAGGATAGAGCAGTGTACTTTTTTGACACAGGTGGTCCTGAGTTCAATAAATTATAATCCAAACTAAAACTCCCATGTATAAGACCCTCATTAGGCCCTTTACTACTCCCTACCTAACGCTTTAACTAAGCCTGTTCCCTGACTTCCAACTACCAGGGTCTCTAAGGGGACCATATCCCATCCCTCAGTAAACACCCTTCACCCTATAACTAGATAAACAGTTCAGTTTTGTCACTTGCATTCAGAAACAGTAGTCACACCTATATCTATAGATTTACACAATTACATAAATGCATGAAAAAGCATTACAGAATTATAGCTGTTGAACTCAGGATATGAATCCCCACATTTCTTAGAGGCTTATTTGGAGAATGCAAATCTCTATCTGTCTCAGTCAGACAGGATTTTCTTTAGTAAAATCCCAAATATATTCACAATTTCAGTTGCCTTCATTCTCATGAAGTATTTTCCATTCTCTTCCTCTTAATTCTGCTCTTTTTTTTTCTTGCATTATCTCTTTGCAGAAGACTGCTGGCAGCTCACTAGCTCTTTGACAGTTCCAATCCATAGCCATCATACATTCATGATGTGTGGGCCTGATCTACCTGACTTGCACCTATCTTGTTGTTGTTGTTACTCTGCCTTGCAACTGGATTGCTTTGTTCTTTTTGTCTTCTTGCCTCTGATTCCTAAGTAATTGTTCTCTCAAATTAAAGCAGTGTTTCTCAACTTTGCCATCTTTAAGATGTATTGACTTCAGTTCCCAGAATTTCTCAACCAGTAATGTTTCTCAATCACAGCAACTTCAAGTTATGTGGATAGCTGGGGAATTCTGGGAGTAGAAGTCCACACATTTTCAAGTTATTGAAGTTCAGAAACAGCTTTACAATTTTCTTTTTTTCACAGTTGAGTATTCTGGCTTTCTGTAAATATCTGATTCCTTGTCATCTGCTCAGGATGCCTTAATACACCAATCACTTCCTTTTCTTTTACCAAGTTATTGTTTCTAGGCTTGGTCTCCCTAGGTCAAGTCAGCCTGACAAGTTGAGTCCATAGCTTTGCTCTTGCCTCTAAATCAGAACTCTTGACCCACAATTCCACATACTGTATATCCTTTCCCAAATTCAAAGCTTTGTTTTTTCCCTCACAACCATTGGGGGAAGTGAGGCGGGATATAAATTTAATAAATATATATATATATATATATATATAATTCTTTAAGAATGCAAACATCTTCCTTTGGAAAGCTCGTACTTGGGATTTCTTTATAAGTTCCACTCCTCTGCTAAGAAGCTATCCGTTTCCTTTTGTGATCCAATTATCTTGCTTCTCCTTTCATTTTTCTTCATTTAAGACCTCTGCCCTACATTCCACTAATTGCAAAACCTGGTTTTGCAACAGCCAGCCAAGTTATTTCCTTGCTTATTGTAACAAACTTTCTCCAGTTTACACCACTTTCACTCTTTTAATGTTTACTTAATTCATATTCATTTGGTTATACTTTGGTTAAAAAAACCCTGTCATTTCACTCTGGCATCATTTTTCTTTCTTACCATTTTGTCTGATTCTCAGAGATTGCCTAGAGAAGTCCTTTTAGTTATTTTCAGCAAGGTTTTTCAAAGTGTTTTGCCATTAACTCCTTCCTTGGTTGAGAGAAAGGTCACCCAACTAGCTTTGTGCCATAACTAAAACCAGAATTCACAATTTCTGGTTTCTAGCTTGGTGACCTAATCATTACACTAAATTGGCTCTCCCATGAATAATATTTCAGGATACAATTAAATGCTGTAAATCTGCATTTAAACTCACCTTGAATCTCAATTTAAAGAGAGCATAAAAACACAGGGTGCACTCACAAAAAAAATCTCAATTTATTGGCTCAACCCCAAAGAAATACATACAGTTTTAGAGGACTCCACAACTTAATATGGATAGGCATGTGCCAGTGACAAAGTACACACACCTCTTAGAGTTTAACAGCCACTTCAGCTTATCTCAATGAACTACTTGCAGTAGTGACCTTTAAATTTAGAACTACAACCGCATTCAGAGTTGGTCAATCAGTTACAGTACTCTAGTCTTCACTCTTCAATAGCACAATCCATATCAGTTCTTCAGCCCTGAACCAAATGCTAAAGTAACTGCTCTTTTGCCTAGCACTGAATCTCTTATATCAAAGCATCCAGCAGGAGATCACCTGTCATTGCTGTTGTCCTGGCTAAACTGTAAACTGTTTAAATCTTCAGTTCAATCCCACAATAGGCCAGAAATACAAAATGAACTGAATAGCTTGGAACAAAAAAGCAACACTACTAAGGACTTCCAGACATGGAGATATTGATGTAAAACATACAGTATACTATTCCAAGTAGAGTAATCTTTTGCAAAATTAGTGATGTCAAGTCCAATAGGTTTAATGTATACAAATACTTTTTTAAATGGTTGATAAATAATTTACTTGTGTAAATTATTTGGTGGTATTTGGCAGATGTAATATGCCTGAAGAAAAGCAAATTTGCTGTTCCTTTCTTGGCATTAAGTCTGTTACTTTGGGATTTCGTGTTTCTGAGATTTCATGGCTGGTAAATAAGGGAACAAAGGCAACAAATCCCATAAACAGAATATTTAAGAACTGTTTTTTTGCATCTAATGATATTCTTTTGAACTGATAGACCTAGATGATATTTGATTGACAACATCAATCCTCTACATCTGGGCAGCCATTCACTGTAGCATTTTGAATTAGATTTTCATTTAATACTAATAAGATGGGATATTTCTATAGTTTTTCAAATGGAACCATTATTTGTGCAGTCTTGCATAATATCTTGATTATGAGTTATAATTATTTTATATGCATAAAAATTCATTCAGCCAGCTTGCAATCTTCCCAAAGGAGAATGAACAAAATATATGCCTTTACCCACTGTTTTCTTTTTCTGTAGTTGGCTGTTACATTGAAAAATGAAAACTATTTAAAAAGCTCTGTCAACAACTCAAATGCATTATACATAATATACACACATAATTGTAACAAAGAAGCTAGCAGCTGTGTACCCAGCTTTAAACAGGAGTTTCTTTTTGGAATGAATATCATTTATATCAAATTTACAGATGTGTTGCCTTCCCTCCAGGGCAGTTTCAAATTATGTTGCTCATCTCTTTTGATTTCATTATGACAGCCGTATACAGAAAGCATACGTAAGAAGTGCAAAGGTAAACAACAAGAAAAAAAGAGAACAAGCATGGAATAATGCTTGGGGGGATGAATGTCTAGAAATAAGAAACCAATAAATTAATGTTCAGGTTTATTCATCTTGAAATTTAGGTGAAATAGTTTTATTCTGAATTGTGAACATCTATGATATACAGACTCTTAAACAACTCACTGGTCTCTTTAAGCCTTTGAAAATAGTAGGAGGAAGGACAGGATCCTATCTAAATCTGAGGTTTATCAAGCAGATTTCTTTAACATTTTCTTCTGTTGTATTTTATTGATCAAACTCCTCTCACAGTTGCAAACTTCCTCCTTATGTAAATTTTTCAAAAAGATCAAATAGCTGTTCTGCAAATGATTTATGTAGGTAAAAAAACAATTGAACATAATAATAGCATAGCATAGCATAGCATAGCATAGCATAGAATTCTTTATTGGCCAAGTGAGATTGGACACACAAGGAATTTGTCTTGGTGCAAATACTCTCAGTGTACATAAAAGAAAAAATACATTCGTCAAGAGTCAAGAATCATAAGGTACAACACTTAATAATAGTCATAGGATACAATCAGCAATCAAATCATACTAGGAACAGTCAATACAAATAAAAATATATTCTTTGTTTTTTTAAGAAAAACCAGTGAATGATTCAGATAGTGGTATTGTTACATGTGTTTTGGCCCTCCACTAAGAAAACTAGTTTGGAGTAAATCTGGAATCCATGATGGACCTAAGGTCCTTTCAGCAGTTCCGATATCAATGGTAGTTATAAAGTTTCCACACATGAAATTTATCTGTTGAATTCATGAGTATTCTTGATCCACATTTGGAATCAAGTTTTAAATAAAATAACCCTATATAAATTTTGGCCACAACACTAAAACCTAGAGAGTAAATCAGCTCCTTTCATAGGAAATTGATCATCCAAACAACCAATCAGAAGAGAGTATTTTCCCACTCCAACAGAGGGCCAGAATGAGAACTTCAACTGACAACTATAACTATATACAAAAGACTTTGCTTTAAAAATAATAATAAAATAAAAACTTAACCCTAACCCTGGACCTATCTGTAGAGGTGATGAATGATTTGGTTTGTTGTCTGCCCGAAAACTCTTGGTAAGACTTTTAATTTTCTATGCCAGGAATATCGTGGAAGAAAGAATGGGAATGTATGAGCCATCTCTAACCTCTGATACTAACCCTATCATTCATCACAAGGCAGAGGGTGAATTTCTGCAGCTGGGAAAAGCCATCTTTGATGAATGGTTTAAAACTGTGATCTCTAGGATTTCCAATTGCATTGAAGCCTCACTGGAATGATAACACTCAAATAAATGTATACTTAGGAAAACTTAAAAGCTTATATATTATTTGAGAGGATCTCATTAAAATTATGCTGCTTAAAAAGTCTCTTTTATCTAAATGGCTCTATAATGTATTTCTTTGTATAACAATCAGAACTCTTCTTAATATTAGCCAGCTTTAGGTCAAACAACAATTAATATGTCAAATCATTTTTATTCCACTGAATGTTAAATGAATTTTTTAAAATTTTCTTATCCTTTCAAAATTAGAGAAAATTCTCTAATTAGCAAAAATTCTTTCTAGCCGAATTTCCAAATTTCTTCTTCCTAGGATTTTGTATAGAACATTTTGATTCCCATCATATATGAATCTCTGAAACAAAGGGGGATGAAAGTTTGGCCTAATATAAATTTTTCCATGTCAACTCCTTAAAGCAATTCTAGATTTGGTCTACTATTGTACCAAAAGGCAAATAAGTGCAAATGAAAACAGTTTGCAAGCCATTCTAATTCTTAAACTAAAATTAAGAAAATGGGAAAGAATTGACTGAATTCCCAGGGAAGAAGGAGAGCAAATTAGAGGAAGCAATAAAAGAAGCATTTATTTTTCTATGCCACCTGTTCTCAGACTCATCTGCACCACCACCACCACCACCACCACCACCGCGTCTCTTTAGTTAACTTTAAAGCTTTGTGATAGTTTCTGAACTGCTGGGTTCTTTATTTAATATGAAAAATTCATATCAGCATGCTGCGCTAACTCCATTACAATGTCTCAGAAGACTAAGTATTTGGAATAGCAGTCAGAACCTTTTCACTCAAGAGGAAAACATTTTGAATCCCTTGAAATGACCTGTTCCACTGTATCACGCAAGCTGCAGCCCAAATATGTGGTCTGTGGAATAGATGTCTGTCTGAGTATGACCAGCAGCATGATGTTCAGCATGGTCTGCCCCACTGGACTGTTTTTCTGTACCTTAATATAAGGAGACAACATTCAAGAACATAAAGAACATCTCCTTCTTTCTTCTTAATCCTGCAGTTCTTGCAAAAATTTGAGAAAGAGGACCAGAAAACAGATGTCCAAGTGGAACATCACAGAGTGATCAAAATAGTCAAGGGGATCATAGTCACTGCACAATCAAATCACCTACCCTTTTGTCATATTTAGAGACTGCCTGTTTCCCTTACAGAGCAGGTCTGGATGGTGCACAAATAGATACCAACTTTTATGTATATAATATGAACCTCACATACAAAAGTGGGGGAGACTTCAGCCATGTGGCTGTAGCTGCCATCATGAATTTTTGATCTCCCCATCCATAAACCCCTATTTCTACAGAAGCAAATTAATATGTTCTCTCAAGATAGACTGGGCATAACATGAAAAATACTCTAAGGGACACATGGACATATCTGAAAGTTAATGGTATTACTGAACAAGGAGGCATATTGCTGAAAGTTGCTACAAAAATGAGTAAATATGCAAAAAGATCAATTACACCACCTAAGTTTATATTTAAAAGCAACATGAGATAAATTCAAGTAAAACGTACATTGAGGAAATGGACATAAATAAGAACTGTAAGAAGATTTGTGCTTTAAGTCTAAAGTTACTGCAAAATGTATGCACGTTTTTGTTTTTAAGAATCCATTAAAATCCTCCAGCAGAAATACTGTAACATGTTCAGTAAAATAGATTGGATTAATACTGATCTGTTCATCTCTGTTAAAAAGTCAACTCTGATTAAGGGCATGACATCTATCAATGGGTTTCAGGACCAAATTAAATGTGAAAGTGATACTGTATGATGAAATAATGGCTGATGGTCAAGATGAAAAAGCAGATGGAGGCATGGAAGTGAGGCATACTAAAACTTCTTGTAATCTGCTCCTATTACTTTCAGGCTGTCTCTTAGGAAATGAAAATTTAAGGCTTCTCATTCCTGCCTTCCGGGAGACAAAGCTTATGGGGTAAAGGAAGGTAGAGAGAATCAGCTATGGATTGCTGATATTAATTTTCAAATCACACACAGAAAAGGGGCTTTAATATTGACAGTCCTAACTTAAATAGCAAACTAAGAGACAGAATGCCATATACTTTAAGAGCAGTATCCTGTCTTCATGGTATTGAGTAGTTTTGCTTGGTTCACTTTTCTCTGCCTGTCTTCTGAATATGATGGGATTACAACTGTAGGAGATAATGAGGCTGAGCCTGAGGGAGGGGTCAAATGTGTCATCAGTCATCAGCCCCTTCACATCCACAAGAGATCTAAGTCCAGGCCACCTTGAATTTCTTATCTACTGCTAATTTGCTTGGACTGTTAGTAGTTCATAAATGAGTAATAAATCTGTATACCCATATGAACCTTCTGGATCTGCCTTGGCACATGACATTAACTTTTATATTCCTAAAGCAAGTTATGTTGCAGTTCCAGCCCACCTCAGTTGGGGGAAATATATCCTTATACCAATACTTTGGTAATTGTTTCAGTTACACAAGAGTACAGAAAATATTAAGTGTTCTTATTTTTCATGCCTTTGAAGAAGTGTATTTTAGAATCAGTTGGACCAATATCTCCATTTTTATGTTCCCTTGAGATTTTTTTCTTTTTTTCTTCCTGTTTTCATTGCCATTTGTGATTTTTTTTCCATTTTTCCAAAAAACATCCCTGATCTGTAAAGGTAAGCATCTTTAATACATCTGATAGTTGCATTAAAAATACTGAGACATGCTAGCTTTCATCAATATATAGATGGTCCTTAGTTAACGATCACTTATTCAGTGATAGTTTGAACTTTTTATGAATGCTACTGATGGGTAGTCCTTGAAATTCTGGCCATCACCGCACCCTCTCATCAGAACCTAATCTCAGCACTTGGCAACCAGCCTAGTTTTCTGACCACTTCTGTGTCCCATGGTCACTTGGTTGTGATTTGTGATCTTCCCTTCTGGCTTCCCATGAGCAAAGTCAAAGAGCAGCTGGCATGGAGCTGTAGGTCATCATCATCATGTGAGGTCCTCATTTAATAACCTATGATGACTCGCTTAATGACAGTAACTCAGATCTGCTGGAACAGCTATCACTAAGGGATAAGGTAATGTGACATCATGCTTTATGACTGCATTGCTTAGCAATGAAAATTCTGGTCCAATTACCATTTTTGAGCAAGGACTATCTGTAGTCATTCATTGTTTTATGCTACAATCCTATATTTTTGCATGACAGTAAATTCCATCTGAGTTCAAGAAACCTGAATATTTGGTAGCGCCTTTTTTAAAAAAATTACATTTATACCCCGCCCTTCTCCCAAGACTCAGGGCGGCTTACAATTTTTGGGATACAACCCAGTGTGCTCAGCAATAGCCTTCATTCCATTGTATATGCCTGCTTATTACTAAGCGGCATTTTTACAAAGTCAGCTTATTGCCCCCAACAATAATCTTGGGTCCTCAATTTACCTACCCCAAGAGGATGGAAGGCTGAGTCAACCTTGAGCCTGGTGGGATTCGAGCCTACAGTAATTGTAGGCAGGTGGAACTTAAATGCAGGCATTTAACAGCCTGAGCCACCAAGGCCCTTTTAAACTTTGCTATGACAATAATCATAGAAGATATGAAATATAATAGGAGGTTAAATGAAAGCCTGAATCCAGAAACATTACTTCCACTAGAGTGCTGAGCATTATAGAATTCCATTAGTCACTGATTGAACTGAAGTATCATTACTATTTCCATGTAAAGTCAGAAGAACAACTGTTGTTCTGATCCAAACCTTGTTCCAAGGAAACAAACACGAAACACAGGTAACAGCAAAACCTTTTAATGATTATTTACAAATTCCATTCCTTCATGGTTAAAAGGTTGTACAAAGCTGCCAAGAATACTAGATAAAGTTACTAAGAAATATTTCAAACACAAAGAGTTTCCAAACACCAGCCAAGATACTCCAAACATCCACACGGCTTGAGTGTAAAAACTTCTTTGCTTCTTGCCAAGAACTCCAGTTTCTCAGCTGCCTTTTATCTCTTAAGGGAGGGGCCATTACCTTGCAGCCTTACTCCCCAGTTGCATTTATATGCTGCTGCTGGGCAGCTCAACCCAGTGTGCTGCAATGCCTGTATATGCTGCTTCTTTTGAGCTAGCCCTCTTGGGTCCTCAATTTGAGCAGTCAACCTTGAGCCTCTACCAGCTCTTCAGGCAATCAGCCTGAGCCACTTGCCAAGCTCTTTCAGCAATGACCTCTTCAGCTGCCAGCATCTCAACTCTCTGATGGTCCTGGCCCCATCCTTGCATCACATGCAGACCCTCATCTGAGTCCTCGCTCTCCAAGACCTCAGCAGTCCGCACCTGCTGCCAGCAAATCCACAACAACTGTAAATAAATTGCAGTGCAGAAACCTGGTCTGTGTGTAATAATAGTTTCCTGTTTAGCTACTTCTTGGTGAACTCATTCATTCACTTGAGAGATACAGAAAGGGAAACTGCAGCTGTAAACTGGGCATCTTTTTCTGAGTAAATTTGGTACCAGAATCTACAAAGTATTCCTACTGACAATGGGAAAAGGATTTTTTAAATTGAGTTACAAGTATCTAATTTGATGTATGACACTTTTCCCAACTTTCTATGGCTGAATTGTTAAATCTTCTCATGCATATTTATTCTTGAAAGAGCAACTGATGAAAATTGCCTCTCACCCTGATTAAACAGACCTTTCTGGATCTAAATTTGTGTTAATAAATATTAATTTGCATTTTTACCGGAAATCAAATTTCACCCTGTGTTTAATTATGCATCTTTACTACCTTATAATTGTTATTTTATAGACATTTCTTATTTTTGTGTGTGTGTGTTTGTTTGTTTGTTTTGTTATTGCACAAAGAATGCAGCCATTTTTAGATTCATTTTGCCAACTTGTCTGTTTAAGTAATAACTCTTTAATTGATGCCATTTATGAACTCAATTTTTTTCTTGCAAGAAAGATAAAAAGGAATCTGATAATTTAATTTACACACTTGGATTCAGTAACTTTTGGCATTTAGTAACTTTTGGCATCTTTTCTTTTCTCTTTTTGAGCTTTTTGTAACTTTTGGCATCTATCATCTATTTATCATCTCTCTCTCTCTTTCTCACCTCATCTGTCTCTGTTTGTCTATCCCTCTGTCCATCTCTCTCTCTCTCTCTGTCTATCTCTCTCTCTCTCTCTCTGTCTTTCCTCTGTCTCTGTCTCTCTTTCATCATCATCTCTCTCTTTCTATCTCTGTATCTGATATCTGTAAAGTTAAGTAATCTCCCATTTCAGGACAAATCACACCAACCCATCACAGAATTTTTTTGAAGTGAAATATTTATGGCAGTTTATAATTTACAGAGTCACAGGTATCCATCTTTCTAACTTTTCATTCTATTTCATCTTTCATTTTATTCTATTCTATCTTTGCTCAAAAACTGGGTGCACAAATATGTATATTTGTGAAACTTGGATGCAATAATAAATTCAGTTTTATTTTTTAAAAACAAATAGAATTATATATAATGTTTAACAATTGAACAGAATATATAAACCCAATTTAACATAGTAAAACTTTGATCTCAGAACACACTCACCACTTGAAATCAGTTTGATGTTTGATAGTCTACTCTAATTGGTTATTTGGTTGTTTGGCTGATCAGTTTTCTATAAAAGGAGCTGTGTCAGCCAGGGAGTTCAGTTAGCTTCACAATTAGTATTGAATAAAAAACTGTTAGAAATCACTCTAGCCTCACCTCCATTCTTTGCCCAGAACTTAACACAAAGGATAAAAAGAGAACACCTATTCACTTCATAGAAGCCTAATGACTTGCCAACTGAAAACTTACATTACTGATGTTAAGGAGATTCATATCCAAGAATAAAAAAATAAGTTAGAAGCATATGACAGCGTTCTGTCTAATCCCCATTGCCCTTTTTTGCTGGGTCTCTGGCTAATACAAAAAATAGGAGTAATCCCCCTCTATCCAGAATCACTGAGAGAGAAATACAATTTTAAAAAATCATGATCTACATCTTACAATGTAAGAAGTAAAAGTGTTCTCATATCAATCAAGCCAGAAAAAGTATTTCTATGTATTAAATTAGAGAGAGGAGTTTATAAATTGAAGATATTTTGAGATTAAAACATTTAAATTAAGATTATAAGCACAAAGGTGCTCTGAATCAAGCTTTACTCTCGATGGCAAAATCTATGCAGTTTTCTTGGCAATGTGTCAGAAAGTATTGAAATTCTTCCACAATTTCCCAGTCTAACAACAGTCCTGAAATTCACAGTTCTTCAAGAGCTAACCTGGTTAGGTTTCAAGATCAGCCAAGTTCAGCCAGGACAATTGCACATTTTCAGGCTAACTGAGAAATTAGAGAGTCAGTTTGATTTATTACAAGTAAATTGCTGTTTTCATTGGTTTAATATGGCTCGTGAATAAGTTGTATGGGTACTTCATAATTCTTGAAGGCATAAAAATCTTCCTTAAAAGATCATTAGGGAGCATATTTTGATCTCATAAATGAAGTCACTGTCTTCTAGTCAGTATATATATTATTGAGACTGGGAGGCACTTGTTTTCCCAAATTTGCATTTTTTTTCTTCCTCTTCTTACTATATAGATTAATTTACAAGAGCATAAATTTTAGAGAAAGGCATTGATCTGTCTTTTCATGTATTCAGTGACTCATACTGACTGTCGGAAAAGCAAAGCGCTTGTCGAAGATCACTATTGATTTAAGCAACATCTATTGCTGCAACACTTCAGAACAAATTTCCAATTGCTCAGAATCACTCAGTTGATTTTGACTATACATTATCAGATTTGCTGCTTCTTGTATATTTACTAAACAACTTTCTGTCAAAGATTAAGTTCACATTTGAAAAATGCCACACTCTCGCACTCTCTCTAAGCAGCAATAGAAATTCCCAGTCATATTTTTCCAGCCTTTGTTTCATGCCCAAATGACATTCTAGCCCAGTTTAGTCAATTTTAATGCTCTCAAACAGCATTTATGATGCCAAAACCATTCAGCAGCAAAAATCAAGCAGTGATATACTTGACACCTGCAACTAAATTTGCATGCTTATAGCTATTTTCCAGCATCATAAATAAGAAATGCCTTTTGTCCTAAGCTTCTACTGGAACACAAAGAAAGGTTCTTTAGTGGAGTTCAAATAAGTTCTAAAAGATGAATTGAAATAGCAACATTGTCTTAGCATTATGAAGAATAATTGGATGCATGCTGTGATGGCAGATATTATTGCAGAGAATGTTTACTACTAAACTCCAGGGACAGTTCAAGTCCTGGATTCAATACTTATGCATGAATTCCATTGGATCACATAATAGTAAAGTTACACTGCAATGTCCATTGACCTAAAACTTCATTAAAGATACAACTATAATCTGTAATTCAGATAATGCTTTCTCTTGAGAGTGGAGGTTTGATTGAAAATAGTAAGCACATAGAAACTTGCAACTATGCATTCCTGAAGTAAACATCAAGACTCCAATTGCTTACAGGTAATCCACAATTTATGACTGGTTGCTTACTCACTGTTCAGAGTTCTAACAGATCTCTACTGGAGTACTTACGACCCAGATTTGAAGTTCCAATTGTTGCCCCCCCTATCACATTACCGCACTTTCAGGTGCTTGGCAAATGGGTCAAATTTATGGCCATTTGCAGCATCCTACAGTCACCTGACCACATTTACAGTGGATTTGCCAAAAAACGGCATTTGCTTCTGACTTCAGCAAAACTGATCCACAGCAAACCATCAGTTTGCTTAATAACTGTGGCATTTGCTTAATGATTGCCACTAAAAAACATAAAATTGAGTCAAACATATGGCTGACCTGCTTTATGGTTGTCGCAAATTATTACCATGATGGACGGGTTCCATTACAAGACAATCTGTATTCTGTTGGTGCTGTGTATCACATGTTCACTACCTCACTGACTAAACTGTTCCAAAACATATCAAAGGAAGCCTTTGGGACCAAACTCCATAGGTAAATTTAGTTTAGAAATACCTTGGCTTAGTGCCATCTTTAAAGTTCCTGATTAGTCAATTAGTCAGTTAAATGATGCTGCTTGTTAAAGGAAAAGACACTATGTCAAAGAGTGGGAGGATAATGTTATTTAAGAATTCATTATGTAGATCTATTTCTGATTCAAAACAATACAAAATCATTTAAAAGAGAACCAGCAATAGGAACATGACAATTACATGTAACTTCCAGTGCATGATTGAATTGTGAGTTCTTGGTATAAACTGGAATTTCTACACACTAAACATAAGACAGGAGCAGATGTGGTATTCAGCAGGTTCTGACCAGTTCTGGAGAACCTGTAGCATAAATTTTGAGTAGTTCAGAGAACTGGCAATAACCTTCCCACAGGAGTAGGGTGGGAATGGAGAGTTTACAGTGTCTTTCCCCTGCCACGCCTACCAAGCCACACCCACAGACATGGTAGTAAAAGAATTTGAATCCCATTACTGATGGGACAGCTGATTATGTAAACATTCAAAATGCCACAACAGTGTGCAAATAAGGTAAGACAGAAAGTGTGGAATAAAACATAGAACAGTGATAAAAAGTTGCACTACAAGTTCATCCGTCTTTGTAATCTATTATAACCAGAACAGTATTTTTTTAATTAAAAAATGTTCACAAATTCAAGCTGGGTAAAACCCTTCTTTCTATTGTTCTTTCTTCAATATGAATCTACGATCAAAAATACAAGTGTAATATCTTATTTGCTCCTTATATGATCAAATATTTTTGTTCAGGCCACACATTTTCAACAAACCATATTCAGCTTCTGTATGTACCTCTCCATGTCATCATCTTTCCTTCCCTTCTAATGTTCCCCCTTAACATTGGCAGCTGATCTGACTTCTATGAATATCAAAAGGACCAAAGCATTTAAATTCTCAAAGAGTTCAGTCAGGCTTTACTAAACACAATACAGTTTCTAGAATGAAAGACCTATACAGGTAGCTGCTCATCTGGTATGAATCCACAAAGCATGTTTAATTGACAAGCCATTGTTTGGTTGACAGTCAGTTTCTTTGTGTTTTTGTTTAAAGTACAATAATTGGAATAAAATGAAAAAGAATATAATAATATTTCTGTATTGTATAAGTCCTAGGTTAACTATTTCAGTTTCAGAGCTAAAGCCAACATATTCTTTTACATTCTCAAACAGTATTTTAGTATCTATTTAAATATAGCATGGTATATATGTTTTCATAATTCTGCCTTTGGAATTGTTAAAAAGCAATAAAAATGTGGGTATAAATTTGACAAAGTGGTATTTAAATACAATATAAATAAATAAAAAAGTACAATTCAATTGTACGCTTCAAATCACAATATATAATGAACCCTTTGGTCATTTATGAAACATTTATGACAATCTATATCTAATTTCTATAAATTACAAAAATAATCCATTTACTCAGTGGCATCTGCAGTGGTGGCAAAACAGGCAACATGATAGCTGCAGTAGTGGGATTTTATGCCCCAACTCTTTTGTGCATTTTTGTAGATGTCAAACACACATGTAAAGGCCTGGGACTTTGATGATGAGTCTGTGATACCAACATACCTGATCTGAATACTCTTCTTCCCCACTGCACTTAATTATACTGATTGCATGTATAATGTGCAACCCACATTTGCTCACAATCCTCCCAGTTTCAATTATAGATAAGTTATCAATATGTTACTAAAAATATCACCTCACCTTGGCTCATTAAGCCAAGGAAGAGATCGTCTTACACTTTTCAGGTGTACCAAGACTTTATTTAACCTTTTCCACTGGGCTCAGGGCAAGGCCTTCATGAAAGAATAGGAAAACCACCCTCCAGTTCATTTGATCATGAATTCCTCTTAACAGCTAAATGTATCAAAACAATACAATTACAGTTGATTTTACTTTCTTAAATATTCCATCCATCTTATCCATTCCATCTTATCCTCTTTCCAACATTTTATAATATAATAATGCCTCTGTTTCTGAAAGGTCTGGTTGACATCTTATTGCCATTTATAATGATAAATACAGCCAGGGGTGGGATTCAAATTTCTTAACAACCGGTTCTGTGGGCGTGGCCTAATTTGTGGGTGTGGCTCATGTGACTGGCTGGGCGTGACTTGCTGGTCATGTGACTGGCTGACCGTGGCTTGGTGGTCACATGACTGGGTGGGTCAAAAGATAGAAATTCACTTTAACAATGCTCTTGGTACGGGGTTGCACTACATGACCTCTGAGGTCCCTTCCAGCCCTGGATTTCTGTGCTGTTTCAATAACCTCTGAAGCTGTGTCTAGTGCCAGAATTTGTGATACTTCCTTCCTCTCCTTTTTCTTTCCCCCCCTCCATCTGTCCGTCCACCCATCCATCCATATCACATTACATTCCTTTCCCTTCCCTCTTTCTCCCTTCCCTCCCTTTCTTTCTTTCTCCCATCCCTCCCTCTTTCTTTTTCTTCCTTTTAAGAGAGAAAGAAAGAAAGAAAGAAAGAAAGAAAGAAAGAAAGAAAGAAAGTGTTATGTATGTAGGTTTGAAATCATTGGTTTAGTTTGAATTGTTCTTGAAAAGTGTTAGAAATGATTGGTTTAAAAAGTGCGGGAAAACCCTGCACTCTGATTGGCTGTCAGCTATAAGTAGCAGCCGCAGCAAAGCCAGTCGGGTCCGTTCTGAGCTGTAGTCACTAATAAACTAAAGAGCTTGAAGCACTCCGCATCTGTCTCTTCATGCAAACTTAACAGAAAGAAAGAAAGAAAGAAAGAAAGAAAGAAAGAAAGAAAGAAAGAAAGAAAGAAAGAAAGAAAGAAAGCATCTCTATGGTATTCATGGTATATTTTCAGCTGGAACCTCTTTCAACTTAAACCAGGGGTCCCCAAACTTGGCAACTTTAAGACTTGTGGACTTCAACTCCCAGAATTCTCCAGTCAGCTATGCTGGCTGGAGAATTCTGGGAGTTGAAGTCCACAAGTCTTAAAGTTGCCAAGTTTGAAGACTTGAACCTTAGTACAACACCCAGATATTTAAAGTCATTAAACATCTTGGATTAATCTTGAAACTTTTTGCATATTTTTGTATTTATACAGAAAGAATTTTATTTTAACACATATGGCTTCAATTCCAAAGCTACTTTTTATGAAAACCAAGTCAAGAAAAGGAGATTGGAAACAAAGCAAAGGTTAACCTTCTCATTCTTTCTAACCCTTTCTAAATGGCAAGTAGAAGTGAGCCTTTCTTGCCATTTTATTACCAAGAATTTACCACCATCTTTAAATTAAAGACTTGCCTTCCAATAACAAAAAACACAAGTTTGCAAACTGCCTGAATAGTAAGTAACACAGCACATAATTTTGTATGTTAAATGAACCATAAAGTGGAAGAGGGAAAATATTTGTGAGAAATATTTGCTATGTTTTTTGCTTGTCAAACTTAAAAGTCCATTGGACATTCCATAAAGGTTGTGACAGCAATAGAAGTAATGAAGCAGCAGCTAGGCAAACTGCTGAATAGTCTGAATTATGCTAAATTGTGTAAGTGTTATGTATGTAAATGTTATTGGTTTATTTGAACTGTTCTTGTAAAATGTCAAATGGTATTGGTTTAAATAGTGCGGGAAGAAACCCTGCACTCCCATTGGCTGACAGCTACGGCTGCAGGCTATAAGAGGCAGCCGTAGCCAAGCCAGGACGGGTCCATTCGAGCTGTAGTCACTTAATAAACTCTTTGCTGGAACTCCTCGCATCTGACTCTTCATGCAAACTTAACACTGGCGACGAGGATGGGATTTCCCTGAAGAGAAGACGACGCAAAGAACAAGCAACAGAGCAAGATGGCTGCGCTGAACACCCACCCACCCCCCAGCACGGTTCGATCCGGCGGCGGAAGACTGGGAATCATATGCAGATCGCTTCCAGATGTATCTGGAAGGGAACACCGCATCCCCAGAGACGGAAGAGGGCGGTCTTTCTCAAGCACTGCGGTCCGGCAGTCTTCAAAATGGTGAAGGCATTAGCGGGAGCTGCAGAGCTGAAGGTAATGGAATGGCCCGATTTAGAGAAACTTTAAGAGCCCATTACGCCCCACAAGTATCGCCTCATTAAGAGACACGAATTTTACCGTCGGGATCAAGGGGATAGCGAGAATGTTAATGACTTCGTGGCAAGTTTAAGGGACATTGGGGGTGCTTGTGACTTTACCAACTTAGAAGAGGCCATGCGTGATCGGTTTGTTTTAGGCCTAAAAGATAAGGTCTTACAAAGCAAACTATTAATGAAACCTAAGATCACGTTTAAAGAGGCCACTGAAGAAGCTGTCTCAGCGGAAGCCACCAAGTCCTCAGCAGCGGCCATGAAAAAGATTAACAAGGCCTCAAGCCAGGCCTCAAGCCATTCTGATGGGGAAAAATCCACAACAGCCCATTGCGAACAAATAGACTCTGATTCTGATGGCAGTGAGGCAGAGGAGGGATTTTAGACTCAGAATGGAGAAGAAGAGAAAAGACTCTGGGAAAACAGGCAAGGATTCTATTGCAGAGGCTGTGGGGGCCACCCCACACTGAATGCAAGTTCTTTGACTCCATTTGCCTACGTTGAGAAACGGGTCACATAGCCAGAGTCTGCAAATCATCCAGAACTCCACCATTAGGAAAAAATTTCCTGATAAAGACTTTAAGCCCAACAATTTCCTTGAAAAGATGGGGCGAAATTTAGAAGCAAATGGCAAGAATGAAACTCACCAAACAATCACTATTGGTCATTCTTCACCCTTAAAAGCAGAAAAGTACATGTGAAGGTGTTTATTGAAGGAAGGCCTTGCCAAATGGAAGTGGACTCAGGCTCTTATTTATCTATGGTGTCATGGGACACTATCCACAGACTCTTTCCCAAAATTCAGAAGAAGCATTTCCAGAAGCAAGCACTGACTCTCAAAGACTACCAAGGGAACAAGATTCCAGTAGTTGGAGCAGAGATTTCAACGTGCAGTTTAAAGGCCACACCAAACGTTTGCCCCTGACCATCGTGGACAAGGATCGCCCAAGTTTGCTGGGACTTGAGTGGTTCAAGCCACTAGGCATCGAGGTGACTGGCATCAATCACGTGAGCAGCTCTGAATGGGAGGAGTCCTTGAAGTCTGAGTTTCCAGAGGTCTTCAGCGAAGGACTGGGCAAGTATATGGGGACCCCTATTGCTTTCAGCCTAGACCCCAAGGTGCCCCAATTCGTTTAAAGCCCAGGAGGGTTCCATTTGCTTTAAAGGAAAAATTGATGCACAATTAGATAAACTTATTGCTCAAGGGGTTTTAGAGCCTACTGACCACTCCAGATGGGAAACACCCATAGTCACACCAGTCAAGGCTGATGGGTCAGTGAGAATCTGTGGTGACTATAAGGGGACAATGAACCATGCGCAGCAGAATGCAGCAGCAGCATACCCAGTACCAGTTGTGCATCATCTGCTCCATTCCTTGGCAGGGGTACAGTATTTGCTAAACTGGACTTGGCTCAGGCATATCAACAATTAACAGTTGATGATGCCACTGCAGAGGCACAAACAATTGTGACTCATAGAGGTGCCTTCAAATGTAAAAGACTACAATTTGGAGTAAGCGTGGCACCTGGCATTTTTCAAAGCCTTATGGAAAGAATATTGCAAGGACTGCCAGGGGTAGTGCCTTATTTTGATGATGTGTTAATCTCTGCTGAAAATGACACTCAGCTTCAAGAGAGACTCAGAGAAGTCCTTACCAGATTCAGAAAGGCGGGTTTAAAAGTCAAGGAAGACAAATGTACACTCAAAACAGACAGAGTTGAGTTCCTGGGGTACATGATTGACAAGCATGGCATCCACCCTACTGATGCCAAGGTTAAAGCAATCAAGGAAGCCCCTAAACCTAGATGCAAGACAGATTTGCAAGCCTTCCTTGGCCTTATTAACTTTTACCACATGTTTCTACCTCACAAAGCATCTATTGCTGAGCCTTTACATCGCCTGCTTGATAAGAAAGCTGTTTGGATCTGGAGGAGGAAGGAACAGTCAGCATTTAACAGTATTAAGAGACTAATCACGTCTGATGCTGTGTTGATACAGTTCTCTGAGAATTTGCCTGTTGTTCTGACTTGTGATGCATCCCCTTTTGGAGTGGGGGGGTTTGAGTCACAGGCTTCCCAGTGGGAGGGAAGCCCCAATTGCATTTTACTCTCGCACTTTGTCCAAAGCAGAGAGGAATTATAGCCAATTGGACAAGGAGGCTTTAGCAGTTGTAGCAGCTGTTAAGAAATTTCATCAATATCTGTATGGCAGGTCATTCACCATTGTTACAGATCACAAACCTTTATTAGGCATTGTGGCGGGAGACAAACCTACACCTAATATCCTGTCACCAAGAATGCTGAGATGGACTGAATTTCTTGCAGCCTATTCATACAAACTGATTCACAGGCCTGGCAAGGACATTGGACATGCTGATGCACTGAGTCGCTGCCCACTACCTTGCCACAAGGAGGACTTTGAACTTGAAACTCACACCTTTTTCCTGGAGACTGTTGCTAAGCTTCCAGTCCATGCTGCTGAGATTGCCAGAGAGACTGCCAAAGATGCTGTGTTGGCACCTGTTATAGGCTGGATTAAGAAAGGTTGGCCTCTTCAAGATCTACCTCACCTTGCCCAACCTTTTAAGTCCAGGCAAACTGAATTATCTGTATTAAGAGGATGTATTTTGTGGGGTAACAGGGTGGTTATTCCTGCAAAATTGCAAAGGGAGGTTTTGGAAATGTTACATGAGGGTCATCCTGGGATTGTAAGGATGAAAGGTTTGGCCAGGAGTTATGTATGGTGGCCAGGTATTGACAAAATGGTTGAAAACTGGGTAGCATCTTGTCCCAATTGCCAGGTAGTCAGGCATGCTCCACCTCACACAGGAATGGGAATGTCCTAGGGGCCCATGGTCTAGAATCACATTGATTCGCAGGCCCTACAAGAGGGCACACTTTTCTAGTTATAGTAGATGCATATTCCAAATGGCTAGAGGTAATTCCCATGACATCCACTACAACTGAGGCTGTCATCAAGCAGCTCAGAAAATTGTTTGTAACCCATGGGTTACCAGATGTCCTTGTTTCTGACAATGGCCCTCAATTCACATCTAACATTTTTGAATCCTTTCTAGCTCAACAGGGCATCAGACATGCCCTCACGGCCCCTGGGCACCCTTCGGCCAAAGGCCGGGCTGAACGCATGGTACGCTTTACCAAAGAGAAGCTTCAGCAGCTGGGTCCTGGGGATATCACTGAGAAGCTTGAAAAACTTCTTAGTGTTCAGCACATCAAATAACTTGTCCGCAGCAGAGTTGTTGATGGGTAGGAAACAGGTCTTCCCTTGACCACCTTCATCCCACTTACGCACCCACCGCACCACTGGATTCCACTTCCAAAGTTCGTTCTTTTAGTGTGGGAGATTCTGTATATGCTAAGAACCTTATAGGTGAACCTTTGTGGATTCCTGCTGAAATAACTCACATCACTGGCCCTCGTTCTTACAGGGTACAAACAGAGGATGGCCTCCTCTGGAGCAGGCACATTGACCAACTTAGATCCAGGTTCCCTCAGGAACATCGCCCTATCTCTCTGGGTCCCTCACCTGATGTCTCTTCTAGGGGGAAGGGGGGAACAGGAGGAAAATCAGCAAACAAGAATCAACCCCATGTGTAACGAGCCATTGCGACAGGAACCATCCTGAACCCTGTCACAATGCCAAGATCCATCCTTAGAAGTGGAAGATTGCACATCACTACCTGACTTGGGTGCTGACATTGGAATGGAGATGGGTTGGGAGGAGAGACCAGATTCTGACAGTCTAACAGGGTCTCCTTTCACAGGAAGTCCCAACAGGGAAATGTCAGCAGACACATTTCCCCTCTCACTGGGTGAGAACGTTAAAACTTCTGAACCACGAAGGTCTCAGCGTAACGTAAGAGCCCCACCTATTTAAAGGAATACATTAGATAGGTTGGGGTTTGGTATGGACTGAACCTAGTGGGGAGGGGTGTTATGTATGTAGGTTTGAATGTTATTGGTTTATTTGAACTGTTCTTGTAAAATGTCAAATGGTATTGGTTTAAATAGTGCGGGAAGAAACCCTGCACTCCCATTGGCTGACAGCTACGGCTGCAGGCTATAAGAGGCAGCCGTAGCCAAGCCAGGACGGGTCCATTCGAGCTGTAGTCACTTAATAAACTCTTTGCTGGAACTCCTCGCGTCTGACTCTTCATGCAAACTTAACATAATGTATGCTCTGAAATTGAGCAAATGAATGAGACCTAAAGGTAACCTGTTCTCTACAAAATCCACTCTGAACTTACCATGCTAATCCTGGCATGAAAAAGCAGAGCAACTTACTAGTTTTGAAGAGGAGGATATGGAAGAAAGAAAGAAGATTGGCTCCAACAGTTTTAGGAGACTGCATAGTTTTGATTACCCAGAACATTCCCAAGGCAGGAATCAATACTATATTAGCTCCAAATGTTCTTTTTACTAAACACTGAATCCAGGCATACTGAATGGCTGGATACTCCCAGGAGGCTGCAGGAAGGCCTCCTAGACCCAAAACAGGGCCTAGCAAGCCTCCCTGGAGCCTCTTGGGAGCAAAAATGGGGTGGGGGGATGGCACCGAACCCCCCCACACACCCCGTTTTAAGCCTAGCAAGCCTCCCTGGAGCCTCATGGGAACAAAAATGGGGCGGGGTGGCGGTGCCGGACCACCCCCACACCCCATTTTCAGCCTAGCAAGCCTCCCTGGAGGTTTTTGGGAGCAAAAATGGGGTGGGGGACAGTGCTGGACCCCCAACTCCCCATTTTTGCTCCCAGTAGGCTACCTGGTAGCCAGATGAGCCTTGTGGGGACTTCTGGGAAGGGCTGGGAAGGGTTTCTAATGGGAGCCCCCCTCCAATTAGAAACAGCTGCCGGGCAAACAGAGAAAAGCAGGATTCAACCTATACAAGCCTTTCCATGTGTTCCTCAGCAGAAGGCAAGTGGTAAGGGAAAGGTGACCCGGCTGCAGCAGCAAAAGGCAAGTTGGGGTGGGGGGTAAGGCGACCAGGGCTTAAGAGCTTCACACACCCAGGAAGATCAATAATGGCAGGGCGATAGCAGAAGGCAGGCAGCAATGGCTGGCCTGGCGGGCAAAAGCAGGCTGCAGGCATGTTGCACATGTGCACAGTGTTGCACATGTACAATAGGGACTGACTGGGCAGGGAGCGGAGAGGTGGGCTGAAAGGGGCGGGGCCAGCCAGGGGGCTATTTTACCGGTTCTCCGAACTATCAGGAGCCCTAACATCCGGTTCAGAACCAGTAGAATCCCACCCCTGAATACAGCCCATTTCCCCTTAATCATTCAGAGAAAAAGATATAAGGAGGTTACGTTATGCCATACTCCCACATACAAGGTTTACATGTAATTGCTTCCTTCCTTGAGTAGTAGAAATTATTCTGTTTTTACATACATTCTGGGTGGTATTACATTGATCTCCTGAATGATCAATGTGGCTTATTTCCATTGAAATTCATTATTTCAATGCATTTTTGTGCATTTTTAGTTAAAATCTGAGTGAGATATTCATATGCTGCTTTTGTAAGCATCTGTTAGAAAAAAGCCTTCTTAAAAAATGGAACAAATAGTGGATTAGTCTTATCATTTCATTGGAATGCCAAATCATTCCATATTCAAAACTTTTTCTCAGTTCTTATTCATCTCTCTCATATTTGACCTATCCCCATGTTCTTTGAAGTTTTGCCAATTCAGCATGTCTTTTTTACCGTTCAGATTTAAATTATTAAGCAAAGGTTATGGCCTGCATTATGCCATCAATCTCATTATTTTTCCTAAATGAAAACATAAGCATAACAAATATAGTGACAGAATAATACTTGTTCTTATCAAGTATATCAGATCTTTAGTCCACATTGTAACATCAGGATACAAAGAATGTTAAATAAAATTATTTAATATAGCTATAATTCAGGGGCTTTGTGTGTGGAAGATCCCATGTCTCATAACTGATATCAAATTATGATGTTTGATATTTGATATTCCATCTTTGATATTTCCAGTTTAAAATCTCCAGATATCAGGCCCTGGGAGCAGTGAATGCCACCACCTGTTTATTGGACCCTTGTCCCTTCTGGCTTGTTTCAGCAGGCTGGGAGACGACATGTAGCTGGCTCCAGGAGATTATAAACGCTTCTTTGGGTGAGGGGTTTGTTCCGCATGCCTTGAAAGAGGCTGTGGTTAGGCCCCTCCTCAAGAAGCCTTCCCTGGACCCGGCTGTGTTAAATAACTTTCGTCCTGTCTCCAACCTTCCCTTTTTGGGGAAGGTTGTGAGAAAGAATGGTGGCGCTCCAGCTCCTTGGGCCTTGAATGAAGCGGTTATCTGGATCCTTTGCAGTCTGGTTTCAGGCCCGGGTACAGCACGGAGATGGCCTTGATTGCGCTTGTGGATGATCTCTGGTGGGCCCGGGATGGTGGGTCTTCCTCCATTCTGGTGCTTCTTGACCTCTCAGCAGCTTTCAATACCATCGATCATGGTATCCTTCTGAGCCAGCTCAGGGGGTTGGGAGTGGGAGGCACTGTTTTACAATGGTTCTCTTCCTACCTGTCTGACCGGACTCAGTCAGTGTTGGTGGGGGGGCAGAGATCGAGCTAGGGCCCTGCCATGTGTAGGGTTCCTCAGGGCTCCATCCTCTCCCCGTCTCTTTAATATCTACATGAAACCGCTGGGTGAGATCATCCATCAACATGGGGTTGGGTATCACCAGTACGCTGATGATACCCAGTTGTACATCTCTGTCCCCGGACAATCAAGTGAGGCCGTTAAGGTGATGTCCCAATGCCTGGAGGATGTGAGGATCTGGATGGGGGCTAATTGGCTCAGACTCAACCCTGACAAGACGAGTGGCTATGGGTTTTGCCCCCTTGGGGTTCAGTTGATTATCCAACTTTAGTACTGGGGGGAGAGAAATTGCTCCCCTCAGAACGAGTTGCAACTTGGGTCCTTCTGGATCACAGCTACAATTTGACCACCATCTTACAACTGTGACCAGAGGGACCTTTACACATGTTCGCCTGTTACGCCAGTTGCGACCCTTCCTGGACCGTGGGGCTCTTTACATGGTTGCTCATGCCCTTATCACCTCTCGATTGGCCTACTGCAATGCACTCTACATGGGGCTGCCCTTGAAGAGCACTCGGAGACTTCAGCTGGTGCAAAATGCGGAACCCCGAGAGTGATTATGGGTGCACCTAGATGTGCCCATATAACATCTATCCTCCGCGAGCTGCACTGGTTACCAGTGGTCTTCCAGGTGCAATTCAAGGTGCTAGTGACAACTTTTAAAGCCCTTCATGGCTTAGGAGCAGGATACCTCTTGAGACTGCCTTCTGCGACCTTATGCCTCCCAGCGCCCAGTTAGATCTCACAGGGAGGGCTTGCTCCGGATTCTGTCAGCCAGGCAATGTCGGCTGGTGGGTCCACGGGCTAGGGCTTTCTCTGTAGCAGCGCCGTCCCTCTGGAATATGCTCCCCCAGATTAAAAACCATCCCAAATTACTTGCCTTCCACAAAGCCATTAGACCTGGCTTTGTGGGAGGAGCATGGTAATTGAATCTTGAGATTTTGCTTTTCCCCCGTGTATGTTTTGGATTGATATGAATGAGTTTCTTGTTTTTATATTGTACAGAAATTGTTTTTATCTTTTTGTATGCCACTTCGAGTTCCCCTTTGGGGGAAGTGAGGCAGGATATAAATCTAATTAATAATAATAATAATAATAATAATAATAATAATAATATCAAATAATGGAGAATATCTCAACTAAAAAGCACAGACTGATCAAAATATTTAGAGAGGTAAGCAGCTAGTTTGGTCATGATTTGAAGCAACAACCTATGATTTCTTCAGGCATATCTATACTTTTTAGTGTTGTGTTTCTTAATGATGTATGGGAATGATTTTGGGAGATAGGAGGGAAAGCCACAGACTGGGCCACCAACATACCTCAGCCCATAGAAAAAGGGAATGGTATGAAACACATTTCAGAAGAGACCCTCCTGATATCAATCCTTTATATATATATATATATTGAAAGGAAGAAATATCTTGTCTTGGAAAAGTTGTTATAATCTAAAAATAAAGGCAAAATTAGTACAACTGGTGGTGGTGCTTCTTTTCTGGATTACTTTGACTGATGAAAGAGTTTTTTTTTTTTAACAAATTACTGATAAAATGGTGGAAGGCTGGTTTTCTTTTTATTCTTTTCTTTTTACAAGTTCAATAATGGAACTATAAAAGAGTGATATCTTCTCTCCTTCCTCATATAAAATTGACAAGACTTCTTCCAGTGTCCCCTTCTACACCCAGGGGCTAGTCAGAGTGATAACATTTGGATGCATCAGGTTGGAACATGTCAGTTGCAAGGGGAAATCAAAAGGGCGCCACACTAAAGTTCCATCAATGGAAACTACATATCTTCAGAGATCTTCTCTCAGAAAGGAGAGCAAGTGGTACTTGTTTCCTGGTGGGAAAGGTATGGAAGCAGGAGAACTGGTTTTCAATTATCTATAAATATATTTATAATTGCTTCTTGTACCCTCCATGTTATCTGGATTGTACACTATTAAAGGTAAAGGTAAAACATACGTGCTAGTCATTTCCAGTTCTAGGGGGCAGTGCTCATCTCCGTTACAAAGCCAAAGAGCCAGTGCTGTCCAAAGACGTCTCCATGGTCATGTGGCCAGCATGACTAAATGCCAAAGGCGCATGAAACGCTGTTACCTTCCCATCAAAGTGGTCCCCTATTTTTCTACTTGTATTTTTACATGCTTTAGAACTGCTAGGTTAACAGAAGCTGGGACAAGTAACGGAAGCTTACTCCATTACATGGTGCTAGGTATTCGAACCACCGAACTGCCAACTTTTCTGATCAACAAGCTCAGTGTCTTAGCTACTGAGCCACCTCGTCCCTCTTCTATACTGTTAGGAATCTTTTAATCTGTGACAGGCATAATATGTAAATGTATCTATTCTGGGTACTTTGTTCATTTGGTCAAACACCACAAATAATGGACCATCTTTATTCTTTCATCTTAATATCTGTCAGGTGGCACAATTACTCGTAAATGACTATACATTGGATTTTCTGTACAAACAAAGGAGTTTGATGACTACATTTTAGAACATGCAAATGGAACTAAAAGTTGACTTTACTATTGGTATTACAAAGGAATTTTTAACTGTAATGGACATACATTTAAAATATAACAATGTTCTTTAGTTATTATTGATGAGACCTTGTAAAACAAAACGCCCATTTCACGTGAATAGATCAGTGAATCTAACTAATACAATAGATTGTGATGATGCAGCCAGCAAATGCATCTCTGTATTTGTGCAAGAAAGCAAAGCATGCATGTGTGTGGAGTTTGTGTATGCAAGAAGAATGGTTACCTAATTTTTATGACTTTGGTTACATAACAATAAAAACATTTAAAATGGAAGTTTCTAAAGTTCTGTTGCATTTTCAAGTTCCTCTCTGTCATTTTTTAGAACAAGGATGGCAACAGAATCATCATACAGCTTTTGCACTGAGCTTTAAATATGCCACAGGTCATGAAAAAAGGACTGACAACGAATCATTTGCATCCATTATTAGGAACTTATCACATGTTATTATGCAGCACTGTGTGTTTTGAGGAGCCCAATCTGATTGTTCAACTATTATAAGCATTTACTTTTCTTCCCAGAGAATAAGGAAATCAGTATCCAATTTGATGAAACTGAATGAGAATTTTATTCATTCTTGGCCGAAAAGAATTTCAGGAATGCTGGTCATTTTAAAAAGCAGATAGATTGTTTTATGTGTGTCTTTCTATCACACACACACACACACACACACACATTACAGAGAAACTTCTGTGGAGGTAGAAACTAATTGATGCATTAATTGATTGGATTTTTACCCTGGTACATTCTAATCAGGCTTCAGTAGCTCACAAATAAAATTGAGACAATAATAAAACAACACAAATAACCCAAAAGATATAACACATACAGTACATTATTCACCCATCCAGCCTCATGACTCAAATACAGAATAGCTCAAACTTCAACTTTTTCTGGACAGTGATCAAATAGTGACCAGATCATGACAAAGGGAGAATGGTAATAACCTGCAAATCTAGATGTACAAACAATTGCTCCAAAGCAAAGACAACTTCTAACATGGCTACCTACAACTACAAAACTACGATCACTTGGGACAAGCCTATGATCACCATGGAGGCTATGAATTCTTGCATTCTGTTTGATTTGATGATCCTTCGGTTCATGCTCTATGATTGAAAATTATAGCATTTGCAATTTGTGGCACTTCTAGGCAACAATCTGGAAGGGCAGAAGTGACTTTGGGCCAGTGGGAAGAATAGCTGTTTTGGCAAAGGCATATAGGAAGGGAGAAATTTTAAATCATGAGAAAGTAAATACTGTAGTGGGTCCCTGGAACCCAGTCAAAGCATAGTGTTAGCGGCAGGGACTGATTCTTCCACTTTCTCTATTGGAATCCATGACCAATTATAGTTGTGGCTGTCCAGAAAAACTTAGTTTTACCTTAAACAATTTGAATTCAATAACTCTATCATTCACATCCCCAAAGACATTTTCAAACTCATGGTATTAGACTAATAATAATAATAGGACAGAAGCAAGTTGTGCATTCTTCTCCACACTGGCATACTTTAGTTCTCGTGATAACTGGAAATACTCAGAGACATAATACATGGCATCTAGAGGCCACCTCATTAGAAATATGTGCTATATAAATTTTCGGGTGTTGTGGTGAACATTGCTTGTTGATTTCACAGCAAAATGCAAGTAATATACACTTACATAGTCAAATTATCAGAAATTTTGCAGATACTATCATCTCAAATTTTGTTCTGTTGCTCATTTAATTGACACCAAATAATAGAAATAAGAGCATATATTTTTGGTTTGCATATGCATAAATTAGAGTGTGCTAATGTGGATTGGAGAGACTAACTGGTATCATGAATATTTCTCTCAGGAGAGGAAGCACTACCAATAGATTTAAGAAAATGCTTCAAGGCAAGATGCAGATGAAAACTGTTCTGTGAAGTTTTTTGGCCAGGGAGACAGACCAAATGGAAGTATATTATGGAGAAGGAGACAGAGGAAGACTTGAAACCCGCAGAGATTATATAGAAAAATAGTGGTAGGAGGAAGAAGTCTGGAATCCAAATTGGAGGAAGCATCATGCATCTTCCATCCTCAAGATATCCTCACCTATATTATCCTGGTAGTAAATCCTACGGCCTTTTATGGTGCCCTTAAGACAATAATCAGAATTTTTGTCTGAATGGGTGATGAAATTTAATCTATCGCCTCCTTCCTGATGCTGAGAGAAAAGTGACTGGCCCAAAGTCACCCACCTAGCTTTGTGCCCAAGGCAGGACTAGAACTCAGTCCCCAGTTTCTAGACTGATGCCTTAACCACTACACCAAACTGACTTATATATAATAGATCCAAATCTGTAACTATGAGCTAAGGATGAAAATAATGAAACAATCATAAATCAATAGCCCATTTTCACTGGTGTTCAACATATGATTCATAGATATGTATGTCAATCATTAAATCAAACATTCAAAATCAGAACTCTAGAAAGATAAGCACCATCCACTGATTACAAGTTTTAATTATCAGAACTCCGGAAAGATGAGCATCATCCACTGATTACAATTTCTAATTATCAGGAAACCGAGTATTTACATCCTGTTCAGTAACATATTATGGAGTGGCAAGTCAATAAACCAAATATTTCACCATGAATATGGGACAATTACTTTGCAAATGTCTATTTATTTGCTTTAATTCCAACTATACCTAGTGGGAACAGTGTTTATAGTCCCTTTACATAGCACAAGCAGATGCAAGTGAGATCACTTAAAATTATCCTTGAAAAGAACAGATGGTATCAAAGCAAATGTGAAGTATCTTGCAATTTGTGTACTATAAATTGAAAATTGATTTCAAAAGTTTTCTGCACACACAGATTTGCAGTTTTAAACTATGCAAATAAAAGAACACTTGTCCTTATTATCACAACAGGATATCAAATTATGGGGTATTTGTTAACAATAGTTTAAAATCTTTTGACCAAATACAATGACTGCCAAATTGTTGTACTTCATAATTCCCAGCAGCATTATGGATAACTTTCTCACCTTACAAATTACTTTTGTTTATAAAAGAATAACACACTTTTCTGTTTATATGCAACAAGAGCATCTAGGATCACCAAAATGTAACTCTTCATTCTTGCTGTAATCCTTTTAAATACTCTTAGTCCAATCTTTGTCTGAACTAAAGAACTAAGGCTCTGCTAATTAGTTTGTCTGGAGTGAAACCATGACCTTCTGCTTTAAAACAGTCTTACAAATCATACATATTATTTTCTATGTACAGATACACCAATTAAACATCCAGTATATAATTTATTACAGACTGTTGTGCCTCAATGACAAAATCCTATCTGTTCCTGTATCTCCTGCTATCAACCCTCTGTGAAGTTGTGGTTAACATATTGGACCAGCAATGGTGAGGCTTAGGTTCTGGTCCATCCTGAACCATGGAAGCTTGATGAGTAGCTGGACCAGTCATTTTATTTTAGCCCAACCTACTTCAAAGGGTTGTCATTAAGAAAAATAAGAGAAAGAAAACCATGTGTATTGCTTTGAGCTCCTGTAAAAAAGATGTGATACAAAATCTAACATATAAAAAGGGCATTGCTTGTACAAAATGAGAATTTGGGATACACAATAACTTGGTGCACAAAGAGTTGGAATTCATTGCTGGGATTTACTTTTAGGCAACAACTACAGTAGTATTTAGCCAGTAGATGGCAGTGTTTACAAAATTAGATCTATGGTATATAGTCTATGCTCTTTTGTTCTAACTAGATTTTCTTTTTCCTGCTACAGTTCTATAGTTGAGCAGTACTGCACATGGTGACTGTACTCTTTGTTTGCTCTGTGTGGTGCTTTATATAAACATAATTTTTTACACAAGGCACGGTCGAGAATATATGGATCTAATCCTTCCAGTCTGTACTTCTAGCTATAGTTGATCTGTCTTCCTCTGAGTCAGATTCCAAGTTGTCAGCAAGAATAAGGGCCATGACAAAGGCTATTATGTACCATAACGACCTTAGAATGCTTAGGTCATGTGAAAACTAAACTATCAATACTTTTAGAGACAAAGCTTCTAAATAAATATTCTGGTTTGTTTGTTTATACTTTATCTAAAGCAAGATAATAGCGTTCACATTGGGAAGCTAGCATGGGGAGTAGAGGGATTTAGCACTTTTTCTCCTGCTATGGCCTTGATCTGGATTAATCCACCCATACAACCAGATGGATAATTTTTATTTGCAACATTTGATTTAATCTCCTTTCCTACGAGAGTCACATCCTATACATAGGTAAAAACCTTGTTGACTCAGCCACTTTCTTTAAGAAGATGAAGTCCAATGGGTGTGCTGCCCCACTCACTCACACCCAGAGGTAAGTATGGTTTAGAGAGTTTATTAATGTTCCCCAGCAACTCCCTTCATCTAGCCTCAGAATTGTCCCAAATAAATCCAGCCACCAGCAGGCCTAGAGCTTATAAATTCCAGTAGGAAGCACAAGGAACAAACACACACAGTCAGAAACCAAACACACAATGCTTCCCTCTGCCTGCTGTGATAAATAGCATTCCAGTGTAGCCCATCAAGGCAGGCTAGGCCTTATCCTGAGTAATCTGGCAGATCTCTGTTGCTCTTGTGTTATCTCTGCCCTGCATGCTCTTGGATCCACCTTGGAAGGTAGTTCCTCCTCTTCACTGACCATCCACCCTGCAATCTGTCCCCAGCTGAAGCTCCCTGTAAATCTCTTTTGCCCAGCTGTTCAGAGTCATTAATTATCCCAGTTCCTGACATGCCAGAAAAGAGCTCATCTTCCCTTGAGCCGACTTCTGAGGAAGAATCAGAGGACTCATCTAAGGGAGACATCATAGGTAGTGATTATTGGGGAAGTAGGCACAGCATATCTGGCCTACAGAATTCCAGACAACCACTCAAAATAGTTACAACTACAAGGGATATAGTCAGAACTAATTCATTGCTGCTACCCAATGGATATCCTGCTATTTAAAGTCCAGAAATGTGTTTATAGATATAGTTGAAAGGTTTTTCTTTTTATTATTTGAGCCGTGGTCGCACAGTGGTTAGCATGCAGTACTGCAGGTTACTTCTGCTGACTGCCAGCTGACTGCAATTTGGTATTTCGAATAGCACCAGGCTCAAGGTTGACTCAGCCTTTTATCCTTCCAAGGTGGGTAAAATGAGGACACAGATTGTTGGGGGCAATATGCTGACTCTCTAAACCACTTAGAGAGAGCTGTAAAGCACTGTGAAGTGGTATAAATGCTATTGCTTTTGCTATTTATTTGTTTCTATGGTTAATCTGTGGATCTGTGGAATTTTCTACTGTCAAAATGGAGTTAGTCCAGTTTGGACAGATTTAAAAAGGACTAGATTTTAAAAAATCATGAAAATCTGGCTACCTCTCTTACCATTCTTCAATGATTGGCAGCATCCTTCAAATACTACCTGCTATACTGTAACCATGGAAGAGAGCCGTCATTCTCCTATATGCATCTGATGGGTAACTTTGGAACACAGAATCTTAAACTAAATAGGATATGGACATGTCCAGCATAGGTTGCGATAAGCACTTACACATTTAAAAACTAAAAGGACTTCATTAATTCTCTTTTGCATTTTAAAATATGAAAAAAGCCATCATGTAAGTTTGAAACTTATTTTTGGCAGCGTGAAACCAATGGGGCACTGGAATGATAAAAAATGTGGAACCTCCATAAGGACCTTAGGATAAAAACTGCTAATGAGTTTTAATATGCCTACGCAAAGTGATAACTTCTTGAGTCAAGCTGCTTTGACTCGGATCATTAGATCAATCCATTCAAAATGGTACACTGATGTCTCCAATTAAAATGTTCAGGGGGATTCCTTCATTTTGCTGATGCAGAAGACATTTGAAGGCCACTGAAAATGCAGGATTGATGTAGCACTCTGAATTCTAATGAGACACCTAGACATAGACCCTTTCCTTCACAAGTTCATAAGAATAGCCCACACAAATCAGGCCAAGATTAATTCTAAACCAGTGTTTTCTCATCATAATCAACCACATGTTTATGGAGTGTTCCCAACCATAAGGAGGTCCATGTGCCCTTCTCCCACTGTTGTTTCCTTGAAATTGTTATTTGGAGTATTCTGCCTTGAATCTGGTAGTAACGTTGTGCTTTCAAGACTAAAAACATCTAAAAACATGGATCCAGCTGTGATCTATGAATTTAACAAATCCCATTTTACAGAACCACAAAAGTTAAATCATATTTTTAAAAATCATATTTTTTATCATTGAGTTGGAATTGATTTCATCTCACTTAAATTTATTAATCTATGTTCTGCATTCTGCGGTGAGAGAATTTATTACAATTATGTGTTCCAAGTATTTTAAGAATGTTATATTCCTACTGTTTTCACTTTTCACAGCTAAACATTGCCAACTCCTTTAATCTCTCCTTGTAAAACTTCCAGTCAATAGTCTTCCCCACTGCTATTCGCTGAATCTATTCCAGTTAGTGTGAAAGTGTGGCTCCCAGAAGTGGACCTAATAAATAAAATCTATACATTTAAAAAAATTGCAACCCAGAACACTTTGTTTTATTTCCCAGGTAGGAAAAAGACACTACCACTTATTGTATTTTATTATACATATTCGTGCTACTGCCTTCAAATTTTAATTTGCTAGTTCTGTTTTGATCCTGAATACTTATATTTTGAATACGCTTATGTTCTCCATCATAAAAGTTTACAAGCAGTTTTAAAATGGACCACAAGTCTCCAATAAAAGCAAGATTACCTTTGACTGCATTCTCTAAATGTATGCATCTTTATTTAAATGTCAGCATTGTAGACGATTACTAGAAAGCTGTCAACAAACAGGAAGCCTTGCTAAACTTGAATATCATTTGCAACTTGTTAGGATTCTCATCCCACCATCTGACAGATTTTGAAGCCTTGTCAAAGCAACAGGACCATTCAAGAGAGAAATCTTCCTTTTGAATAGCAAAAAGAAAAATGAATCAACAGAGTAATAACTGTTAATGTGATTTCCTCTTGCAACAGCAATTTCAATCAGCTTTTATTTTTTAAAAATGACTGGTGCAGACATTTACATTTTCCTTATTTTATTTTGAAAAGCCACCTGTATGAACTCTTAGGGTAGGGAGCTGACACTCCATTCATATTCATGATATTGAAAAATTATGAGGCCGTTAAAAAAAACTCATGACAGACTATGTAATTTAATCTCTAGGCTTTTCCAACTTGCCATGGTGGTAAACAGTGACATATAGCAAATACTTTTCTTAGAAGAATGAAAAAGCTGAAAATATGTGCCCTTTCAAGGTTTTGATTGAATTCTTCGCTGTTTTGTCTTAAATTTTCTAAAGTGTTCTAAAGTGACAAACAAAGCTGAAGTAATCGCTTTTTTCCAGAAGACATATTTCTAAATTAGTAGACAGAGATGATATGCCAATAGAAACATTTTGGAAGAATATTATTTTAGGAAGGAAGATGATGATCATGATTTATGATCAAGTCCTCAGAAAACTTCTTACATCAAGATCAACCTCCATACTTGTACCTGAAATATTGTAGATTAAGGTTTGGATTCCAAGTTCCAACTTGGATCTCTCTCCAGTGGGTTCTTCTTACCTTTTTAAAAATCAAATGCAAATGGTCAAGTTTTTGATTGTCTCATTTTTCTAAATGAGACTGTCATTTCTTAGGGAGCTTAAAAAGAAAAAGATGAGGTGACATCTGGTTGACTTTGACTGGCCTGCAAAACTCAAGTTAAGTAGAGTTAATCCTCTGCTAGATCACTTTTGTATAAAGTAAGCCAGAAACAATATGAAAGATGCATAGGAGATAGTCCTGTATTCTCTTGGTGAATGGACCTGATAGAGCTAGATATTTTACTGGACAAATGTTGTTAGAAAGCTTCCATTAAAGAAGAGTAATACATTTAGACACAGTTTTCAATCATTTTGTATATAACACAGCTGGGA